>OW052213.1:1883571-2511428 GCA_932527185.1 Ecliptopera silaceata | reverse complement strand
TAATGTACCCTAGTAAGAGTTTTAGTAAATCAATTTGGTGTAAGAGAACAGGGTTCTCAAACAATCCGCTAGACTCTAAAAACTTACAAGCAGAGTATTAAGACAGAAAAAAATTTGGTGCTAAATTATGACATGAATAATTCGCTCAGATCATAAGACAGATATTATTAAGAAAATAATTCTTTGTCGAAAAGGTGATGATTGAATGTTTTTAAAAGTGATTTTATATAGATAGTATCAACATAATAAATCTTCAAAACGAATACCCAGTTTACGGCCAGTTTCTGGAAACCCAAATCACGATTGATCCGAGTTTGACACTTAAGTAGTAATTATTTGATTTTTTCGTTGATTATCGTTCGAGAAACCGGCCGTTAGAGTTTTTTTAATTTGACGCTATCTATATATTTTATAGGAAGCACATAATTATGTCATATTTTCTCATAAATATATAACTAGACTACTTGTAAGCCTCAATAGGAAATAGTATTAAATTTTAAAACCGGTCTTTATGACCGAATGGACGAAAGGATTATTGTGATATTTGTATAGCTAGATATTTTATTATTTTTGATTATTTAAAAGTAAAATGTAGTATCTCACATTTAAATTGTTCAAAAATTTGAATTATACAAATAACAATTCACGTCTAGTAAAATAGTGTTTTTAAGCATGCACTTTTTTCCTACATCTAATATTTTTAGTAATTATTATTTATTAGCTTAATATAATGTATATTTCGACTTAGTTAACCGTGGATATTGATGTGAGATATCATTACAAGTTAATAATAACCCCCTATCTTATAAAAAGTTAGCGTCTTACTTATATTAAAGTATAATAAAAATGTTCTATAAATAAGCAGAATTATTAATACATATACCTACTCATAAATCAAATGTAAGTAGATACATATTAGTAAATTAATTAAATAATTAAGTGTATTTTTTAAGTAAAATAGAGACTATCAGTCTATCTTATAAAAAGTTAGCGTTGACTTTCAGTCTTCATTACGTATGGTAATCAATACTTTAAGTCTGCGCTAACTTTTTATAAGATAGGGGGATAATATATAGTGTATACATATTAAATACATAGGTACTTATGTAATAAGATATATGTTATATAATTTGATTTGTACGATAGATGCTTAATATATTTTAATACTTTTACAATTAATAAAATTTTCTAAATCCATAAGTACTTTTTTTATTTTATAACATGCAATAATTATTATAAATAATGTAGGTATACCTACTAAATATATAGACACCAAATACTACCACGCACGTGTCTAATTATTATATTTATTATAAAATATTATATCGCAAAATATGAACAACATTAAGTACGGCATATTATTATTATATTGTGGCAAATTACTATTTAATTTTACCCTGTGGTTTTAGCTCCCTATATTTGTGAATTTATTGGTATTTATTATAAAAAAAAGATTATTGTATTATATTAAAAACTGTGGAGCGACGGTCTATGGAGTGTAGCTGGCAAACACTGGATGAGAAGAGCCGAAGACCGGCAAAGGTCTCCGCCAAATTCTTCCACTCATCCCTGCTCTCCCCTAACGAAATTATTCGTCAGAAAACCAGTGTTCGACATAGCTCAAAGAATTACCAAGCTGAAGTGGCAGTGGGCCGGCCATGTTTGCCGAAGAACCGACAACCGTTGGAGCAAACGGATAATGGAGTGGAGACCGCGTTTAGGCATTGTGTAGTGTAGGACGCCCTCCGGCGAGATGGAGCGACGATCTGCGGAGTGTAGCTGGCAAACACAACATGAGAAGAGCCGAAGACCGGGCTCAGTGGCGCGTCTTGGGAGAGACCTGCGTCCAGCAGTGGACTGATATAGGTCGATGATGATTAAAAACTGAGTGTGAATATATAATATTCCCGTAATGACCAAAACTAGTTTGGTATGTTATTTTATAATGGACCTATTCTTTTGGTTTTATATTTACTAAAAGTTGCATTAATACAACCGGTTTATGATTTTGTTGATTAAATAATTTGATTTTACATCCATCATAAAATTTATAATTGGTTTCGTTAAAACTATTAAAATTTTTGGCAAAATCTTGGCTATCGACCATTATTATTTATACAATGAAGAGGAAAACTTGATACCTAGATTTTTTCAATTAGTACTGATTTGCTATAGAGATAAATAGTGAGCTAGACTTAAAGCCACGAGTAGATATAAACCTTTTTAATAATGAACACGTTCAGTACCTCTACCATGAGTTGTCACAGTAAAATCGCCTGACTTTACTACAGTAGTTACGTCAATATGAGTATTACGAATTTTAGTACCCAACTATCCGCTAGAGGCGCTGTACAAATCACATACATTTTTTTAACTACAGACGCTAGCGAGTATAGTATGTATATCTAGTATAGTAAAAACTCATGGTAGAGCTACAGCAATGCACTATTTAGTTGACAGATTAACGGCCGGTTTCGGAAACGTTGATCAACCAAAAAATCAAATTACAATGTGTCAAAACTCGGATCAATCGCGATTTGGGTTGCTCAAACGCTTGTTATCGGCAAAATATTTAACCAAAGATTAGTTAACAATTAACAAAGCCAGTTTTGACACATTGTAATTTGATTTTTGACACATTGTATTTTGATGTTTTGGTTGATCAACGTTTCAGAAACCGGCCCTAGTCATTCAATGGTAACGTGTCAATAGTGATTGAACAACTAATACAAAAACCAATTTGTATTAATATTTGTACAAACATTTGTATTGTAACTGTACATTATTACATGTGAATGTATCCGCGGTGGAGGCGCGTGTATTTATGGAATGGCTTATTTCTAACTACACTTTTTAAGATGATCAAGCTAGATATAGGTTTTACCTTCTTTTAGGAAATCTAGCATGATCGTAGAAATCCTAGAGTTCTAGACTATTAAAAGCTGAGAGTAAGAAGCCACTAGATTTCTTTACGTTACCTAAATTTTTTGATAGTTTATACAAATACAAACACGACATCTATAGGTCACCTAGGTAAGGAACGTAGTCTAGACTTTAACTTCTAAAAAGTACCTACTAGCACATTATAGATAATAGAAACAGTTATTTTAAAGCTAAGATTCTACAAAGTTTATTGTAAATATATCAAAAGTTGAGTTTTAATATTCAAGGACATTTCACACATCACACTTAGTCCCGAACTAAGCAAAGCTTGTACTATGGGAACTAGATTGCTGATAGAATACTTATATACATTTTTTGTAAATATAGAATACATAGTAACACCCAGACACAGAACAAATATTTATGTTCATCACACAAACATTTGCTCTGGGTGGGAATTGAAGTAGATCTGTCTTCCAATATGTGGGTGGTCCACAGAATGGAAGGCAGATCTACTACCAACTGAGCTGTGACGCCTGTCATTTTACTCGTCACTTTGACACAACGCGTTTTTTTTATAAACCAGATGTAGGCTTCTATAGTTAAGATTATTCAACTTATGATATAATTACAATTTTTATTATATGTATAATGGAATGTGTAATAGCATAAAACTTATACCTAAGTACACGTCTAGAAACAGTGAGAATTTCAAGTTGTCTAGGCTAAAACAATGACAATAGTTACCCAAGAATTTTAAGTTAAACATGCAACTAACTATACATTATAATCTTGTCTCTTTTTTCTTCTATAAAAGAAATAAGGACAGATATATTTATAAGAGAAAATCTAAAGACTAGATATATTGAATAGAAAAACACCTTTAGTTAACATTTAATCGATGTAACTTTCAGTTGCTTTAAACACGAAAAAATAGTAAAAAAAGTTACAGCATCTATCTAAAATAGCCTAATTTGTCAGCGCTGACTATACCTGTCCTTGTCTATACAGTTTATTAGAAAGGGATGGCAATATTTGATTGCTGTCAAATTAGGTTACTTCAGAACAAATACAGAATTCCTAACCTAAAAAGATTCCTAAGAGAAAAGTCGCAAGATTTGTCTAACTACTGAAATAGGTATATTACACTATGTAATGTTCAATTTAGTTATAAAGTTTTAAAATTAAATATTCTTTGGCAACAATGGTTGTAGATATTAGTAGAATTTCTACTGAGATCTTTCAATTTCAAGAAAGTTCCTAATAGTTCGATAGATAGCGCTGAAGCCTTTAATCTCAAGCACAAGTTTGAAGCCAAAACGAGTCGAGATTCAACATTTCAAACATGATTTGAACTTTTGTTAAGCTCTCGTTTCTAAGTGGTGTTATTATGTTTTTAGTTACTTTATTGTACTTAATAATACAGTAACATCTACATCTTTTTTAATGTAGCTTCTGCCTGTCAATACGACATAGTCCAGTCAAATAAGCTAAAATTTGGTAAGAATCTCGGAATTCGAGATACCCAGCTGTAAGTTTGTAAATACTTGTATATGGACACCCTAAAAGTTGTCTCAAAACCTACATATGGTAGGGTGTGTGCAACTATAAAATTTCAAGGTCAAAGGTCACGAAAATAGCTTTTTTTGTAAATATCTAATTTCCTATGGGTTTTTTGCTATTTGTATGTATTACAATATTGTAGAATACAAAATTCTCTACAAATTATGTATAGTAATTTTTTTTATACTGTAAACCGTTTTCGAGATAAAGGGCGTAGAGCGCGCGGTCACAGCATCACTTTTTTTGCATGTTTTTTTTTCTTTCTTGGTCAGGGCATGATTTAGAACCCCTGTATGCGGTTGGGCAATGCGAAACGGTTATTTGGAGCGTATCATGACAATTTGACGACCTCCTGGTTGACCTGAAGTGATGCTGTAACCGCGCGCTCTCCGCCCTCGTATCTCGAAAACGGTTCACCATATAAAAATTTTTTTTTGCCACTATTGTAGAATACTAAATTCTCTACAATTATGTTTTAAATTTTTCTTTACACGGTGAACCGTTTTCGAGATACAAGGGCGCAGAGCGTGCGGTTACAGCATCACTTCAGGTCAACCAGGAGGTCGTCAAATTGTCATGATACGCTCCAAATAACCGTTTCGCATTGCCCAACCGCATACAGGGGTTCTAAATCATGCCCTGACCAAGAAAGAAAAAAAATCATGCAAAAAAAGTGATGCTGTGACCGCGCGCTCTACGCCCTTTATCTCGAAAACGGTTTACAGTATAAAAAAAAATACTATACATAATTTGTAGAGAATTTTGTATTCTACAATATTGTAATACATACAAATGGCAAAAAACCCATAGGAAATGAGATATTTACAATAAAAGCTATTTTCGTGACCTTTGACCTTGAAATTTTATAGTTGCACACACCCTACCATATGTAGGTTTTGAGACAACTTTTAGAGTGTCCTTAAACAAGTATTTACAAACTTACAGCTGGGTATCTCGAATTCCGAGGTGAAATGCATATATTGACTGGACTAACAGGCAAGTCTGCTAATGTCATGTATTTGAATTATGCTATAATTAATTTTTTTTTGACAATAAATGACCACTTCCGTGACAATAAATTCTAATAAATTTGTTCATGGATATTTATATGTAAAATGTTGACTTTGACAGCTCATTAGCAATTTAACTCTTTCTAATGCTACTTAGTAAGTTTGACATACACAAAAACATTTATTAAAAAAAGTTATTAATTATGGTCGGTATGACTAAATTCTGTCGAAGATAGAGGCCATGATCTTAATAGCTTGAAATAGCCTAATTGGCATGATTTCAGGAAACCCTGCGAGCCCAGGAGGCCTGAGCTAGCCAAATGGCCCGACAGATGTCAAAAATTCAGATTTTAAACAATCTTAATAGTTTTTGCATTTCGCTTATATTTGGGATGTTTTCTTAGAACAGGCCTTTAAAATAATATTATTAAAAGATAAGGTGAATTTGATTTTTTTCTATCTCAAAAATTTTCAACGCCAGCCTGTTTTCTACCAAAACAATAAACATTGGAACGGTTAAGACTAGGATAGGGTAATACCTGTCTAAGTTAAAGGTAATACCTGTTCTTAAATATCAGTTTCTTTGAAGACATTCCCAGGACTTTCAAGGTTGAAGTGGATGTATCTCGAGTTTGGAGAATCGACAGCATTTTCAGAAACGCTTTCTACATCTTCAGACCGGATGTGCTTTGGGGATGATTCAGAGTAGAACTCTTGCCGGAAGTTGCCTGGAGAGATAAAAATAAATATTCTATCAGCAATCTAGTTCCCATAGTACAAGCTATGCGTAGTTAATTTATAATGAAGTGAAAGATTTGAAACTATCACGGTTTTTAAAATAGTTTTCTTTATAAATAGAATATTTACCATGATTTGTGAGGAATACTATTTAAAGTAAAAAGTTTCTTATGCATAAGGATCATTTTACAAAAATGTTGAACGCAATAGCAATAACTGAATGGGTCTCTACTAGCATAGGTTACATGATTGAAGACTTTAAACTCAAACAATATGATTTTTATAATGTAGTATTGATATAATCTTTCAATTATAAACAATATTGTTATATTACTAGCGCCATCTAGTAGCAACTGGCAAAAAAGCCGCGAAATACCCTCTTTTTGACAAGTGACAAGAATCTTGAATCATGTAACATAAAAGGCACTTCTGATAATATAAAACAATACTTACATAAGCATTACTTAAGGCACAACACATAACACATTCACAACACTACAGGCACTAAAAAACTACAAATCAAAAAAGTGCAAAAAAAAAAACTTAAAACATGTCAGAAACAACTAAACATCTTCAAATACTCTAATAACTTAAAAATCAAACCTATAGTAGATAGTTAGCATCACCAAAATTCATGTACATATTTTTATTTGATGTACTGATCGACTACCCGCATTTTTTTTTTCAAAAATTTGGTAAGTACAATTCGTTGCTTAAAATGGTACAAAATTACTGCCACAAATCTTCCTTGTTATAAGTTGTAAAAAACTATGTTTGGGTTGTCAAAACTTTAAGTTGTCATAAAATAATCTTTCTAAAAGCAAGGGTTGGGTAAAATAAAAGTTTAGGTATGTGCATACTGTTTAATATGACTACATAGCACCACGATACATAACTTAAATAATATTAATTTACGTATAGTTAAGTGATAAACAAATTGTTCGGAGCAAGGTACAGCCAGCCCCATAAGTTGAATAACAGATTCATGTATTGGGAGATTTCGTTTATTTGTGTAATTACTTTTACAAGAGATTTTTACTTACTTCAAAGATTGAATTTCTTTTACCGTTTATTACTTTATTTCCTTGGATTTGCAATTTCAATTTTTAATTGATTTATGTAGCCGACTGTACCTAAGTTTATAATTTATAATTAATCGTGAACTTTAGATGAACTAAAAGAAAGAAAACTGAAAGTAGATCTTTTAAAATTCTATTCTATTTTATTTAAAACATAATTTTATTTATTTGTGTAAAATTAAATTATCTATTACTCCTATGAAATATTAATTAATTAGATCAATTATCAGATAACTCATTGGAATGTAAAAGTTATAATTTTGGACATTATAAATCGCTCGTTTAATTATATTACAAGCTATTATATCTTAGTATTTTTATATTTATACCAAGAATATATTAAAAAGATCTTAGCACTGTTTAAAACTAAAATGTTACCAGTCTTAATATTAATGGCTGATTTACACGTATCAAGTTGTCTAGAAATTTACTACATTTTAACTTTATTTTAAGTGACTTAATCCGTGTAAACAGTGAATTTAGTAAGAAGTTGCAAGTTAAAAATTAGTTGCAACTAAACAAGGTAGAATAGAATTTTGTCTATTTTTCGGTTTAGTTGGTGGGCGTGGCTAATCACTTGACACGTTTGGACAGGCAACATTTAGTTAAATTTAAGTGAAAAGCATAATGCACTGTTGATGTTGGTCGTCCGCTAGGGGTGTATTTGTTCTGTGGTCGTCCATCTTGAGCGAATAAATGAGTTTAACTAGTTATTTAGTATTTTTACGTGTAAACGGTTACTTAAAATTAAGTCGCTTGAAATTTAGTTACAATTTAGTTAAGACTTGGCAACTTAATACGTGTAAATCAGCCTTAAGTGACTAAAATAAAATATTTTTGGTTTTAAATTGCAACCACAACATGAACCATATTTAAATGAAATTGTAAAAAAAAATCAAGGATCACTTTTGAATAATCTAGATTCCAAGACTAGATTCTATTGTTAAATATATTTTGGTATTTTTTTATACTATATTATTAGTATTTTGATTAAGTCACGAGTAAATCTTAACTAAAATAATATTGCATTTCAGATATAAAGTAAAAAATGTACTTTTCTAAATTACACTAAAATACTATTAAAAGTAACTTCAGATAATCTAAATTACTAGACTTTGTCAGTCTATCTAAAGTGATAAGCTTATCAAAATTGGTCTAGCCAAGCATATTTACACTAATTATTCTATTGGACAGTGATATGTTAAAATTAAAAATGCATGCAAATAAACCACACACATTAAACATGTAGAAATCTACAAACATGATTAAAAAAAAATTGCAACAAAAAATTAAAAAAAGTTAATGCATTGTTCTTACAGCCCGAATTGAAATCGAAACCACAATTTTTTTTTATTTCAAACACAATATCGGTCAGTCACAAAAGAGTATCTATTCGAAAACAGTTAATAGAATTAAAAAGTTTGACTAATTAGTTGCTAATATAATTGGTTAATAACTTTTTCTAAGCATTATTTATTATTTTAATATATTTGTTATTTTTAACTGCATTGTTCTTTTATTAAATGCCTTAAATACGACAAAATATCCTAAAATTTTTATCTGTAAATGTCGTTCGAAATTAATTAAAACTTTGTACTTTTAAAATTTACTTATCAAATGATGTATTAGCATAACGCCAAATTGTCCTAAGCTTAATTAAATTTATAATTTTGTCATACAAAACTTATTTAATTTTGAACTCATTTAAAAAAATGGCACAACTGCAAAAACGGCTAAATCTGTGCACATACAATCTCATTTCAACTACTGAATCGTTCTGTGGGTTCAAGACCAACAGCTAAAACATGTACATTTAACTTTCCTCGCTTTTTTTCTACAAAACCCGTAACATTTTAACGCGAAACAAACACCTTTAGAACTACCCTCGCTTTTGCAAGACTCCCTACTATTCAACCTCTGTAATTCCGGGATAGTTTTCTCTACAATTAGTAGTTTATCGAGTCTACTCTTCAATTGCGTAGGAGATACGCTACGGTCGCGTTTTAAAGTCTTTTTAGTCTCGATTTCAAGTTCTTCAGACCCAGATGATGCCTCTACGTTTGGACTATGAGAATCTACGCTTTCTGGAGTGTATGGATCTAAACATTGAGTGACAGAAAGTAGCGTTGAATCTATATCATTAACAAACAAGCCGTCTATACTATTATAATCTACTGTGGTTATCTCCACGTGTGGGATTCGGAATAGTTGTTCGTTGAGCGAACCGGTGCGGGTTCGAATTCCGGGTAAAATGAGGGTAGATTTGGATAGATCTGGGTCTGTGGGGAGTCGGCGGGGTAGTTGTGGGGTGGGGGGTAGATTGCATTGGAAATTACCTCGATCTGATTGTAGCATCACGCGTAAGTAGATTGGCTGAAAAGAAATAAGAATTATTAGTAAGGAGAACATATTGACAACTGTTGCTTGGAAGAGATCGCTCTCAGCGATAAGGCCGCCCATTGTATTGCCATATATGACTACCTGTTTAAGTTCTTTGTTTTTGTTTGTGTGTGGTAAACAACAAAGAATTATCTATCTACTGTTAGGTTTTTAATTAAATTTCTGTTATATGAAACCCACTTATAAACATACATTTCTCACAATATCTTTATAAATTATAGCCAATGTGATATTCTGATGTATAAACAACGGTATTGTAAAGTTTCAAAACCATTTAGTAGTTTTTGAAAGAGTAACAAACATTCACGTTTATAATATTAGTAAGGAAAACTAAGAATACTTAGAATACAATAAAGTCAAAGTCAAATATTTCTTTATTCAGTAAAATCATAAGGATCATTTAAAATCGTCTTACATACTAATGTAAGACGATTTTAAATGATCCGGGTATATGCTATGGTGTTACTAGTAACACCTAGACATAGAACAAATATTTATGTTCATCACACAACCATTCGCTCTGGGTGGGAATCGAACCCACGACCTTCCGCATGGAAGGCAGAGCTACTACCAACTGAGCTGTGACGCCTGTCTACTATTACCTTATGATCCCCCATACAAGCGCTGGCTCCCATAACAGCGTATTCAGTTCGTTTCCTAGCGGGTGCGTCGACCAGGCGCCTTAGTTCGGCAGATAGGGCTTCGCCCTTCGGAGAGCCTTCCGATTGGTTCCGCACTAGTTTACGCCGCTGACCGCCGGCTGATATTTCAGATTCTGCTGCCCTGTGGAAGATTACATTATTTATATATATTTTTTAGCAATTTATTGTATTGAAAGTGTAAAAGTTAAGGCGAATTATAGTGAAATTCTAACGGCCGGTTTCTGGAAACCCAAATCACGATTGATCCGACTTTGACACATAGTAATTACTTGATTTTTTCGATGATCATCGTTCAAGAAACCGGCCGTTAATATCCTAAAGATGCTACAACAAAATACAGTATATACAGGTATAAAAGCAGTGGGACGAAATAAGAAAAAAAAAGGTATAAAAATATATAATCACGGACATTTGACACGTCACATTATAGTCCCATACTAAACTGTTGGTGAACCTAAATAAATAAATAAGAGGGAACTATGGGAACTAGGACTACAGGTGGACTCGCTCAGCAACCCTATGGAGAGGCCCCCCAGGCAAGCGGAGAAGAGGAAGGCCTCAAGAAAGATGGCAAGACGACATAATACAGATAGCAGGCAAGAGTTGGACAGAAAAAGCGGCAAACAGAAGAGATTGGAGACTTTTGGAGGAGGCCTATACCCGCAAAGGGGTCCTTAACTTTTAAAAATAGATTTAATTTTTAATACTAGTTTATGTAAATAATTTTAAGGAATAATAAAGCCTTTTTATTATTTATTTATTATATGGGAACTAGATTGCTGATAGAATACTTATATATTTGTGTTGAGCTATCTACAGACCGTTGCAAACGTTCCACAGATAGTTCAACTGATCCAAATCAGTAGATCTTTTATGTACAACAGTTAAATTTAGCGTGACGGGTAGCAATATCTTCACCGACACTCACCTAGCGTTGATAGCTTGTTGAACACTGGTCGGGTCCGCTATACTCTTCCTGCTGATATTAAATCCGGCCACCGAGAGCGCGTCTAACTCTACAACGCTGTTCTTCTTCTCAAGAGTTTTAGCTGAGCTGGGCTGAGAAACACGGTAAATAAATAAATATACAATTCAAAGTCTAAGTCAAAACTACTTTATTCAGTAAAATCACAAGGATCATTTAGAATCGTCTTACATACTAGGTTTTATTCACAAACAAACTTACGACTATACAGTATTTACAAAATGCACATTGTCATATAAAATACATAAGAAACAGTTGAGCTATCTACAGACCGTTGCAAACGATCTATAGATAGTTCAACGATCCACATCAGTACCAAACGGAAGCGTACCCAAGACACTGGCTGCATTGCCGCGCTGAATAGCAATGCTGATAGGTATATATTATGAAATAATATCAAATTCAAATCAAAACAATTTTTTTTTTATTTTCAAAATGTTACAGGCCTGAATGGTAATACAAATACAATTCTTAGGTAGTATCATAAACGCGTTGGTGGCTGAATCAGATTTGCATACAACTCCGAACTAGTTTAAAAAAACTGTATCTCGGAGGGTAGAACTCGTCTTCCTCGTACACTAATGGGGCGTCTAAACGGGCAATATTTTACGGCAATTTGTGGCTGCAATTATTGGCAAACATTGCCCAGCCATCAATAAAACATTTTAGTACATTTGATGGCTGAGCAATCAATTGCAGGCAACATGTTGCAATATGTTGTATTTTGTCGTGGCTACACATAAAAAACATTTTGACATATCAAAAAATATGTGGCTATAATGCCGGGCCATCCTTAAAATATTGCAGTGTGGCTGGTATTGGTAGCAATGTTGCCGGCCACAGTATTGCAGCCACAAATTGCCGTAAAATATCGCCCGTTTAGACGCCCCATAATAATAAACACATACAATATAATTAACGAGAGATAGTGCAATGTGTACCTGATTGTTTCTGGCAGGTGAGCCCGACCTCGCCGGACTGCTGTCAGATGATGACACTCTGCCGCTGCTGTCAGTTGAATCTGTCACCGATTTCCTGTCAAAAAATGGTTGTCTGTAAAGTCGGTTTACTGACGATAGTTGAACGTGACAACGAACGCAAAGGCCGATTGTGCTTCTTTGTCGCTCGTTCCGCGCTCTCGCTTGCACTTCATGGAACGCCTCAGAGCGAGGTAACGCAGCATGAGTCATGTTTTTTCGTGCGTGCAGCCGGCTCTATCGAATTATAAGACGTCACGTCAAAAATATTTTGATTGTGAATGCTACTAAAGTCATTAAAACAAACTTGAGAGGTGTCAAGGCACACCCGGATGGAACGAAGTTCTTTTATAACTGGCTTGCTTTCTATGAGGGAGAGAGAGGCTTACAACTATAGAAAAAAGTGTCGTTACATCTTTTGGTTGCAATTTTTTCAGTATCCATGAGTTTTTACTATACTATATTTACTATACTCGCTAGCGTCTGTAGTTAAAAAAATGTATGAAGATTTGTACAGCGCCTCTAGCGGATAGATGGGTACTAAAATTAGTAATACTAATATTGACGTAACTACTGTAGTAAAGTCAGGCGATTTTACTGTGACAACTCATGGTAGAGGTACCGTCTAGCCCCCTTTCGCAGCGCGCGATAAGGAACTTCGTTCCAAAAAACGAAGTAAATATTCCCTCTCTATAGTATTAATAGTATTCTAAAGTTTAATTAGAAATAGTTTTTTCCAAAGGTTGCTCGCCGTGGAAGATTTAATTTTGTAGGATTTATATGCATAATAAAAAATATCTATACAAGTAATATATTGTATTAAGTATGTCAGTTTTCTAGCACCCATAACACAAGCTCTGCTTAGCTTGGGGCTAGATGTTGTGTGGATTGTACAGCATTATTTATAAAATATATGTTTATAGTATAAGAGTTACCTAGATGTATGTAGATGTCTGTTTTCCCCAGGTCTTGCTTCCTGTTGCACTAACAGCCGCGCGGACTGAGATAGCAGGATTCTATCGCACCAAGCCGGGCATCTGCAATATAATAACAAGCATTATCTAAACTAATATTATAATGAGGTAAGATAAATAAAAACATCTCCGCTCCAGTATCCGTTTGCTCAAACTATTGTTGTTTGATCTGATAATTAATAAATAAATATTCACGGACAATTCACACATCACACTCTAGTCAAGTCCCAAAATAATATAAGCAGAGCTTGTATTATGGTAACTAGATTGCTGATAGAATACCTACTTATATACTTTTTATTTATAAATAGTAACAAATATAAATAATTAAGAATACATAGTAACACCCAGACCCAGCACAAATATTTATGTTCATCACACAAACATTTGCTCTGGGTGGGAATTGAACCCACGACCCACAGCATGGAAGGCAGAGCTACTACCAACTGAGCTGTGACGCCTGTCAAATCTAACCTATGCCATGTGACGCCTGTCAAATTAAATCTAAATGTCAGATACATACCGAGTTTTCATATAATGTGTGGGTAGATGAATATCCTCTTCGAACGGGTAGCTCGGAGGGAACTTGACGGGGAACTCGTACAGATGGGGGCGTAATGCTTCCAGTTCACGGTCGTAACGTTGCAGCTGAAAAATAAATAAATATTGCTCGACAATCCACACAACATTATCTAGCCCCAAGCTAAGCAAAGCTTGTACTATGGGAACTAGGCTGCTGATAGAATACTTATATACATTTTTTTTTGTAAAAACATACATAGAATACATTGTTCATCACACATTTGCTCTGGGTGGGAACCAAAACCCACGACCCACAGCATGGAATGCAGAGCTACTACCAACTGAGCTGTGTCGCCTGTCACTATCCAAAATATAACAATAATTCGAACCCATGACCCACAGCATGGAAAGCAGAGCTACTACCAACTGAGCTGTGACGCCTGTCACTATCCAAAATATAACAATAATTGACAAGTAAGAAAGAACAAATTCTGGCATTCTGGCTGCTAAATATATTATATATATATATATATATAATATATATTTACTATAGTACTAAAATCCCGAGTAATAGTATTTCCCTTACCCAAGGCTCGCGGAATATTTTCTGATGGTCAGCATGTGCAAATTCCTTCTTGCCGATAGTCAGCATCAGACGATCTTCTTTAGACTTGTATTGAAGTCTCGACGAGTCCACTTTAGCCGTATCTTGTAAACGACAAGCATTCAACTCTTCCGTTATTTTCTGTAGATAAATAATTATAATTAAGTTAATAAATTATAAAGGTAGAAGCTTTCTATGCATAAGCATTAAACTGTTTAATAAGCTCCCTCAAAATATAAAGAACTCGAACAATAATCACCTTAGTAGAACAGTGAGAAACTTTTGACAAATAAATCGTTTCTACAATCTTGACGGAGCTTTTGCTATCGAATTTAATAGTTTATAATGTTATTAATTGATTGAGATTATTCATTATCATTATTTTAATCTGGTGTATAAGATAAATTACATAGTGATTCGTAGAAATTATAAAGGAAAGAAATGATTTGTAGAATATTTTGACTTTTCCAAGTGTACATATAATTGTACAAAAATAAAATGAATTGAAAAATAAAAATTACGAACTGTACACATCACGCTCTAGTACCAAACTAAGCAAAGCTTTATACTATGGGACCTAGACAGAACATTTTTTAATAGAATAGAATACATAGTAATACGCAGACACAGAACTAACATCAATAATTCATCATCATCATCATCAACCTATATCAGTCCACAGCTGGACGTAGGTCTCTCCCAAGACGCGCCACCGGTCTTCGGCTCTTCTCATCCAGTGTTTGCCAGCTACACTCCGTAGATCGTCGCTCCATCTCGCCGGGTGCGTCCTACACTACGCTTGCCTAAACGCGGTCTCCACTCCAGTATGCGTTTGCTCCAACGGTTGTCGGTTCTTCGGCAAACATGGTCGGCCCACTGCCACTTCAGCTTGCTAATTCTTTGAGCTATGTCGAACACTTTGGTTTTCTGACGAATAACTTCGTTGCGGATTCTGTCACGCAAAGAAATTCCGAGCATAGCTCTCTCCATAGCGCGCTGAGCATCAATAATTACTATAACATATTTGTTTTGGTGAGACTTGACAGGTGTAGACATTTGTTGGTTGAACTTACTTTAACCACGCCACCAGTGTCTGTCCTAAAGTTGAAATCTCCGAAGATAAAGTATGGAGCGGCGTTCACATCGGAATGTAAGTGACGAAGCGTGTGCCGTAACGCCCGACGGCGACTGCGACAATACACCTGGAATATTAAAATATTAAATACTAGCTGACCCGTGCACACTTCGAACATAATTTTTATTAAATATAAAAGTTAGACATATGCTGTCGTTGACTTTTTTGTAGGTATTTTCAAGCTCCACATCTTTTCTCTAGAACACAAAAATATATCTTTCATAGTTAAGGCAGCGTTCGTAAGAAACGCTTTCATTCGACCGTTTTTCTCCGATTCGATTCGGATTTTATTTGATTGAACTTTTAAACACAATCTCTTCTTCTGTAGGTCTACCATGAGTTTTTACTATACTATATTTACTATAGTCGCTAGCGTCTGTAGTTTTCTTTCTGTCCTCAGCGACATAAAAAAAATTTAAATTTATTTTAATAGATATCACATGAATGCATAAGACCCCTAAAACTAACGTGGATTTTTGTTTTACCAATAGCCAAGTTAACCGAAACGTGAAACAAAGCAATACTAACCGATGGATAGGGCTCCATAGCGAGTAGATTGCTTGCGTCGTGGAACAGATGAATGTTCACAAACTCGACCGCAGTACCGCGGAGCCACCAGCGAGTTCGAAGGAAACCTTTGCGAGACCATTTGCACTGGAAATTTACAATAATGTAATGTTAATAATTCTTTATTAAGATTAGTTAAAAAAAGATGGATGGACTGTGTGGACATGTGTAAGAAAGAAGTGAGCATTGAGATGACGTCTGATAGAGATGAGTGGAAGAAGACGTGTTGTACCGATCCCATATAATGTGGGACAAGAAGAAGAAGATGATTATTTACTAGTAAGTGGCTGCGATTTCGTCTTGCTATCGTTAGTTTTGACAATTCGTACAATATCTTTGTAAATTGCTTATTATTGACTATGGTCACCATATTTTACTAACCTCAGGAAAAAACTGTTGTGGAAACTTGACTTTCTCCTTAGTGGTGACCATTTCAATATTGCCCGTGTGTATCTCTGTGCCGAGCGCGTCAACGTACGCCTTCAACTCAAAGTCCCATATCTTGATGTCTGTGAGTGACGTATGCGCGAAATACATGTTGCCAAGGGCCTGAAATATAAAGAAAATATATAGACATTTCTTTTGACGTGACAACGTCTTATAATTCGATAGAACCGGCTGCACGCACGAAAAAACATGACTCATGAAGCGTTCTGAGGCGTTCCATGAAGTGCAAGCGAGAGTGCGGATTATTTTGCAGAACCGCTTACAATCCCGTTCGTTGACGTTGTCACGTTCAACTATCGTCAGTAAACCGACTTTACAGACAACCATTTTTTTTTTAGATAAAGATTAATTTATTTCTACAGTTTACAGTTTCTCGCAACTTGAAATGCTCGCGGTACAGAACCCTTCATGTGCGAGTTCGGTTCAAACTCGATCTCAAACTCAAATAATAAAATGTATTCAATAAAATCACAAGGATCACTTTCAAACGTCTTACATACTATATGAATTACAAATTAAAATTAAATAAATAGAACAAATGATTCTTGGCGTCAGTTCGTCGCGATTAGAGTCTAGAAGAACTGGCAAGAAACTAGACCTGGATCCTAAGGTTTTTTATATGATCCTAATTACAATTGTTTAATTAATAATAATAATAAATAATGCTGGACAATCACAACATCATCTAGCCCCAAGCTAAGCAGAGCTTGTGTTATGGGTACTAGAAGACTGACATACTTAATACAATACATTACATAGATAGATATTTTTTATTATACATATAATACCCAGAACACCCGGAATAAATATTTGCAGAACATACAAACATTTATCTCAAGGCGGGAATCGAACCCGCAACCTTCCGCGTCGCAGGCGGACCATCGCCCGCGCCACATCGGTCGTCAGTTAAAATTAAATTAAGAAGTTAGAAGGTTATTTATACGTATGAGTGGACATATTCAAGCTATGTAAATAAAAGTCGCGGCCACAAGGAGAGTACAAGGCCTAAGTGGTGTCTTTATTAACTATTAATTGTTGTACGCATTGACGTCACACTTGTCGAGGTCTTTTAAGGCTTAATGCACATCGGCTTTTACATACAAAAACTAGCTGTCCCGGCGAACTCTGTTCCGCCTTAAAGGCAATAAATAAGCAGATTTTTGAATTTATTAAGTTTTTTTTATTAGAAAATACATATATTATATTTTATCCTATGTCCGTCTCCTGGCTCTAAGCTAACTACCCACCAATTTTCAGCCATATCGGTACAGCCGTTCTTGAGTTATAAATAGTGTAACTAACACGACATTCTTTTTTAAACATATTATAAGTTATTTATCATTTTTATATACTTATAGATACAAAATCATTTATACTAAGAACTGAACTATACAATTTAGTAGTGGACAACTACTTGGCCGCTTTAATTTTAATAGAACTTATAATGAAGACAGTTGAAATGAGATTAAAAATATAGTGACATTGTATTATGTATGTCAGTCTTCTAGTACCCATAACACAAGCTCTGCTTATCTTGGGGCTAGATGATGTTTTGTGGATTGTCCAGCATTATTTATTTATTTATTGTTTGAGGTATGCTTAACGCCATTGTATAGTCAGCTGATATTTACGTAATTATTATTAGACGTTATTACCTAGTTAGAAAATAATTATGTAGTTTGCACGTAGATCGATTTCCATGTTCTAAATGTACATACTAAAAAAAATAATTTATTGAATGTAGGTACCTACCTACATTATTTTATTTTTATTTGTAACTTGCATAAGTACCTACTTATGCAAGTTACAAATGCTCTTCAATTTTTAATTAATAAAAAAATAATAAAAAAAACGCTGAATGTGAGTAAATGTAGAGCGAATTGTTTTATACATATTTACTTAATTTCATAAAAATATAAAATTGATACATATTTTTTGATGATAATTTAATTTTTTGTTTGGTAGATTCAGAGATCCCAATTAAATTTAATTAGATAAAGTAGTAATTATTACTTGTCAAGGGCAATTGAAGACTGTTTAGTTTTTTACAAAATAACATCTAGTTATGTTCTTATTTTTATTCCATTATTTTTTGTTTTTTTATTCTATTTTTTTTTGTTAAGTATGTTCTAAAAGATAGATGAAAAAATCATACAGTAAACTTATCCGGGGAGCCAAAATCTTCATCCAGAAAAATCCTGATCTTGTCATACAGCCGTAGCTCAGGGCAGTCACACAGTCTTTGCACGAAGTCTTGGACATACTGCATGGATTTTTCATAAGTCTTTCCGCCAACCTCTTGTAAGTGAAGTGCAATGAACTTAGGATCCATTCGGGCCACAGCTTGAAGGAACTCTGAGGTCCATATTGACAGCATTACAGAGGGCTGCGAATAGAATGAATAATATTAATTAAATATTTTTCATTAAAAAATAATAATTGGCTAACCGCATGCCAAAGAGTGGAATTCATTGCCGGCGTCTGTTTTTCCAGAGTCCTTTAATTTGGATATTTTTAAGAGACGAGTGAATAGGTATCTTCTAGGCAAGTGTGCTACATCATAGACCGCATCGTCACTTAACATCATGTGAGATCGCGGTCAAACGCTTGCCATATAACTTGTAGAAAAAAATAATTGATTTCATGTGACACAAATACAAGTTTTCCTTTCTTTCTTTAATTACTGTGTTGTGTTATTTTTTGACAATTATATAAACACATGAACAGAAACCTCTAAATAGACACTAACCAACACTTTTTCGGTACATATAAATTGTGGTTTTTCCTTGAAGTATAAAAATAAACATATCGCAAATATAATGAATTGCAATTTATTTTAATAGCATTATTAAAACTATTTGATTTTCCTGTAACGGATAAGGAAGAGAGATTATATTAATAATGTGTAGTTTACTGCCTCAAGTAATAATTAAGGATAAACTAGCCTGTTCCTTTGGTTTTGCTTGAGGCTAGCTTAAATTGCTTAATCAAAGTCAAAGTCTAAATTACTTTATTCAGTAAAATCACAAGGATCATTTAGAATCGTCTTATATACTAGATGATTCTAGGTGCCAGTTCCACGCGACCAGAGCCTAGAAGAGCAAGAAACTTAAGGCTTGGTTCCTACTGTTTTGTTATATGATCCTTCTTACAAAGAATTACTATTAAACTAAATTATTGAAGCTTTGTAAGAGTAGTAAAAACATATACTTAGATGATTATTTTTCCGACCCAAATATCGACCAATAGAATTGCAACATTCGACGTCACGTGGTACAACCTACATGGTATTATACTGATAATTTTTTGAAAATTTTCTCTGGTCGTTGCTTTAAATAAAAAACAAAACATGATCCAAACACGTCAAACTGACAGGTTGAATTCAATTGTGAAAATTGGAGATTTTGCATGAAAATGAGTCGATTTGGAGTTTGTTCTCTGTCCACCATCGATAAAAAAGTCAAAGGAAATGTTCCCATTAATACGTCTCATGGTGCAATTCTATTGGCCGACATTTGGGACGGAAAAATAATCCCCCGAATACCACACGAGCTTCAAAATTATCTGGCATTTCCCGATAGGTTCGTTGCAAACAAATGAAGGAGTCAAGTTTTTGAGGTTAAAAAATCACGAGCGCGAAGCGCGAGTGATTTTTACTGAAAAACTTTTCGATTTTATTTGTTTGCAGGGAACCTTGAGGGAAATGCCAGATAATTTTGAAGCTCGTATTATATGTGAATATTTATTTGTCTACATACTTTTGTAAACATATTATATTATGTTATTTATATAAGTTATATATTTAATATAAATATATGTTAAATATATTGATTTACTGTATTATGTGCATATCAGACCCAGATTAAAAAAAAAATTACGTAATGAAAGAATCATGCCCAAACCCTGTACCAGATTGCATCAAAAGCTAATTATCATCAAAATTAATATTTTATTTATACGTGTACTTTGTTAATTTTTAACCGTCTTTTTTAACCGGGTTTAGAAAATTAAAATTAATTATACATAACATGATTATCAATTTCCTACTTCCGAGTGCTTAGTCCGAGCTTGCATTTTAAAACTCCCGACTCTCGAGTCGAGAGTCGTCTTTCGGATATCCATACAAAAATACAAGGACATCCGAGAGACGACTGTCGGCTCGAGAGTAGGGAGTTTTAAAATGCAAGCTCGGACTAAGCCTTCCGTACGTCAACTATTTTGTTCCGATCCCAGCTGTCACCTATTTTCGTGAGTGGACATTGAGCATAAAAATCTTGTTTGCCAAGTAAGCTTTAGCTGAGAAGGCAAACATGATATAAAATAAAATACATTTTTAAATATTTTGAAATGCGGTTAAACATTGAAAAAAATATTGTTGGTAGCGAAAAGGTAAATAAAAATTAGGGCTTTGAGAGTAAATTCAAATTGATGCAAGTTGGTACAGATTCCCATAGCCCATTGGGCATTGTCCTTTCCATAAAAAAAAAATCTTTTCAATCCGCTTCATATGAAATGCCCAGTAGATAATTATCATATTGTCAAACAGGTACAAATATCCATTTTACAAATTGGTTAAGCTGTTATAGTCTACTTAATAACATAAGGTTTAAATAAAAATTTCACTCAGAAGAAAATTTAGTTATGTTCTAAGAGATTAAAAAAAAGTCCTTACAGTAAACTTATCTGGTGAGCCAAAATCCTCATCCAGAAAATCCTGATCTTGTCATAAGTGAAATTATTGCAAACAATATTTTAGCTGTTTAAATAAAATGATGACCATTTCTAAATATTTCTTAGGATCAAAATTACATTATCCAGCAAATGATGTAGGCGGACACTGGCAATGAATAAAAAGAAAAAAAACTCTGTAGTGATGTCACTGGCTAACAATTATAGAAGTTATGAGTGTGTAACCAATTGTTTCAGAATTAGATCACTTATCTTGTCATCGCTTACGCGTTACATTTAATTAAGTTAAGTGTACAGGATTTAGAACTAGTTACAGAGATTTTTTTTTAGTATTTTGTGTAATACTCACGTCTTCGAAGATAGATCCGACGTTAGCGGTGACGAGCAGCAAAGGCACTTTATCGGATCCCATTTTTTTGAACTTCAACATTATATTGAAGAGTTTCCTGATCAAAACAACTGGCGAGAAATCCGCGAAGAACCAGTACGGTTTAACGGCTACTAAACCGCTGTTTTGTCGGAAAGGCGTATGCACGCCTCTTTAGTAAAAACTGCTGATCACATTATTACGTTGAAAATAACATTTTCGCGTCAAAATGAATAAAACTCGTACGTTTTCAAAATCGCCCCGATTTGCCACAGTCTTTTCTTTTTGACATTTCAAATGAATGACTTTTTTTACACCCACCTACATCCGTAAGCTTACGTTGTACGCAGACTACGGTGTTGTCAAAATAACAAAAAACTTTTTTATAATGGTCTTAGTTTCAACGAAGCTTAACATTTACCATTAAAATCCAAGCAAATAAATATGATGAGAACGTATTGTTTACAAATTTATATGAACCTAAGATATAATAGAATCAATATTGCTAATTTCTACTGAAAAACTATACTTGTTGACGTGCTATTGTAAGCAAAGTAACGTGATCCGGAACGTAATATTTTCATCGTCCAATACATTTTTATTTGTTCGGATAATAACCAATGACGTAGGTACGTCGATTTACGTCACGCCCCATTTTCAGGGTCGAACTTTGTTTATTTTTATCGTTAGCGTAAATAAAATTACCACATAGGAAGAAGTTATCAACATCATTTAAATAATAGTGGCTAAATAAATAAGTGCGTAAGTAATGACCGCCATAGTGGCTGTTTATATACAAAGGTACCTAGGTTGTACTTATGATTGATTTGCTTTCAAAAAGACTTGCGCGTATGTTTATTAATTGCGCTGGTACATTAATAGGTACACAACTGAATAATATTGTGGAAGCCGTAGAATGCCTAGCTCATATTTTAATTAGTTAGATACTAATAAAAAAATATCCAGGTTGGACTCAGGGCTGCTTAGTTTTCCATCATGTTTTCTCCTGAATTTGTTGAATACATCTCTGTGCATTTTCAGGGCGTTCCTTTCCCGCGGGTGCCGTGATTACACAACCAAGGAAAACACAGCCACGGAATGTACAGCCCGGAATCGGTGACCATTTTGGCATCCAATTCCGGGCTGTGCATTCCGTGGCTGTGTTTTCCATTGTTGTACATTCCCGACACGTGTTGGGAATTTGATGCCAAATGACGTCATAGCATATGCTTCGTTTGCACTTACTCGAATTTTTCGGTTAGCCGATCATGTACAAGTAGCTAACTATGCCACTGTCAAAATATTATTTTTAAACTTATTTTTTTTCATGCGTGATGCGTCACAGTAGGTGCGAGGAGCGAAGCGACGAGCGTTAGTTTGATATAGAAAACCGCGCCAGAACCTACATGCGTTTAACCATTTGCCAGACAACAATTATTGAATTGGATTGTTTTCTTTTCATATTATAATCTGTGCAGTTTATCTTTATCAAAATGGAATAGTAACATTTTAATCTTTGGTTTCATCTAAACGAAGCATAGGCTAGGCTTTCGACCAATCAGAGCAATGGTCGCCAATTCCATGGTCGTGTTTTCCACGGCTGTACATTCCGTGGTTGGACATTCCCAACACATGTCGGGAATGCGTAGCCCGTATATCATGCACATTTTGGCTGCGAATTCCTGGTTGCGTATTCCTGGCTGTGCTTTCCGTGGTCGTACATTCCGGGTCGTGCTTTCCATGGTTGTACATTAACCGGACCCCTTTCCCGCACATGCGATCTGCATGTAGTCTTTGCCGCGCCGCCGCCCGAATGAAAATAGAAATCGATTTGTACTGTTCCAGTGAATTTAGGTCGTGTTTATTCAATAGAATAGAAATGCGCTAGATGGATTAGCTACGATTGTGAGTACCTAATTATGTAGAATCTACTCACTTTGATTGATAGAAAAGTTGAATTAGTATCCGCGATTAACTAATATACTTGTTTTTTAATTATTTGAAAATCAAATGCCGGCGGTTCTGACGCCCGCCCTGGAGTCAAGTTATTTTGAAAATATAGAATACGCGTTCTAACCAACCAACGCACCTCAAACTTTTTTGTATTTTACCCAGGCCCCATTCTTGGTAAATACAAAAATGTTCAATTATTATATTCGTTTGCGTTAATTTTCAAATATCTGATAAAATAAGCATAGATGAAACGAAAGGTTCAAATTAAAATAAAAAAATCAAAATGTTGTTGTTTTTCCAGGTGTGCTGGAAATATGGCCTTGCCATATTTGTGTTTGCTATTTGTAATAGCGACGGCGTCTGGTGGCCATGTCCACACCGCCATTGAAACTGAAATGTTCGCTATCCCGATTAGTCCGAACTTGTTCAACTGGACATACCAAGGTAGGTACCTAACCTTTCCTATTCATATTCATTTACAATAAATAGATACGTAATTTTAGGTAGTTGGTAACAGTTTCTGTGTCTTTATTTCTTTACTACAGCATGTTGGTACTATAAGATAAATAAAAAACAACCTAGGTACATCACACATCACAAACCTACATATTAGGACACCCGCACCCGAATACCTAGAATACTTGGTACCTCTAGAATACTTATTTATTTTAATTCTTTATTGCACAAAACTTTATACATCAGGAGGATTTAATGTTAAAGCATTATTTACTAGCCAACGTAATAGGTAAGTAAGTTATATTATTATGACTTTATGACTGATCGTTTTTTTTTTCGAAGAATTCGACCAGCAATACCGCTTCCACACGTCTTTGCTCGGCAAGCCAGAGCTGCCGGCTTGGCTACGGTACATTTACAGCGGAAGGCACCATTCTGGATTCATATACGGGACCCCACCTAAGGGTACCACCAAACCCATTATAGTAAGTACCCTTAACGTATTTTACAGCTAAAAATTACATAAGGTGATATTGTTTACTATGATAAGCAGTAATCTATTTAGCAGTAGGTACAAGCTCTGCTTAGTTTGGGACTAGAGTGTGGTGTGTGAAATGTCCATGAATATTTAATACGGAAGACAGCGCTACTACCAACTGAGCTGTAACGCCTTTCAGTTCTTGATATCGTTGGCTTTTGTGATCTGTTAAATCATTTCGTATTATCATTTTCAGTTAGAAGTGATAGGTCTGAACAGACAAGACTATGAGACTCGGCGCGTTCAGCTAACCCTGCAGTTCCAGCCTAAGGAAAACCTGGCCAGGTTCGAAGTGGAACTGAAGATCGATAACTTGAACGTTGAAGATCTGCTGGATGAGCATAGGTTTGTATTATACTCTACTTTGCAAGATCCTACTATAATAATAATAGTTCATTTATTCAGATAACTTAGTCCATGGTGTTAGAAACTGAAATTTTATGAAAAGTAGATTAGTTTTCATAAGTTTATTAATATAATTATTGATTATTAATTAATCGTGTTGTACCATTTTCTAGAATGACACGTCTCAAAGACATCCTAAGGACGAAGCTATGGGTGGAAAGTCACCAGGATCTCTACTGCACGTTCTTAGCATCTGCTATCGACATGGGAGCTCGACTGCCGTTGAAACCAGAGGATGGTGAAGGGTATGTTATGCCAACTTTCAAAACCTTCGTAGGGATTGTGAACTAAAGATGAGCTAACAAAATGAATGTGTGGCTAAACTTTGTTCTTCTAACAAAAATCAAGTGTTACTTATTTTGTTCCATCGAACTTTGTGTAACTATTATAGATATGTCATAATAAGTGTTTTAATATCAAAAAAATATAATTAAAATGACGACGCCAGAAAACGTTCTATATTTGTACTTAGGTATTAATCCTTATCTAAATAAATTTTAAAATTAAGACTGCTTCAATACCTTTCTATTTCTTTTTAAATTATTGAATTCGGACATTCCATTCGAAAGATATCACGAGTTCAAAAATGTAAGTACTTATTAGAAAAAAGTCAGCGGGCGCCGCGCCGCTGCCGGTCACGGGAGTATATGCGGGGGGGGTTACATACTATAGGGTCTATATTTTTTATCATTTCGAAAATACATTTATACTGAGTAACATATTAGCTATATTATAATGATATTTTTTTATATAGGCTACCCGTGCGAAGCCGGGGCGTACTACTAGTAATAAATAAAAGTACTAAGGTATATGACTGAGACGAAAGAAATTAAATGATTTTATTTCAAACTTTCAAAAAACCTATCTTTTCAAATATACTCTAAGTTCAAATAATTTCTAAACATAGAGCTTAGAGAATTATACACGTTCATCATTATTATTTTAGGACCAATTAATATTGTGTAGGTACCTATTTTCATTAAAAAAAAGATAAGACCAACAAATATTGTGTTCCTAGTTACATTATATAAAAAAATACAAGATAAAAATATGATTCCAGACTAGTGGTCCGGCTTGGCAGTTCCCGGCCTTTCTCCTCCTCTCTGAAGGAACTCCGTGAGGAGGTTCGCCCTCTCTCCCGCCTGCCGAGCTGTCCGAGAGAATACAAACGTACGACACGAGAACGACTCTTCCGCGACGCAGAACTCACGCTTGACTGGTGCAGCTTTCAACTGGTAAGGGCATAGTCATGCATAGTCACAGTTATATATGTGCAGCTTTCAACTGGTAAGGGCATAGTCATGCATAGTCATAGTCATGATAACTCGAGGCTTTAAGTCATATATCAAATTTCGAATAACAAAGTTTGTAGTGTTTTTATTGATACAGAATTTTGCTTATAATAATTAATTATTCGTTAAGTCTACATTTTTCGACCTAATATTATTTTATTTACCTTTTTAAGAAATATTTATCATGTAGTCACTATTATTTTTTAACTTTTCAAAAAAAAGTTTAGTATTTTTCAAAGGTTCTCAAACTTTTGAAAAAATAAATTGTGATAAGCAATGGCCTCATAGATGTGCAGTTATTGCAATATTAGATTACTTGTCATGTCCGTTAAGTGTATAAGTAATAAGATTTGTATTTATTTTGCAGTTCAACACAATTTACCATGAGCGTAAAACAGAGCACATAGAATACTTAACAGAGATTCCCAACTCTAATAAAAACAAACCGTACAAAGCGGACGAGGATGTTTGGACTGCACCACGTCGCCATTCACTACCGACCAGAAGTTACGCTCGGCAACTTTTCGGTGTACTAGCGGTTCCTATACTGCTGTTTACGTTATCAATTGCTGCTTTGACGGCTGTGGCCTGTTATCATCAGGCTGCTGTGTAAGTCGATTAACTACTATGTATTTATTTACAAAAAAATATATATTAGGATTCTATCAGAAATGTAGTTCCCATACACGCTTAGTTTGGAGCTAGAGTATGATGTTGGAATTGTACATGAATATTTATTTATTCAGTTAAATTCTAAATGTCTGTGTAATTTTTTCATTTATAAAATAAATTTGCTAAATCGTGCATTATGCTATGCTAGATGCAGTACGTTAGATATACTAGTAGTGGCCTATTAGACCACATTAAACTAGCATGCAAACTCTAGCGTTTATCATCAAAGTTAAAAAGTTGTAATTACTCGTAGTTTGTATTACTAAATGGAAACACCCCCTGTCTTTAATTTATTCTTTGTTAGGTCTACACACTGACACTTTCTTGAGAATTTTCTTGTTATTTCAGCGATCCAGTTTCTGATAACTTCTTCGAAAATATATTTCACATTTGTATTGACTATAGAAATAGAAGGTTTGGCCTTGTAACTACTTAATTCACTTTCTCATAATTTAACCCAACCATGGTGTTGTATTGGCTTAAACTAATTACATCTGCTTCTGCATTCTAATCTATAAAGTTTTTTCAAAAGATAAGATCCAACATTTACTGTGTTACTGCTATGTCAAACTTATTTAAATCTTGTACCTGTCAACTTACCATTTTGTCTTTAATGATCTCATGACACAACCATACTTTTAAGTGCCATCAGTAAAATTCCAATTATTTATTTCAGAGCTCACAGATCTGGAAATGTTGAGCAATGTCGGTACAATACTGGCAACACCGACCAAACTCTGGTCCCCGACAACACCAGCGTGAATAGTCATGGAATAAGGTGAGCTCATACATCCAAGCAAGCTGAAAATTCGTTGTTAAATAAAAATCTTGATTTAAACTAGATTGTTTGTTTCCAGTCCAAACAACAGCCTAGCACGTCCGTACAGCCCTAAATCTACCACCAATCTAGCTGGAAACTACAACCGCCCCCAACCCCCTCCCTACATGGGTACCAACACTCTTCACCATCGCAAATCTACCATCGATCAAACCCCTTCAACCTGCGGCCATTCGCCCGAACACCGCACTGCCCTCGAAGAATCCCTGAAGCTTTTGAATGATGCTAATATTAATACTGAATTTGATATTCCTATTCTTAAAGAACCTATCTTAGATTTGAATGATGGAACTGATGATTATGTCCCGATTAAAGGCGACAGTGGCTACTCAATGAAGGATGATTTAGATATTGATGCACAAGATTTGGCGATGTTTGGTGTGGCTATCTGACATGAGGCCTCGGCGGATGGTCAGCCGCCAGTAAAAACTTGGTTCTGCTAGATTCACTCGTAGCAGAATTCTAAAAACAAAAACCTCTCCAGAGCGAATACAAACGAATTTTAGATTAGGTTACTTATTAAATGTTTTAGATGTAATGAGACTTCGTTCTTTAGAAGTATAATAAATAAGCATTTTAATGTATGTAAAAAATAATGATTATACTACTTGGGTCATTAGGTACTAGGTACTTATCTAGTTCATTCGATTAGTATTAAACTTGCTTATCTACCTTAGATTTTATATAACTGCTTGAGTATCATAAGAAGGTACATACGTATATGTAGTGGCAGCATAATATCAATTATTGTAGAATTTACCGAAGTATTTACTCATTAATTAAGATAAGTGTAACTTTATTAAAAAAACATGTTGTAGACATGTAGATATTCTAGTCAAAAAATAAATAATGAATTATTTAGTATTATTATAACATTTGCTGTAAGATACAATTAATATAATAAATATTACAATTCTGTCCTATTGCAATTGTTATAATAATACTAAAAGGTACATTGTCTTTAAAAAAGCAAAAACTATTATAATCTAGTCAAATGTCGTGCCATGGCGTGTACATACAATAAAATTTAAATCATTAATCGAATTTCATTTAAATTGTGTTTTATGTAGTTATTAAGGTAAGTATCATCAGGTTTGTTTCAATATAGTTATAATACCTAATGTAGGTGAAATAATAAACATTTTAACACATTTACAGTTTATTGATTCAATATTAAAATCACGTATACATAAAGAAAACAAGAGGTATATTAAAGATTCATAGTATCACTAGGTGATTTTTTATTAAAATTAACACTGTCAAATAAACAATACACATTATTTTATTTTTATATAAGTATAACTATACTATGTATATTTATACCTATAACACCTATAATAATCACAGTCATAATACTACAATGTATATAAATATTATAACTAACTTAACATTACTTAAATAAAACAATTACAAACGCCTCATTCGAATATCACAATGAACTAAATTATCTCTGGGCTAAATAGGTAGCCAATATAATTAGAGTCATTATTATTAATTTATATGAAATCGTATAAACATTGTATATTACTGTCTAGTACATTTTAAATTTATGTTTATGCATATAAAATCGTATTTTCTTTACTATCTTACAACTGGTTATACTTTTGCTGAATAATTAGGAAACAACGAATTGAAATCTTAGTAGGGTTTAAAAAGTAATTAATATTAAAAAGTTTTTATTTCATGTAAGATATAAAAGATAGCGATCGGCGTCAGTCATACATTTGCTAATGACATAAATATGATTATTAAAATATCTGGGTAATATCCCATGAAGTATGATAAAGAAGTAAGAAGATACAGCTTAATACCTATAGATTGAATAATACTCAGATCATAAAAGGTAAAAAATTCTGGGATTCAATATAATGCCCAAAAAGAGGGGTCATATCGATCTATGATTGAGAAACATGGGTTTTTAATTTGACAGCCGATGTCATATACGTACTCCGAATATACATTCCTAATTTGAAAATGAAACGACATTTTATAAACGTGTACGTGTATCACGTGACTAAATACCAGAGTTTTTTTCACGTTTAGAAAGTTTTATAACGGTTTTATAAAAAAATCTTAGGTAGAGAGCTAGAAATAAACTTAGGCTTTGTAATCTAACAACCCAGATATCCCCTGTAAGAAGTTTATAGCAAAGATCAGCGGTGCACCTTCATTCGATGCTGTAATCATAGAAAATTATGTAATTTAAGAAAAAAAAGAAACGCTTTCGATTTGTACTGATTTGGATCAGTTGAAGTAACAATAGATCGTTTGCAACGGTCTGTAGATTTGTGATTGTACTTATTTATTTAAGAAATGGAAACAGCATTTCGGTTGGAGAGTTTCTAGTAGAAACTCTCGGTCGAAACTCCAGGTCTACCATGATGTAAGCCAGTAGAAACTTTCTACTGGCTTACATCATGGTAGACCTGGATTTTAGGATGAAGGGGGAAAGGGTGACCTTTCTAGCTCCCCCCTCCTAGTTGTAAATAAGATTACTCCACCGGCTTCCAACAGACAATAGCTCGCATATCATCCGTGGCCTCGCCGAAGATTCGGATTCCATTCGCGTCCACGTATTGGTTGATTTGGTAGTCTCGCAGCGTTCGGAAACCGAGGACGTCAGTGCCTAGTTGCTGTGAGAATTCAAAATATAAATAAACATCTATTTTGAACAAAATGTACATTGTCATATAAAATACATAAGAAACAGTTGAGCTATCTACAGACCGTTGCAAACGATCTATAGATAGTTCAACTGATCAGTACCTACCAATCGGAAGCGTAGGTACCCAAGACACTGGCTGCATTGCCGCGCTGAATAGCAATGCTGATACGCTGGGTCAGATACTCACTTTTGAACCGTTTTATAACAGGAAGTTCTCAACTTTTTATAGGAACTCGACTTTTTTTTTTTAGTTTGTTGTGGCGTGATTACTCCGTCAATGATGAATCGATTTTGTTTTTTTTTTTTTTTTTTTTTTTTTTTTATGCTAAAATGGGTGTGCTCTTGACCTCGAAACTCACACGAGTGCAAGGATGAGGTCTACGATGGAGCGAGCCCACCCAGAAGGTGCCTATTAACTCTTTTTTTGATGATTCTTTTGCTGTTTGTAAGCAAATCTATTGGGAACTAGATGCAGATAGAATACATAGTAACACCCAGACACAGAACCAATATTATGTTCATCAGACAAACATTCGCTCTGGGTTACTATCGGACCTACAACCCACAGCATGGAAGGCAGAGCTACTACCAACTGAGCTGTGGCGTCTGTTTTTTCTAGAATATAATATACCTGTGTGAGAGGACTGGTGTTTGTAGTAAATACTCCTTGGAAGTGCCTCTCATGTGCGATCCTTATAGTGGCAGTCTCCAAAGCTTGAATAGCTGACACATTGTCGCGCGCGCTCAGAGATTCTGAGGTTGCCATCATGAAGGAATGAAGAATGGTTCCTGAAATATAGCCGGGAATCTAAGTCTTCTTTATTTATTGGGAATAACAGCGATATAAACTTTTTTTAATAGATACAATAATTAACCGACGAAAAAAATGGAAGAGGTTCTCGAGTCAACAAGTAGGTATATATTTTTTTAGATAACAAAATATAGGTGTAGGTACCTATATTACAGGAATATTTCAGGTCCTTAATACAAAAGAATTAATACCACAGCTATTTAAAAATATCCCCAACTTTTAAGTTTCTAGAGTATTGTTTGTGAAGTAGGTATTTGATAAAAAGTTAAAAAGTTGTAGCGTTTTTGTAGCGGCGGCCATTTTGAACCGATTTTCTATGAGATAGCTAAAAACGCTCTCTATATGATTCTAGGTGCCAGTTCCACGCGACCAGAGCCTAGAAGAACGGGCAAGAATCTACGGGCTGGTTCCTACCGTTTTTATTCTTTCTTTATTCTTTATTGTACACAAAATAAGATATACACAAGACAGAAATAGATGACATGTACAAAGGCGAGCTTAACCCTAAGAAGAGTTCTCTTCCAGTAAACCTTTGAGGCTAGGGAGAGGTGACTATAGAGGTAGGATTGTGTACATACATAAACATAAAATAGAATTAAGATAATACTTAACTAAGATACTAAATACAATACAATAAAATACATAAATACTTTATATAATACACATAATAAAATATAACGTTTTTGTATGATCCTTCTAACAAAGAATTACTATTCCTGCACCAACCTTTCCCAGGTGGCAGCATGGTGTCCCGCACAGAAGACTCCACCATTTCCAAGAAAACCATGATCTTGGCGAGTCCTCCTGAAAGCTCGACTTCAGGCTCATCTCGGGCGTCGAAGTTCAGCGCCACTGCTATTGGCGTGCCGTTTGCTGATCAACACAAAAAAATAGGGATTCTTTAAAAAAAAACTTTAAAAAGGTAAAGTTTAATTGAAAAAAATATAGTTTTTGCAACACTACGTTTTAGGAACGTTAATTTTGGCTTATTTTATCATTCTGCCAATATAAAATACATAAGAAACAGTTTGAGCTATCTATAGATAGACCGTTGCATATAAAGTTATACTTATATAAAGTTTTATTATATATCTATATATATAAAAATAAAACCCGTTTTCCGTTGTCACGACATAGCATGAAAACGGCTTGACCGATTTGGCAGATTTTTTTTTTGTAGTTTTCTAATACTCTGTAGAAGGTTTTACGGAAAAAAAATTAAGAAAATCTCTCTAAGGCGTTACGAAGTTCGCCGGGACAGCTAGTTATATATAAAGTTTAAAAGGTTTACCATCAGAAAGCACCACGCTGAGTCCAGCGGTGAGCAGTGGCGTCCACAGACCCTCGATCAGATCCGCGTAGTCCCGGACCTCGATCTCATGCTTCAGGAACTGCTCGAACTCCGCCTTGTTGTAGAACGAGGATACTATCATGCTGAAAAAATATATTAAATAAAATAAAAAAATGGTTGTCTGTAAAGTCGGTTTACTGACGATAGTTGAACGTGACAACGTCACTTCATGGAACGCCTCAGAACGCCTCATGAGTCATGTTTTTTTGCGTGAAGCCGGCTCTATCGAATTATAAGACGTTGTCACGTCAAAAAATTTATAAAAAAATATTTGATGTATAATATCGATCTCTACCAGACAACCTAGTAAGTATGGACAGTATCATAAAATACATAACATGGGGCTGATAGATCAGTACCTCTCTATAAATGAACTTTGAGATTTTATAGAATAAAGTTAAATACATTTAGTTTTTTGACGTGACAACGTCTTATAATTCGATAGAGCCGGCTGCACGCACGAATAAACATGACTCATGAGGCGTTCTGAGGCGTTCTGAGGCGTTCCATGAAGTGACGTTGTCACGTTCAACTATCGTCAGTAAACCGACTTTACAGACAACCATTTTTTACCTCTACCTCTACTGCAGCGCTTAACCATAGACGTAGCTGGTACCAAAGTAAGTTAAAAAATATATATATTTCAGACAGACTTACTCAATAACGATTTGCTTGTGTTCGTCCCTCATGGGCTCGGGCGTGAAGTGGTCAATGCTAGCGTGTTCTGCCGCGGGGTTCGTGCTCAGGTGTGATAGCACCTCGCCTAAGGTTGCAGCTCCAAGGAACTCACTGATCTCTGTGAATTTAATTATTTTTATGTCTTTGTTTGTTTGACCGCGATCTCACCTGATGTTAAGTGACGATGCGGTCTACGATGTAGCACACTTGCCTAGAAGATACCTATTCACTCGTCTCTTAAAAATATCCAAATTATAGGACTCTGGAAACACAGACGCCGGCAACGAGTTCCACTCTTTGGCTGACCGCATTATAAAAGAAGAAGCAAAACGCTTGGTGCGGGCAGGTGGAATGCCTACTAAAGTACATTCCTGAAATTTTGGACGTATTTGGTGAGCTTCGTCATTTTATTGAGGTAGAGCTCTATTCATTACCCTCTTATTTTACGTCTGGACTGGACAAACTGTATAAACTTGTAACTACTACTTAACCATTAAGATCTCTTATGTACAACAGTTGAACTATTAAATATTCCTGATTTCTTGAATTGTTTTTTATTGAATATATTTTGGTAGGAATTATATGTATTTAAGTACATATAAACCTTTCTCTTGAATCACTCAATCTATAAAAAACCGCATGAAATACCGTTGCGTAGTTTTAAATATCTAATAGGGACAGCGGAAAACAACTTTGTTTTATACTAATTAAAAACTTACCAATATAATACCCCTTATCTCTCAGCCGTGTGATAGTATAGATAGAATTGAGAGAGTTCCCTCCAAGCTCGTAGAAACCAGCTCTGACGGACAGGGCTCCTCTAGCAGCGCGGCCTAGGACTTCGCCGACTGTCTCGAAGAGCACCCTCGCTTTCTCTAAAGCCTCCGGTTCCACTCCAGAATAATCGATGTCTAGAGGAATTTCTGAATCATCTGGAAAGTACAAAAAATAATTAATGATTATAATTAAGTAAGTACTTAAGCAGCTTCTTTTTTCATAATCATCATCATCATCAACCTATATCAGTCCACTGCTGGACGTAGGTCTCTCCCAAGACGCGCCACTGAGCCCGGTCTTCGGCTCTTCTCATCCAGTGTTTGCCAGCTACACTCCGTAGATCGTCGCTCCATCTCGCCGAGGGGCGTCCTACACTACGCTTGCCTAAACGCGGTTTCCACTCCAGTATCCGTTTGCTTCAACGGTTGTCGGTTCTTAAACATGGCCGGCCCACTGCCACTTCAGCTTGCTAATTCTTTGAGCTATGTCGAACTTGCTAGTTCTTTAAGCTTGTATTTTGTATACTTGTATTTTTCTCACCATTATTGTTAGTATTTTCATACATCTTCAGCAGCGCTTGTCGGTCCACTTTACCGTTCACCAGCAATGGTACGGCCTCTATTTCTATGACCTGGAATAATTAAAAATAAACAACGCTTATCCTCCTTTCTACTTCCTACTGATATTATTTACGCAAAAGTTTGTATAGATGGATGGATGTGTGGATGTAAGTTTGTATAGATGGATGGATGTGTGGATGTAAGTTTGTATAGATGGATGGATGTGTGGATGTAAGTTTGTATAGATGGATGGATGTGTGGATGTAAGTTTGTATAGATGGATGGATGTGTGGATGTAAGTTTGTATAGATGGATGGATGTGTGGATGTAAGTTTGTATAGATGGATGGATGTGTGGATGTAAGTTTGTATAGATGGATGGATGTGTGGATGTAAGTTTGTATAGATGGATGGATGTGTGGATGTAAGTTTGTATAGATGGATGGATGTGTGGATGTAAGTTTGTATAGATGGATGGATGTGTGGATGTAAGTTTGTATAGATGGATGGATGTGTGGATGTAAGTTTGTTACTCTTTCAAACAAAAACTACTGAATAGATTTTAATAAAACTTTCAAATAGTATAGCTTATACATCAGAATAACACATTGGCTATGTTTTTTATAGATATTGTGCCAGTAAATTATCGTTAGGAACATGCGCCTAGTACCTATATTCGACGATTCTAAATGATCCTTTGTTCTGTTACGAAATAAGGTATATTTAGGTTTTGAGTTTAAAAGATTACATGAAAGGAATATATATAGGTAAGGGATCTATATTCCTTTCATGTTTTTGTCATGTACTTGTTGTATTCTATTTTATCATATTTAACCATGTTTTTTATAGGAATGATTATAATTACTGTGTGTGTGCTAAAATTGCAAACAAATGTATGTCTATTGTTTATTGGCAGCCTTACCTGAGGGATCATATAGCTGGTCAGTGAGTTCTTGAGCGTGGCCTCGACGTGGTGCGCGGCAATCCTCGCGTCGGGGTCGATGGTCACGAAGGCCAGGATCTCAGGGTTCCCCCGGTCTAGTCCGTAGCACAGCACAACACCTGGTGAAGACCTACGTATAAGCTCTGGGTTCTTCTATAATCGGTGATTTCTGATAGCGATGATTTAAGAATGAACTTAAGGATTCTCCGAGATACAGATACGCGAAAAATACTCATCATCCTATATCAGTCCACTGCTGGACGTAGGTCTCTTCCAAGACGCGCCACTGAGCCCGGTCTTCGGTTCTTTTCATCCAGTGTTTGCCAGCTACACTCCGCGGATCGTCGCTCCATCTCGCCGGGTGCGTCCTACACTACACAACGCCTAAACGCGGTCTCCACTCCAGTATCCGTTTGCTCCAACGATTATCGGTTCTGCGGCAAACATGGCCGGCCCACTGCCACTTCAGCTCGCTAATTCTTTGAGCTATTGCGGACACCTTGGTTTTCTGACAAATACCTTCGATTCTATATCTCAAAGAACACAATTAAAATACAGTTTGTTTTACGTGATTCTTTCACTAAAAAAAGCAAAAAAACTGTGTATTTACATTTCTCAATCCCTGGTACACTGGCGACTGCTCGGTCCACCTCCAGTAAATCAACTCTGTGTCCTCGGATCTTCACCTGGGAGTCAGTACGTCCAGCGTACAGGATCACGCCTTTTTGTAGAGTTCCAAAGTCACCAGTGCGGTAGAGACGCCCGAATTCTGAAAAAAATGGACAAGGGTTAAAAGGGTTATTTATTTGTCGAAGATATGAGTCTAGAACAGGGATGGCGAACCATTGGCAAGCGTGCCATTAATGGCACACCACGCAATATTTTAGGCACGTCACCATTCACATAAACTCATTATGCACTTATAAAAAAGTGTAAAGTAGGATCTTATGACGAGCGATGGCTCTTCTATGGTTCTTCTACCTTATTAAACATTGCTGTAGAAAAATGGCACGTTGATACCAAAAGGTTCGTCTACCTAGAAGAACGGGCAAGATATATCGAAGGTTGATGAGGTACCTGGATGAGCAGCGTGCGGGTTGTCGTGGAAGCTGGCAGGGCTCTGCCCCCCGACGTACCCGGCAGCGAGGTTAGCCCCCGCCACCCACACCTGGCCCGGGGAGCCCTCACGAGATGGATTCATCTCTTCATCTAACAGGTATACTGCGCAGTTGTCCAGAGGAGATCCTGTTCGATGAAATGTGTAAAACAGATTTCAAAAAAAAGTTTAATATAGGTTGCTTCGTATTGCTTTGTCTTGTCGGAGCACCCGACAAAACTCTCGGCAAATCTCGACTTCATAATTATAAAGTTCACAAAATCTGCTGCTAGTTCAATATTCAGGTTTTTTTTGATATGAAGCCTATTGAATAAAACTGTACCATCTTTACAACATTTTTATTTTTGACTACTTTTACCTAATAATAAAATTAACATTTGACTCCAAAATATTAGTACTTACCAATAGGAATGGTAGGAAACATATCCAGCTGCTGCCTCTTCTCCAGCACATAATACGTTACGTCGCCCATGACCTCGGTACTGCCATAGAAGTTGGCCAACTTATACCCGTTCTGGTCTCCGAAAGATTTGAAGAACTGTGCGGCCAGGTCCTTGCTGAGCGTTTCGCCGGAACACACCCAGAGCTTAAGGTATTGGAGAGGTCTTTCCGATGGAGTTAGGGACAGGTACATGAGGATAGAGCGAAGAAGAGTTGGCACTAGAACGAGACGTTGTACCTGGAAAATCAGAAATTAGTATTTAAAAGGTAATCAATAAATAAATAAATAATGCTGGACAATCTACACAACATCATCTAGCCCCAATCTAAGCAGAGCCTAGAACCCCAGAACATCCGGAATAAATATTTCCAGATCGTACAAAAATTTATCCCAAGGCGGGAATCGAACCCGCAACCTTCGCGTCGCAGGCGGACCTTCGCCCACCGCGCCACATTGGTCGTCATGTAGCTGTCAACTCTTATATCACAACGTCGCTTCTTAGCGACTTCATTGCGATTGAGCCACAGATATCACCATCATACATCAAGTAATTTTTGGTATACTTAGTATAGGTACCTGATTCTCACTGAGGATCCTAACAAGTTTTTGTGGATCTCTTGTCGTCTCCCTCGAGAGCACCAACAAAGTTCTTCCATGCAGCAGAGGTCCCCAGATCTCGGTCACGGAGTCTACAAATGTGAGAGCTGTTTTCCACACGCAAGTAACTTCAGTATCGGAATACGGGAACGTTCGGAACTGCCACCAGAGACGATTGCAGATCGCTGAGTAGGGAATACGAACTCCTGGAAATAAAAAAGAAATGGTTGTCTGTAAAGTCGGTTTACTGACGATAGTTGAACGTGACAACGAACGCAAAGGCCGATTGTGCTTCTTTCACGCTCGTTCCGCGCTCTCGCTTGCACTTCATGGAACGCCTCAGAGCGAGGTAACGCCGCATGAGTCATGTTTTTTTGTGTGTGCAGCCGGCTCTATCGAATTATAAGACGTTGTAACGTCAAAAATAATTATTTACCATCGTTATTAAACGTAAAGTTTTGGGTTGGCTATAAATTCATCTTAAAAAAATGTTACAGGCAAGTCATCATCATCAACCTTTATCAGTCCACTGCTGAACGTAGGTCTCTCCCAAGACGAGCCACTGAACCCGGTCTTCGGCTCTTCTCTTCCAGTTTTTGCCAGCTACACTCCGTAGATCGTCGCTCCATCTCGCCGGAGGGCGTCCTATACTACGCTCGCCTAAACATGATCTCCACTCCAGTATCCGTTCACAGGCAAATCAGATAGCTTATAACTCCAACTTACCTTTCGGTACCCCAGTGCTTCCAGAAGTGTACAGCACAATAGCGATACTGCTGGTCATCGATGTAGCAAGCACTTCCATATCCTGAGGCTCTTCGATGGACAGGTTCGATGCTTCCTCTAGCAGCTCCTCGAAGGAAACCGCTGGGACGGTACCAGTGAACATAGCTGGGTTTGCTGAAAATAACATAGAGTCCACTTCAGCGAAGTTCTGACGCCTAAAATCCCCTAGCAGGGCAACTATAAAGCAGCCCTGATCCCTTGAAAGGTTAAATAAATAAATATTCAAGGACGTTTCACACATCTCTATTCCCAAACTAAGCAGAGCTTCTACTATGGAAATAGATTGCGGATAGAATACTTTTATACATATTTTGTAAATACATACGTAGAATACATAGTAACACCCAGACACAGAACAAATATTAACGTTCATCACACAAACATTTGCTCTGGGTGGGAATCGAACCCACGACCCACAGTATGGAAAGCTAGCTACTACCAAATGAGCTGTGACGCCTGTCAAAGGTTCAAAGGTCCGTAATATATTCCTGGATTTTTTGGAAGGGAGGATTCTTCTTGATTTTTGCGGTAAAGGTTATATCATACTATAGCATCTTCCTACATTTTTTAACAGGGAGGATTCTTCTTGAGGATTTCGGTAAATGAAACATACCAGTGTCGTCATAGATGAGCAAAGCTGGTTCAGCGTCAGTCAGGATGTGTGTGATGCGGGCTTGTGGGAAACTCGGCTCCATTGGCACGTATGCAGCACCTGCCTTCCATATTGCTAGGAGTGCTGTCACTGTACTGAGGAAACAATGAACCGTTATATTCTAAGACACAAAAAAGGATGCAAAGTTGTCAATTGGATACGGAGAAATGCCTGCTCTATTTCTGAGACGAGGGACTGGAGAACTGTCAAGCTGAACTTTCTGAGAGTAAAAGCGTCAGTATCCACACACTAAAATAATCAATGTTACTATTATTGAGGCTTGCAAATGTTATTTCCAAGCATGATATCCTTAAAGTTATCATGCCGGCCTATCCTAACCTTGCTTCAGATCTTAAGGCCCATTCAAGCCACTCAAAACCTGCCACGTTTTAAATCACGTTCACTTTCTATAGTAAATCAGCGGTATTCTGTGGCATTTCTTATTATATTTTTGTGGGCCTTATGATCTGAAGCAAGGTTTTCAACATCAATTGTGTACAAAACCTTAGTAATTTCATAGCTCCCGGTGGTTAGAGTTTATGTTGGACTAAGGGTCTATGCAGACTGCAGACTTTTTAACGGCCGATAGTTTGGTTGGCTTCTTAATCAGTATGAAGACTGAATCACTGTAATGTGCGCATCTGCATACATCTTCATACTGATTAAGAAGCCAACCAAACTATCGGCCGTTAAAAAGTCTGCAGTCTGCAGGGGCCCTTAGTCTAACATAAATTCTAACCCCCGGTGGTTAGAATAGCCAGCTTTGAAATTACTATTTGATGTTGAAAACCTTGTTTCAGATCTTTAGGAATAGACTCTAAGAATTGGCTTACTTGTGTGTAGGCTGCATGCACACAGCAACCACATAATCTCCATCACGGTTGCAGCCCGAAGGCCGCGCTCTGCTGGTAATGGCTCTAGCGAGAGCATTGCTCCGAGCGAACAGGGATGCGTAGCTCACTCTTGAAGTACTGCCTTCATCTGGAGATGGAAAATGTCTATCTTTCTTTATCTCACTTTGGTTGCCTGGAAGAGATCGCTTTCAGCGATAAGGCCGCCCATTGTGTAATCATTATTCTTAAATTCTTTATTGTACAAATATAAAAGCTTATAAACTAGAATGACGAAATATACAAAGGCAAGCTTAACCCTACTAAAAGTTTCATGTTTTTTTTGTTATCTGTAGTTTATTTAGTGTACCAATAACGAGTTATGTATCTATCAAAGAGCGATTAGTGAGCTGCTGATCTTGTCTAGCGTCTGTGTTTGAAAGACAAACTGCATGCTGTCGCGAACTATATACGAGACATGTAACACGAAATAATTTTTCCTCCCGCGTCATTGGAAACCAATCGTTGTAAATGAAAGCACTGAAGACGTCAGACTATAAGGAAGTTTTTTAACTACGTTTCTGGACGTTGGGACTAACCCCATGTGTCATTACTGAGAACGCTAATTATCATGCTGTGTGTAAAGTATGAGTTTATTTATTTTAATTCTTTATTGCACAAAACTATACGGGAGGACATACTGCTAAAGCATTATCGACCAGTTTAGGGAAATATCAATCACTAGTAGTACGCCCCGGCTTCGCTCGGGTAGCCTATATAAAAAATATCATTATAATATAGCCTGTGTTCAGCGCAGATAATGTAGCTTCACAACAGTGAAAGAATTTTTGAAATCGGTCCTGTAGTCTCGAAGCCTATTCGATACAAACAAACAAACAATCAAATCTTTCCTCTTTATATTATTAGTTTAGATAAGTAATTACACTTAAAGATTGATATGTCCTACATTGAAAAAGTATTGAAGTTAAGTCTATAACATCTCAATAAAAAAACTATTCACACAGTATTATACATGTATATTTGTTGCTTAAAATGACTGATATTCTATATCGCGTAAACAAACAGGAAAACTGAAACGATCTATAATAATAAATCGATAGAATCCTACAATTTTTGTTTATTTCCAAGAAAATGCAATTAAATGTATGTAGTTATTTTAATATCGATACCTACCTGTAATATGCATTCTACATACATAGAATACATAGTAACACCCAGACACAGAACAAATATTTATATTCATCACACAAACATTTGCTCTGGGTGGGAATCGAACCCACGACCAGCATTGAAGGCAGAGCTACTACCAACTGAGCTGTGACGCATGTCGTTTAGTTTACCCTTAAGTTATTTCACATTCTGGTATGTGGCAGTTAGGTTTAAATATCCATAAATATTATCTAATAAGGCTTTAAATGCAATAATTATATATAATAGAGCAATCATATGATTTAAATTATTTTAAATGGTGTTATTACGTGATGGCATGGCGCTTCTCGTGGCTTTAAACATGGATTCTTATTAAACTGTGATAACGGCCATAACGTTTTGCAACAGAGTATAAGTTCAAATTCAAATATACTTTATTCAATAAAATCACAAGGATCATTTAGAATCGTCTTACATTAAGTGATTCTAGGTGCCAGTTCCACGCGACCAAGCTGTATTACTTTAGAAGGCCAAAAAAAATATGGATGGACTGTGAGATGACATGTGTAAGAAAGGAGTGTGCATTGAGATGACGTCTGATAGAGGAGAGTGGAAGAAGAAGACGTGTTGTACCGACCCCACATGGGATGATGTGGGCAAGATGATGATGATGCTGCTGCAGAAACATACCTGAATAGACAAGAGCGGTCCTCTCGCTGTCGGCCAAGAGTGAGAGATGCTGCGTGAGGGGTGCAGTCGGCACGGATCTACGAGGTCCTGTCACCACTGACACCCGGGGTAGGGAACCCATGCTTCACCTAAAATATAAAAAAACAATAAAACAATAAACATAATGATTAAGGGCGCCTTCAAATTAGCCGCAAATTGTCGCGCGGAGGCAGCACGGCTGCAGCGCTGCGGCCGCGCTGCTGTAGCTTGGTTCGAGAATCATAGTGTTGTATATTGTTTCACGATGGACTCTGACGAAGAAACACTGCTGTTAGTGTTACTATTAAAAAGAAAAAGGATTTTGGCCCGTCACTAGTCGATCGATGAACTGATGCGCGGCTGCAGCGCTGCAGTCGCGCGTTTTTAATTTATATGGATTCGCGCTGCCTCCGCGCGACAATTTGCGGCTAATTTGAAGGCGCCCTAACGTGCGCGACTAGCACTAGCACTGGTTTTTTTATTTTTCAGACTTTTTGTTTGTTTTATTGTATGTCTTTTAATACAAATACAGAATGTTTTATTCAGTATCGTAAATTAATGTTATCATAATATTTCTTTTAATTAATTTACTTTTGCTATGCACGTTAAATATAATTATACCTATACGATCCAGCTATTATCTAGCTAATTAATAATTTTATTCTAATTTAACTTACTAACAAACACATATTTTGTTGTGATTGCAAACATTGAAGTTTCTTGTGAATTTTTGTAAATTTTGTAGTAAAAATCAAAAAAATAGTTTCTACTTAAACTTTACTTTTAACAGTTTTAACTCTAAACTAACAATTACGTTATTAAACTTAAGTGTATACAAAAACCAATTATTTGTAAGTGCTAGTACATGGCAGTTAAGTTAATGCTTAACTATTGCACAACCAAGGGCACTCAATCAGCACAGCACTGCTCAAAATCGGCGCACGCGCATCGACAAGACAGAACAGCTGGCTCATATGTAAAATAGATTCTATGTAATTTTAAAATAAATATAATACTATTACAGTATCTACAAAATGTACATTGGAATATGTTGCCACCCAGAGCAAATGTTTGTGTTGAACATAAATATTTGTTCTATGTCTGTGTGTTATTATGTATATAATGTATTTACAATAAAAAATGGAAAGAGCCTCCTCGTGGCGCACACCGGTAACAGCTAGGCACGGTAAAGCAGTGTCGAGTCTGGCTAATCTTTCCAACACGATGCTACAACAGAATACCTACAGTTGTAGCATCGACACGATAAGAAGAACAATAAAAAATATACCAAAATAAAATAATAGTAAGTATTATCAATCAAGTTCCCATATTACAAGCTTTGCTTAGTTTCGGGCTAGATAGTGATGTGTGAAATGTCCGTGAATATTTATTATTATTAAACTTAAAATGGTCTCAGTTTGTTATAGATGTACCTACCCCTATCTTATAAAAAGCGTTGACTTTATGTCATCATTACGAATGGTTATCAATACTTCAAGTCTGCGCTAACTTAATTGCGCTAAACTTAATTTGTTTACATTGTCGATTTAGTTGAAACCTGTAATGGCATTGTAAAATGAAATAAATAAATAAAATAAAAATAAAACTCGGAAGGCGACGACGGCGAGGTCGGCCGAAGAGGCGTCAAGAGATGATCTGGACGCCCAGGGGAGGGATTGGTGGAGTGTCGCCAAAGACCGGGATAAGTGAAAGGCTTTGGGGGAGACCTTTGCCCAGCAGTGGGACAGTATAGGTTAAAAAAAAGAATAATAATAAGATAGACCGGTAATGTCTCAGCTGTCTTCATTACACTGTGGACAAGCCTAGGCCAATTGGTTAGGAATGGTAAAATTGACCATTAGCCAATCACGACAAGTCTGTAAGGAGGATGCTGCGGGGACAAATTAGAGTTTATTCGAACGCAATCCTTAGGCACGGTAGTCATATTTGTTTTTACTACTGCGTTTGTACGAAAAATACACTATAATTACAATAAAATGTACTTTATTTTGTAACATTTGGCTCATACGCGACGGAGTGGTGGATGGACGCAGGAGATCGAGATGAATGGAAGAGTTTGGGGGAGACCTTTGTCCTGCAATCGTCTTAGATACTAGGTGATTCTAGGTGCCAGTTCCACGCGACCAGAGCCTAGAAGAACGGGCAAGAAACTTACGGCCTGGTTCCTACCGTTTTTTTATATGATCCTTCTTACAAAGAAATTAAATTAAACTAAATTAAGTACTGAAGTTCCAGTGCGGTGTCAATGTAACTTAGTAATAATACACAGTCATAAAATCCGGCTTGATTATAATCTAGCACCGATACGTAATAATGGTAAATAATTGATTTGATTTAGTTTATAATTCAATAACATGTATGAAAATATCATATTTTCTGAGAACATCGGTGCGACTCAAACTCAAACTCATTTATTCAATAAAATCACAAGGATCACTTTGAAACGTCTTACATACTAGATGATTCTAGGCGCCAGTTCGTCGCGACCAGAGTCTAGAAGAACTGGCAAGAAACTAGACCTGGATTCTAACGTTTTTTTCATATGATCCTTCTTACAATCTATATCTATATCTATCTATATCTATCTATCTATACCTACTTATAATAAATCTGTAGAGAGGTCAATTCTGTACATGAAATATATTTAAAAAAAAACTATCAGGGGGTGATTAGTGATCGATACTGATGCCAAAAATGCAATCAGTAAAATTTTTGTCTGTCTGTCTGTCTGTCTGTCTGTCTGTCTGTCTGTATGTTCCTTATAGAAACAAAAACTACTCGACGGATTTTAACGAAACTTGGTACAATTATTCTTCATACTCCTGGGCAGGTTATAGGATACTTTTCATCACGCTACAATCAATAGGAGCAGAGTAGTGAAGGGAAAACGGGAGAAGTAACTCTATTTTTTAAGCTTCCTTCGCGTGTGCAGCCTTAATGGTTAAAGTTACATAGAAATCATGTATGACGGAAATATTCTACATAAAATTGTCTAAAAAATATCCCACAACAGTATATGTCTATCTTTTATGGTTGACTCACAATAACACGTGTAACTCCTGATAGCTTACCAGTTCGGAGCAATCTGATTATATTTGTTTACTCTTACGCTTATAATACTCTCACTCATCCCTAATTTAAAAAAGTTAACATTATTACCTATTCAATAAAAAAATAATCATAGAAATCGGTATAGAAACACCAAACTTATACATGAAATAAGCCATCGCGCCGTCGCGTCGTCACGTAAATCGAGTAAAGTTTGAAATTTGTTGTGTTTACCACTAGATGGCGCTACTGTGCACGTATCCTAGATCGCGCTATCGGTGCGTTTTGGCAATGTGTTATAAGTCGGTCGGTATTTAACAATCGTTTCGTTAATTTGCGTTATCTTAATAAGTTATTTAGAGTTGCGTACCCGATTACCGTTGAATGACGAATAAATATTTAAAAACAAAATTTTTAATAATCAAGGGGGCGCTCATAGTCTCATACAATAACATAATTTACTTAGATGTTTTGTTTTTTTTAATATAAATAATATTTTATTAATATATAAGTAAGTACATATATGACATATATGTACTTACTTATATAGGTACAAATATTATAAATAGGTAAAGTTTGTGTATTTGTTAAATTGTAAGGGGTAATCTCGGGATCTACTGAACCGATTTTAAAAATTATTTTACCAATACAAAGTTACATTAGGCTTTTACGTGGTAGTCCGTTTTGCTAAGTGAATCGGAGAAAAAACGGTCGAATGAAAGCGTTTCTTACGAACGCTGCCTTAACTTTGAAATATATATTTTTGTGTTCTAGAGAAAAGATGTGACGCTTGATAATGCCTACAAAAAAGTCAACGAGAGCTTAATAATAATGTCTTACTTTTATATTTAATAAAATAAAAAATAATGTCCAACGAAGTGGGCACGTGTCAGCTAGTTGTTTAATAAAGTTGGAGCTAGTTCGTCCCAAGCTTGCTTGTCTTCTAAATATTCAGATATTTTATAATATGCCTTTGATAAGAGTTTTCGTTTTATTACGTTTTATATAATTATGTTACTAATAATAATTATGAAAATAATTATGTTACGTTACTAAGTCTAGAATACTGGGAGAATAGTCTAAGTCTACAATCCAGAGGGCAGGAAAAAATGTGACAATCGTAAAAAAAATGTTAAAAAAAGTAAACGTAACGCAGCATATTCGATTCACACTGCGCGATGATGCTGCAACGTTCGGCTCTCGAGCTGGCGTTTGTTATTATTAGGTATTGCACTTATAGTTTTAAATCAAGCCTGATTTTATGCATTATTTGTACGGATAATTACAAATAACGAAGATAAATATTGCAATTTGTTGCCAGTACTAAGATTTGTCAGATAATTCAATTACTATTTAAAATATAAAAAAACTTAATGAAATCGAAAGGTTTTCAACCAAGTTTGAACACCTACAGCCTACTTGCATAATTATATTTAAAAACGAATTAAATAATATCTACATTGCTGTTTTTTGTGGTATAATTTATGTTTTTACTAACATACATTTACATAAGCATTGATAATAAATATTGACCTAATTTATTATGTTTATTTGCATGTGTTATACGGAAACAAATACACTGCATCATATGCATAATATGCATTTATAATGAAACACATTTACAGGTTATGTTGCGTCAAAGTACTAAATAATGCAATAAAATTCTTTAAGATTAATAGCATGATAATAAAAAATCATTTGTTCTTGAGCTTAAGTACAAGTATTCAATTATGTAGGCATTCATTTTAGTGTGCATTGTGCATGCAGTTATTAAATATCCAAGGATATTTACACACTTAGTAATTTATTAGGCTAGTACGGACAATGGAGTTTTTACAACAACTTTAAAGAGTTTTATTAGTCATGGCCCACGCTGAAAGAATCTCCCATTCTCCTAACAAAAAATTACACAATATTTTTTTTTTATTTTCTTTCTTGGCTCATAATTAATCAAAATTTACTTCATGTAGGTAGGTTTTTTAATTTCATTTTTTAATTTCCTACTCGTCCCATGGTAGGTAGGTACCATGGGACGAGTAGGAAATTAAAAAAATAACTACAAACAAGAGGTTTTTTTAAACTGTCAATTAGAGTCAAATTAACACAATTAACGAAATATTGACTGACAAATAATATAAAATAAACATTTGTCATTAGCAGAATTACCTGTCGTATTGACGGGCAGAAGCTACATAAAGAAACAAGAAGAATAGTATAAGCCCATTCCATAGAGTAGTATAGAAAAAATAAAAAACAACATGGCCGCCTGCGACCTCATTTTCTGAATCCATTCAAAAACATTAATGAAATAACCAGCAAATAACTCTATTATTCAGAATTTTCAATCCATTCCGATGGTGACGAAGTAATTAATGGATAGGTAGCCTATTGTATTTGTCTGTGATTTTATAATTACTGAGAACGGGGTTAGTGGGTAACACTAGGCATGACACAAATAATAAGAGTTTTCGCGTACGGCTAACCAGAAAGGGCGAAATATTGTGTGGTTCATGAAGGAAAAGTTATTCTTAGGGTTTTAATAAAGTTTATTGTTCCGATTCGCAAAATACACATAAGAAAAACTTAGATAATACAAAAAAAACTCAAAAAGACATTCTGTCCACCCGATGACAAAAACCATAGTGCCGATGCACTCCTCTCTATTGCATAGACCAGTCTCGCTCTATTCGTTCAGGAACGTTTGTCTATAGAGCGGACTGGCCTATGGCTTTTGGCACACGCTACGCTATAGTCCAGTCAATATATGCATTTCACCTCGGAATTCGAGATACCCAGCTGTAAGTTTGTAAATACTTGTTTAAGGACACTCTAAAAGTTGTCTCAAAACCTACATATGGTAGGGTGTGTGCAACTATAAAATTTCAAGGTCAAAGGTCACGAAAATAGCTTTTTTTGTAAATATCTCATTTCCTATGGGTTTTTTGCTATTTGTATGTATTACAATATTGTAGAATACAAAATTCTCTACAAATTCTGTGTAGTAATTTTTTTTATACTGTAAACCGTTTTCGAGATAAAGGGCGTAGAGCGCGCGGTCACAGCATCACTTTTTTTGCATGATTTTTTTTCTTTCTTGGTCAGGGCATGATTTAGAACCCCTGTATGCGGTTGGGCAATGCGAAACGGTTATTTGGAGCGTATCATGACAATTTGACCACCTCCTGGTTGACCTGAAGTGATGCTGTAACCGCACGCTCTGCGCCCTTGTATCTCGAAAACGGTTAATGTATGTAAATATTTCTGGAAATAAACATTATTATTATTATTATACATACAAATAGCAAAAAACCCATAGGAAATGAGATATTTACAAAAAAAGCTATTTTCGTGACCTTTTGACCTTGAAATTTTATAGTTGCACACACCCTACCATATGTAGGTTTTGAGACAACTTTTAGGGTGTCCATATACAAGTATTTACAAACTTACAGCTGGGTATCTCGAATTCCGAGATTCTTACCAAATTTTAGCTTATTTGACTGGACTACTATAGAGTTGACCAGAATGGAATTGCAAATGATAAATAAATATATAAATAAATAATGCTGGACAATCCACACAACGTCATCTAGCCCCAAGTTAAGCAGAGCTTGTGTTATTAATAAATAAATACTTATTCAAGGACAATTTAATATACACATCACACATGGGATGGGGGCACCTGCCACCTGCCCCCCAAATATTTGGGAGGCGGGGGCTTTATACTGATACGCAATCTTCATTATTACTTTCTAGATTTTTTTTTAAATATCACAAATTAGTATAAATTCTCGGCAATTTTCGTGACTAGCTTCGCTCGCCGATAGAAACCTAATTCCCTGTGAGCTAAACTTAAACTTTGTTATTGTTGATTTATTTTACACAACAGCCCCTTGCGCCCCCGTGTAAAAAGTCCTGAATCCGCCCTTGACCATGAGCCACTTTACATCCCGGATTTAAATCATGCAAACTAGTAAGTAAGTATTTATCTTTATTTTAAAGTAAGTGGTTGGCACCAGAAATTTTTTTCAAAAAAACACTTTCGCAATTTGTATACTCAATGAAGGTTAACAACTTTTGATTTTTGATTTGGTCAGTTATTGTATTGTCCTAGGTCAGTAACCGCGGTTACCTAACTGTGACGATCTGAAACGATTGAATTCAAACGAGAACTGTCGTAGTCGTAGAGAATGTTGTAGAGAATGTCGTAGAGAATGACGTAGAGAATGTCGTAGAGAATGTCGTAGAGAATGACGTAGACAATGTCGTAGACAATGACGTAGAGAATGACGTGTTTCTACCAAAACGAGATGATACACACACAAATCTACCTTTTTACTAATCAATGTCATATGTTTTAATCACAATTGAGCAATAAGGCCGCCTATTGCACTTGACTATTAAGTTTTTATGTACAATAAAGTTTTTTCATTCATTCAGTCATTCATTCATAAGTTAAAAATAAAAATACTACACCTGTCTGGCCTTAAAACTGAAATTTTAATTTCTTCCTGGTTTAGGAAGCAATTGATTGCGATTAGCCTGAAAATTAATAAATAAAGTAGGTACTTAGGTATAATACCTAAGGCCAAAGGCAGATATTGTTAAGTAAAATCACAAGAATCATTTATTATCGTCTTTTCAATCGAGCGAGTGTTCGTTAATTTAGTTAAAAATACTTTTTTCTACTAGCTGTCGGCTCTCGTGGAAACTTACGGTCTGTTTAAGAATTATCATTGCAAATCTGTTTTCTAGCTGAAAAAATCTCTTCTAAGTACTAGATCTAATATTTCATTTCTCCATTTTTCATTAGGGTTTCTAAGCTACCGTGTATAGGTCTTAATAATGTAGGTACCGGTCACACGAAGTTTAATTGTCGCTATGCAGGCTAAGGTTATTATAATAATTGACAGTGACGTCTTGATAGATCAAAAGGTCGTATGCTATTGTTGTAATCATAATTATGTTCCTTTTTTTACATTGTGGTAACAAAAATAATTATAGTGGAAACTCTTTGGAGTCTTCAGCCGCGAAAAAATAAAAGCATTTTACATAAAAATATTTTTTTTTTGATACACAACAGTGCAAACTTTTTGGACAATTGATCTGCAATACAAAAAAGAGGATTGTACATACGAAGCCTAAAAAGAAAAAAAGTTTCGTTTCTTTTTGGTGGCTTATATAACACAATTCTGCCAGTATCCTATTATATGTGTTTCTAAACACACAGCATTGTTAATATATATGAAGAAGCAATTTTCAAGATCTTACCTTATATCAAGCGTTTAGTATGGCATTTCTTATCAAACCTGTCAATTCTTCAATCTTTCATCTGTCGGCGAAGCTGAGGAGTCTCCGCTGCTGAGTTATCTGTGGTCTCATAGTATTCTTCATAGCATTTTCGAATTTTACTGAACAAGCGCGTAAAATTTTTCAAAAATAACTTTATTGTGTTTTATTTTCAGTTTTTAGTGAGTGAAAAGTGATAATTAGTTACGACTAAAAGCTTAGATAAGAATAAGTGCCAATCAAGACCAGAGCTATGGTCAAATAAACGAATTTCAGTTGTTTGTGTGATTGTGTGTGACGCTGTTTCGTAAGAGCGTTCTGTTAGCTCTAGAAGAATCACGCAGTGCCTCCTTCTTCAGAAAGATGAAGTAGGGTACGTTGCACCGCCGCCAATAATCACCGTAAGTACACAGGGCACACTAGACGTGATCAGTAGATTGGTTCCATGTTTGATACATTAACTGTATCTATCCAGATACCATGATCAGGTATCCATCTGACATAATTAATATCGGAACAGACACAGCCGTCTTGACCCTAGTAGTCTAGAACGAGCTTATTTCTAATAACATATTTTAAAACACAAAATTCAATAAAAAACATGATAGTATATGTAAGGAAGGCTTAAAAAGGTTGATAAGTTTTAAAAGTAAATAGCATTCCTTTGTAAAATTTGGAAGGCGTTGCATAACATGCATTACCTACTCCAAGGACATTTAGTTTTGTCCAATAATAAAGAATATAAAATTATAACAGGACTATTTGGCATAGAATATGATAACCAGTTTAATGAAAGTTATATAAATATTTTAGGAGAGTTACCCTCTTGTATTGAGCTTCTATTTAGTTGGCAAACTTTACAGCCGGGCAGTTATTCAATAACTGGAAAAATCAAGTATACCTATATACATAGAAGTTTATGAACGATAAGGAGCCAAAAAATCAGGTCTAGTTCAGGTTACAAACAAAATAAAAGTATAGTCCATATGCTTTTAACTTGAATGAGTGCATTTGCAAATGTACAAAAGCTAATAATTGCATTTTCAGCTGATACACAGCAATACTTAGTACAGATAAACTAAATTGACTGTTTGCAGCGAAGCAGATTTAGTTTGGTAAATAATATTTTATTTGTAATGAAGTAAGTAGGAAACACATTCCATTCTGAATGATATATCTTCTATACCTTCACCAAATTTGTTAAAGAATTTTGAAACAAAAATTTCATCCGAGATGAAAGCTGTAATTCAGTACTTATAAAATAGAGATAATAGTAAAACATACAATCTTGGACTTCAGTTTTCTTTCCCAAAGGTTCTTAAAAAAGAGTTTCATAGAAAGGTACATCCTATTTTGGATGGTATTTATAAACATTTTCAATTGATGTCTTTGACAGATGTAGCTACTAGATAGTGATTGGATGACTAAGATAGACATCAAACAAGCTTACTTTTTTATTGTCTCATTCAACAACCAAGCCATCTTCTTATTGGCCTCTCATTGGCCAACAAAACCTTTCCGCCATTGCAGAGGTTCTATGAGCCAGGGTAGTGCAACCCTTAGTACATATACTCATATCTAGATTATTGTATCATTACAAGTCCAGGCAAGAATATTAATTCATGAAAACCGCAACCACTCTGTCAATAGTGACACGAATAAGAAGAAGAGACAAGTCAAGAAGTATCAAATAACAAGACAACGCAGCGCCATATGGCCAGGCAAAGCATAGACTAAGAGTCAAGGCAGCGTTAAATCGCAACTCTGGTCTTTGAGACTGTAGGAACTTTGTAGTACTTGGACTGGTCCACCAATTATCTTAATTAGTCAGCACCGACTCAAACTCAACCTATTTACATAAAGAGGCGTATTTTCCGAAGTTTTTATACTCTAAGAGAAATACAGAGCTTATAAGGGCCACCTAACATGTCAAACCTTACCACTCAAATGAGAAGACATCAAACAACAAGGTTTTTAAGCAAGTTTAATTAATACAAGACAAGATTAAAACTATTTTTGCCCTGCCCAGTACAACAGTGCAACGCAGTGGACCACAACATACAAAGCTACATAAAGAGTGGTTTGGCACAATAAGCAAGACCTCAGCGCAGCGGATGCTGGCTGGGGCGCTTACCCTCGCGAGAGGTACCTTACAGGCGGGTTGTACGCCATTGATTTTGACACTCAGATGCAAGGAGTTGTATACAGTGCATAGAGCCATAAGTTGCCACAGTAGTTCTCTGCGGAAGAGACACAGTCAGGTATAATCTGATAACAGAACACTCGTAGCAAGGAAAAGAAACGATAAGTGGATCTAGATCGTTAACCCTACTCGAACTGATGACAATACTGGAGCTAAGCGAATGATTGAATATCACTCTTCCGGCGGCCTATCTCCCGGGGAGGTATAGCCAACCGCCTGTTCAACAATTATCCAGTACCGGAATGGTACTTGTTGCCCCCGGCCTCGGAGGCTGTGTTCAGAATTTGGGGCGCTCCACCTAATATGACTGATTTACTCCAAGAAAGAAAAGCTGTTGTCGTTACCTGTTCAGTAGTCAACCAGTACTGTAAAAGTACTTGCTCCCCCGGCCTCACTGGCCATATTCAGAATGGGGTACTCCAAACATAGAGAAAGGTTGCTGGCTTGACCGTTTCAGAAATCATCCATTGCTACCCCCGGCCTCGGAGGCCTATATTCAAAATCTGGGGTACTCTATATAGAGAATAGCTGCTGTCGTAGCCCGTTTCAGCAATCATCTGGTACCGGTATGGTACTTGCTGCCCCCGGCTTTGGAGGCCGTATTCAGAATCTGAGGCGCTCCATATATAGACTGGTTCGCGTCGAGAAAACTGCTGTTGTAACCTCTACGTGACATGGGGCTCGAGAGACAGATCATTCAAAATTTTGAACGCATTCAGTCATCCTTGGAATTTCAAACTGGCTTGGGTGTTCCCACCAGTAAACCTGATTCAGCAGCTTCTACATTATCTAGATTCGTCAAGGTATATAGCCATAGTGATAAAAGTCATGTCAGTGGACAGAACGTTTCTAGCTAGCAGACTTGAAGGCGCGGGTCTAGCCCACCACTGCCAATAAAAAGCCTGAACAACAACCTAACAGACCTCACCTCTGCCCAAGTGATAAAGCTAGAGCTTGTAGCATAGAAAAACAAGGGGGGGGGGGGGGTGATCAGGCATTGATTTTTTATTTTAATAGAAAAATATCTCTTGGGGTTGACAAAATCAACGCTCTCAACACATACCTACAGCCCCAATTGGGAGCTATATTATACAGTGTGAGAATACAAGTTTGAAACTTAGAACTATGCAGAGTCAAAGTCAAAGTCAAAATTACTTTATTCAGTAAAATCACAAGAATCGTTTGGAATCGTCTTGCATGCTGGGTGATTCTAGGTGCCAGTTCCACGCGACCAGAGTAATAATGTAGCTAGATTCCTGGCCTAGCTGTAACAACCTTAGGGACAAACTTGCGAATAGAGACAACATTTATTTCCATTATACTATTTGGAACTCTTACATAAGTTTGCACATACTCAAGTATTTAAACTGCAAAGATATCAAAGAATTTCTTTGTTGCTATTATGTATATTTTCTAAAAACATATTATTATACATGTGTTCTCTAAGGGCACTAACTATACCTACTGTCTTACTTTTCAACTGGCCCAAAAAATACTCCATTTCCAAATACATATTTGATGCAGCTAGAAGAATAACAATTCTTTTAGTATTATTTGTTGAGTCTGGTCTGGTTATATTCAATAACACTCTTGTATCAATCTGCAGATAAATTAAAAATTAATGAGATACAGAATGAAATATTGCTGTGGCTTTAAGTTGACTCAAAACAAGACAGTGTCTGGTTGAACAGGTAATAATAAAGACATTATTATGAATCACTGATAAATAGGTTCTGATGTAGTTGAGATAACTAAATAATTAATATTAGTCTCTTTAAAGTCCAGACCAGTTACCTGTACAATGATAGCTAATTGGATAAATTCAATTTGCATATGGATCTAAATAAACGACTTAGTACCTAGCTAGGGCAGTATAAAATCAGAATTTGCCTTACAATGTTTTATACAAAATGAAAAATAATATATATACATATATATGTAGGAATATATAGAGGTCTATATTGAGATATTTCAGGTAGAGATCATTGGAGAAGTACCCACATACCCAAACATTTTTTCTGTCATTTAGCAGAAATTAACTTACTTAAATGTTAATCATTTACCATTTGTAAGAATCAGACACAGAATAAATTCTCATTTCAATAATTAGTTGATCACATTTGATTGTATGTATTCAAAGAAGTCTGACATGAGTTAATACATAAAGTTGGAGTTTGACTAAGCTGAAAGCTTAATTATTTATTTATTCTTGGGACTGATTTTTATTGAGGGCCTTTTTTAAAGGATAAGTTTTCTGTTTAATTTAAGGCCTTTTTAGTTCAATATAGTTTTTGGATCCCAAAGAATTTTAAATTTTATTTTACAAATTTATTGTACTGGATTATAGCAGCAGAATTTAATTTAATTTTAAAAATACCTACAGTTATGTTATTTTTAAAGGTATTTCACATAGCATTTTCTAACTAAATCTTTCACCAGCAGATAACAAACAGGTCTTCATATATATTAACAATGCTGTGTGTTTAGAAACACATATAATAATACTGTTTTGCACTCCAACAAAACAGTTATTATGTGTGTGAGAAACACACAGCATTGGAGCAAGCTTCTTGCTGGTGTTATGAAGAATACTATGAGACCACAGATAACTCAGCAGCGGAGACTCCTCAGCTTCGCCGACAGATGAAAGATTGAAGAATTGACAGGTTTGATAAGAAATGCCATACTAAACGCTTGATATAAGGTAAGATCTTGAAAATTGCTTCTTCATATATATTAACAATGCTGTGTGTTTCTCACACACATAATAACTGTTTTGTTGGAGTGCAAAACAGTATTATTATGAGTCATCTCCAAAGCCTCTAGGTCATAATTTATGACCTAGAGTACTCTTTGGAGATTACTTCAACCGCCAAAGTAGTCATAAGCGCATTTTATGAAGCCAGAAAAACAAATAAAAACTTTTTTAAGTAGAACGTAAAGGCCAAGGTATAATAAAATAATTAGTTTGTAACTTGACCTGGAAATGCATCAGTTTATTATGTATTATGACGTCATAATGTTTTATTGGTTAAAATCAAAATAAATAAAAAAATAAAACTAGTTATAATTTCTTGTACAATCGTAAAAAAATAAAAAAATCTCACTATTCTTATGATTATTAATAAATCAAGGCACAATTTACGTTAGCAAAGTATGAAATATTATTTATTTACCTTGTAAGGTAAGATGTAGAGGAAATGTTTATTAATTTATTTATGCAATTAAAATCATCATAAAATGTTGAGATGACTGACAGCTAAGGTCAAATAGACCTACTTTTAAATACACTTGTAAAATACACTAAGTATAACTAAACAAGGTCTTTTTTTTTAATTATTCAAACGATTGTTCAATCATTAGAATCACAAATCGTTAAAAAAGTAAAACAATTAATCAATGTCAATGAGAATATACTTTTTGTAGTATATTCAGGGTTAAACGTCAAAAAACATTGATAGAAACAAAAATAAAAATAGCTAAGAAAAAAGTTTGTTCTAATTACGAACTTTGAAAACGAAGGTGTAGGTATCTAAAAAGTTCCGAGTGACATTACGGAACTTTTTTAAACCTAGTTTTTTTTAAGGTTACCTCTCGCTCTAGCGGGAAATTCAATTTTTTAGGGTTTTCTTTTTTATTGCGGCTGAACTGTTATATCTTTTACTACATAGTTTAAGCTATTTTGCGAACTTAACAATAATTTTCTGTATCAAGTTTGAGATTGGTTCTTTATATTTGCTGGAAAGGTGCTGAAACTTCAAACGAAAAGTTTCTGCACCTTACCAGCGTTTCTCTCTTATTATTTATAAGTTAATAAGAGCGCACTGACAATATAATTTACAAAGTTTACAAATAAATAAAATATATATAGTCAAATAAAATTTGCAAATTTTGTACTAAATGTTAGTCGAATTTATATATTAAAGATCCATATCCAATCCGAATCCATATATTTATGGGAACACTAGGCTCTGGTCGCGTGGAACTGGCACGTAGAATCACCTAGTAGGTATGTAAGACGATTCTAAATGATCCTTGTGATTTTATTGAATAAAGTAATTTTGACTTTGACACTCTTTCAGAAATACTTTTCACAAATTAACTGGTTTAAGATCTTTATTAATTCTCTCAAGATTACAAAATCACTTACGAGAACTAAACTAGTATGCTAAGGTAAAATGTAGTTCGTAACGAACAAAAGCAGAAATATGTAGGTAGATTTGAAAAATATCAAACAAAACAAACATTGTATTTATTTTATATATTTTATTATTTTTAAACAAACAGCATAAACATTGCGAGTGTATAGGGCAGACCCACACGGGGCGATACTTTTATAAGTATAAAAAAAAAGAATCTACGTTCTTATAATATACAATCGAAACTTTATAGTCACGGGTTGTTTTTACCTGGGGTGGAGACATATACAAAGACACTTTCAGCTTTTATAAAATAACGAAGGTCTGGGAGTCATGGGCTCTTAGGCTATTAGTACTTTCTGGAACAAAGTGCAGACAAATTGCAAATGCTTTGAAGTTTCGCAAGTTCAATTTGTAGACATAGCCTTCACTCGCTTTGCGAAACGTGTTTCGAACATTACGTTCTGTCTAGAACTTAATTTATTTCCGAGAACCTAATTATAACATAATAAATATTAAAAAAAAAAAAATATCTGAAATCTGGATCTTATAGTTGATAGGTACCTTACCTACAGTTTGGGACTTGATGGCGTTGTGTGAAAAATAATCAATTAATTTATAATTAAATTACTATACAGGATGGTCATTAAATCAATTACTAAAATTGTAGATTTTGATTGGTCTATATACTTATTCTCATTCGTTACACATTATTTATATATATTTAATAACAAATAATTAACTGTATACAAACAAAACAGGTAAAAAAACGTATTAATTACACACTCATTACACTATCATTATTCATATTAAATTGTTGTACATTTTTTTTATAATGTTTCATGTTTTTTAAGTAAGTTTTGGAAAACCAATTATTTCTTTTATTTTTTACAGGTTTTTTGTGGGTTAAAAAAATAAACTTGCATGACAAAATGACAATATACCCAGAATTTAGAAAAAAAGCATTTCTTAAAAAAATGTAGCACATTATGAAGATATAAATTAACATGGGGAGGAAATACGTCTCAAAGAACGGAGATAGATACTTATGTTTAATTAATATACTTTAAAGATTTGCACATATCGTTTTGATTTATTAGAAAATAAATAAATATAGTCGGGCTACTTCCTTATATTGCTAATAATGTACGGTCAGTCAACGTCCTTGACCCCACACTAAAAATTATCGTAGTGTGCGTGTTAGTATGACACTAAAGACGCGCGCCGGAAATAGTTTTTTTTTTCTTTTTATTATTTGCATAATTTTAAACTGTACCTATAGTTAAGACATCTTTATACTTTTTATATTAAACCTCAATTATTCAAAAATGTTGTATAATATAGATATGTAAAAGATATGAATAATTACTGCATATAATAAATTAATGTAATAATTATAATAAATAAATATGTCAGATAAACATCAATGAAAGCATTCTCAGTGTGTTAATTTAGTGTTTTGATGTAGTTACCACTTAAAACAAAAGGCCCATCTTGACGCATTGTTTTATAAAATAGGTAACTGTTTTAAATCATCGTATTGAGATATTCTATAGTAGTGTAGGACGCACCCGGCGAGATGGTGAGACGATAATGTAGCGCAACACAACATGAGAAGAGACGAAGACCGGGATCAGAGGGCTTAGTCCGAGCTTGCATTTTTAAACTCCCTACTCTCGAGCCGAGAGTCGTCTCTCGGATCTCTCTCTCTACTTCTTACAAAAATGTAAGGACATCCGAGAGACGACTCTCGGCTCGAGAGTAGGGAGTTTTAAAATGCAGGCTCGGACTATGCCCTCAGTTGCGCGTCTTAAGAAAGATCTAAGTCTAGCATTGGACTAGTGTCTTGATCACACGTACCGAGTAAACCGGCGAGACAGTGACGTATTTGAGATACACTGCGCGTCGACATCAGTTTTACTGTTAAACGTTGCAGCGTTAGCGCGCAGTGTATCTTAAATACGTCACTGTCTCGCCGGTTTACTCGGTACGTGTGATCAAGGCATTAGTATAGGTATATAGGTTGATGATGATGAGTCTCTTTGTCCTGATAACAAACCAACTTCTTAGCATCTTAAAATTCATCACGCAATGTCCGTACATTGGAATTGAGCATTTAAGTCTATTGTATTAAAGGTTATATTCGAAAGTTCGGGTACATTTGACCCAAATGCAGAGCCTTGCTGTAACCACTCACTTCCGAGGCCTGAGTCAAGGTACGTTTACACTGCACAGGGTGCCAGAAAATTACTCTCATTATTTAAATTAGATTAATCGAACTTACATTTACGGTTATAAAGTTTATTATGTAAGTTCGTTTAACATAATATAAAGAAGATTATAAGATATTATTGAGATAATATTAAGATCTGTGGATTTTGTGAAATAAATAAATAAAGATCAAGGCGTGAGACCTATGTACAAACCCATGTAACAAACCTATGTACAAGTGTTTAATGGGTGGTATTTTCGCTAGTTGATCTCTACCAGTCAACGTATGGATGGAAAGGACTTTCGACATGGGGGCTTTTTTTCTTAAGAAATAAATGAATTTAAGCATATAATGCTGGACAAATATAATATTTTTACACAGTTTTACAATAAATTATCCTTATTCTTATTAAAAATTAAATTAAAATGCCACAATAATAAAACTACACTTGTTCACCCTTTCGATTATCGCAAAAACTAAGTGGTTTAACTAAACACTGGGAAGTTGTAAAAAAAACATAATTTAAAAAATATTGACCTCTGGTATCGACAATTAGCTACTGTTAAAAAGAGGCTCGACTCTTAAATAATTACGTCGCGGTTTATGCAGTTAATAAAACCTTTTTTGTAGTAAATAGTTTGACATTTTTAAATAAACTTTTTTTGGTTTAAGTAGATCACATTGACAGACGTCACAGCTCAGTTGGTAGTAGCCTTCTATGCTGTGGCTTCGTGGGTTCGATTCCCACCCAGAGCAAATGTTTGTGAGTTGCACATAAACATTTGTTCCGTGTCTGGGTGTTTCTACGTATTCCATTTATGTATTTACAAAAAGAAACTTCGAATAGAATACGTATATACGTACTTACATTTATTATTCAGTATATAAGTAGATATCCTATCAGCAATCTAGTTCCCATAGCTTTGCTTAGTTTGGGACTAGAGTGCGATGTGTTAATTGTCCGTGAATATATATTTATTTATTTAATAATAAGTAGAAAGTTTTAGGAGACCTTTGTCCAGCAGTGGGACATGATAGGTAAAAAAAAATTACAATGTCCATAGACCGAAATTTAGTGGAACTGGTCATAAATTAGACTTATCATAATCAAAACTCAAAAACAAAACCTTGAACCATAAATCAAAAAACTTTGACTTTGAAATCTAAATATATTTATCTAATTTTGGCCTATAATTATATAGTAGTCAGATCTAAATATAGCTAAGCCATAAATTTAAAATTATAGTTTCAAAAACGTAACCTTAACATTGAAAAATATGATAAAACTATATCTACTAATATTATAAAAGGTAAAGTTTGGGAGTTTGTAAGGGATAATCTCTGGATCTACTGAACAAATTTTGAAAATTCTTTTACCTGTTGTAACCTACTTACGTTATTTGTGAATGTCATATGCTATATTATATAAATAGCTACATATTTGCCCAGAGTATAATTAAAATCAACCAGTGCGAAACCAGGAGAAGCTCTAGTCTAAACTAATATTTATAAATATTTGTATTTTCGTTTCAATTTAACTTAAAAACTTGACAGATACTTAAAATTTTTATTTTACCTCAAAAAAGCGAATTTTTATTGATTCTACGAGGTGACATATTTTATTTATATTCAAAACGCTACAAAAATACAGTAAGTAAACGTAAATTAAACCAAACGCTACCGTGCCGAAACTCCGTGCCGAAACGCCGAAGTCGCGTGTAACAGGCTGTTTATATTTTTTTAATACAGTTGCTCAAAAAGTGGTGTATTGCAGGGACGTTTAGCGTTCGGGAAGTGGGCTATTACACACTAGTGCTTTTTTTTTACCATTCCCGCACTAGTGCGTTTTCTTTCCCAACTGTCAAAATAATGTCTAATAAAGAAAAACCAACCATGAAGTTTTTACTAAAAAAAATCATAGAAATTTTTATGATTCATGCAAATACGAATAGTTCTAAAAAGAAGTTACTAATTTGTTTGCCGTGCGTTTTTATAATAAACTCCCCGAAAATGCAACAAAACTCTCAGTTAGAAAATTTAAAACATACATTAAAAATAATCTTATAAAAAAGGCGTATTATACCTTAGACAGCTATATTAATGACAAAACTGCATGGCCTGATGTCGCTCCACCCGTCAACAGCAACTTTGTCGATTTGTGATGTTAGTAATGTTCTCCTGCCTTGCTTATGTACTTTGTAGTATCTGAAGCGAAGCGTGTGCTGTCTTTTTGATTTACGTATAGCTTTATTATACTTCTTTTTTTTTAACTCATTAGTGTATCATTACTAAGTTAAATTGACACCGCACTGAAACTTCAGTACTTAATTTAGTTTAATTGTAATTCTTTGTAAGAAGGATCATATAAAAAAACGGTAGGAACCAGGCCGTAAGTTTCTTGCCCGTTCTTCTAGGCTCTGGTCGCGTGGAACTGGCACCTAGAATCACCTAGTATGTAAGACGATTCTAAATGATCCTTGTGATTTTACTGAATAAAGTAATTTTTGACTTTTTTTTTTGACTTTTGTTTCTATATCAGATTTAATGATTTGATTGAATGAGTTAGGTTGGGTTTCATTTGATTTCATCTCATTAAATTTCATTTTCATTTCATATCAATAAAAAAATTCTACTGAAGACTTGGCTGTATGGGCATAGTTACCTTTGCCTACCAGAATGAATGAAAAAAAAAATCTCTTCTTATATTCTACGGTTGGCGCCATTTTGTAGAAATTTTCTTTGCGAGTTTAGTTGTTTTTATTATTGTTATTATTTTATTAAATTGCTCCATTTTTTCGCAACTGTATTAAAAATAGTCGTTCAGTACACGTTCGGAACCGTCATTGCAACTTGTTCCGACTGTCAACCCTCGCCTTCGGCTGCGCCTCGGCTCGTGTAGACATTTGTCGGAACTCGTTGCAATGACAGCCTTTCCGAACTAGTAATGAAATATACTATTATGTACATCCAAAATGCTTACGCAATAAACTACTGTGTTAATTTACTTATATAAGATATTTTCATTCATACGCACTTATGAACTTAAAAGTACCTAAGCTGTAGGATGTCTGAAAAGTAAGCTGTAGGAAGGAGGAGTCTTAACTAAATTACTTACTTAAATAAATTTCTTAAGAAAACCTTAACTTTATTTAAGACATAGTTTTTTCCTATTGTGTTATATTTTTTATAAATTATAGATATGTTTCTTTATTAAGTAGCAATTGGATAATTTTCACTTACAATAAAAATCGGAAAAATTAAGACTTTTCATATATTTTTTCAGTTTCAGCAATATTTTTGAACTCATTTCAAAAATGTAGAGGTTTCTTAAGTCGTCCGATTTTTTTATTTATTTATGTTTACCGCCTGAACCGATTCAGAAAATATTTTTGGTTTTAAACCATCGAATTCCGTCACCCTAATAATGCTTAAAGTTCAACAATTTACTATTTTGTAAATAAAAAAAAATATACATTATCAATATCAATAATTATTATAAATAATTTAAAATTAATTACTTACAATTAAAATCCTGGTCCCGATAAAACACAGTCACAAAAAATTAAACGAACACGATTTTTGACACCTGTCACAGCTTTCAATATTTTTTACAAATATATTACATAAGCTCCGATGCACAATTATATTGTTAATACCTACTCTCAAAGTGCGAGTTTGAGCACTATATGTATAATAAAGTCCTTGTTCGACCCGGCGGTCCCGACACGTGTGTCGTGCGCCTAATGTTGCAGAGAACTGTGAGACTCTCACTCCGCAGCAGTTTATAGGTTCCTAGGAGAATATTCGGCGGTTCGAGTTTAGGTATTTAGACACGCGACGCGACTCACATCGATGAAATTAAATTAAATTCTATTGTACCAACAAACATCATACATTCAGTAGTTTTATGAACAATATTGTACAGATTCGAAAACATTGGTACCCAAACTAGAAATAACCTGTGATATGGAGTCTACCAATGCCCTCCGTCGGAATTAGCGTTATTGAAAGACTTACGAATTTGATATTTTCACATAACATTAAATGTCAATAATATTATTCATCGATATTTAATTTTGGAAGTATGAAATTATGTGTTTAATTGGTTTGCTATGTCGTATCAAGACCCAAATATTAAAAAAGAAGATGAGATTTTTAAATACATAGTTTGATAAAAAATTGCTCTATTTTCTGCCATAATAGTAAAAATGTGTCATGGTAAAAGGATATCCTCAAAATGCGTGCTTTGTATTCGTCCCATGACTTTATGACAACGTGACTGTACTTTATATCTTACCCTATATATCTATCTAAGTATATTATAAAACCGTAAAAGGGCCAACAATTTAAATAGATATGGAAAAAGTAAATACGCAGATCCACTAGGTAAACGATTCTGAAACTACTAATCTATTTTATCTATTTTTTTTGTTGGAGCATCACGCATAAACCACTGGATAGATTGAAAACAACTTGAGAGGTGTCAAGGGACACCCGGATGAAACGAACTTCCTTTTAATTAAAGAGAGACAGACAGAGAAACACGTGCACGCCGCACGGCTTATAGAAATGTGTCATATAAATATAGAGCAATTTTTTTTCAAACTACATATATCAAAAAGTGTCGTTACAACTTATGGTCTTAATTTTTTCCGTCTAGCCCCCTTCCGCAACCCGCGATGAGGCACTTCGTTTCAATAAAAAACATGATTTAGAAGACTGTTTAGCAGATCACAACATGGGCTAGGTTTTATTACAATCAAAAACTTGAGTTTATACTTAGATACCGCTAGATCTCTCTTAACCAAATGCAGCCATACGCTGTACGCATCATCTTAAAGTGGTGACTGATAATGCTACGTGTACGAACGTCACGGGCTAATTTGTAAACCTTTTTCCTATAAAACTGTCACAGAAAAATCCCATAAATATAAATAAATCTAAGTAATTCTATGCAATTTGCAGCGCTACTATATACACTTAAATATTTATGTTAAACAGTAAATTACTTGCATTCTCAGTGCAATCTTTGTGTGTGACAAACTGGATTATTTACACTATATATAATTAATATTCGAGAATATGATTATACTGCTAACCGGTTATACTTCTTATCATAAAGTTATAAAGTTTGAACTCAATTGACAACTTTCAAGAACTTTTTTGACAATGTTGTTAAATTTTGGAAATAAAAGCTGCGTTCTAGAAGCTTTTACATTGATAACAAAATTGAATCTTTATTATCAGAGCATAAAGTTGTAATTTGACAGATAAGTTTGAACCGCCCAAGATTTTTTTGTCACTTTCAAGACTGTCAAGTTTAATTTCGACATTTTTCGACCTTAACGTATTATGTATTGGTTTACTTACTTAATTGAAAAATCTGGAATTTTATTGAATTTTATTCTAAAGAATGTAGTTAATTTACGTCCATTTTACAACCATAATGATTATTATTATAATTTTTTCAAATATAAAATCATATAATTTTAATGTAAAAAAAACCTCTATTCTAGAGTCTATTCCCTTACATTGATGTCTTCTGTTTTTCTAACCAAAACAAAATTAAATAAAACAAACTTACGACTATACAGTATTTACAAAATGTACATAGTCAAAAAAAAAATATGATAATGCAGCGTGTTTCCTGACAATTTATTTTTAAATTAAACTATATTACATTTTAATAATATTTTTTTAATCAGCAATCTAGTTCAACAATCAATCAACTGAGTCGTGACGTAAGTATGTCATAAAATTATGTGACAAAGGTATGCGTGCGACTAAATCTTTTCAATTCCTTATAGTATAGTATTAACTAACATTCTAGAATATTTAATTATTATTTTATTCATTGTCAATAACTTTTCTCAGGAAATCAGGTCATAACTGTGACAAATAATGCAATTAGCTGCGTATTACTATATAGCTGATTAGTAGGTTCTTACCCACACTTGCATATTGACATGACAACACTGTCAGCTGTCATGTGCGTCATTTATAATGCAGCGTGTTTCCTGACAATTTATTTTTTAGCCGAGATTTTCCTAGGTCTATGTAATTATCTAATCTAGATTTTAATTAATCATAACTTCATTTCGAATTTATGTACTCAAGTACTTAGTATAGTAAATATATTCTACTCTTATTGCTTGGTTATCTTTGATTTCTTATGGCCGGTTTCTCGAACGATGATCAACGAAAAAATCAAATAATTACTATGTGTCAAACTCGGATCAATCGTGATTTGGGTTTCCAGAAACCGGCCGTTATGTTTGAACTTTTGAAGGGATGCGTCATTTTTTGTTCTTCCCCTTTATTACGATTTTAAAATAACTGCATGCGTTACTTAGGTACCTATTTTTAACCAAACAAACTTGTGGAGTCATAGAAGATGTTCATCATTTGCTGGTGGAGTGCAACCAGAGCCGGTTTATGAGGTGCCAAATGCGTGGGCAATATCATTTGAATATACTAGATGTTGGCGCTTTTCAAAGTGTACTAGCTGTTCCTCTCTGTGAGGCAGCTAGTACACTTTTCAAATTAGTACACCGTATAATTAAGAAGTAGATTTGTTAATCGATAGATACATAACGGGCTGACATAGTCGCTAAGCGACTCAAAGCCTTTCAATTTTAAGAAATAAATAAATAAATACAACAAGACAATCATTTCTCAATCAAATTGTATTGGAACAAAGTTCCATATCGAGTGTTGCGAAAGAGAGCTAGATGGAATAATTAAGACCTAAAGTTGTAACGACACTTTTTGTTATATGGATCTACCGAAAAGAGCAAAAAAATCGCGGGCAGAACTTGAGCACCACAAAATAAGGTAAGTCAGTGCCTACGGGCAACACCGCTCGATACAAAAGTGGACTGCCAAAATCTACATAAATTAAATAACACACGGAAGGCTGTGGAGGACAAAATATCGGTTTTAAGGTACTTAGCCCTAATTAGTTTTCGACTAATTAACCAGGCTATATTTTACTTAATCGAATATTTTATATACTTACTTACGCCTTTTTTATCCACAAACTTGAATCTGAATAAATACTTTTTGCAAATTTTCCTACAATATTCATTTTTAAGGTTTGATTTTATTATTTTTAAATTATTGCATAGCTTCTATCGCGGGCCTTGAGCGTAGAGACCGAATCCAAAAATTCCGTAACGAAAATACCGAACGAAAATAACCTAACACTGCGCATGCGTAATCTAGCAAAAAATGCTATGCAATGACTTTGCAGCGGCAGTCCCCGAGTGCCACTCGTCTTTCTTTTTATTAACCTATACTTTCCCACTGCTGGGCAAAGGTCTCCCCCTACTCTTGCAGGTTTGATAAGGGTGAAAAAAAAGTGTTCAAAATAAAAACACCAGTTAAAAAGTTAAATAATATGAGGAATACGGACGGACGCCATCTTGTAATAATTCAAACAAAAACTTATTTCGTTCAATGCAACCGCTTTAATAGCATAAAATCTATTTATAATCACGTAAATACATAATACTTATCTAGATACCAGCGAATAGCATTGAAATATTGAATTAATAAAATAATCTTTTATTCTAATCAGTACTAGATTAGAAGCTTGGCTAGAAAACTTTGTCTGAAAAAGTCAGACACACTGAAACTGACACCTAGAATTATTTTATTTACTAGCTGACCCGTGCCCACTTCGTTGGCCATAATTCGATCGTTTTTTCTTCGATTCACTTTGCAAAACGGACTACATCGTAAGAGCCTTTAGATTTTTTTTTATATATCCTATGACACTCAGCAATAATGTGGCTTTCTATAGGTGAAAGAATTTTTAAAATCGGTTAGTAGATCCCGAGATTACCCCTTACAAAACAAACACACAAACTTTACGTCTTTATAATAACGTCTTTATAATATTAGTATAGAAGTATAGATAAACGATTCAAAATGATCCTTATGATTTTAATGATTTGAAAAACATCATTTCGTATCGAGAACCTATTAATCAGACCACTTTGTGTCAACAATGTTTACTTAATTATAGAAATATTTTTGTAAGTATTTATTCCACGTCCGTTAATTAATTAAAATATCGATTTCAATCATTTTTAATGTCATAATGACACCTGACTTGGCCCTCAGGCTCCATGATGCTTATCTTCTTGATCGAAGATCGAACTTAAATTCTTAATTGTACACCTTAAATAATGAAAATACAGATTACAAAAATTATATAAACTTAATGTACAATGGGCGGCCTTATCGCTAAGTAAGCGATTTCTTCCAGACAACCTTTGGATGGAGAAGAATCTAAGGTATGGAGGATCGGCTGCGGTGCATTATAGAAATATCATAAAAATAAAAAAGAAATCTACTACCTACCTACTGAAACACATATGTACTTACCTACTTATATACATATTAAAAGATACATAATACTACACATAATATCATAAGAATATTACAAAATATATTATTGGTTTTATATTGAAAATCTTTTGTAATACAGCAAAGCAAACACACTATATGACGTACATTCGTTGCTATTTACTCAGACATGCTATATAACAAAGAGCCATCCATACAACTGTTAAAACATAACAATTGAATAATAAACGATAAAGGTTTATTCGTTAATTTATTTAAATTAAATTTACAGTTACTGTAATACCTTGGTCAATAAATTGAACCGTTATATAAAAGAGCGTTCAAAATTGCTCTTGTAACTATTAAGGCAAGGCCGTCGTTGTTGGCTAACTTTGAGGGTTAAGGCCGCGTCCACATAATTACGTCTTGGTACGACAGACAGAACGGCCAAGAAGGTCTGTACCCCAAGTGCGAGTTTGTGCACACACGGATCGCAGAGACGTGATCGCCAAGCGCCGCCAATTTTGTATGGAAATCCAAGCAGCGCCTCTAGCAGATTTCTTGAGAAGCTTGGATTTTCATACAAAATTGGCGGCGCTTGGCGATCACGTCTCTGCAATCCGTGTGTGCACAAACTCGCACTTGGGGTAGGGGAGAGTGGGTAACAGTGGATCACGGGTCACAGTGGATTATTTGCTATAATTCTTACGTTTGATGCTTCACGCACACAAGCAAACGCGTGGCTACTGCTCGTCGATACCTCCCTCTTATGCACCAGTCGCCCCTGCACTCGCCGAGCGGAATCAGGTGCTGTCACACGCAGGCCAGTAGATAAGTACGAAAGTATTTTTTTACGTTATTTAGAAATTTGTCGTATTCCCAACCCTTTAATAAATATAAATGGTAGTTGTAAGTTTTGAACTTGTTATTTGTTAAATCCGTTGTGGGTAATGTAATTTTGGCTTAGGTATAAGTAGTTATTTTTTGATTATTTTTTTTTCTGTCGTAGTGGCCTATGGGTCACAGTGAATAATTTTCATTTGGGTCACAGTGGACTGTGATCCAGTACATAAATAGCGTGAAATTAAAATGGTTTTGTACTTCTTCGTAGGTACCAATGCCTCGCAATCGGGTACGAGAAACCAGTTTCGGTCTTCACACTGAAGAACAGATGAGTAACGCCTTAAAACTTATATCTAATGGCCGAAAAAATTGTCTAATGTTCCTATTAAAGTTACTATTATTGATTACTCGAGGAGTAAATATATTTATGTTTAATAGTTGAGTTAGCATCAATTAGATTACTGAAGAAGTAAATATGTTTATTTGAATAGAGAAGAGAGCTTTATGGAAATTAAAAGAGAAAAACTGTTGTTTATTTAAACAAAATGTTGGTGGGTTTAGGTCTCTTTATACCAGCATAATTTGTAAGACTTTTGTTATTTTTTATAAGACTGTGATAGAAGGCTGTCTTAGAATATAAATAAAGAAATAATTATGTAGAAAAGTAGTATTTTATTAAACTTTTTTTTAATAGATCCAGTGTACCCCAAGCGATCCCCTGTCACCCATGAAAAGATCCAAAGTGACCCATCCATGGGTCACAATGAATCATTTCCCATTTTTTTAAAAACTTATTATAACTTGTAAGTTTATGCTGTTTTTGCCAATAATTGCACTTGCTTTTGTAGATTAAGGACGTATCTTGTGGTTAATTATAATAGATTAATTATTTAGGCATAAACTTGGGATTTGTGGACCTTAAAAAAATAAGTGATCCACTGTTACCCACTCTCCCCTACAGGTCACGTCTCTCAAAGACTTTTGAGACCCACTTGTATACTGCGTTTCAACATAAACTTTACTGTTGAACGTTGCAACGTTACCGCGCAGTTATGCCGGATTTTAAACGCATTTTAAATATGTACCTACGATTGTCACATTTATTCGTGGTCATCCCTCTGGACCCTCTGGTCACGTCTCTTCATAGACTTTTGAGACTCACACAGTGAAATGTATAGACCCTTCAATACATTTATACATGGTAGGGTGGTTTTTAGTTTAGGAGCAAATCGACTCGAATCATTTGAAAAAAATTACTAAATAATAATATTTTTGTTATTGAACCAATTAATGCAGAGATATTTAAAAAACAGATTTTTTTACTAAAAGTCGTATTGAGTCGTATTCGTAAGATTGCGTTAGAAAAAGCACTTTAAAGAGCTTTATTTGATTCTAGGACTGTCAAAAAATCCAACCTGTGGAAATTGAGTTATAACTCTAAGAACATTGAAGTTGACTTTGTTCATAGGTATATATAGACTATACTATCTACTCGTAGTTATTTATACGACAAATACAACTTTCGGTAAATAAAAATAACCCTAGTAACGGTAGTGGAGGTAGTGGTTTATAGTAGCAATGGCATGTTGTTATTTTGCATACGGCATTGAAGATATTTTCAGAAATATTGAATACTAGAATTAGTCATATTGGAACATTTCTCTCAGTTCAGTCGTTCAGACTTTTATTTATTTATTTAAACACACAACATACATTTCAACCAATAACTGATAAGTACTGATTTGAATCAGTTGAGCTATCTATAGATCGTTTGCAACGGTCTGTAGATAGCTCAACTGTTTCTTATGTATTTTATATGCCAATGTACATTTTGTAAATACTGTATAGTCGTAAGTTTGTTTGTGAATAAAGTCCACCAATAACAAATTAAAAGTTAAAATATTTTGACGACCGATGTGGCGCGGTGGGCGAAGGTCCGCCTGCGACGCGGAGGTTGCGGGTTCGATTCCCGCCTTGGGATAAATGTTTGTACGATCTGCAAACATTTATTCCGGGTGTTCTGAGTGTTTGCTGCCACGCTGAATAGCAATGCTGATACGCTGGGCCAGATACTCACCAGCCCTCTTTTAATTATTTTTTTTTATTTAATTAAAGTACTTCGATAAGACTTGGTAGAAACATAAGCATATACAGTCTTGCCTATCGAGTGACGAGAGAGGGGGTCCAAGTGACCAGTCTAGAGAGAACCGACCATATCAGCCAGGAAACCGTTCCCCTACTATGCGATTGTAGTAAATCGGTGACTTCCTCATCAAGACCCACAATTATAGACCCCTGACAAATATCAACCAATTGTTTAATCTTTTACCGGGACTTCCGTGGTTACGTTTGTTTGGTTAATAAATTATATACTTAGTGTTTTTTTCATACATGTTTTAAAAATATTTTAAAGTTTATTAAATAGTTTTTTGAGAGTTCTGAGTTGATAGGGATATAGTCTGAGGTCTACGCCTAGAACACACTTAAAAAATTGGCTTATTTATTACCATTACTTTTGAAGTACTTATTTATTTATTTATTTTATTTATTCATTTATAAATAAATTAATAATAATTTAAGTGACTTAATTGCCAAATAACGCTTAAATTACCTCATTACCTGGCATATGGAGTTTTTTTAATAGAAAGACTACTGCGTTTTACATTTAACTACTTTGATTAGCACCTTAAATACAATGTACTTATCATGTTTTATTGAGGTTTATTATTACGAATTGTACTCCTCCGTTTCCACCAAAAAGTCTAGCAATGTTTAGAAAACTAAGTTATTACAATAATCAATGTCAAAATAAGCTCCATAGCAACGTCTTCTTGTTTCCATAGCAACAAGATTTACGAGACGCGGGCACTTTGTCATTCGAAATTTATACAGTTTTTTATATTTATAGTGTATTTTTGAATTAATTTAGCATCATGGACCCTGAGGACGAGCCTTTCGGAGGGGCCCTTAATATAGGGTCCGAAACCACTGAGGCTGAGAAGGAGTTTGAAAAGGTAAACAGTACCTGGTACTTACTGCCTCGCTCTTATGTTACCCTAGTACTTTGTACTTATATCAATCTTCAAAAGTCGACTTTCTGAAGTTTACATAACGATTAAGTATATCTAATTATTCAAATCAAATCAAATATTTCTTTATTCAATAAAATCACAAGGATCATTTAGAATCGTCTTACATACTAGGTGATTCTAGGTGCCAGTTCCACGCGACCAGAGCCTAGAAGAACGGGCAAAAACTTACGGCCTGGTTCCTACCGTTTTTTATATGATCATATTGACTTGGTATTCGGAACAACAATCTATAAATATATTTAGACTAAATAATAATACGATTGTGGGTTCGATTCCCGAGTCCTAGACACACATGTATTATAACCTTATTATTTCGTCTTCTTGCAACTGTTGATAGAGTATAGAAAATTCCATACCATGACAACCTTTTAATCTATTATTTTTGTGTAGCCTATATCGTCCCACTGCTGGGCAAAGGCCTCCCCCAAACCCTTCCACTTCTCTCAAGTGATATAAAAAAACAAGCCTTTCTTCTTCTTTTCTTGTCGATAAACAACTGTGTTATATATATACATATATATTCGGCCAACTTTACAACACGACCTGTGGCTGCATTTAAGCACTGAAATATACTTAGGTACACTAACGGCCGGTTTCTCGAACGAGAAATGATGATCAACGAAAAAATCGAATAATTACTATGTGTCAAACTCGGATCAATCGTGATTTAGGTTTCCAGAAACCTGCCGTAAATGTAAATAGAAATTATAATACCTATTGATAATTTTCCAGGTTTTAGACGAAATGCGAGAGGCGGAAAACCTGAAATTCTATTCGGATGTGTACACAAAACTATACGACTCTTATTACAAGATGAAAGAAGAGAATTTTAAGAACCTTGAGGAAGTCAACGGGCTGAAGGTCAATGCACTTTTTTCTTTTTTTATCCTCATAGGCTAAAGTCGTATGATCATACTACTCGGTCTGGTTAATGATTATTATTTATTAATTTTTGTTTTTTTTTATCTCTCAAGACATACTTATATGTGAAAAAAATGAATGTATCGTAACGGTTGCAGCGTAAGAGATTTTTTTATTTATTTATGTTCATTTATAAAATATACTTACACAAAATACTATAACATTCCTACTCGTACTTATATCGCTTATTTTACAAAAACCTATAGATAAATAAACAAATCATTTCGATACTCTAATGATTGTCACATTTATTTGCATAACTTCTTACAAAAATACTTAGGTACACTTATAAAAAAATAATATATTAAATTAATCCATGTATGTAACATGCTATTAATTTGCAATATATATCCTTCACATAAATCTTAAACAAAGAAAATTACATATGTATTACGCCGTTTATTATTTACATATAAAACAGCTTAAATCAACAATGACAGACGTCATAGCACAAGTGGTAAATGACAGACGTCATGGCTCTGCTTTCCGTGTTGTGGGTTCGATTCCCGATTTGCGTAATGGCAAACACTGATGTTTGAGCTGTGTTTGTGTGTATTGAAGTGTTCAATGTATTTACAAAAAAAATATAAAAGCATTCTATCAGCAATCTAGTTCCCATTGTAAAAGCTTTGCTTAGTATGGGACGTGATAAAAAATATCTATAATTTAGAAAATGTTTATAAATTGTAATTTTACAGATAAGGCTGAACCGCTTTGATGATACGGTGTCAGATTATTTAGCAGAAATTGCTGAAGGCAACAAAACTATAGAGAAACTAAGAGCAAATATCGGTAAGATACATGACTTAATTTTAACCATCTTCAAAAAGGAGGAGCTACACAATGCATTTGTACCTACTCCTACGTCGTAGTTTATTTTACTATACGAGCAAAAAAACTAATTAATAAAATAATATGAGCTAAGAGATACTAGCTAGCAAACACTGGATGAAAGGAGCCGAAGACCGGGCTCAGTGGCGCGTCTTGGGAGAGACTTACATCCAGCAGTGGACTGTTGACCTAATATATGTATAACCAGAATATAACCAGACTCTTACAAGACTGGGAGAATCATGGAAGCTTGCTGATCACACTCACACACCTTTGCGAACATCACTCACACAGACACAATTAATTACAATACTCTCCAGGGTTTAACGACAGGAAAATGGTTTCGGCAGAATATCAGTGTCTGCTGCCACAACAGTAGATTTTATGCTGAGTCGAGGCCATTTTGCCATTGTAGCACACATAATTCATTTATATTTTTTATTATGGTTTAATTTATTAGTTTTTTTTTTTTAATTGTTTAATGTATTTTTTTCTATTGCTTAATTATTTATTTAAATGAATGAAATCGTACTTTTATTATTATTTTGTGTGTGTGCTTGTGTGGCAAATAAATATATGTCTATGACTAAAACTTAGGTACGTAAATGATTTTCAGAGGAAGCAAGAGCCTTAGCCGACGCTATGCATGCCCGTGAACTGTCCAGTGTGGAGAGCTTGGAGACCATGAAGAAGACGGTCACCAGGCTGGAGAAGGAACTGGATGCAAGGAAACGAGCTGGTGATGATGATGCGTGAGTTATTTTCATCACCACCTTACTAATCTAGTATCTTTATCATAGTCTAATAAATAATGAAGAATTGTCTTTATTCATAAACAAACTTACGACTATAACAGTATTTACAAAATGTACATAGGTAGGTATATATAAAATACATAAGGAACAGTTGAGCTATCTACAGACCGTTGCAAATGATCCATAGATAGCTCAACTGATCCAAATCAGTAGGTACGAATCAATCGTCGCGTACCCAAGATACTGGCTGCATTGCCGCGCTGAATAGCAATGAATGCTGATACGCTGGGCCAGATACACACCAGCCCTCGGGTCACGCGATACATTCGGCGAATAAATAAATAATCATTTTGTTTAAAATTCGATTATTTCATTTCATTCAATTCGTCATTTTAATTATGTACTTCAAGAAAGTTGGCAACACTGCCCAAAACAAGCAGTTGGTTAATTTTTTAAAATTTATCTAAATAAAATTAAATATAGTTAAAATCACAATTCAATAAGTGATTTCAGTGTCTATAAACTATTTGAAAATTAATACATTGATAGTCATTACAAAAAACTTGAGTTTTGTGCAAACATTTATGTTGGTGAATGACATGGCGGCGTGGCGTCGGAATTTTACACATTATAACTTAAGAAATGTACACAAATGGATGAAACTGAGTGAATCAACAGATATAACGACATAATAAGATACCCATCTAACCGGGTTCTGGTTACAATTACAATACACTCTTTCGATATTACAACATACTTGGAGGTTACGTCAACATAAGATTTGATTTTTTTTTTTGGAGTGACAAAAAACATATCCAGGATGTCCCTTACACGTACCCCTGTACAAATAAGAGATTGTGCTGGATGTCCACAAAAGATAAAGAACAGACAGTTTCTCACATGTACAAAATGTGAACTAACATTTGACTTGGAATGTGCAAATGTCTCCCATAAAAGGTTTGTAGACAACTTTACTGAAGAACATAAAGCTGCCTGGACATGTACTATGTGCTATAAGAAACCCATGGGTGATAACTCAAACACACCCGTTGGTAGGCATAATGAAAAATATGATCTAGAGAATGTAACCATAAGAAGGAAGAATAAGAAAATGCTGTCACTAGAAAACCTATCAACTGATACATTGGACTGTTCTATAAATACAATGTCTTTCTATAGCCAGAATATCAGTCAAACGGGCTCACCGAACAACCAAGGCTTAGAAAATATAGAAAAACTTAAACAAGAACTAGAAGAGTTGACAAACCAGCTTATTAAAGCAAAAGAAGAAATAAATAGCCTTTATGCTGAAAATAATAACCTGAAACATATTATCTCTCAAAATGATTATTGCCAAGACATAAAATCAGTAAATGCAAATAGCTCCAAGAAAAATGGAAAGCAGAAAAAGAAAAACAAGAATATCATTACCCAACGGAATGGAACTACTGAAGATCATGCAAAGCCTCATATCTTAATTCCAGACAGACCAATAACTCCGGAAATTCTTATTATTGACAACAACCAAGCTGTAACGTCTAAGATGTCTCAAGAAAATGTAACAGAAATTAAGAAAAATGAAGCTGCTGTTACACAATATAGTCAAATTTCTTCAACACAGAGCTGTATAGAAAAACACTGTGATGCTAATGAAAAATGTATAGAAAAACACTGTGATGCTAAGGAAAAATGTATGCAAACACCTAAACCGAAAATCATCATAGTTGGAGATCAAGAATGCAAAAACTTTGCATCAGAGCTCATACAAAAACGCTTGATGAACAAGAACTCGAAGAACTATAATGTCATAAACTATTGTTACCCGAATGCACCTACTAGTTATGTGTTGAAAAATTCAAACATAAGTGATATGGACCTGAAAAGTGAAGACTGGGTTATATTAGCCATGGGCTCAAATGATAGTAACCCCACAAATTTCTTTATAGAAATATCTGCGATACTAAAAAAACTAAGTAAACCTAGTATTATAATAAATGAGATTATGTATAACCCATATTTAAATGAAGAAAAAATGAATGTCAATTTAAGAAATATCATAAAGAATTTCAGCAACTGCCACTATTTACCAGGTTGTAAAACATTTAATAAAGCATATGCTTCACACTTTACCTTAAATAAAATTAATGATTTTATCAACACTCATGATTATATGAACTGCTTTCTAGGTAAAAACATAACAAAAATGAATAAAAATACTAGAAATACTTCAAACACATATAACGGATTAGAAAATAAACAACTAAAAAAAGGTACTATACCATTTTATTTTAATCAAATGAAAAAAGCCATTCAAACCAAAACAAATGAAAAAATAGAAATAGAACAGATTAATAAACCTAAACGTGGAACAATTCCATTTTATTTTGAAAAAAAGGATCACTTCAGAGAAATGGTGTCAAACACAGGAGAGTTGACTCCAAAACAGCTTTTTCGTTAATAATAGTAAAGAAAACAATATAAGCATAATGCACCTAAATGTTCAAGGAATCCGTTCAAAAGTAGATCAACTAGAATTATTTACTAACTCTAGAAAAATTGATATTCTTTGTATTGATGAAACTCTTTTAAAAGATGATGAAGCTAATCTTATAAAAATAGATGGCTATGTTAAAGCAGGTAATTACTCTAGGAAAAGTAAATCTCGATTCAGAGTGGGAGGTGGAGTTAGTATATATGCCAAGCATTTAATTAATTTTAAGAAATTAGATTGGATATCAGACATGTCTATAGAGCAGCATTTTGAATGCTGTGGAATAATTTTGACTGAAATAAATTATATTATAGTATCTCTTTATCGTACACCAAATAGTAGTTTTGAACTGTTTTTAAAATCTTTGGAATGTTTATTACATAAACTTGCAGTACGAATAAAAAATAAAAGTAAAAAAGTTATCATATGTGGTGACTTTAATATAGATCTCCTTATAAATTGTAAAAAAAGTGAACTATTCAAAAATACTCTGAAGTTATTTTATATGCATCCTACAGTACATGTACCAACTAGAATAACTTCACATTCAGAAACATGCATTGACAATATATTAACAAACATTAAAAATTATCACATAGAAATACTGAATTTAGGCATATCTGACCATACTGCTCAAATTATAAATGTTCCTATTAGTATAAGTTATATAGAAAGATTCTGGTTTGATACTAAGCGAAATATTGACTTGCATATAGATATATTCAACAAATACTTATCGCAATTAAGTTTCTCTGAAGTTTATAGTGAAAGTGACCCTGAAACAGCATATAAAAAGTTCATAGAATTATTAACTCTAATATATAAACTTTGCATACCACTTGAAAGGTATAAAATAACATTCAAAAAGAAAGTTAACTGGAAATCAAAGGGTATAGTTAATTCTAGTAAAAAAAAGCGAGTAATGTACTTACAATGCATAAAAGATAATAATCCTACAAAATGTGATTTATATAGTAAATATTGTAAAAATTTGAAAAAAGTTATAAGAGTATCTAAAAAAATATCTAATATAAATTATATAAAAAATAGTACAAATAAATCCAAAGCCACATGGGGAATAATCAAACAATATACAAATAGTAATAATAGTATAAAGTCTACAATAGACAATATTAAAATAAATAACCTAAAAATAACTAAACCTCTTGATATAGCAAAGTCTTTCAATAATTTTTTTATTAATATAAATAAAAACGAACAAACTAATAAAGACAAACATTATAATACAGTGAATACAAGCTGTAGTAGTATATTTCTAAACCCAGTTAGTAATGATGAAATCATGATTATAGTAAAAAACTTAAAAAATACAAAAAGTTCAGGATTTGATGAAATACCAATTCAAGTAATAAAAAATAATATTGAGATTTTAGTACATCCATTAGTTTACATTATTAATCTATCTTTTGAACATGGATGTTTTCCCTCCGACTTAAAAAAAGCACTCATAAAGCCCTTGCATAAAAAAGGTTCAAAAAATGACATGGCCCATTACAGACCAATAGCCATCCTTCCGAGTATCTCTAAAATTTTTGAAAAAGCTATTTATAACAGGTTGTTTTCATTTTTTGAATCTAATAATGTTATAAACCCAAATCAATTCGGATTTCAAAAAAGAAAAAACACAACTCTTGCTATCTTTAAAACTTTGCGACAGGTATGGGAAGAAATAAATAACAATAAACCAGGAGTAGCTTTGTTCCTCGACTTATCCAAAGCCTTCGACTGCGTAGTCCATGACATTCTGCTTGATAAGCTACAAGAAATAGGAATAAGAGGAACGGCATTATCTTTGATGAAATCATACTTAACTGACAGAAGTCAATCTACTTTAATAGAAACTTACAACAAAAATAATAAAACAATCGAACGCATAGAGTCAGGGTTTGAAAAAACTTCACTTGGTGTACCACAAGGTAGTGTACTTGGTCCTCTATTGTTTCTCATATATATAAATAATCTACCACAAATAACTAAACATATCTGTGTTATGTTTGCCGACGATGCTACGATTTTTATACCTCACGAAAATAATAATATAGACCAATTTGAAAATGAAATAAACAATACCCTTAAAATCATAGTAAACTGGTTAGATTTAATTAATCTCAAGGTGAATATTGATAAAACTAAACTATTAAGATTTAAACATTACAGAACGCCTTCATTAAACTTAAACATTCTCCACAATAATAAAGCTGTTGACGAAGTAGATGAAATTAACTTTCTTGGTATAAAAATTGATACTAACCTAAACTGGAAATCTCATGTCACTAAAATAAATCAAAAAATATCTAAATATTGCTATGCAATTTCTACACTTAGCCATGTCTCCTCTACGTCAATAGCAAAAAATACTTATTATGGTCACGTGTTTCCTCACTTGTGTTATGGGGTAATATTCTGGGGAAATTCAGTAAATGTAAATTCAGTCTTTATCATGCAAAAAAAATGTATTAGGGCTATTTATAAACTAGAAGATACTGATTCTCTTAGAACTATCTTTAAAGAAAACAATATACTCACTTTAACAGGAATATTCATATTAGAAATTTGTCTTTTTGTTAAGAATAATTCATCTTACTTTAGCACAAAATCTAGTCGGTCTGAATCTCTACGCAATAAGCACAGATATAATATTTGTATTCCACAAATAAATAACACAACATTCTACAAAAGTACTTATTATACAGCTATAAAAATATATAACAATTTACCAACAGATTTAAAAGAACTAAACGGAAACATATTTAAATATAGATTAAAAAAATGGCTTATAAATAAAGTACATTATAATTTAGCAGAATATTATGATGCTCAGTGATAATTATTAAGTTTTGGGCTGTAATTAGATAATAGTGGTTATAATATAATAAAATAATATTTTAATGTAACTAATACTAAGTAATAATTGTAATGTAAGTCCCTAAATTTAAATTAAAATATTGTACGCCCGAAATGGGTAGGCTGTTGAAACATTTATATATTATAAGATCTTTATACACAGTTTTACAATAAATGATTCTTATTCTTATTCTTATTCTTATTCTCAATGTAACATTTTCGTAAATAAGCGGTTACATTATTTGTCAAAGTTTGTACATGATTTTAAGTTTGATAAAAATTACTCATTAGTTTGCCTGTGTGTAAGCTAGATTGTAATCTTATTTAGCGCACATTCTATGGAAAAGTACGCAATACAATAAATAAACAAACTTACCTACTAGGTCCATTGAGGACGTGGCGGCGAGGAATTACACTTTTAATTTATGTACAATTTAAATTTATTTATGCAGATTAAATTACAATAGGTGATACTTTAAATAACCTTTGCTTTCTTATTAGACAAATTAGACAAAAGAAAAAAATTAGACAAATTTCTTCCGTATATTTTCAACGATTGCAATCTTTCCACCAGGCTCCGAAAAAAGAATTTAAAAATAACAATTTTTTTTATTATTTAAGTCGTTAATGTTAGTTAGTTACGGGCGTTACGGCAGGTTTCTCGAACGATGATTAACGAAAAAATCAAATAATTACTATGTGTCAAGCTCGGATCAATCGTGATTTGGGTTTCCAGAAACCGGCCGGTCTTCCACCACACAACGTAGAAAACCAGTGTCTATCAATAAAGAAAAACCAAGATTTTCTTATCCTGTTCTATTCCCAGTTCCAAGAACACACTAATCATAATCAGTCTTCACGCCTACCAGCTAATTACATCGTCCCGCGGGAATCCCAAATCACATTATTGCATGCTGCAATAGTGTTGCAATTCTATTTTGTCCTTGTACCCCTTCTTTAAATGACTCAAACAAAAGATCTTATAAAAATAGTAGACAGGCATCACAGCTCAGTTGGTAGTAGCTCTGCCATCGTGGGTCGGTCGTGGGTTCGATTCCCATCCAGAGCAAATGTTTGTGTCATGAACATAAATAATTGTTCTGTGTCTGGGTCTTACTATGTATGTATGTATTTACAAAAATAAAGTATTCTATCAGCAGTCTAGTTCGCATAGTACAAGCTTTGCTTAGTTTGGGACTAGAGTGTGATGTGTGAAATGTCCATGTCCATGAATATTTATTAGTATTATTTGCTTTGTAAGATTCAAACAAAACAATCAAATGTCTCACACGCATTAAATTTATATGTACGAACGCGGAAAACAAAAAAAAGACTTTGTGTAGTGTACGTATTGATATTGAATTGAAATGTGTGAGGCATCGTACCGTCTTGACAAAGTGCGTTTATTTAAAATATTTAAGATACTTCTGGTAATAAATATAAATCAGTAGAATAATTAATTAGTTTTATTTTTAATGCAACTTACTGTTCAACTGATATACTTCCTATAACAACGATGTTTAATTTTCGACCTCTAGTTTTAGAAAATTCTATAGATAAAGCTATTTTCGTTTTTTTACGCTAAAATCCTAAAGATTTTTAAACGCGGTAACGCGCTTCATTTATGTTGGATTCGCATTTCCAAAAGGACGACGAAAATTATTTAAATAAATAGGTCTAGTTTACCTTTATCGAATTTTCCCTCTAGCTAATAAACTAGACGTATTAACTCGTAATCATTTGATGTTATAGAATCTATAGCAAGAATCTAGCATCTGACAAGAAAATCGTCGTCCATCTAAGTACAATAAATAAATATTCACGAACAATCCACACATCACACTCTTATCGCAATCTAAGCAAAGCTTGTATACTTACTATGAGAAAAAAAGGCCAATGGAATACTTATATACATTTTTATTTGCGAATACATAGTAACACATACAGAACAAACATTTATGTTTATCACACGAACATATTCATATCATTTGATGGTTAGGTTCTATAGCAGTAATTTAGCGATTCTAGACGTCTACATGTTACCTACTATAAAACCACCACTTTTATATCACAGTAGGTAATGTTTCCACTATTTTTGAACAGAGGAGCGACATCAGCCGTAAAAGAAAAGGAAAAGTTCGAGAAAGAGAAAACAAGACTGCAAGGTGAACTCGATGCGATCCGACTGAGGCTCACCAACGCGCTGAACTACCAGGAGGAATTAGAGCAGAGGAACACTGCAGGAGATGAGACGATAGCCAAGCTCGAGGAGAATTTAGAGGTAAATACCATACAATAATAATAAGAAGAAGAATCAATTATTGTAAGTATAGCATTTGAAGTAACAGAGAAATTTAACGTAATTAACCTACAAATTGAGAATGAGGCAATAATCTGATGAGAAAAATTCAAAGATAAATAGAGCAAAATATTCATAGGTACACAAAACATAGTAAATAAATAAATAAATAGTTTTAAGCTTTATTTCATGATCATCTTCAGGAAGCTGACAACAATGCAGTGAGGCAGAACCGACTGGTCGACCATCTCAAAGGGGAGAGTGCCACTTTGAAGAATGAGGTGGAAAACAGAGGAAATACCATCGTTAATCTCAACGATAAGGTATGCAAATATACTTAGATTGATTTATTTATTGTAGGTACTGATATTGTTCGACAGGTGTCACAGCTCAGTAGCTCTGCCTTCCATGCTGTGGGTCGTGGGTTCGATTCCCACCCAGAGAAAACGTATTCCCATTCTTGAAGGCTGAGCACGAATGAATATGACAATCGTTTCGAATAAGTATGTCCTGTTTCTCTTCTTGGTCGTAACAGGGATTTTATATCACCTAGTCTAGTATATGAGATGATTCTAAATGATTCATGTGATTTTACTGAATAAAGTAGGCAAGACTATCAGCCGGTTTCTGGAAACCCAAATCACGATTGATCCGAGTTTGACACAGTAATTATCAGATTTTTCTTTGATCATCGTTCGAGAAACCGGCCGTATGACTATGTAACGCCTGTCTGGGAAACTTTTAATCAAGTAGGTGAGTCATAACGTCACTATCAAATTTAAATTGCATCAGTCCGTTTTTACGATTGTTCTTTGTAACCCGTTCTAAAAAAAACGATCAAGGATTTTCTGGTATGTGTAATCTGATAAACAATAAAATTGTAATAATTTGCCAAAATTAGTTTCATTGATAAAAAAAGGTTGAAAGGGAGCAACAACAAGAAGGTGACGTACTTTATGAGATGCTTATATAAGTATAAATATATTGTGAAACAAATTATATAAGTACACAAAATCGACATTAGACGTCGTGTAAAAAGGACAAAGAAAATTACTTTCTAATGCTTCGGCTACATAAGCGGGCGAATATTCGTATCGTGTTGGCGCGACAAAAACATCGTGTTCGGATAAAGGCGATATACTAAGCGATGACACTATGTACCCGGCCACATACATCGCGTTAACACGAATATTCGCCGTAGCCCGCTAATGTGGCCCCAGCATAAGAGAAACAAATAATGGAGAATAAAAGTATATCAATTAGCTTATTTTTTGTTTATCAGTTAACGACTCATCATCATCTTCAACCTATGTCAGTCCACTGCTGGACGTAGGTCTCTCCCAAGACGCTCCACTGAGCCCGGTCTTCGGCTAACGACTAATCTAACTAAATGTTTCCTTCTTTCTTTCTTTCTCTTTCATTTTCTCATTTATTTATTTATTTTAAAATTTCACACATAGCGTTAGTGCTAGGAGGACTTAATGCTAAGAGCATTGTCTGCCAGTCTTCCTGGATTCAGTTTTCTTTCTCTTTTTTCCTCCATTCTTTCTAATTTCAGTTAAACAAAGCCGAGAAAACTATCGATCGTCGCGACCGACAATTAAAAGATATGACCGCGAAACTAGACACAGCTATACAGGAACAAGAAGCAGCGGCTACTAAAGCCGCTCAGCTGAGGGAGACACTAGACCTCACGAATGCCGAGTTTGATAAGACGAAGCAGACTTTAATCAATACATCCAAGGAGTTAAAAGTAAGAATGAATACATTACTTACTAGAATTAAATGATAGACTTCTATCGACATCGACAAATAAACTCGAAAAGTACGGGTCAGATCTTAATCAAATTTAAATGGGACCTCTAAAATTTGATTTACCACACACACACAATCATCAAAATCTATCCGTAACTGCTGGAATGATTGAGTAACATAAATTAATAATAATAAAAAAAAGCCTATTTATTCCATAACATAATTACTTGGTAAAATATTATTAAACTTTTCATGCATTTTAATTATAAATAGAGTCAAATAAAGATAAAACAATTACTTATTAAAATTCATTTATTGATTGCGTAACATACCTACATACAAAAAATAAACATAGGTAGGTACACATACTACCTTCTTCTTTTATAAGTGTGTATTTCTTCATAAAATAGTTTTTATCTTGTAGAACATGACAGATGATAGCAACAAGCTGCGCAACGAACTGACAAAGTTGACAAAGCAAGCTGTGCAGCAGATGAAGAAATATCAACTCCTGGAGCAGGGCAAAGCTGCTGTCGAGTCTGATCGGTAACGACTTCTATTATAGTATAAGTTTTTTTTTATTCATCATATTCTGGACTGAAATAAAAGACATGTTGTGCCGACCCCACTTAACGTGGGATAAGGGCAGGGGAATGATGATGATTCTGGACTGAAATTGTTTGAGCAACCCATATACAATATATTTATTGACACATTAAATTTTATATAAAATACTTTTCATCCAATAACCAGCCCGGTGAAGGTCGTTCTATGGCGGGATCTTAGACTATTATGACTTATTTTGATTATTCAATATTAATTTAAAATAGCCAGTTTTACAATGTTAGAATCTATTTAGACACCGGTATCAAAAGAAAGAATAGAATACAATTATTGTACACCAAATTAATAAAAAATGACGTGTAGCACTCGGGGACTGCCGCGGTAAACATAGCATTTTTTTGCTGGATTACGCATGCGCAGTTTTAGGTTATTTTCGTTACGGAATTTCTGGATTTTTTCACACTCTAGTCCCAAACTATATTATAAGCTATCTTTAAAAATTCCTTAGCTAAGGGCACTATTATTCAACTTCTTGGGCACATAGGTATATAAGGAAAAAAAGCTAAGTTAGGTTAGTACCTACTTCTAAACTACAATTTGGATTTAAGCTTTTCCGTGTTCATTAATGTCATGAAAGTCACGTAGCGTATTGGGGATTCCTGCTGACTAAGTTACTGCTGCAAGGGTCCAGGGTCGAGTAAACTGCGTCATTTACTTTGAATGATGTAACTTCAAAGTTCACAAGATCATTTCTGCGCGGAATTCAAATTCGCATTCAATTTAGTATTCATTTATTAAATATGGCAACATTACAGACTTATATGCTAACGGTCTATCTTACCCACCATTTGTGCCCACCCACGCTGGTCGCGTAGACCTGGCATCTAGAATCACCAATCTGTACTAATATTATACAGAAGTAAAGTTTGTGTTTTTGTTAAATTGTAAGGGGTAATCTCGGGATCAACTGAACCGATTTTAAAAATTCTTTCACCAATAGAAAGCCACATTATTGCTGAGTGTCATAGGTTATATAAAAAGGCTTTTACGTGGTAGTCCGTTTTGCAAAGTGAATCTGAGAAAAAACCGTCGAATTATGCCCAACGAAGTGGGCACGGGTCAGCTATTACTCAATATATTTACAAATGTTGGTAATGTCAGTGTCACACATGAACCCCATTCAGGGGGTACCTATTGCAATGTTAATGTCAAACTTTTAATTATATACGATTGGCCTATAACGCACCTAGTATATATAAGATTCTAAATGATTCTTGTGATTTTATGGAAGTTGGATTTTGAGTTTGAGGTTCCTTCCAGAGAGCGTCTCCGCCAGCAAGTGAGCGTCATGGAACGTGAGATAATGCTGAGCAAGAAGCAGGCAGAAGCTGACAGAAGAGAGATTGAGAATCTCAACCGAGAGAAGGATATCCTCAATAAGAGTATGCAGAAAATACAGAGTGAGTGATTATTAAAAAATCTTGAGTTGAGCAGGATTTGAACCTGTGATCCTATATCTGGGGGGCTATCCAGCAAGGGGAAACTTGCGTGAATATCCTTTCAGTTGCAGTTCAGTTTTCGATGATTTTACTATATTAACTCATCAGTATTCCGTGGCATTTATGTGGACTGACGTGACTGAGCTTTCTAAAATTATGACTGAGCTGTTAAAAATTACGTCAATGCCGCGGTTTAGCACATGGCCTAACTGATTTGAGCATGGCCTACCTGATTTTTCGTTAATTCTATCAAACAGTATGAATATCGATCATTCAAAATATCAATAAAAGACGAAGAAGAAAACTGAACTGCAATTTGATCAAATAACAGTTCAAAAACATTTCAGTTGTCAGGATAACCCCCCTGATATCGTTTTATATTAATTCGATGATCCGATAGCAAACATCTTAATAGGTATTATAAACAATTGAAATAGCGTGCTTGCAATTTGTCTTTCGCAGTCGTCTGTTTTTTTCAAATCAAAAATAATTTATTAGAACTATTACCATGAGCTACTTTTTAGAGTAGATTAGATATTATTACCTACAACACTTTCTTAAACTTTTTGTTTAATACTGATCATCTTAAAATATTAGACTAGTCATAAATGTACTATTCTTATTATTTTTCATGGATTTATCGATGGTAAGAATGCCGTATAAAAATATATGACCAAAATGTACACTCTACCTGTACTTTTGAATTTTCACCTGCACTTAGACAGCTTACAAGTGACGCAATAGTGCTGAATCGTATCGTTCTAGATAGGTCACGTGATGGTTCAAATGACCCATATTTTTTCACATAGTCTAGAGTAGAATAGAATATAACTTTATTGTACACCATAAAAGAATTACAATGAACCAAAAAATAGGACGTACAATGGGCGGTCTTATCGCTATAAGCGATCTCTTCCAGACAACCTGGTCTATATCGGTTACAATACATCGACCAATCCCCCAGTACACAGAATATGTAGTAATATGTTCAACCCAGGCGGACAAAGACCCTGCATGCAGACGCTCAAGGCCGTATTACTACAAAAAAGCTAAACTAAGGTCACACATTACCGTTCTTTTGTACACAGAATAAGTCTACATAATGTGTATTAAGAAGCATCTTATTGATGGTCTCTCTCTTCTAATATGTACTTACAGGGCCTAAAATAATATGTCCTCATTATCATTAGGCGGGTGCATGGAAAGAGCCTCCTCGTGGCGCACACCGGTAACAGCTAGGCACGGTAAAGCAGTGTCTAGTCTGGCTAATCTTTACAACACGATGCTACAACAAAATACAGTTGTAGCATCGACACGATAAGAAGAAGAAGATTAGGTACTATTTTTAACATGTACCTAGTTTTAGAAAATAACGTCAAGGGACACCCGGATGGAACGAATTTCTTAATTTAATAACTGGCTTGCTTTCTATGAGAGAGAGAGGGGAAGAGCGAGAGGAAGACAGAGAAACACGCGCACGCGCACGACTTACAGCTATAGCAAAGAGTGTCGTTACAACTTTTGGTCTTATTTTTTAGCTTAGCCTCCTTTAGCAACTCGCGATAAGGAACTTCGTCCAAAACTTCGTTCCAATAACTAACAAAAAACTAAAAATATTATCAAATACTTATCTGTAAACTGCACATAAGAGATCTTAAAACAGATGAAGCGACTTGACGATTTAAGTACTTAAGTAATTATACCTTGGTACAGAAAGAAATATCATAATTATCGATCCGTTTTTGTCCATATAAAAACTAAACAGCATTGACTGGTAATAGGTATCGCTATCGTGTTAGTCAACAAGTTATCAATCAAAGTGACAAGTTACTCATAGGAAGGCTTTTCCTATCTTCGAAATTATGTTGACACTTCAACTTATTTACTAATTACCCGTTAATTATTAATTAACTTCTTTTTCTGAAGCAATTCATGGAAAACGTAGGTATATATACCCTTTTACGTATCTATACATTGACTTTATACTAGTTCATACACAGCTATATTTTATTAAGAATGTCGTATTTTTTTTATTTGTTGATTGAATTACCAAAAGTTCCCATCTACAATAACTCATCTACAATAACTTTAAGAAAGAATGACCACGTTGCGAACTATAGTTTTTAGTAATTTTCATTCAAATTCTTCTAGTATGTTTAAAGTTTAAACGTGAAACTTGAAATGTGTAAATTTGATTAACTTTTTTGATTATTTAAGTTAACTAATTATCAAATTAATGCGTTAAGTCAGCGAGAGAGGAGTTCTTACCGTTAATGCCTATGATAAAATAATTTATTTTTAAGTAATTAATTTAATTAATAAGTAACCTAAAACAAACTGGTATCTTGACTTCCGTCTGCAGACGAAGCTATCGAGAACCTGCAGATGTTGAACCTTCAAGAGCAGCGTCGCAAGCAGCTGGAGCATGAGCTGGAGATGAACGCCGCTCAGATCACCAAGCAGAGGCTCATCATACGACAGCTGGAGAAGGATAAGGACAGGTCTGAGTGCTTCCTAAAGGTAGACTTTCGACCAGAGCGGCTCCGGCGTTCGAACGTTTCCGTAACTGCATAACACTATCGCTCTATCGCCGCGTTACTATCGCTGCGTCAGTGACGCCGCCGGCCGGAGCCGCTCTGGTCGAAAGTCTACCTTAATAGTCTTATAGTAGTCCTATAAGTGAACTTGTAATTGGTCTTATGTATCTATTGTTAAGTATTTATTGTGTTTGTAGTACCTACTGTATCTATGTTTTCCAAGAAATAAATAAAAAGGTTCCGTACCCGAAGGGTAATAACGGGACCCTATTACTGAGATTCCACTGTATGCCTGTCTATCTGTCTGGCTACACTGTATCTCAAAAACAGTGATAAATTCATATAAATACTCATGGACAATTCACACATCACAATCAAGTCCTAACTAAGCAAAGCTTGTACTATGGGAACTAAATTGCTAATAGTATACTTATATACTCTTTTTTGTAAATAGATACATAGAATACATAGTTACACCCAGACAGAACAGGGTGGGAATCGAACCCACAACCCACAGCAGGGAAGGTAGAGCTACTGAACTACTAACTGAGCTGTGACGCCTGTCAAAAATGAATTAACAAAATTATAATTTAATTAAAAAGTTAAATATTTTATTTTTTAACAGAATGCTGGAAGAAACTATCGCTCTCAACGAGAAAATTGACGAAATATCAGGTAACATTAAAACTCTTTTACGAAAAGAACTTTATAGTCTAGCCTTTTCACCCCTTCAAAATGTCACCACAGTCTATTCAATCGAATGTAATTGAATGAATTATTATTTGTAATAAGCAGGAAAAAACACATTTTGTAATTCCCACTTCATAAAATACCAAATTCGAAAGGTTTTTGTATATATTTACAACTGGTTGCAGCGCCTAAACTTGTTTTATTGTTAATTGCTGTAGTTTTTAATGAATTGTGACAGCAGTGCTAATTCTAGATCAGGTAGACAAATAAATAAATATTCACGGACAATTCACCCATCACACTTAAGTCTCAAACTAAGCAAAGCTTGTGATAAGAGAACTAGATGGTGAATATATTTTTTTTTTTGGAAATACCTAGATTACATAGTAACACTCAGACACAGAACAAACATTAGTGTTCATCACACAAACATTTGTTCTCCGTGGAAATCGAACCCACGACCCACAGCATGGAAAGCAGAGCTACTACCTGAGCTGTGATGCCTGTCAATTGACAAGTTCTTTCTCAGAGGAGGTAAGACTCCGCACCGCCGATATCTTGGACTTGAAGAAGGCTCTTCGCGAAGAGACGGTGAAAGCCCGGAAGCTGTCGGTCGCACTGGACGCCACCAGGGCTGAGAGGAATATGCTGCATAAGAATTACACCGAAGCTTTGGATGAAATACAAGATCTTAAGCAGAAACTAAAGGTATACTGCATGCTCATGCATTACATATAGTCATATATAGTATACAAATAGTTTGGAATAAAAGGTATTTTTATTATTTTTTATCAGCATTTGACTATATTCAACCGATCTATGTTTAACATCTACGGGCTGACACTAAGATGATATCAACCAACTTAACAAACTTCCAGATGCTAGCATACCAAATCGAGCAGCTCAAAGAAGACATCAGCGGCAAAGAGACAGGTTTGAAGATGTGCGAAGGGACCCTGGCTAAGTGTAACAAGAAGAATGAACAGTTGCGTGCAGAAGTCCAAGTGGGAGTGGTGAGGCTCTCTGATGCGAAGGCGGATATCACCGCTCTGAGGCAGGAGGAAGCCAGGCTTAACAGAATTGTTCAGGTATGTTGGGAAGCATCTCCAGATGTATCTTCTTCTTCTTCTTATCGTGTCGATGCTACAACTGTATTTTGTTGTAGCATCGTGTTGGAAAGATTCTTCTTCTTCTTATCGTGTCGATGCTACAACTGTACTTTGTTGTAGCATCGTGTTGGAAAGATTAGCCAGACTAGACACTGCTTTCGTGCCTAGCTGTTACCGGTGTATGACGTAATTATTAGATTAATTAACGATTAGCCGAAACGTCGGGGATAATTAGTTACGCGATAAAATCCCGTATAATATATCTCTTTACTATGAGTTCTAATCGCGAAAGTTAAAAAAAATCAAAAGAAAGCTGTGTGTTGATCATTTAGTGAAGCAGAAGAGCCTAATCCAATATAGTTTCAGGTGTAATGTAAAACTTTGACCGTTTATTTATTTAATCAATTATAACAAAATTACACTAATAAACATACGAAGTATATATAGATACAACTTTATTTCATGGGAACAGGAAATCTAAATAATAAGAATATGTACTATTATCTTCAGAACTATACAGAAAACAGCCAAATAAGTTAAAACGTAGCAAAGAATAAAGTAGTTTATTATTTCATTGAGAACAAAATAACCTCTTTTGTTTTTGTAAATTCATTCTACTCATCTAAATTAAATATAATGCAAAAGTTATAGATGACATGTTGTATTCAAATTGATTTCTTGTTTGGTCATTGGAAAACATTACCGCATATTGGTAAAAGCAAAACCTGACGCTATTTCTCGAAGGCTACAGGAAATTACTTCTTATGGCTTCCGTCCAATTTTGCGGGTTTAACTTACTGTTATTTTAATAATGCGTTATCTAAGGTCAACTTTGAATAGAGTAGGTATTTCTATCTAATTTACAAGTATGATAATCACTACATACTACGCGAGCGAGAAAACAATCTCATTGAACAAAAAGTTAAACTGGGTAAAGCTTGTTTGTATGATTTGTAATAAGTATCTTTCGAACGGCTGCATAGATTCTTATATGAAGACATATTATATTATCACGATTTGCTGCTCAGATTATTAGGTGTATAGGACAAGGTATTGTGAAGTTTTAAGGGCCCACGAGGGAGCCAAACAAATCTAGTTTTCGCGTCTTGTATTTGCTTGCTTTCTACCTTGTGTTGTGTTTAATACGATGTGATTGATTCACAAAATCTAAACTTTCTTATTCATGATTATCCATTAGCATTTGCGAACATCATAATAACTCAGTTCGGGGCGAAATACTGGTATAAAATGGTTGTCTGTAAAGTCGGTTTACTGACGATAGTTGAACGTGACAACGTCAATCGTATCTTATCTTATCTTGGAACGCCTCAGAACGCCGGAACGCCGGAACGCCGGAACGCTTCATGAGTCATGTTTTTTCGTGCGTGCAGCCGGCTCTATCGAATTATAAGACGTTGTCACGTCAAAAACAGTTTAATGAGTATTATCCTACGCAGGATTAGATTACTAGGTTGCAGTTATTTCCGGCATAATAATGAATACCAATTTTTTAAGCAGCTAAATTGTTACACTGAATTAATATACACCCTGTTATGTAGGTATTCAAATAAGGTAGGTATTGGTTCTTATATTGTGTTACCGAATGTTTATTGTACCTACCGGTTGATTATTTAAGCATTGGCTTAAATAATCACCTTCCTATACGAGATCTATCAGCATGACTCATTTGCTAGTGGAATGGTTAGTGACCCCAAATTCATTCTTAAGCGTAAGAATGATCTAAATGATTCTAAATGATCCTTGTGATTTTACTGAATTAAGTAATTTTTGACTTTGACTTTGAATGAATTTGAGGTCACTTCCATAACACAGCTCACGCAAGTGCATTGAAGTTTTTTGTTGTAGAATGCACAAAAAAGCACAATGTAGTTTTATTCAAGTTATATTTTGAGAACCGCTATAGAGTGGAATTCGTTGCCGGCGTCGTCGGTGTTTCCATATAGGTACATATAATTTGGACGTTTTCAAGAAGAGAGTGAATAGGTTCTATCTAGGCAAACGCGTTACGCCGTAGCCGCATCATCATTTAACATCAGATGTGGTTGCGGCCAAGCGTTTGTCTTGATTGCATAAAAAAAACAGAGTGTTTTCTGATGTGTGTAAAAGTGTGGTAACCGGTAGTAAATTGGGCAGTTCCGATCATTACGACCACGCACTTCCGTGTTTCAGTGCGAAATAGAGGTCGGTTTTTTCTATAAACCTTCAGAGCTTTGAAGACATGTATGTATATTAAATAATTGCTGTTAATTTTAAACGGATTTCTTAATGTACAAACTTGGAACTTATACTATTATGTATTGTTGATTACAAGATCAATATATAACTTACTTTCTTTATATTTGAGGTCCATGTAAGTAAAGTCTTAAAACCTTAGTCACGAAGCTCTTTTACGTTTGTTTAAGCAACATTTAGAATATTTGAACTAGCTCTACAATAAAACAATCTCAGACTTTTTACATGTCTTAAATTAAATAAATATTTATTTGCGAGAAGCATGGTTAGCAAGTAAATACGAGTAGGTAGGCAGATTGATTAGACAGGTTTCACACACTTCGTCATGCAACATGGAACCTGGGCCCGATCGTGCTAAATTGTAATGTAAACGGTTCTTATAAGCAGCGGCTAAGGTTCACCAACGTGAAGTAAGCAACTTCGTAGCGTGTAAACGGGTAACCGCCCATCTTTTTTCCCTTCGCGTGACAGCGGTTCTGTCACAACATCTGTCTGGAATATTCATTTCATCACATTCAAGTCATTTCAAATCAGAAATAAGAAATATTTTATTTTTTAGATAACTGAGCCCTTAGTCCGAAGACGCATTTTAAAACTCCCTACTCTCGAGTCGACAGTCGTCTCTCGGATGTCCATACATTTTTGTATAGCTATCCGAGAGACGACTGTCGGCTCGAGAGTAGGGAGTCCTAAAATGCACCTTCGGACTAGGGGCTCTGTTGTACATAAAAGATCTTAATTATGTGGTACAAGTTTATACAGTTTGCCCAATCCGGACTTACAATAAGAGGGTAATGAACAGAGCCATACCGATTAAATGATGAGCTTGAAGATATATCGTTGCAATTATTTTGGACAATAGGAAGGCGACACAGCGCGGGCTAAGCTCTCCAAAGAGCTGGAGGGTCTGATGAATGAGCGCGACGTGGTGGGCGCTCAGCTCGTGAGACGTAACGACGAGATCTCACTGCTTTATGAGAAGATACGGATTCTGGAGGTCACGCTGCATAGAGGTATGTGATTCACATCTGCAAAGTTAAAGCCTAAAGGATGTTTATTGCTTAAAATACATGTTATATTTATTGTTTTAAAGTTTCTCTATTTCATTGAATTTGACATAATTATTGTAATGATTTCTAGTACTTTTGACATTTATACCACATCCCTATTTATCTCTTTGACATGTATTTAATGAATGTAGCAAATTTAGTAAATAAACATACATTGCAGTGCCCTTGCAGGGTGCATGTACCTACTCACTTGTAGCTATTACTAAACCTAAGCTAAAATAAAAATGTACATGTAAGCAATAAATAAATACGAATACAAATATTTAAAGACACACTAGCTAATAAAACAGAGGAATCGATATAATTATAGTAGGTACCTAAATATTTAGGTACCTACTACGCGATTGACGTGATATGAAGTACGAAATTTTCAGAATGTTTACCTTAAAAAATGTTATATTTGATAATTACTTCAAATAAAGAAATCCCGTCCGAAAAATGTTGTATATAACTTACCTCTGATATAAATGGTTACTTTTGAAAATACCTAATTACAGGAGAGCGTCAATACGAGCAGCGAGTTGAAGATATTCGTCTCCTGCGACTGGAGATCATTCGGCTGAGAAAGGAGAAGAATTTGCTTTCCAAAGGCATCGAGAACATGACCGACTTGAGGCTTGAGGTAAGTTCCACACATTTCGTTTCATAATCGCTTTATATCATGTGAGTCATCTCTACCTACCCCAAGTACGAGTTTGTGCACACACGGATCGCCGAGCGCCACTGATTTTGGTTGGTTGTATGGAAATCCAAGCAGCGCCCTTAGCTGATTTCTTGAGAAGCTTGGATTTCCATACAAAGTCGGTGGTGCTCGGCGATCGTATTTCTGCGATCCGTGTGTGCACAAAACTAGTACTTGAGGTACTGATCTCCTGATTAAAAAGTTTGTTTTATACTATCCTGAATAGTCTTCATCCCAGGACACAAAATTACATCGTATGACGAAATAAAAAAAACAGATAAATTATAATTATTAAAAATATGTCACAGTTTAGATACTAAGAAATAGAGATTAAAACGATTCTAATTCTTGATATTGATGTTAATGCCGTGGCACCCTATAATTGAAGAAACACAAAGCTGTAATCCCTTTTATTTTTTACTTGTGATTTCTTTGTTTTTTGTCCTAATAAAATAAATACATTCAAAAATTAGAGTATACAATCCTTGGTCTAAAAAGAAAAACTTAACTATCCCCTAATGTAATGTGCAGGTGTTCAACCTAGAGCGTGAGTTGGGTCGCGAACGGTTGCGAGTGCGCGCCCTAGAGGAGGCCTTGGAGACCCCTCTGAACGTGCACCGCTGGCGCAAGCTGCAGGGAACAGACCCGGAGAGTGTCAGACTGACGCAGAAGCTCAGACTTACGCAGAAGTAAGCATTATTGCAGGAAACAGAAGACTAGCGATCTATCTTATAAAAAGTTAGCGTCACCATACTCACCATAGGAGTAGATCTACCAGTCTGGTGATACAGAAGAGTGAACGATATGACAACCTTTTCTATATTTTACTTGAGGAAATCCATATGGACACCGACTGTCTGACATAACCTACTGCTTTAACAAGTAGAGTAGTAGATTTTGTCAAACTTAAACTGAGTAAAACCTCACGGTCCGTCCGGACACTTCTGCCACGGGGACACGAGTGCACGTTTGCATTCTTCCGCGATTTCAGCAGACGATCATTCATCCGCAGCCAGATTTTGCCCATTGCTAAGCATAGGCCTCCCTTTTCTTGTGACACTCTCCACAGTCCTGTGCTAGTTTCATCCATGTGCGACCCGCCACGCTAGCTATATCGTCAGCCCATCTCGCTGCTGGACGGCCAACACTCTTCTCTCCTGTCCTTGGTCTCCATTTCGTAACACTCCCAGCAGACGATATGAAAACCTAATGCAGCAGCTCAGCTTTGACCTTTTCAATCGGTTTACCAACTGTAAATTATAATGAACAGTAGATGGGACTTCCGCTTTTGTGGTTTAGAAAAAATAACGTTGTTTTTTTAAGGTTATTTATTATTCAATAACGGTACTGTTAGGAAGTACAGTCACTTGCTTATTCATTTGATTGAAGCAATTATTTATGTATCGATTAATTTGCGTTTTAAGTAGGTAAGATATTACAACGATAAGGAAGCTGCTGCAGTATTTCTTTTTAACGTTGTTTTTGTTTATTCATCGAACAGATGAATCAGATTATGAAAAATATTGCAATTTTGCTCATTTCGCGCACACAAATACCAAGTCTATGGTATGTTCCCGATTTCATTGTCAATGGGATATGAGGTGACCGTTCTTTGTAATTTTGGTATTTTCCCGTGAAACGTCGACTTAAATATCATAAACACTATGTATGTTGTTTATGATATTTAAGTCGGCATCTCAGACATCATTTTATGATTGTTCAAGTCTTTTCTCATTCATGTTTGATCTGGAAAGCATTGTTATGTTTCATTGCAGCTATCATTCGTATGTGTTGACAGCGATGAACACCGGGTTTTTTTTTCTCTTACTCATCGTAATTTGTACTTGTTTAGCTCCATACGTCAGAGTACCAGTTGTACTAACACCATTGCGGTCAAATTCGGCATTTCTACATTGCCGTTTGGAATGTTTACCATGTTGTGTATCGGGATATACTGCGCTTTTCCTTGTTTTAACGTTGTTGCTTACGTACGTTGGTAGGTAATTTTTCTAGGAATTCCAATTGAGGTGTTTTCGTGAGACACTTTCGTCTGTAACCACGTTGGCGAGTAATTTTCTCTGGTATTTATGCATCTTGGATTTGTGTAATATATTTAAACCTATGAAATCGATTGTTTAATATTATGCCAGACTACTTATGTAGTAACATATTATGCATTTACTTGTTACGTTTTGGGGACTACTCTGTTCCGATTAAAGCGTGTACTTAGGTTCCGGTAAAACTACAGTATAGGCACATGCATGAGATTCGGTTTGTCGTTATGAGTGATTACCCCAGTGCATTGCTTCATTACGCACGTCCTATACAGCCGCTCAGAGTAATGCCGGAAAGAAACACATCTAACTTGCCTCATATCTACTAGTGATGTGCCGGATCTTCAAAAATGCATATCTGCGGATACGGATACGGATACGGAACATCACTATTATCTACTTTTATCGTGTTCAGGAACATCACTAATATCTACTTTTACCGTGTTCAGGAAAGTGTTAGCTCAAAGCGAAATGTTGGTGCTGAAAGATCGCGAACTGAAAGAAACTCGCAACTTGTACAGTGCAGTCAAGGACATGCTCGCGCTGCAGCCCAGTCCTGAAATACAGGCAAGTTATTTTAACTCATTTTAACTAACCAAATACATTAGAATAAATAAATAAATATTTATGGACATTCCACACATCACACTCTAGTCCCAAACTAAGCAAAGCTTGTACCATGGGAACTAGACTGCTGATAGAATACTTATATAGGTACTTACTTACTTATTTGTTTTGTAAATAAACACACAGAACAAATATTTATGTTCATCACACAAACATTTGCTCTGGATGGGAATCGAACCCGCGACAGACAGCATAGAAAGCAGAGCTACTACCAACTGAGCGGTGACGCCTGTCGAAAAATAAATATTCGGTTACAATTTGTGGGCATTTAACTGAGTTTTGTGCAGCTATCAAAGCCTACACTTGGACAAGAAATCACAGCATGCTGTTTTAATGTAATTAGAACAATCTTTGAGCATGTTTTTTGATTGTCTCCTTGATATGGCATATTAAATAAAGGAATGCTCATTGTGTTTTTAATTTAGTGCTAAATGGAATATTAATTAATATGGGTCTTTACTAAAAGTAAAGTATAATTATTTTAATAACAATCAAGATTTTATTATTGAATATTTATCAGCACGGATAGTTTTTGTTGCAGTCTATGGATTATTTGGCCAAGTGCGTGTCGGATTACGAACAGCTTATAATTTAATTGAATATTTTTCATAATGAAATATCAATTAATTAAACCTATTACAGTTTCTGAATTAAATTTGGAAAATGTTTTTGTCCCATTCGGGTAATTCGGTTAAAGCTTAAACACGTCTGTTGCTTATCTAATATGCCTTTTATGTATATAAATAATCAGACAAAAATCAATGGGTTTCTTGTTGGACTATGGAACTCTAATAAAAACGGGATTACCTACTATGACCATGACCACGAATGAGCTTAATAACTGTCGTTTAGACATCGTGAAGTAATCGTTATAATCCTTTTTATTAACACCAATTAAAATACCTACAATATCGTGATCGAACGATGCCGTTCACAAGATAATTAATTTAACTTTGTACTTTGTTGCTAATTATAAAGATCAGTACTCCCGACTTTGTATGGAGATCCAAGCTTCTCAAGATATCTGTTGCGCTGCTTGGATCTCCATACAATATCGGTAGCGCTCGGCGATTGCGTCTCTACGATCGGTGTGAGCACAAACTCGTACTTGGGGTACTGATCAGACAGTCCTCTAGACGAATTTTATACCTTGTTTTATTAAGTCTCAAATCGAATAACCTTCAAAGTATAAATTTAGGTGTATAACGTGACTATTTTATATCTTTTCAGCAAACTTTAAATCGGACGCAGCGTGCGTTGGCGCAGAGAACTACCAAAATGAAGTGTCTTATTGCTGGTATGTTTATCGACTTGACTGAAGTTAGGTAATCCATTAATTAAAATCAATCAGTAAGCTATTTTTGAACTCTTTGCCTGTTCAGTTTATACGGAATAATGCGTTTACTAAGCCCTGTATGTATACTAATGTAGGGGTTTTCCCGTCACTACTTAGCTCCCATACTTCTTACCGAAATACACATAGCGACCATCACCGCTGACCGGTAAAAAATAGTATAGAACGGGTGTTAAGTACAACTTTACCGAATCTTCATGTTTTTATAAAACTTAGATATGTATGGCCTCTGTACATAATACTATTTTTCAGAGCTAAGTATGCGAGAACGGCAAGTGACCGACCAACGTTTAGAACTTGACAGAGTGAACAATGAACTTCTCGGCTTCAAACAGCGATACTACGAGATGAAGAGAGCATTGGACGCGGATGAAGCGAGACGGTTGCGAGTACCTTCGCCTGCTGACAGTGGCTCGCCGAAATGAGGGTAGTTGGAGATCATTATGAAAGTTAGGTTATGTTTTTTTTATGAAAGCGAATGACTTTTAACTCATTAAGATTCTGACCAAGCATCAGAATTGTCTCAGCGCTTATAAGCAAAAATGTATTGCTGTTTTTTTGCCGGGGATTCATTTTCTGACATGTTTGAAAGTAGGCGATTTGGTCTTAAGATGAACAAAAAGAATAAATTACGAAGCCGATAGGTAATGTATTTAGTAGGAACCGAACTAATTCGCCTTTAGGCGCTTTTTTATAAAGGGAAGTGTGCAATATTTTCGTGTAACTGTGATATTTAAAATTGCTGAAACCTAATCGTAATTATTGTGCGAAAATTCGTTTTGGAATGGACAATATAAGTAGATCTAGTTCTTTTGATGTAATTGACAATAAGTTTTTATAATTAAGTATGTTATACAAACGTATGCCCCAGACTTATCAGTGCCAACTTTGTGTTAAATAGATATTTGCTCTTAACACTTTTGTGTTGAAATATACCTAGCAAAGTAAATATTACGCAATAGATCTAACACATAGGTAATGTTATGTATTGTGTATTTAGTTGCGATTTTGTTATATTTTTTTAGCTGTTATATGTAATCATGTGAGACTGAATCAGGGTTATTTTAGATTTTTAATAACAAATAAAACACCAGAGTAATTAATCCGAAAACAATAGTTTTATTTAAGAATTTTTCACTTTCTCATAAAATATACACATTGTTTTTGTCATTAAACTAAACTGTAAGTAAATACTAATTTTAAATACCAATTTTCACGATTTTGAAACAAGTGGATACTAGGGTTCAACCCCTATTCACGGCCAAAAAATGGTGTTCCTCCATGTACAAATTCGTCACTTAAACCCTATTTAGAAAAAAAAATAATCAAATGAAAGCATGATTTTGTACATTTCAAAATTAAAAATATATATTTATAGTAGAAAGACACAGACCTGTTTTTCTCTTTTTAATAAGTGTGATGATAAAATTCTACAGTCCTTTGTTTGTTTACTTATAAATTAACAGTTCGAATGCATGCGTTGCGATCGTGGACTACAACCGGGCTGGACAACAAATGCGGTCAAATGCTAAGGCGCGCACACGGGTCTAACGCAGCTGGGGTTTGCACACCAGCCATGCGCGAAACAGCTTCTCATCGACAAAAGGAGTTAAGAGATGAAATTAAACGTTGAAATGTACAAAACATACAGCAGTTTATCACCGTGTGCGCACTCTAAAGAATCATTCTACACATTCACCACACGTTTCGATAAGACGACAACGTTCGTAAACTAAGCCGTTACCAATATTGATGCAGACTAAACTGTTTTGGATTATTTTCAAATGCGGAGTAAGCGCTATTGAGCAATATTTTCCTAGTTATAAGCTTCCGTTATTGAATTATCGAAACGCCTATTCACATTCAAAAACAGTGGATTTAGATGGGTATATGTTTCAAAGGTCTTTTTAGATCTCTCCTAAATATTACAATTTTACTATTTGGCCAGACGTAATTTAGTTAGTTTCTATATTCTGCATCATCTGACAGATAATTACAAATTGACCTTTGGACCGACCTCGCCCTAAACCCGTCCTGTCAGGATATGGTCGAGCCACGCCCGGTGCGGATTCTCATACAAACATACATCGGCCCGCGATAACCACGCGATTTTATGAAATAACAGTTGCAACTTCCTGAAGACACGGGAATTCAATCATTTATGTTTGTGGCAACACTTACGCTTACTTTTATCTAGGATCCTCGCTTCGATTCGAATGCCTTCAGAAACGCGCAGATTTTAATGTAAAATAGCTGTCCCAACTTACGGAATACAAACACGGAATCAACTATTCATTTAACACGAAGTTTGCATCAAGACGTTTCAACAATGTTCTCATGTACCGTTTTACACATTACTCTATACACAATTCACTTCACACTGTATATTAATCTGTGTAACCACTCACACACAGTTCGATAGCGTTTTTGTCTTTCACGGTTTTTTTATCACTGTTTTCATTTATTCTAAGGAACGGTTGCATCGAACGGTAGCTTCGTCATCTTATTGTCAGGAGCGGGAGACCATCTGTGGGCGTTCTCCGAGGTTCAGGCTGGGGCTGGAGCGGGGCGGAGAGCGGGGCGGAGAGCGGGGCGGAGAGCGGGCGGAGAGCGGCGCCGTCTCAATGCAAACGCTGCGTGCTCGCGACGTGGTTACAATATACCGCGATCTAATAAAACTATTGTTTGTTTGTTTGTATGTTGTGTGCGGCGCGACCACGTGACCGCACGCTATCGGCGCGTCTAGTGCACGTCCGAACTCTCCTTGTTCAGTTGGTGGTTGGCCGGGTCAGCTGTGTTTATTGGCTGGAAAAACAAATTGCAATTATTTATTCGCAATACAAAATAATGCTGAATACTATACGTCTATACTGATCTAGGATTTGCAATACTAATTTTGTAATATAGTAAAAAACCTAAAATTTTCGCAAGACAACTCAAACTGCTTAGTTTCAATTGCGGCATTCTTTAGACGACCGATGTGGCGCGGCGGGCGAAGGTCCGCCTGCGACGCGGTGGTTCCGGGTTCGATTCCCGCGTTGGAATAAATGTTTGTACGATCTACAAATATTAATTCCGGGCTCCGGGCTAGATGATATTGTGTGGATTGTCCAGCATTATTTATTTATTTTACTACTAAACGAAGACTCCGGGACCTTGGCAAACGGGACAATGCACAATACACCCCCATCAGCTCTAATTCTTATTCCCCCAGAATTACAATTAGAATGTGTAAGGTGTAGTTGTTGTAGTTACCAGTGCGATGGGCGGCTGCGGCGGCTGCGGCGGCGCGGGCTGCGGCGCGAGCGCGGCGGGCTCGTGCACCGCCGTCGTGCTGTGCGCCGCCTGCGCCGCGCCCGACCCGCCGCCGTAGTACCCGCCGTTCATACCTAATACATAACACGTACTCTTATTTACTACCTGGCACATAGAACAGAACCGCCATAGTAAATAAATATCATGGGCATCACGGAAGATCAGCGTTGTAGTTGTACATAGGTACTACTACAACACATGCTGAGTGATGGCCTGTTTTGTGATCACAACCATGTAAATAATAAGGTTTATTTTTAATTGTGTGTACTAATATGTTTTGATCTCATGTGTGTGACACAAATAGTCCAGTCAAAATAGACTAAAATTATGACTTCAGTTTGCATTAATTCCCAACAAGCTGGATTTTTGTGCAGGCCTTGAATACGTCATTACAAATGATATGTCAAAAGTCCCCATCGATCCCGCTTGTGCGTTGTTTTTTATTCGAGGTCAAAGGTCATAAATTTGCATTTTTTGCGTTTACCTCTGAAACAACGAATGCTATTGAAAAGTGGTTCAGGCAAAGTTTGTGCATCGTAAAATTGTCTACAAAAATATCTCAACACTTTTCTTCTACAAAGCATCGTTTTCGAGATATAGTGACTTTAGACCGCAGGAAAATCGTCGAAGATGGTGCGTTTTTTTCATTTCAGCCGTTTTATCTGCTTCATTGCCACAGAACAAACAGTATTTCTTGAAATTTACTGAAAAGGGTGATGGATTCGATGGGTTAGTCCTCCTCCAAGGTAATGAATCGTCTTTTTATTTCAAGAAATACTGTTCGTTCTATGGCAATGAAGCAGATAAAACGGCTGAAATGAAAAAAACGCAGCATTTTAGTAGATTTTCCTGCGGTCTAAAGTCACTATATCTCAAAAGCGATGCTTTGTAGAAGAAAAGTGTTGAGATATATTTGTAGACAATTTTACGATCTACAAACTTTGTCGGAACTATTTTTCGATAGCTCTCGTTTATGACTTTTAAACGCAAATTTATGACTTTAACCTGGGTATTTGCGTTTTTCGCGTATATCTCTGAAACAACGAGAGCTATCGAAAAATACTTTCGGCAAAGTTTGTAGATCGTAAAATTGTCTACAAAAATATTTCAACACTTTTCTTCTACAAAGCATCGCTTTCGAGATATAGTGACTTTAGACCGCAGGAAAGTCCACTAAAATGCTGCGTTTTTTTCATTTCAGCCGTTTTATCTGCTTCATTGCCATAGGACGAACAATATTTCTTGAAACAAAAAGACGATTCATTACCTTGGAGGAGGACTAACCCATCGAATCCATCACCCCTTTCAGTAAATTTCAAGAAATACTGTTTGTTCTGTGGCAATGAAGCAGATAAAACGGCTGAAATGAAAAAAACGCACCATCTTCGACGATTTTCCTGCGGTCTAAAGTCACTATATCACGAAAACGATGCTTTGTAGAAGAAAAGTGTTGAGGTATTTTTGTAGACAATTGTACGATGTACAAACTTTGCCTGAACCACTTTTCAATAGCTTTCCTTGTTTCAGAGATATACGCAAAAAATGCAAATTTATGACCTTTGACCTCGAATAAAAAACAACGCACAAGCGGGATCGATGGGGACTTTTGACATATCATTTGTAATGACGTATTCAATGCCTGTACAAAAATCCAGCTTGTTGGGAATTAATGCAAACTGGAATGTCTATTTTGACTGGACTAAAAATAAAGTTTTTCTTTCTTTCTTTCTTTCAATTAACATTTCACACATCACATATAAAAACTTTTATTTATATGCTGTTGATTTAAAATATCCTTTTCAATTTATCTATTGTGTTATATTTATTAGTCTCATTATTTCTGTCTCATTGAGTGGTTAAGTTTCTTCCATGACATCACCGAATGTACTCTGGCGGAAGACCAGCGTCGGTTGTAAGACCGACTTATGCTGAGTCAGAGTCCGTTTTGTGATACTTGTTGTTTGTATGATAATTTTAGGCACATTAAGTGCTAATTTCTGCTTAGCTTGGGGCTAGATGATGTTGTGTGGATTGCCCAGCATTATTTATTTATTAAGTAATACGTTTTTGTATCGCAAATAAATAATTTCTTTCTTTCTTTCTTTCACACTCTAGTCCCAAACTAAGCAAAGCTTGTACTATGGGAACTAGACTGCTGATAGAATACAACAATAATCACATATTTTTTATTTTTCAATAAATACATAGATTAGATTACATCGTAACACCCAGACACAGATCAAACATGAATGTATTCGGCTTTTTTTATTTATTTGTAATCTGCAATCAGTCTTCAGACTATAAGCCGGTTTGGTGAGAGCAGTCTGGCTTGTAGGATAAGAGCTCCAGTGAGAACTTTTCCTTTTCTAGAAAATCATTGCCCATCCAGGTCAATGATATGTTGTCTTCGAAATGTATTCGGCTAATGTTACATTTAATGTTCAGACGAGTCATTCAGAGTGAAAGATGCAAAATGAGAGGCGAAAATGAATCGTCTGATCCCAGCGAAGTGCAATACATACGCGTCATGGGCGAGTCTGTGCGGATGAGGCTCTGCGGCGTGGGCGACGTGGAGACGCGCTCCTCCGCGTAGTACCGCGACGGCGCCAGGTGACTCCGGGACGCTTTCACGTTATCTGAACGTACACAACAAACACTTTAGTACAACCACTATACGGTTCACATTTAAACTACACGTACTCAAAACGTATGGATGGGATGGGAACTGATGAATATAATTAACTTGAATACTAGCACATTACGTGTATACATTTACCCCCCTTATCTTATAAAAAGTTAGCGTTGACTTTATGTCATCAGTATGTACGGTAAATCAATACAACACGTATGCGCTAACTTTTTATAAGATAGACCGTTAGACTGATACGTAAGGACGAAGTGGGAAAAACTTTTGGATATATGTATGTAATCAACTTTAATGCTATCACAATAATGTAAGACAGTCAGGACGGGAGGAACTCTTGAATTTGTACGGGTGTGTTTGGAACAAATATGTCGAAAAAAACCTAACGAGGCACACGCCAATCGAACTGCCGAATGTTGCCTTTCCTTCACAGCGCGCGTTCAATGTACAGAAGTACAATGTACAGTAGTCCTTGTTGACGCAGTTGTACGTACCTTCGCTGTAAGTGTTGGGCGGTAGGGCGGGCGGTAGCGCGGGCGGCAGCTGGGCGGGCGCGGCGCCGGCGAGGAAGTAGTCCTTGTTGACGCAGTTGTACGTACCTTCGCTGTAAGTGTTGGGCGGTAGGGCGGGCGGTAGCGCGGGCGGCAGCTGGGCGGGCGCGGCGCCGGCGAGGAAGTAGTCCTTGTTGACGCAGTTGTACGTACCTTCGCTGTAAGTGTTGGGCGGTAGGGCGGGCGGTAGCGCGGGCGGCAGCTGGGCGGGCGCGGCGCCGGCGAGGAAGTAGTCCTTGTTGACGCAGTTGTACGTACCTTCGCTGTAAGTGTTGGGCGGTAGGGCGGGCGGTAGCGCGGGCGGCAGCTGGGCGGGCGCGGCGCCGGCGAGGAAGTAGTCCTTGTTGACGCAGTTGCGCAGGCAGTCGGGGATGCGGCCCACGATGGCGCGCCGGATCTCGGAGGCCGCCATCTCGCGCAGCTCCTGCGCCGACGCGTCCGAGTAGAACGCCGCGTGCGGCGTGCACAGCACGTTCGGCGCGTCCTTCAGGGGACCCTGACGCACCACACAACACACACGTTACTACGCAATACACACGACACAAAAAAGTCATGCTAAAGCACGATAAATGTGACTGTTGTAAACATATCTTCAAAACACGTTGCAATCTATCTCTGCCATCTGTTGGTCTGTTGCGTAGACTTGATGTAGTTAATCATGTAGCGAGATAGATGGCTACTACAGCTCTTACTCTTCCAGTAAAGCAGAGAGGTGTCGCGAGGTTACAGCTTGACTTATAGACAGTCTTAAGTGTAAGTAAGGTATAAAGTGACGGCTAGGAGTAGAGATGGAGTATAGATGGAGTAGTTACCTGGAACACGTTGAAGGGTTCGTTCTCGTGCACGTCGAGCGCGGCGGCGCGGATGCGGCCCTGCTTCAGCGCCGCCGCCAGCCCCTCGTCGTCCACCAGCCCGCCGCGCGCCGTGTTCACCAGGAACGCGCCTAAACACACACACACCCTCATCAAACTATATTCATGGTCATTTGGGTGCATGGAAAGAGCCTCCTCGTGGCGCACACCGGTAACAGCTAGGCATGGTAAAGCAGTGTCTGGTCTGGCTAATCTTTCCAACACGATGCTACAACAAAATACAGTTGTAGCATCGACACGATAAGAAGAAGAATTTCACACATCACACTCTGGTCCCAAACTAAGCAAAGCTTGTACTATGGAATAGTTCCTAAAAATAAAACAAAAATGAATATTTGTTCTATAACTAAGTGTTACTGTGCACTTCTTTTTCTTCTTACGTGTCAATGGGTACAACGACAACAACTTCAAACCAAGTTCGAAGACCACAAATTAAAGAATGAAAGTGGCTTAGTTTTAAGCCACTTCAATTCCCTTATTTATGGCGTTGATGAGGTCCAGCCGTGTGTAGGTGGTAACTATGCACTAACACCCAGACACAACAAATATTTATATTCATCAGACAAACATTTGCTCTGTCTGTGTGGAAATCGAACCCACGACCCACAGCATGGAAGGCAGAGCTACTACCAACTGAGCCGTGACACCTGTCATATCGTCATCGTTCACCCTAAAAAAGTTCCTAGCAAGTGCATTTTACAATGATAAGTAGGTGCAGTAGTGTACTCACCCGGACGCATCTGTTTGATAGTGAACTCGTTGATGAGATGGTGGTTGTGCTCGTTTAGGCTGCAATGCAATGACACACAATCACTCTGGAATAGGAGGTCCTGGAAAATAACAAAAACATTCGTTAGAAAGCTTAACAATTTTATCGAATCAAGATTCCTTTTTTTGTTTGAGGATAGATATGGTCTGGGGAATTTCTATTTGTCCATCTACAATCTACACAATCAGATATTATGATAGGTAGGTTTTTTATGTATTTGACTCCAGATAGCCTCGCAACATCCAAAACACAGAATGATCTAGCTTACAGTGTTATTATATAGTTAAAGTATTTTTCTTGGACCTACAGAAATTAATGAATACATAAATTCGACATCACCTGTAGCGTATAAACCCTAGTGAGTCCTAGCGACTTCTCGATGGTCTGGTAAATAAGGGCCGTAGAAGATAACGTTGAAGATGAGACACAGAACAAATATTATTCTTGGAACATCAGCAATCAATTAATGTATAAAATAGACGTCACTGTAGCGTATAAACCCTAGTGAGTCCTAGCGACTTCTCGATGGTCTGGTAAATAAGGGCCGTAGAAGATAACGTTGAAGATGAGACACAGAACAAATATTATTCTTGGAACATCAGCAATCAATTAATGTATAAAATAGACGTCACTGTAGCGTATAAACCCTAGTGAGTCCTAGCGACTTCTCGATGGTCTGGTAAATAAGGGCCGTAGAAGATAACGTTGAAGATGAGACACAGAACAAATCTTATTCTTGGAACATCAGCAATCAATGAATGTATAAAATAGACGTCACCTGTAGCGTATAAACCCTAGTGAGTCCTAGCGACTTCTCGATGCCGTCCGGTAGATAGGGGTCGTAGAAGATGACGTTGAACCCGAAGGCCTTCGCCCGCAGCGCCACTGCGGAGCCGATGCGGCCCAGCCCCACGATGCCGAGCGTGTCGCCGCGGATGCGAGCGCACCCCGTCGCCGCCTCGCGGACTTGCTCTGGACCTGCAAGTTATTAACAACTGGGTTAATAAAGTCAAAGTCAAAATTACTTTATTTATAAAATCACGCGGATCATTTAGAATCGTCTTACATACTAGGTGATTCTAGGTGCCAGTTCCACGCGACCAGAGCCTAGAAGAACGGGCAATAAACAGTATACATATGTCTAAGTTAGGTTCTAATAATTATTAATCAATATAAAAGTGTTTGTTCCGAAAACATAACTAGATGGCGCTAGTAAAGTTTCACGAAAGCTAGAACGCGCTGACGAAAAACTTTTGCGATATGTTGGTGTTGCGGCTATCACATTGTGAATTACTCTTCCGGTTCAACATTCCCCTGTCGCTATCTCACGCTAGGTGGAGTCGGCACAACATGTACTCCTTCACAACTCACTCCTATTATTTGTCAGCTCTGAATCTACTCCTCTCACATTCATATCCACTAATTCAATAATAATAAATATGAAATGGACCTGGAGATGATAACGAACTGGGTAACAAATCATAGGAATGTAGAATACTACAAAGATTTGAAGTAGGCGGTTGGTAATTACCTACGATAAAAAAAACTGTTCAGATCGCATTATGCGTTACAACTAGCTTGGTTGTCGAACGTTGCAGAGTCACTGCGCAGCATATATTTAGAATTACGTTAAAGAAACGATGTTTATAAAATTATACGTATTGAACCAACAAATAAATGATTGTTTAAATATCTTAAAAAACACGTCCAGTTAAAACAATAAGCCACGTTATCGATGTAGACGCGATCTGCTATTGTAACGCAAACGGTGCAGGAAAACACTATAAGGAAACTGATTAGTATGCACGAAGCCGTTACTGGGTGTGTGTTTGCCAAATGAAATGTTTGGACGTGACTTCGACTGACCCCTTGTAAGTCTTAAGACATTCTTTACCAGCTTGAGAACAATAGACGCCGTTACGCTGGGATTTTCCAAAGACAAAAGAACAGTGATCGTGATAAATGGATAATAATAAATCCGGACAAGTGCGAGTCAGACTTGCTTACAAAGGGTTCCCGTAGCATAAAACCACGTTTTGTATAAAAAGTATTTGTTATAAAAGTATTTGTGGCAACAGAAACACATTGTCTGTGAAAATACCAACCGTCTAACTATTACGGTTCATGAGGACAACTCAACAGACAGACATACAGACAGACGAACTGCAGAGCATCAGTAATAGTGTCCGATTGTATCCTTGGAGTATGGAACCCTAAAACTGTTTCTGTTCATATAGATAATCTGTAATAGTTGAATAACTATTCAAGTATTTTATGTCACTGGGATGAGATAATTACGTATGCTCGTACTATTTGAATCACATAATTAAACCGTGAATGAATAAACTATCAATGAAAGGTATATCCCCGCAAACTCTTACATCATAAGTTCAAGGTCATGCAGCAGGTTAAAAAAAAGTCGACTACAACCCGACTCTGTAAAGCGTGATTTTCTGTAACTTTTGTCGTAGATCTAGCTGTTGTTTTTAAAGTGTGGACTCACACACATCAAAAGAGCCACTTGTAGCTGTAAGGAAAAAGCTTTAATGTACAAACCTGTGAATTTTTTTCCTTCCCGAACCATATTAGCGAGCCAGTACGTCCGTCGGTATAAATTCAATATTAGACACATAGTCGTATCTGCTACTTCTTCTACGCCGTAACCGGGGACATTACATACTGCTATACCTGAAATCAGAACAATGTTATTAGCATTTTGATTACAACAATATTTATTTTTGTATTATGTCTGAGGAAGGATGACCTGGACGCGCACGAAAAAGATTGGTGGAATGTCGCCAAGGACCGGGATGAGTGGAAGACTTTGGGGGAGACCTTTGCCCAGCAGTGGGACGATGTAGGTTAAGGAAAAAATATATATATATATATGTCTGAGGATCTCGCTCACAGTTGCAAATAATTTTATAGTTGCTACGTCACATTCTACAATGATTGCCGACCTTCGCAAACATGAATAATACCGTATTGTTTTGTCTAGTGTGTAACCTTATCCAATAAGCTATTAACGCTGGTCATCTAAGTAAGCTCAATTGTTGTGTTATACATAAATGATTGGTTCCTATAATCCTTTAAGTATGCAATCTAATTTGCTAATAAGGCTGCTTTTGCGTAGATGTGCTACATAGCAAAACGGTGACCAAAGTAAAGCTAAGTTACCAAGAATCTATACGAGTGTTTCGATCTGATTTATCGGAGCAGATAAATAAACACCGCGCTAATTACACAATACTTGGTTTACTGTGACGAGCATATAGATACATCACTTGAGCAACCAGGGCCGGTTTCTCGTACGATGATCAACGAAAAAATCAAATAACAATGTGTCAAAACTCTGATCAATCGTGATTTGGATTGTTTATCGCTTGTCATCTGCGAAATACCTATTTAACAACAGTTCAGATGACAAGCAATGAACAACCCAAATCACGATTGATCCGAGTTTTGACACATCGTTACCTATTTGATTTTTTCGTTGATCATCGTACGAGAAACCGGCCGCTACTCTCACGAGCCTAGTTTTAACAGCTTCGTTGAACCGGTTTCTACGACAGCTAAGCGAAGCTGAGCTATGGAAATAAAATAACCCTATTAGTGGATTGATTTATCGAACACATCCTTAGCTACACAACAGAGCACATCCTATCCTATCCTACCTACTAATATTATTAACGCGAAAGTTTGTATAGATAGATGGATGTGTGGATCTATATATATATGGATACGTCTGTTCTGTCACGTAAAAACTTCTAAATGGATTTTGATGAAACTTTACAATAAAACAGTTTATATACATCCGAATAACACATAGGCTATAATATACAAAGATATTGTGCGAATTGACAAATGCGAATTGAAAATATAACGATAGCAAGACGAAGACCAGCTCTCATAATAAAAGCAGTGGATATACATAGTGTTTGTAAGATTTACCTAATTCTCCAGCCGCTTTGACATCAATATTGTCAACGCCGGATCCGATGCGTACTATAATCCGTAACGCCTTGAATTTCTCGAGGTCCTCCTTCGTAAGGATGATGGTATGCCACATGAGCGCGCCCACCGCTTCATTGAGCACCTTCTCGTGTATTTCTGAGGTGGACTGCGCATCGCAAAACGCTACCGTGGCAACGTCCTTCAGTATGGGCATCTCCACGGTGCAGTCCCGGCCGTCTAGTAACGCCACTAGGGGCCTGGAATAACAGGAAAAAATCTAATTAGCAGTTGTTCGTGATATGTCTAAAGCATCCCGTATATACGAGATCTCTTACGCTATGCTAGATACATTGTCCTCAAACAAATAAAAATTGTATTGGCGGTTGCTCGTGATATGTCTATTTCGTGATGTGTATAGTAGGGTGGCTCACGAATGTATGGAACTTTTTTTTTTTTCGAAATTTGAGTTCTAATAGGGGGGGTTTGGTGCGTTATATTAATGTGAAAATAAGTGCAATTACAAATTTTTTTTGGATAACTCCTTCTGCCTCCGCAAAGACCTCAAATTATCATAAAAAAATGTTTTGTTTTACTTAGGGAAAAACGAAATAATTTAATCACAAAATTATTTAGATAGTAATTAAAATTCAGTATTTTTATAATAAACATATTTATTAAGATAAAATGACCAAAACTCATGTTACTTAATTAGATCGAAAATATTTTTTGGAGTCAAAATTCGGCATTATTTTCCTCGACTCCAATTTGGCTTTTATTGCACCCAAACGGGCTTTTCTTGTGCACTGTAAACTTGAAGCTTCAGTTGTTATTTTTACTGCACGTTCAACGGCTTGAGTATGACAGGGAAGCCTCAGAAACAGCAGCTCGTCCTCACCTCCAGTTTCAACGAGGTGCTGGATTTCTTGATCGGACAAGTTCCTTAAAATAGGTGGGTCAGTTAAAGTTTCCTGCCAATATATGTGAAAGCATTGAAATTTATACGGGGCACTTCAAATAGTCTTGGTACTAAAGGCTGAGGCATGCTGCGTGCCTTCAATATGCGCCGAGCTGCTAATTCTTTAATGTGTTTCCTGTCATCAGTAACCATTGCAAGAAGAATGCTCTCCGGATGCGCAAAATAACTATTGCGTTGAATGACAGGATCAATAATATTTTTGAAATCTTCTGGCCGGTATCTGGAGGCCCTTATTATTGAAAAGATGGCGTAAACCATCTTTGCATGATGGCTTGTGTTTGAATTGAAACCAAGATGGTGCATAAACTTTCAGGACAAATTCAGCCAGAGTTTTCAAATTTTCCGATGGCTTCTCAGATGTAACGTACAAACGTAAGATCCGGTTGGCCCGCGTAAGCCAGCGGGCATGAAAGAGTTTGCCTGGAGACTTATTGGCTAAGTCATCTGGGAAATCACCTGAAATTACCGCAAAGACTATCTTGTACAAGTACTGTTGATTTGTACTTAAATCTTTTGACATTTCAGGAAGCGCCTCTCCCTCGATGTGTGTAAAGTTTTTCACAGGCAGTAATTCGCAGGTTTCCAGAGCTTTACCTAATGGTTCAGTGTATGATTTAGGTCCCGAAGTACATCCGTCAAGATGAAGGAACAAGTGAATCTCTCCCGCTCTCCTCCCCCACGTTTAAAACACTAAGTCGAACGTTATTATTATTTTATTTAAAAAATAGACCATAGTAGGAATACATCAGCGAAAAAAAAAAGTCAGCTGATTTATTTTTTATACAGTAATGTAGCATCAAAGTACACTCTAAAATCATGTTTTTATTAATAATCGATGACGTGGCGGAGGCAGTTACTGTCAATCAAATCAAATAATATTTTACATAGTCGGTTTTTACCCAAAAACGCACAAACTTTTCACTATTAGGTTACCGTAAGTCGAAAAAAAAAATTTCGAGCCACCCTAGTGTATAGTACGCCGTAGAAACAATATCTCTTATTCTATGCTAGATACTTTTTCCTGTACGAATTCGTCTGAAGTACAGGGTTCGTTATTACATGAAATCCGTAAAAAATATGTTTAAAACTTAGGAAATTAATGAGTAAGTACTTTTAGTTATGTGTGTTCTATCAGAAGGTAAACATCAATAATTATTTCGCCAGTTGTAATTAAACCACACCTCAAATACCAAACCTACAATTTATTTTCTCGAAATATTATCATTACATTATTCTTTTGATAAAGTATTATTAGGCAAAGTAGTTAGTTATCAAATCTGTACAAGGCATGTCGAACCTAAGACCCGTTTTAGGAGAAAGAGCCGAAGACCCGTTACAAGCCTGAAGTTAGTACAAAACAGCAATGTTCTGTTTAGCATAAAATGTCCATTGTTGCCATGCCGGTCAAATCATAAACAAAGAATATAACATATAAAGTTCCGACAGCATGTAAACGACTTTGTATGTACATATATAATAGATTAATGGTACTTAATATAAATTATATTTTACGCCACAATACAAACACAAGTATTACATAATATAGAGTAGTAAATCCTATTAATATTATAAACGTAAAAGTTTGTATGTTACTATATCATACAAAAACTACTAACTACGTAGTGAGGATGCCTTTTTCTTACACAATAGAACTATGAACTTTGTTCGAAACAAACGATTTATGAATTCAAAATCGTTCAATTTAAATTGATAATATTGATATCTGTTTGTTTTTTGTGACGCAAATACGTGTTACATGAAACGTATAAACGTGATAATAAATCGATAAAAGTAACAACATGATAACAACGAGTCTTTAGGTCGATACACTTTTTATCAGACGTTGACGACGACTGTTATGACTTTCTATCGTAGTTAGAAATCTGGACTCGATCCTGATCTTTTGTTTGCAAAAAACTTAAGAAAGTCAAATAGTATCCTGTTTTTAATAAATATAGCTGCAGTATTGGAAATTATCCGTTACCGCATAATTAATTAAGTTCTTATATGATTATATATGAACTTTATATCACAAATAAAATATACTTTTTCTATATGGTTGTCCGGTTGTAGCGTTATTCAGAAAGGCTTTTATAATCAAACACATTTTGTAGCCAAGAGAAACTAGTTGTGTGAATGGATGAATGAAAAACACGTGCACATAAAAATAACACAATGTGAGATAAAAAGAAAACTGGTTAAACAATAATATTTTTTTCTAAACTAATGCATAATAAATTGAACAAACTACATATATTTGTTTGAGCAGTATGTAGTTATGCTATTACAGAAATAATGATTTTTAGGTCTTAAAATTCCTTTACACTTAAAAGATCTAGCAATCATCATTATCATCAACCTATATCAGGCCATTGCTGGGCGTAGGTCTGTCCCAAGACGCACCACCGATGTTTAGTACTTCTTTCTAGCAATACTTATGTGAAATGTGTGTAAAAACAAAAATTGTACATCTTAATTATATTAGCCTATATTTAAATGATTATTGTGTAATAATAGTCACAGAATAATTGGTGCACATACTGACATGTTTTCCAGTGTCAACGCTCGCGTTACTGCGTCAAGGTTGCGCGACGGCTTACCTCGATAATATTACGCAGAAAGTTCCATACTACGTACCATTTGAATTATCGCTTCATTAAGAACTTTGTCGCGAATTATAAATCTAACAGATTTATTACATCCTATTATTTCGTATATAATTTTATATTGGTATGGTAATATTTCCCTTAGAAGATACAGTGTATTTAGATTTAGATCAGGCATCAATATTTTAATTATGATGAAGGTGAGAAGATACATCACGCACGATGCAGTATAAAGAACATAATATTTTTATAATAATATGTTGTTTGTTTTATTAAGAATATTATCTAACCACCTGATTATGTTTAAATTTTGATATGAAATGTATTTTTTTGACAACTCACAGATGAGTACAAAACATAGAAAAGGCAACATTTAGATAATACATAGATACCTAGTAACGACAAAAGAAATACATAGTAACATAAAAAGCTCAGTTATTTGCTGCCCTGCAAAATGTAGAGCAGCGCTGATTTTCGATTAGAAAAGACAGTTAGATTGAGTCTTGACGAGAATTCATAGACAAAAATATTTTTTTCTTATTTGTGCCATTATTATTCGCTCTGGCATTTTATTATTCAAAACGACGATATTATGCACAATAAATAATTTATTTTATGTACGTAACGTGCGTCTGTTGATAGGTAAGAATTTGAAGATATTCAAATGAAGGCCATTAAATGTTACCTACATTTGCAAACATTAATATATAGTTCAAGCTAGAAACTTACAACTCCATGACCACTCAGTGAATAACTAGTTTCAACAATAAATTTTAATAAATTTTATCTTATCTTTAAATTGCTACGGAAACCGGATGACAGAGAGATACAGTTTCCTTCGAGAACAAAGAATAGCGCGAACTTGGTAATTACATGCCTTAGCTTTTTTGTTGATTCAAAGAAATAATTAAATAAATAGGAGAAGAATTTAAATTAGAGTGACACCTAACTAAGTGCCATTTGGATAGACAAATAAACATAGACTTACTTTGCTTCTACTATAATACCCAAGTAAATACCGGAGAAAATACACAGAATAACTAAGTGAATTTATAAATGAGAAACAGAATTCAAGAACAATAAGTAATTTGACATTCACAAAGGATTGTCTAACTAAAAGAACTACTTTGTTTAACATTCACAAAGTGTGTTACTTGATTTTCTCAACGCTAATTAATTATTACAATTCATAAATTAATCAAAAAGAATCAAGTTTGTGAAGTTTGTAAGAAAGTACGAAACACAGAGAAAAAGAAACAAGCAAACAACAAAGTTTAATTACGTGCCTGGAAACTGTAACGAGAATTAAATTGTAACTTTGTTCGCAAACATCGACTGAAACTTGAACATTAATCAGGCACTCTGAATGCACAAACAAATAGGCTTCTCGGACGGACAACAAATCCAAATTGATGGCCAAATTAAATTTCTAAACAAATATTGGGAATTCAAGTTAGCTTGGCTTTGTGTGTACAAGTTGGGTATTGGGTAATCACCAGACGAGACGGGACCGTGCCCTGGGTAGCTCGCCCCAGTCACCCACCACTGCTATAATAATAATAAGTGAGCACACAGACTGCGATTAAACTAATAATTTAAACTTTCGTCATGGCGTAGCGAAATTATTATTGTCGAGCAAGTTTCTCAAACTGGAAAGTAATTCCGTGCGCGCGGAGACGTAGAGGGGAGTTTGCGGAATTTCGCCAACTTACCCGGGGCAAGCATAGACGAAAACAGATTTGGCGGCAAACAAAGAGGCTGTGAGTGTCCCCCAACCCCTGCATCCAGAATACATATTAGTTACATGCTAAAGTGAGGAAGTTTCACTCCAAGTTTTGGAATGTACGCGAGTGATATTAAAGTCAGTACTCTAATTTTATATTTAACTGTTAGGGGGAGCTTTAGTACTAAATACTTGAGCACGATATTATTTGGCTTCTATTCCGGCTGGGAGTGACGCAGGTCCGAAATCAAAGTGGACCCTCCGAATAAGTTTTGATGGAAACCAAATAGGATTAGCGCGAGAAAATAATAAGTGGAGTGAGGTCGACGGTAGGTACGGACGTTGCTTTGCTGGCCTCGTTTCTGCGGCTCAGACAACTTGAATTGCGAAGTGCGAACTTGAAGGACGGTTTCGATCTTTGATTAACTGTTTGCGTTTCTCGTAGTATTCTACATTCTAATTGAATTGAATGAGAAAGGGGATTGTGCTCGGCAGCTTATGTAAGAGTTGGATATCTTCATTTTGTCTATTGATTTGTTTTGTTTCGTTTTCGGGTCACGGTTGTACAAACAAATTGACATTGAAACATGGATATGTCTATAAAATCCCTTCGTGCTTGAGTTAGAATTACCTACTATAATTTGCTTTTAAACGTGAAATCATTTTGAGATTTACGATCATCGGTATCTCTAAAATTAGATAGGATTAGACGAGACACATAAAAATTTATCAACGCCAAAAACAATTTATATCACAAAGATTAAAGATTAATGAGTTTAGCGCTAAGGTCAAGGACCACGACTTTACGATTACGACGAGATATTTGATTTTTGATCCGTCAAAAATTAACATTAATTTATTCAGATCAGACCGAACATACACCTACATTAATATAGCATTTCTTTTCCATGTATGTAATTTGACCTCTCTGAACTTTATATTTGCATCTTTACGGCCGGATTTGAAAACATCTAAGTACATCCTTTTAAAACTAATTATAAAACATCATTTACTTTATGAACTGGTATAAAAAAACCGTAAAAATTACCAAGATAGGCATAATGATAGTACGTGGGCTACTGACTGAACTGGCCATCCGTTAAATAAAATCTTAGCGATAACTAGCATGCCCCGCGGGCTTGACTTCGGCCATCTATACAAATAATAAGATTAATTTAACAAACATGCATTGACCTGATTCTAATAACTGCGTTCCACTACTGCAAGCTAGGACGTATGGCTTAGCAGATAAGATTAAAATACTTTAACTTCGTTCTTTCTTCGAACTTTCAATTAAATGGAAGAAACCTAATATTTGCGTTGTCAGGTCAGTTTTCATTTATTCATAGTATTCATTAATTAATATTCTTGATAGTTTAAATACAAATTATAGTAAAAGATATAAATGCAAGATTATGTAGAATCTTCTTATATGCTAGGTGATTGATTCTAGGTGCGATTTGAGTTGCGTTTGACAAGATCCTAGAACGGACAGGGAGCTTCAGGCCTAGTTCCTTTCTAAAACTTCCTACTGTTAAGCTGGTAGTAGCTCACCTTGATTGCAGGGGTCCATTTGCAATGGGACCCCTCATGCTATCCATACGCGCTCTCTTTGGCAGCATCTTGCGCTTGTCCATTTAAAGCGGCCAAGCCGCTTTAACACCACGCGGCGCAGCGCGTCACCTGGAACAATGCAACATTTGACATCACTATCGATCATGATTAAAGCAATGAATCATACATTCGCTATGGTTAAGGAACACTGTCTACTGAGGCGTTTGTTTCATGTTTGGACAATATTCAAGCACGCACGACCCTCACTACGACGTGATAAATTCGCAAATATATTCGTGAAAGAAGATACGTTAAAATTTTTAGAGAACCTAGATATTACTTTTTATATCAGAACAGTTGCAATCATTACTGAAACACATCTAAGCTCAGTGCTCACTTAAGTCCGAGTTATAATATCGAATAAGGTCCTAAAAGCTCAACTAAGCTCAAAGGATGCATCAGCGCGACAGTAACGTAACCGCTCCAAGCGCTATCCATGGATTCATAATGATGTATTAGCGGCAAGCGTAAACATCGCGTGTGCGTCTACGTAGACGGTTCAGTAGACAATGGACCTAATAATAGTACATGATACATTCCATAAAGGGCCGTGCATAGCGTGCATTATGGCAAGCGTGCCGCATCGTATCCGATAGCGAAACTGCGTTAGGAATAATAAAGTTTACCACTCGAGAGCCGAGTACAATTACAATGCAGTTTTACGATGACGATGCGTCACATTTCTGCGTATATTACCTACCTGGCACATAACTCGTGACTGACGCTGAAGCATGTCGTGGAAAATAGAGTACCTACTTCGTCTCTCTATAGACGAATATGCTGTTAACGTCAGCATAATGTTGATGTATCCGTGAATTCTTTGACACTAAATCTGACACTAAAGAAACTGTTATTACACGCATTATATTATCTACGACATGCTTCAAAACAGCCAAACCATATAACAAAGTGCAAAACCAGTAGTATGACTAGTGGTATAAACAAGAATGTTATTACTAGCAGTAGGTACACTATGTACATAATGAATGAGACCAGAATGTATGAATGACTATCTTGGCTACTCACAATTGTAATTTCATTAGCGTTGGTGATGGCGTACCGTTGGTGGGCTTGTGGCGCATAGTCACCTACGGCAAAAACAACAGTTTTTACAAAGCATACTTACCGCTAAGTACTTCATAACAATAATTTAGTTTTGATAATGTTGATCTATCGTTAATGTTGAGTAGCCATGTAGTCTGTGCAACGAAACTTATCTAAATCGACCAAACGATTTAACTAAAAAAGGATTTAGATGAGCTGCACTATCTAAATCTTTTTTTAACGAAGCCGCCTATGAGATTAGTAAATATTTTTAATTATAATCCAAAACATTATGCCTGGTTAAAGCAATAGTAGTAAAAAGTATTTAGAATATACGAGCTAGTATAAACACGAACGCCAACTATAAAGCGTCACAACTACTTATAAAGTAATAAAACTTAAGCTAATTAAGTTTCTTGCGAAGGTGTAGTTTTTGTACGATCGACCGACCTTGAGGTTACGATTACAGCATACGTACCTAGTTCTACTCTGGCATATTGTCGCGTCTGACATACCTACAATCATAAACGTAATGAAATGTCAGCGTAATCGAGTCACATTGCACGTCAACGCCAGCTCAGCTGCGGAACGTTGCAGAGTCGACGCGCAGTGTATCTCGGATATGCTAGTGCTATATGTTTGTAATTGGCACGCTTATTCGTGATTACCCCTGAGCTCGTAACGCTAACACCAGCACGTGTCGAGAATAGGCTACTTAGGAGCGACCTTCGAGCATGGCGTTATGTCATGTAACTTTATCCTTGTAAAAAGCTGTTGATATTGTTTTTATAGAAGTATAATCGGGCTTCGTAGCTTCGCCACGTGTAATTACTGTCTTCAATCAAGCATTTGACAGGCGCCACAGCTCGGTATAGCTCATTCTTGCTGTGTGGTTTTATCTCCACCAAGAATTAACATTTGAGTATTGGCAAGTAAAATCTATTTTTCTGCTACTATGTATTATGACTTTGACAGTAGCTAAGTCGGATAATACCGATTGAGCATTATTATAGCGGATAATTAATATCCTAAGATTTACTATCTAATCTTCGACAATAACAATTATAGTACCTAACTACCCTCGTTTGTAGCGGTAATATTGTAGCGGTACGTAATTGATTGGTTTCATAACAAGCTTAACCCTCGAGTGTTTATTACACTTAATACAAATTAGTTCCATTTAGGGCACAATTCAGCGATTAGGATTCCCGAGCTATTTTTATACTGATTTGCTTCACAAAATAAGATGGACCCCCGTCTCAATCGATTCTGTCACTCGCTGCGGTACCGAAGCCACTGTTTTGTTAAAGTGGCAGAACGTAATCTGATTTCAACTATTCGACATATTGAAATGACTATGCCAAGACTCTAACCTACTCCATAAAGATCAACTTCGCTATTACTTTTTTAAAGACTTGTTTGTTTATTTTGCGAACGTGCTGTGATGACATCAATTCTAAAATCAAGTAGATATCTTACGTGTATGTTTTATCTGTTGAATGTCAGTCAGCATAGTGTAGAACTACGAGAAAGTTGTACTTGACATTACATTCAAAGAAGTATTTTCAATTGAACTAAAAATGCACAGGTTTGTACAAGGTCGACAAGTTGCTTGGTAGGCTGGCAGTAAGTTCGTATGAGCTAATGAATGACCAATTCCGATGTCGGAGTTTTTAGGTCACCTCAAGGCCTCTGTCATGGTTACGATCTTTATCTACATATTTCGTGGTCGCTCTGAACGTATAAATATAACATTTAAACGGAAAATTACGCAAGCTTCGCTCTAGCGATCTTTCGGTTCGCAAATTACATGAATAATGTATGCTTACCAGCGCTGCTCTTGAGAATTGGTCAGTCCACGATCACCGCTCCATCGGCGCACCGGCATTGACTTGACGCCAGTGTATGCGTCACAGTGGACGCACACGCACTCACTGTCACACACTGCACTACACTGCACAACACTGCACTTCACTGCACAGTTCACAACACTGCAGGGTATCAGCACTGCACCTGCGACAAAGAGAACGATTTGTTAGACTTTGGAGACACAACAGATGGTACGGACAAGACGACTGATGGGAGTGTTTAGTTGAGTCTTACTTCGAGACGTGGATGCGACCGATCGATTCGAAAGCCGACTTGGAAATATTCAAACAGTCTGTCACTGGAATGTGTCATGCAAATACCGTTTCAAATCGTAATACTACTGATAAAGAATTACGTAATGGCATTATAAAACGTGTAGTAAGCACATAACAAATACTATCGTTGATATAATCGGATAAAAGCCAAAGCTAAACTTTTTTTTTTTTTTGTAATCTGATAACTTTGTATTTCAGAACTGTTCTTGCAACTTTATACATACTAACTACAACTATTATACAGTCAGGAAAAACTTCTCCTTCCAGTGCTACGTGCAATTTTATGTTGAAAAGCACAGGTTTAAAGTCATAATAGAGAATAGTCTAGAAACACGTAACTTACGGCTATAAACCTCGCGGTTACATTGTACAATTTACTGCCAAGTGCAATACCTGCATTGTTTCTCTACAAACTTATGTGCACGTATTTCCGAGCTGTAGCAAGCATAAAACTGTTTAGGTAATGTCTCACGTGCGCTACTAGCTAGATGCTGAACGTTTACTGTGTGTTTAAGCAAAATGCAATGTGCTGAGGATGACTGAAATGTATTTATTACAAAGCAAGGTTTTCCACTACGTTGTATTTTTTATTACGTGATGTGCATAAATCTGTTACGATATTTTAGTAGAGGTAGTTAATCCATTTAAAAGCTGGTTAAGATTGTGCTTGTTACTTCAACTTCAGAGTTATCACATGTGTTCCTTACCCCTTAAATTTAATTCCAAAGGGTCTAAAGTTCGTAACTTCAAAAGCTTAGAACAATACCTTGTAGCCTAAACTTCCGCAAATAACTGAAAACAGTCTGGCAATAAACTAAAGGCAACAGTTCAGTCGGTCGGTACAATAAGCCCAGTTGTCAAGTGTAGTGTTATTATTTCCGTAAAAACCATCTGGGCAGGCCCGCAGAGTAAATACTCGGTGGGGTGGAGAGGCAACTCGGCCGAACAATGCTTCCCCACCGACAAACTGAGCCTCGGGAGAAACTTTTAATTGAAAGGGCCATTGATCGCATCCGGAATGAGACTGTAGGGCTACCACCGTCTCGTTTGTTGTTCGCTTTAATACAATTGCCGCGACAATAGGACGATTTAATTTCGGTTACATATTTGGAACTTTCAAAGTTTGTTTTGTCCGCCCAATTGTGTCGAATGTTTAGGTTAGAACTAACTATTTCCCTTACTCGTTTTGAGTTCATTATTTTTACATAAAACTAGTATCTTTATCAATATTACAGCTATGTAATAAGTAGTGCTAGATGATTTTTTAAAGTATCTTATAGTAGCAACCAGTATGAAGGGAGACCTTCCTTTGTCACTGAAGCGTAAACTCATCGACACTTGTATCCTGCCCGTCCTAACTTACGGTGCACAGACGTGGTCATTGACCGAGTTGCAAAAATCTAAACTCAAGATCTGCCAGAGAGCTATGGAGCGCAGCATCCTAGGATTCAAAAGGATCGACCGAGTGCCGAACACTATACTGCGTTCTATAACAGGCATTGCCGATGTGGGGGACAAAACCGCCAGGCTGAAATGGAACTGGGCGGGGCACGTCAGCCGCATGCCGCCCGACAGGTGGGCCAACATCACCACACCTTGGATCCCTAATGAGCGTCGATCTCGTGGTCGGCCTATGAAGCGTTGGCGAGATGATCTGGACAGCTTTGAAAAGAGATGGTGGGAAGTAGCAAAAGAAAGAGAGGAATGGAGGAATTTGGGGGAGACCTTTGCCCAGCAGTGGGACGAGATAGGTTAGAAAAAAAAAACAAAAAAAAAAAAAAAATAGTAGCAACCCTAGTCCAAAGCACGGCGATTATTGCGTCTCGTTCCGTGATGTTAAATGCGATTAAACAGTTGTAAAATGTAACTGTACAATTCCGCTCAATTACAAAGATAAGTGCTGCGGATATCGTACTGTCAGCGCAATAGCCGAATAAAAAGCTTTTTATTAATTAACAAAAATGTCGAAGCTATCATACTCGATTCTACTGAAAATTAATTAACCAATTTCTCGAAAAAAAAAAATAGAAAAGCACTCAATTTATAAAATTGTTCAAACGTTTTTTAGCTTCCACCTTCATTAAATAATGTGAAATTTCATATTAGTTTTGTCTGCCTGCGGTCTATTTAGATATCATTGTACAAATTTAAAACTTTACAACGTATATTCAGTTAGTTCAAAAACTCCGAGCAAATCTGGGTCTAAATTGGACATTCCATACTAATTCGAGAGCTTGCTAAATGTACGAATAAAACAAAGTAATGGATCTCAATGCAAAAATATTAAATTCAATATTATTTATAACTTTTAATAAACATTAATATTAAACAGCAGCATCAATAAAACTGAAGAACGAGGCAATTAAACAGAGGCCGTGGGTAAATCTAATGGAAACATCGATTGTCGAATATCGTGTCATAGAAAAAGATTAACAGTGATTTAAGAGGGCGCAAAAATAAAACGCTAGCAAACTCCAAAGTGGGCCAGTATTCAGCAATCCCTAAGCAATGCGAATGCGATCGAAAGGAATTCCTTCTCGTAATTAAAGGAGGCAGGGTAAGCTTGCACACGTACATTTTCTAATTCCCCGCGGCCGAGCGCGGAATTCCGAATTTCGCCGTGCGCGTCGCCAACAACCGGTTTTCCGCAAAAAGAATATTTAATTCGTGGAGTGGGTCGGATACTCAGCTACAGCAGGTATAAAATGGGGATCTAATTAGAGCTTTATTTGGACCGGATCAGTTCGAAATTCCAACATAAAAATAGGTCGATAGTTAAACGAGCTACTGATTAATGGAGCTACATTATATGTATATGTATCAAAAACCTATTGATATGCACTAGATTCAGAAATGCATTATGGACTATATTTGATTTCAATGCCCTCTGTTCTGCCAAAGAACTTACATCTAAGAACCTAGTATCAATATTGAAGTAAATTACTCTAACAAAGACTTTACATTCCCTTACCTAATAGGGCAACTAAACTAGCTTGTAAGAGTATCCTAAACTCCAAAGATAGTATATCTTAATGTTTAAGCACGGCGCGGGCATCGGGTTTAATTAACGCGCTGTGGTCCGGAAGAGTTTCTTATCGCTAACCATTTGGGCACAGCGAGAGAAAACCACTGGTACAATTTATATTTACAAGAAAATCTAGGCTCTGGTTACGAAGAACTTGCACTTAGTTAGTCCCTTGAATTGTTTTACAAGGCGAATGCTGGTTCTGTATATTAATACTTTTCTTTTCCTCTATCCTTACTGTTTACTGAATAAAATGAGTATTAACTTTGATTTGGACAGACTCCTTTGAAGTAAAGAATCATAGAAACTTTAAAAACCTAGCCCATTATTTGTTCCTGTAGTCGAGACTTAAACCCTACTTTACATTTATAACAATTATTATCTTTAGGTCTGAAATATTTTAAGTGGTTACTTTGATGAAAAACCCCGTCGCGCGTCGCTTTTGTGTCGAGGGGGGTGAGATTTTATTAATCTAAATCTATAGATCTTAATGAACAATATCAATAACTTATTACAAGAGAATTCATCCACAACCTCGCTTTAAATTTGCAGTACACGAGCCTTCAAAACAAGCCCTTTAAACTAGTAGAATGCCAGCTGCTTGGATTAAAGCTATGCCCATTGGGCTGCAATGGTTCGCAACAAAGCGATAAATCGACACTGGCCCGTTGAGGTCGTTGAACTATCGATTGAGTTAACTACGTACAAGCGGGAACGGTGCTAGGTGTGAATACTGGGAATCCTTTGTCACTGAACACTTCAATATTTTATAGGCTAACGTGGGCGACAACTTATAGAAATAAATAATGAAGCGAATTGCGAAATATTGTTGCTTAAAACAGATTTTCAGATATCTGAGCAATTTAAAAAACATGGGTCAGACAAAAATAGCTACAAAAACAGAACGATTTAAGTTTAAATTTCCTAAAGTAAGCATTAATTCAACACGTACGTACGTTTTTAAATGGCGCCACCGCCGCGCGCCGGTTCGATAGATAAAATCACTGCATTGCCAATGCACTGCATTCAGAATCGACAGAGCCGAGCGCGCGCAATGTTTATTCATTTATTTACAAAGAGTTTCATAATCTCGTCCAACTACGCGCTGCAAAGCGGTTCCAATTATTCCTGGCCACTAATCCGATAACGCTGTTTAATCGCGCACACGTCAAAAGAACCCCTTTCACCGTTCATGCGATAGGTGGGGTCGAAGTCCACTTTGTATGATCGCTACAAAGTGCATACTTATTAGGATATCAGTTGTTGTTTATATAAGAAAATAAAAATTGCAAAATTCTATTTGAACGTGGTTTTATGTTGGATGTTATTTGCTCCATTGACACGCAAGAAAAATAACGATATCAGTGGTGTTTAACATTCGGATGGGCACGAAAATAAGTGTCTGTCGAATAAGAAAGATAGAAATTATTTTATTTGTGATACAAGAATAAGAGAATATCGAGTAAGCGAATTGTTTAGGACATGTAAGTTATATATTCCCTGCCCGAAGTTTAATAAGTCTAAGTATTCTATTCATCCAAGTTGATAACTTTATATCTAGAGTTAATTTCTTTTTCGAAAAAAATCTGTGGAAAAGGAACAATATCGATTGAGAAGACTCTCGTTAGCTACATCAAAGTTTGAGTAGTTGACAGGTTCGAGAGAGCCCAGTAGCTCTACCATGAGTTTTTACTATACTATTATACTATACTCGCTAGCGTCTGTAGTTAAAAAAATGTATGAAGATTTTTACAGCGCCTCTAGCGGATAGTTGGGTACTAAAATTCGTAATAATAATATTGACGTAACTACTGTAGTAAAGTCAGGCGATTTTACTGTGACAACTCATGGTAGAGGTACTGCAAAGCCCATCTGCGAAAGTACATCGAGGTCATGTCAACTCTCACGTTGTTTAAACTTGATTGGTTCTGTTCTGTTCGCGATCAATGTTGAGGGGAAACCGATGTTTAATTAAGCCATCGGGCCCTGTTCGTGAGATGTACTTGTACAGTATCATCGAGTTCAAATCAATCACTTTACTAAGATAGGTAAGGATTTTTTTGTAGATGGCAATCGCTCACGTCAGTGAAGGATGGTGAATTAATGTTATCTTCATTTTCTTCTGATAAATAAAATATAATATGTCTAAAGAAAGCTTTATAAACCCAAACAATGATTACACTAGCAACAAAAACTGCACTAGCAAACTGACAAGAAACTGAAAATTATAATGAGAAGGGCTTGTTACTTTCCCGTTTCGAAGAGAAGGGTACCACAGCGACCAATTTCAATTCAATAGCCACCTGTGTACCTAATAGTTATAGAAGATCACCGATCACATAATAGATGGAACATGACCAATAGCGATTAATTGTAGATATCACCGTCCTACCGGTAGCGAGAGAAAAGGGGAAGGTCGTAAACACTGTAATTTACCACCGGCAATAATCTTTGACATACAAGACAAGGGGTCCCTGACAGCAACTATTGATTGCCTCGGTAATCCCTGGGGCGATGGACGCCGAGACAATAGGCAATTAGAAACGGACTAATTAGATCGAGAGGACCTATTCAATAAATTGAGTTTGGATATAAGATAAGATATTATCTTCTCTTTGATGTTATGCTTTAAGAATCAATCAGCTATGTTGCTAAGATCGGATCAAAATTTTGTGTATGCTGATGATAAGTTATAAATTGACTAATTAATTATTAACTAGTACACTGCCTAAGTATTCTTCAAAAATAAGTTTAAGATCTTTCAAACTGTTATTTCTTGCAGTACATTCACTGCTCCATAATCAGTGTGCAGGGTGCACAATGCCCCAGCAGCGTTAGATAATCTAACCAAACTAGCAACTGCAAATGCAATTTGACCAAGTTGAATATTCATTGGTTCTAGTTTGACGGCAGCTTTCCGTCATAGTTGTCCAAAGATACAGGCAAGTTAGCGAGTACATCTTGGTTCTTAGACGGGTAATTTTGGCGAGTTGGCTAGTTCCGCTCCGGGCATGCATACTTGGTGATTAATGGGATTCTTAGATGGATATTTGCAACTTGCAACGTCTTGGTTTACACTGACGAGATCAATCATAATTGAAGGGCTATTATTGTGAGTCTAACAATGGTGTTTACTAACGGTCCTCCCATTTCTCGCAGAGAAAATATTGTCAAATAACATGAATAACTCAAAGTGCGTGAAGCGAAAATATGAAGGAAAACCAAATATACTAGGTTCATAAAATCACGCCACTAAAACTTTCCACAGACATTGTTTGTCATAACAAGTTACAAACTTATTCACGCACACAGTTACCTCGGTCCAAAAGTTACAAAGTCGGCACGGTACTTGGACGATAACATTATTTCTCTTTTACATTCTGTATTCGCTTCTACCACACAGAGCTCGCGAGAAGTCTGGAACTGGCTCGAGTTCGATAGTTCCGCCGACGAACTTTACAAGTAAGCCGAGGAAAAAATACTGAAGAGGCAACATGCTAAACTTTCCCTTGGTTGTTCGACTTGGAGTTAAAGTTTAAGATGGAACAGGAATGCACCAACGAAGTAGGTATGTTATAAATTACCTTTAGATACTATCAAGTTTTTATACCAGCATTATGGAGTTATAGATATAACTATAGTAATTTTTTTTTTATTGAAAAACTTACAGTGAACATGTCAAAATAAACTAATTAATTCACACCGACATTCATATTCCCGGCTTCCCGGTATATTATTCTAATTATCATTCCTTTGTCAACATAATATTCCACAAACCCAACTAAGCTAAAAGCTTCTGTGATTCGCAAACGTATAGCTAATTTCATTTCTAGAAGCACTGCGCATCTGCAAAATTTTAGTTTCCCCGAGTGTGGGACGAACTTTTGCAAACTGTTCAAAGGGGGATGAGGGGAGGGAACTGAACCAACTCTGGGTAAACTTTCTACACGAGGGCAACTGGAAACTTGTGATGTGTCATAATCTTAGTGCCGCTTCGCTGCAACAGCGAGATGATGAGCATACGGTTAGTTTTGATTGATGAATTATGATGAAATGACAGTTTCACTATCGGGTGTTAAAGAGTTCATTTTTTTTCTTGTCCATTCTTTTAGCCTTTGGCCGCGTGGAACTAACACCTAGAATGATTGATTCTAGGTGCTAAAGTGAGGTATTTAAGACGATTATAAATGATCATTGTAAATTTACGGAATAAAGAACATTTGATTTTAATAAACAATGATCGAGACAGGACGATTCAGAAGTGGGCAAACTGCTTACAGAACGAATTCACAATGATAACATTCGTAAATCAAATAAATGTCCTTGAAGGAAGGAAAATAAGACCCGCCTGATTGGATATCCGAGAGAATCCTTGAGACATCCAATATACTACCTACCTACTTATCCAACACTCCAGTGACTTTTTCGGTAGAACAGGCACGCAAGGTTTATGTAGACGCGCGCGATCGAGCAAAAGAATATAGAGAACGAACCTCAAATACACGATTTATTTTCAATTTGTACCTTGAGGGTAGTAGCGCGTAGTAATTTTCGTGTAAGCTATAAATATAGAGAACTAAATCTCTTTCTCGCATTGCCATTTGTAGGGTAAACACAGATAAACGTTACTCGGAAAAGAGTTTTACTTTACATTTGACAACTTTTCTTGGAAACTGTTTCACTGGGAATTCTATTCAGGATATTTACATTGAAGTGTTCAGCTTACTTTGTATCGTGGTTGGATTGTTTTTGTATACTAGATTAAGGAAAGTTATACAAATTGCCGTCTTTATATCGAGATCTTGACAAAAAAAATCATTCATTGTAAAACTGTGCGAAATGATCATATAAATAAAGTACAATATCTAACATTGTTATTTATAGAGTACATAATGATTAATAGATCTTTATTAGAGTTTATAGTGAGGTATATAATTATTCAGTACAAACATAAATAGTAAATACAGGAAGGTTTCGAAATTGAAATACACTACATATCCGTTTCGAATAAACCAAAATTTATGATTAACATTCCAAGCGTTTAACTTCATTAAGCTTGACCACCTAATTTCAAGATAGTTAACATAAACTCTAATATCGAAATAAATAACTCAATAATGTACTCCAATCGATTCGTTTAACGAAACTTGAAAGATAATGAATCATTCCTTAAATAAATGAATTTCTTTGAAATCATTCACCCACGTCTTCACGTGTATCTCTCGTATCTAGGAGCTTTTGATAAATATATTTTTATTGCAAAGTAACAAAGACCTTGACTCATGATATTTATTATTTACTGCGTTTATTATATTGAACGTTCCATTCAGTTGTTTTTGTCAAGCAGTTTATGTAATAATTCGTAATTTAATAAAGCCGTTATTCGTATTCTAGGGCATGTTTTTCCTCAACCTATTTAATTTGATTGCCTGGCAGGCAATGTTTAACACAATAAATATTTGATATTAAAGCAATAGCAGAGCGACGCTGGCCTGTTATTGAATTACTTTTTAATTAAAATTGCGTAAAGTGCGTAGAAACCGCGTCTTGTTATTTTCATGATTTTTACGAGATATATTTTAAAAGCACAGCTCTTTCGACATAATTCAGTGAGACGCGGTACCGGTTCCGCTTTGTAAGTCGATGTTTAAGGTCTGGCTCCCCTCGAAATCTCATTAAAATCCATACAAGCAAACTATATGGAGTTCGCACAACATCTCTCCGAGTTATAGTCCCGTGAGCGAAATTTCGACATAATTTGTACAAATTAGACAACAATCCTCGTTTAAAGGCATTAAGAGAGAGCCTCGCAAAGTTATAATGAAATTCACAAGCAATAAAACTTCCCTTCTGACTAACCCCTAGATATACATTTGGGTGTAGGGTTATCACATCTGGTAGAATATACGATCTACTTCAAGTTTGCGGGAAACTTTTACAAGATGCCGATACTTAGTTTAACGATGATTATATTATAATTATATACGTATTTGTACTTACTCTAGCCCGTACATGTAGGTACCTACACTAAGTTCGGGACTTGATAGCATAATGTTAAAGTTCATGAATTTATTATTTAACTAGGACGAAGTACCTACTTACTAGTGGTACTAAAAATATTTTAACAACGAATTGTCCTAAATATTATAAATGAAAAACTCTACCTTCCTTTAAAGTGCAAAAAATGTAACACCGTGTGGGGTACGACGGTACGAGACCTTAGAACCATCTGATTGAACAAAACCAATATCAGCAATAACAGTGCAATCGTTTAAAACAGAAATGTGAACATTGTCGCAGCCCTGCGACTCTTGTCAAGTTATGAAACGGGAGCGAAGCCTTTGGCCAGACGAGTGCCAAACTCAGACAAAGAGAGACTAACTTCCATTAAATCTTTTGCAACTAAGTTTGCCGTCCCCGCTGACTCGACGTCGCGTACTTTATCTATATCTTTGAACTAACAAAACATAAGTACTGAAAAAGTTGGTACGCTTTTCAGTAGTTGCGACAAGTTTTTGTTCTAAATATAAAGTTCATTTGTTTCAATATAACTTTACCGGTCCGGTGGCCGTAAGAAAGTTAAGACGTGGTATTAAACGAAGTCTTATTATTCTATGGTAAAGAGCTTTGTGGTTTATCAACCTGTATCAGTCCACTGCTGGACGTAGGTCTCTCCCAAGACGCGCCACTGAGCCCGGTCTTCAGCTCTTCTCATAGAGTGTTTGCCTACATACCGCAGATCGACGCTCAATCTCACCGGAGGGCATCCTACATTTATCAACGTATATACATTTATTTAATTATAGATTTATGTACAAAGATTCGTTTGTTATGAAAGAGTTCTCTATTCAGTATTTGTTATCTTTTATGAATGATAAACTTTGACCACTTTCCTGGTATGGACGGCCAATGTCCACGCTTGGTTGTTTACTTACAAAGATATTATCATTTAAATATTATTATTTAATAAAAGTATGGTAATTATTTTAAAAAACGAAAACAAATAGATATTTATATAATTTTTTGCGGACTTACGACTTATAATACTTTAATTATTATGTAAATAAATGGATATATTTGAATCCATCTCGTCGTGACCATTACACTGATAAAGATTAAACTTGAACAAAAATAGTGTTATAAACTAGGACTTCGAAGATTACTCTAAATCTCAAATAAAATAATATCTACAAAATTAGGTTTATGTATATATCTAAAATAATATATACATAGACGATATAAGTCGCGGATGCTACTTTATATGTTTTGCGTGAATAGTATATTTAGTATTAAGAATGATAAATTAATAGTACTTACATATTTAGAACAATATTTTTTTTTAATTAGAAATCTTGATCCCATAGTACAAGCTTCGCTTAGTTTGGGACTAGAATGTGGTACGTGATGTATATTTCTTTGAATAATTATGTATTTATTAATAATGATTGAAAACTGCTTTACTACAACGCATAGGAATTTGTCGTTATGCCAACCAAGCAATAAAAATATGTGAATAAAACAACGTAAACATACCAGCCAGGGTGCGGTAGATTGCGCAGTAATTAGGTTATCTTAGCTACAAACGTTACGAAACGCATTTTGACGTTATCTCGCACAATAACAGCGAATTAAATTTAAGTACTATACATATAGGTTGTACTAAGAAACGATGGATGGATTGCGTGAAAAATTAGGATTGCGTAAAAATATGTTAGTTATAAAATTTAATTATCTTTCCTTTTTCATTTTTGTATACACCTATACCCACTTAATAATCAGCTCTCTCTATCCTCTAAGGTTTGCTGGTAGAAAACTCTTTTAGGGTTAAGCTCGCCTTTGTATATAATTTTCCATATGTATTTTTTGTCTCAACGTGTACAATAAAGTATAAATAAATAAATAAAATAAAAAACTATATGGATGTGAACGGAGTGACTACTGATAAAAAAATATGAAGAAGTAACATGTTGTGCCGACCCCACCTAGTGTGATAAGGACAGAAAGGAGAAGAAGAGGTAATACTAATAGCCGATAGTCGAAAGATTATGTTACACGAGATAGGCCCATCGCAGTAATTTAAACATCAAAAAAGCAATTAGACTTAAGAAAAAGATAAAACCAACTTTCAAAAGACAAATTAGCTTCGTTGTTTTAAGAACTCAAAGGGAACAAATTATGAACTAACGAAAATTCCAAAGTTTGGTTCTCGAGAAGTTTGTAAGAAATAAATCACAACTTCTTTCATAAAACGTAAAGTCGATTAAAAACATCCCCCTAACAGTCTGCGAACAATATTTATACTTACAGAGTTCCGAGTTTACCAGAAATTTTAGAACTTAAGCAGTTTAAGCTAGTTAAAACTGGTGGTACGTGTGTGGCTTGTTTTTCAGAATATACTTTAGTATCGGAACTAAAACTCTAAAGAGTATCGTTATAACTTATAGTGGTACTAAACAAATAATAGTTCCATTTCTATGTCAGGTCGAATCGGTACTTAAAAATATCGGTTATTGAAGCCACTGGCGTTGAATTGCTTTTAGTTGTTAGCTCTGACATTTTGAAAGAAAGAAGAAATATTTATTTACACCATAACACGTTATACATTTATATCTATAGCTTATGCTGAGTGGTCTTTCAATGAGAAGCTATAGAAACCATTGGTTCCTTTCCTATAGCGTTGGTTTTCATTCAGTTTTCGTTTTTGAACGTTACATAATAAATATATATATCGGTGGTCTGCGCTCTGCGGTCTTAGATTCTAGCTAGTCGTGATTATTCCATCCCACATCGACTATAAATAGCCGACTCAGCAGCCGACAGACTGTCTGCCCGTGATTATAATAACAACTACACAACAGTTTAGGGCAACTTCCAAATAACAAACAGGTTTACCTACCAGACCACCTATCAAGTCGTTTAGCAACTTGCCGCAGCTTTTGGGTAAAAGTTATCTACATAAACTACAGGTAAAATGAATTAGGTGTAACTTCTACCAGTTTACTTTAGACTAAGGCTATACATTAATACTATATGTTGGTCGTGATACAATCATGCTAAGTAAAGGACTTACTTAGCAGTAATGGGACGGACAGTTTTGGAACGACATAGTTTGTAAGGCTTAATCGTCGTAGTAGTATGTTATTTACGAGTACTTGAACTTAACGCAGAAACATCAAAGCGATACGTTTAGCGTGAATTTTAAATAACAAGAGGATGTGGCGGAATTTAAAATGCTAAGCACGAACGATTTCGTAGAATAACGCCCTGCCTAGCCCCTTGTCATGCCAAAGATGTCGTAAGCTGTTTTGCAATTATGTAAATCAACTCCAAATTTTTGGAAGGCGTTAATTTCAATAATCTAAAAGTCAAATACAGCTCATCTGCACGTAATTTAATTATTACTACGCAGAGTACGCAGCGAAGTAAAAACAACACCGAATTCACGTTCCAATAATTTATCTATGACATCGACTGTTGTACCGTATTTACCGACCGTAAAAATTCAGTAAGAAATTGTATGCTCATTTCACAACGGTATATTTGCGAAAATAACTGCCAATTCAGTCACAAACCAGCATGCTGTGTTGAAAAACAATTTCATCCTGCTGTGCGGTTTACTGCAGTTGAAAGGTTCACTGCAAAGGGGTACAGTTCACAGTAAATGTTTTTTTGCCACCCAAATTGATACTGTAACCGCACAAAGAACGTATTGGCTTGCTGGTAGAAAAGTGAACGCTCGCTTAACAACGGCATATTCGCAAAAGTACAGTTAACTTTAGCCGGCTAGTAAGCTAAGTACCACCAGTTCAGTAAAAAAGTTACGCTTAAAATTACTGTAAAATGTACAAAAGCTGCTGTACTGCAGGTAATATTTTCAAAGACGGATTGCCTTACTAAAGATGTTTCAAAAAGTTAGTTGCAAAAAGTGAATGCCTACCCACAATAGTATTCGGCTCGCACAGTAATTTGTCGCACGTAAGTGGGGCAGGGCTAGTGCGGGGCGGGCGAGGAGAGCGGAGCGGGGAGCGTTCGATCGCGGGACGCGCTCAGGTTGTTCACCCCGCCGGACCGACACACGACGCGACCACGTTGCATTATACGGATTTAACCAAAGTTTTATCGAGTCGAAGGTCGGCTACTTTGCAGACGGCGTTCGGTAATCTGAGGGAATTATTTGACCTTATTATTTTGCAAGTTGACGAAACATTATCGTGAAAATCAATTTATGAATGGAAACTATTACCTAATAACTTGAATTATTAATACAAATATAATTTCAGCAGAGGTTTACAAAGAAGCTCCTCGTTTCAAAGTCATCTTTCCAACTAATCTATCTTTTGAAATAAAAGTTTTAACTTGCTGAATAGCTCCATTTTTAAGCATATCTTGATTTACTGGAAAAATACCATTTTCTTATATAAGTGCAGCATCACAAAGTAAACAATCATGGCTTCGTAGAACGAGATCGATCGTGAAAGTGCCTTCGGGTTTTGGTGTACCTTTCCCTTTGGAAGTAACCGCATCGGAAGTGGGTATAGCTAAACTTGCCACATATAAACTTTATGCGGCTTGTCGGTTTTTTCATAGGTGAACGATGTTTTTCGAGGGGTTCAATAAATTTGTTTAGGTAAGTATACTTTTTTATAAAAATGTAGTCCGTAGCTATAGCTATTCACAAGAACTAATAAGTTATACCTTTAAAGGGAAGCAGGTTAATTAATGATGCAAACAATCCATTAGCGTTTGAAAAGAAGCGACCGCAAGGCTAATGCTCTCGACGCTAGAGGCCATGCTATAGTTACTCTATTCAGCTCGTTCATGCGAATAAGGCGATAACGACAGCTATATCGATCCAAAGCAGACACTTGGCGAGGCCGGCATCGATGGCCGCAGAGCGGAATATAATGAAGCTGATTTCAATGGGTGTTCGTTCACATTCACATATAAACCGCCACGAAGTTGCGGCAGCTTATATAAAAACGTATTTCTGTGCACCAACTCACATCACTTACTTGGATTCGCTATCACGATGGAATAGGACTCGAACACAAAAAACAGAGCAAAATACAGACATAATTTGGTTCAAAAGCGCCGTTCTCAAAAGCCATACAAAATTTGAAAGCCTTCATCAACCCACTTAAAAATTTCCACGAACAAGTCTAAAAGCTACCTCAGTGGCCAGCTGGCAAACAAGTGAAGAGCCTCTTTGTGGAGTTAAAACGATTAAACTCAAATTGAGTACTGGACAAAAAAGAAGGCAACAGTCCACTGCTGTTTTTACGTTTGTCACTCGCCCATTGGCCCGGGGCATTTCAGTGGCGCACGTTTGGGTGGCTTTGTGTCCAGTAGCTAGCTACAGTTATATGGTAAAGCTAAAACTTTTTATTTCTGTTTGGGTGCAGACCGGAACGGGGGAAACAAAACTGCGCCGATGGTTGTCCGCAGACTCCGCAGTTCACATAAAGGCAATACATATTAACAAATAACCGATATATGAAAGTTATTGTAGAAATATAATTTTTCGAGCTTAAAAGAACCGGTATTTCTACAATATTTTCGACGCATTTCCAATGCACATACTGAGAGCGCTGTTATCGATATTATGCTTTCGCGAAACGGTTTAAACGACTAACTTATATATATTTCAATACAGATCATAGTATATGTGGAACCAGTTTTGTAAATACATATTTCTGTACCGATACAAAATAAGTACCGATTCCGTGTCGTAGTGTAAAGTTTACTAATGAGTTTTCGCTTCAAAGAATCACAATTTGTTCTTTCCAAACTATTTTGCATAATAATTCACTCTTCTATAAGTATTTCAAAAAATTACAAAGACATGAAGCTTAGTGGAGTAAGTTCGCAATAAAGATAGAGGAATGTTCATCTTAGTTGTAAAATACAAAGTGTACGACCCAACCGGCACTCAAATTATTATTTATTCTAGAGCCGCGCCACACTTACCATCAAAAGACTATGTAAGCGAAGCCATCGTGTAATTACATCCGATTGCTGCTATTACAATAACCTGACTATAACAGGCGTTATAATGACATGACTGCGAGCTCTTGCTTATTTGTTCACACAGTTTTTTGTTACATTAGATACTGCGACGCAAACTAGATCAATAGTCGCTTCAAGGCTAAGTTAGAAAGTGGTGTGCCTAAATTTAGGTAACACAAACCAAGTGCCAAATTTACTTTATTAACTTTTTTTAGAAACGATTCAATCTTCAAAATACAAAGTTCAAGTAATTAAAGTGCGACTGCAAAACTTATTCAGCACAGCCAATAGAACCGTGAAATAAAACAGATCATTCTAAAATCAATCACCCTTCACGCCCACGCGGCTATTCGGCGAGTTTGTTGCAAACACAGCACAGTGTAACGGTTCTGCGATAGGATAACACAATTCGCAGACACGAATGCAGGATCAGCTTATAGCCGGCGTAAACAGTAATGGCCGAATCGGATGCGAGGGTCGGGTTTTAGGGGCCTCCTGCGATTTCATAGCTCCTTATGGTTGCGTAGTTTGGGAAAGATCAATTGTGAAGGTACTATCGTAAATAGTAAAGATAAGATGTGTTATAGTTTCAAAGGTACTGGTGCAATTAAACATAAAATTTAAGATCCTGACGTCTTAGAGTAATACACTCAGTTTGATGCCTACGATACGTCCTCAATTGATGTGCTTTGTAAGATAATGTTAACGGTAAACTTTAAATGGACGAAAGATTAATATTAGATAAAATCTTGTACAGAAATAAATTCAAGATACAAAGTGATAAAATTAAAAGCACGATATGCTCAACTACTAATCTCACAAAATAAAATGGTTCATTGATGATGGAGCAAAACAATTTTCAAAGGCATACAGGTATGCATGAACACTTGAGTTGATTGGTTAAAAAGAAAGCAATAAAACAGTGCATCAATAGTATCATACCACAGGGTATCGAATAGGCGAGAGTTGTAAGGGCAGTCTCTGTGAATGTCCATATCAGCATTCCATTCGAGCAAGCTAAGCGGAAGCGAGGAGCTGTCTTTCAATATTATTATTGCTCGGAAACTCGCTACGTTCGCATTCAAAGCGCTGACTTGACTGTGCTCATTAGGGTTGCCAGGCGAGCTCAAACAAAAACGTGTTTACATTTTATTTGATGCTCTAGTGACTTTTTATACTTATCTCATGCCGCGCTCTTCATGTTTTTAAAAGGCACCAAGGAATTTATTTTCTCATCTTTGACAAGACGACATGGCTTTTCTGTTTTCTTTATTCGTGATAGCAGAAGTTTCTCTTTGATGTGACGCCTGGGGGTTATTTTTATAACAACATGCATTTTATGAACAAGGAACATTGTTATTGTAGTTTAGTTGTTTTCTACATCGGTGTTTGAATTAGAAAGCTAATTAATAGCATAATCGCCTGGGGTATAAACGATAATTCACGTAATAATGTATTTTGCGAGATAAATAGTCCCGAGGCAGCCCTACAAACATGGCCACGATGAATAGCCCAGTGATTTGCTGTGCGAGTGAAATATGGTTAAAAATGTACTGCGGTTATACTGAGAGTTGCATTTTTATGGATGTTACGATAAAGAATTTATAATCACGATTACAGTTTTAATGTCCGTAAAGGGTCTGAGGTAAAATTGTATGAACCTAGGTTGAACCATTTATTAACTATCAATCGTGAAAAAATGATTTGTGTTCAATACAGAATGTTAGTAATATAAACGCTACGAGATTTGTAGACATGTACATTTTTCTAGGACCATGACGAGACTTCTAAGTTTATTCGTTAGAGGTCGATCAAATAATACAACTGATGGTATTATATAGTTCATGTTATGTAAATCGGACTTCTCGGTATGTATTTATTCATCATCATAAAGTCCATATCAAACAGATATTGTCTTGACCTTCACAGTATATAATGTTCAAGTATATGATGTGCTGTGACTTAGATTTATTTAATTTTTATACATTAAAATAATTTTTATACAAAGATTATTTTTCCCATCAGGGACGTTACAAACAACAATTATACGATCATCTTGTTTGAAACTTTTAACGAAAATTTCAAACATTCAGAAAAGTTTTCAAAATTCCATTTTCATTTTGAAAACTTTGAAAAATTTATCATTTCTTTAATGACGGAAGTTTCTTCCGTCAGTTTTGATCCGAAAGAAAAGTTTTCGAATTTTGGACATCGGTTTTGCATGTTAACTTCGAATTCGTTTTCAAAGATTTTTTGATTGCGTTAAAAGCTTAGCTCTTGGAAGTCCCCTATAACCAGAAAAATAACAACTCGATTGTGTTTCGATATAAATAAATACATTTCATTACAAATATCATAGAACACTAACTAAACTAAAGAACTAAAGACTGAACAACAGTAGTATTTCAATAGTATTCATTTATGTACCTACAACATTTAGCCAAACATATTACAAGTATCCATCAAGATAATAGTTTTTACAAACCAGAAGCATATAAAAGACGTATTTATTTAGTGTAGTTAGACTAGTTAGAATATGAAACTAAGCGCCATAGAGAGCGGAGAGCAAAGATCGCATTTGCTAGAGGCGGCGACGGAGCCACGAGGTCACGGGTCAGTGCTCAGGTCACGCAAACACCAAGCAAAGAGTATACTGCTCAATGATAGTAGTTACCAGCTAGTTTCACTTTAACTACACGTTGATAATTAATGAAGTACTGATAAGTATAATAATAAGTGATTTGTATAGAAATCTTTTGAGAAATAAATATCTTAAACCTTACCTGAACGTACAGGGTAGGACCTGGATGCAAAAGGCCCAATTAAGGAAAGATTGGCGTTTGAGGGAGGAGGCTTATACCCAGCAGTGGGCTAGTACGGGCTGCCGATGTTGATGAACCTGAACTTCATGTCATGTTTTATTTTGGAAAAGAGATCAAGCACTTGCAAATTTTGAATGAAGATTAATGAAATTATAGTGAATCAAAAACCATTTTAATCCCATATTTTTCAAGGTATTAGAAAGAAAGGCAATCATAACATTAGAGAGATTAACGTGGCAATAGTTATATGAATATGGATGTAGAAGCTAAGAGGTAGAAAAGATGTGAACCTAGAAATAATGGCTGAGGTGGAGGAAAAATCATGTTGTGACTTAACTGGGGATAAAGAGAAGATGAGCCAATCATTACATTATACAAGTGTTACTTAGTTTGAGATTCTTTTATTATGTGCCATCCATTTTTGCCATGCTAAAGTATTTTATATCATAGATTAACATAACTTAATTAATCTCAACAAAATTCTTTATGATGAAATACGACGATAAGTACCAAATAGCATCTTCATTTTCATAATGAATTCCGCTGAAATAACATACTATGTATGTGTAATCTCGTCTCTCTCATAATTTAATTAAACTCTTAAGAGTGACACAGAACCATCAAGAATACGCAATACGAACGTACCGGAGTACATTAGTGTGCGTGTTCCGTTCAGGATACGCCGAGCGCCATAACTACGTATGTAGTATGTTATAGCCGTACGTATCTATTGTTTTACTGTACGACTTTAAGGAAACGCGTATATTTCTCTTCCCTCAGCGGGAGGGCGACACGGTCTTCGTTCAGAGATTTCTCGTAAATAGGTCATTCCCGCAATACAATTCCGTAAAGTACAACCGCGTGTCGGGTGTTGTTGCTGCGAATTTTTCGTCATTTCAAAAGGCTATATTGGAAGCATTTTCCTTTCAGTAAGTGGTTTTGGATTGTTGGACAATTTCAAAGGGAATCTTGTAACAAATGAATTCCCATTTCCCATATTTGAAGTAACGTTGTGTGGCTTCACATTTCACATGCCAAATTTCCTTTTGTGTTTCGCTGGTTTTTTTTACGGGTTGACAGATCGTTGTTTTCAAGTATAAATCAACCATACAAGTGGTTTGTTCAGTTTGGTGTTGTCAGAATCAACTGTTTACCATTTGAATGGCATCGTATATGGTCACAGTCGATCCGTATCTCGCATGTCAAACGTTTCTAGTTTCTCCGATAGATTTGCTGAATCTAGTTGACAGCGTCACCGGCACACAGACACAGACCGAACAATGCAGTATTTGTGCGGAACGCTGTTGCCAGGCGGCCTCGGCCGGCACAGTCACACGAGAAAGCGAATGAAAGCGGATCACTTTCCAGACACGGCACTTTGCCTGCATTTGTGTAGGAAGCGGATAACTCGTAGGCTTGCTGACTTTAGCTATGAAACTCTGAGGTTTGCAACACGAAATAAATGTGGAAGTTTAAATGTTTATTCAGGTAAACGGCTGCAGTGTTACGTTATTAGTTTTTGATCCTTTTCGTCTAAATCAAGATTTGTTTTTGTGTTAGTGAAAAGAGATTTTAAAAAGTCCAAAAAATATTTGTGAGTACAAGCGTCTCTCATGAACTTTGTGGTGACAAAATATAAGCGTTTTAAAGTAACCGATCGGCGTTTACCTGGTTTTTAAGTGAAAAAGTTCTTTGTGCTTGCGAGTTGCGACATGGATAACGCGGCCGCGGTTACAAATAGGGTTGTAAATCAATGGTAATAATAAGATTTATTTTGCTATTTTGCCCATAAATAAGGAGTTGTTTGGTTGGATAAAATTACAGCTTCAGTAAATTACATTAGATACATAAAAGTAGCTTTTCAAGCATGTTTTGCCGTGACAACGTCTTATAATTCGATAGAGCCGGCTGCACGCACGAAAAAACATGACTCATGAGGCGTTCTGAGGCGTTCCATGAAGTGACGTTGTCACGTTCAACTATCGTCAGTAAACCAACTTTACAGACAATCATTGTTTTTGCTACTAGAGGTTTGTTTGTATACTCTTTAAATCGATAGCCCTCTTTTGAATAGTTTCAAAGCCAACAACATTATATAAACAACATTGCTAATGGATAAACCAAACAAAAAACCGACACAGCCCTACACAGCCATCAGCGAGATCAATCGTGTTGATTGCGAGTTGCGACCGACTATTCACAGTCTTTTTCATTGCTGTATTGCAAACTAACATGTATCGGACGAAACACGTGCTAGCGTTTTTATTTCCAACATCTTTAAATATATTTTTTCAACCTTTGAAAGTCTTCTACAAGTACTACATTTATTTTATGCAATTTATACTGATATCTAGTATTTTGTTACACCAAAGAGATCTTCAAGTCTATATAACTACCTATCTAAAGTACTTAAGTGCCGTTTGAAGCAGAGCTCAATTTCAGCGCAAAATGCGTGGTTGAGGTAAACGCTCGCTCAAAAATTTCGCAATGTAGAATTATTTTTACGTATTCAGTCAGACATGCCGAATTCGACGATGCGAATTTAGCATGTAGGTTTAGAAAAGAAATAGGATATCTAGAATATGTACACATGTCGGTTATAAGATAAATCGCAATAAAGAAAGTATGCTGCCTATCAGATGTCGCTCGCTTTGTTCATACAAACAATAGTAACCACGTCTTGATCTAAATGAATTTTAATGTATTTCTAACGATTCGGAGAAAAGCGCTCTCAAAGCAGGAAGTTATGCCGTAGTTTTCTTATTATTATACTCTTGTAGAGATAAAGCTTTCTATTATATTATTCTCTTTTTAATAATTTTCTTCTTCTTATCGTGTCGATGCTACAACTGTATTTTGTTGTGTGTTGGAAAGATTAGCCAGACTAGATACTGCTTTACCGTGTCTAGCTGTTACCGGTGTGCGCCACAAGGAGGCTCTTTCCATGCACCCTTTAATAATATTCAGTAACTATATCTTGTTATCTAATATAAAATATCTTTAATCACTATAAGAAAGACAACCTTTCAGACCAAGTTAATTACTTTCCAGCAAAGGAAAATCAAAGCTCTTGATTAATGTCGTCATGTCTCATAGCGGACATTTTTCATCGTCGTTCATTTATAATAAGAAAGTACAGATTTTGTATTTCCTCTTTTATACTGCGTCTAATTATGAAATAGTTCAAAAATTCTAGAACCTGTTTTGATATTATTGAAATCACGGTTATAGCATATATGTATAATCCAATTTACGAGCAACACGGATATAAAACTAGAATTACGATTGATCTTGGAAGTATCAGCGTTGATGGATGGAGGTTCATTCAACCATATTGCGTCAGGGCACGAAAAAAGGCCGTAACTATAAATTTCGTAACTCAGTCGTTTCGTGTGTAAACAGTTATTAACATGGGTACTTTAATTTGATAGATTACTTCAAATATAAGAATAGACAAACAACACAAATTATATTTAGGAGTTCTACCTTTGTTTAAACTTGAGACTAGATGACGTTAAATGTCCATGAATAAGAAAAAAAATCATCAACTTAGAAGAAACAACTGTGCTTTTCATTTTCAGTGTACAGTGATGTTGAAAATGGAAACCGGCTCGTGACAATTTTGTTAATGCACTAGGATCGGGTTTACATTCTCCAGAGTCGGAAGCTCTTTGCTAAATGTACGCGGCTGTACCTCCCTGCGGAAATCCTGCGAGTCTGCTATTCGGACGTTAGATAGTATTACAGAATTCTACAAGCTTTTTGGTGCGTTTAAATATACTTCGGTTTAGGTAACATTGCAATTACGTGAATAGATAGGTGTTCGTTTTGGATTTTATAGTTATAAATCGGATATAACGTAGATATCTATTGTTCGCTATTTCTTTTTAATTTTGTTTCTTTATCTGTAACTGTATTCCACCTACGACTTCATAATATCCTCTCTTGCACAAACATCATTATTGTGGGAAAAAAAATATGCCTATCCTTGTTACTCACTATATTGTACCGATTGTACGTATTGTGCTGTTATATCATGTTGTGTATTTATTTTTGTGTGTAAACTTATGTAAGTTTATTCTATTCTATTTTAAACTATCCAATAAGGTTCACGATATCAACTTAAATATTTATAAAAAAAACTTTCACATTTAACACAGGTTCATCAAATAAATGATACCATTATCTTATAAAGTTCCTTTAAACATGAATGAAGTAGTAGTTCCTACATAATTTCCTTGGAAAAACAGCTTGCCGACAGGAAAACATTAACAAACAGTGGCAATGCTTCCTCCAATGCATTCTCGCTGGCATCCGCCAAGGGGCCATTAACCAGCCACCTGCCGCTCATAACAACATCTCGATAGGAATCCTGTTACGTATGATGTTTCTTTTAAATTTAACTTTTATTGCATCTTTTTTTAGAACTTTTTTGACGTGACAACGTCTTATAATTCGATAGAGCCGGCTGCACGCACGAAAGGCGTGAGGCGTTCCATGAAGTGCAAGCGAAAGCGCGGAACGAGCGACAAAGAAGCACAAAAGCGCCTTTGCGTTCGTTGTCACGTTCAACTATCGTCAGTAAACCGACTTTACAGACAACCATTTTTTTTTTATGTTTCTTTGTCTTGTTCTTACAAAAACTCATGAGTAAATTAATTACTTTAAGGTACCTTAAGTTACCTTTACCTTTAGTTTCAGTTGATACCAAATATTTTCAGAAACAAGAAAAACTGTTTTTATGTGCGTGCCTAAACTAGAGTACTACTACTACTTAAGGTTTATATCTTGATCTATTCGTATATGTTTTACTTTTAACAAGGCTATTACAATAAATTCTCCATGTAAATTAGCGTACAAAAGAAGCAAAGCATTATTTTCCTAGTGAAGAAAAAGAATATCCGAGAGAGTAGCGCAACTAATTTGCATTTGGTCAGGGCATTCATAACAAACAGGGTCCTTAGCTCTGCCACTACTTTTAATCCATGTCAATGTAAAATAAGCTTTACACCGTTGACTTAAGACTGTAGAATTAGGATCAAGCAACTACAAAGGATAGTATTACATCTGTAGTTATTCGCAGTACTTTTACAGCGAAACTTGGTATGAAATGGTTGGGTTCACTTGTTGTATCTAAAATTTACACGTCACGTTGTTTGTTTGGTCTACTCCATCTGTGTATGGAATATATTTAAATAACTTTTATGTCGTTTTCTTAAACATTGATTATTTTATATTCACTACTTTAGTACATAACTGTGTATGTATATGATTTTTTTTTCAAACCTACCACAGGCACCAGTCTTGATCCAGATTTATATCAAGATTTTAATCATGAATTAAGATTTAAGGTACGACAGTTATGTAAGTAATAAAAAATATCTCTAATAACAAACGGTCTTGTCTGCTTAGAGAGTAATAGACTTAATACATAGCCTTTCTAGAATAACGGTACTACTTGTTCACAATAACTGCCTTTGAATGGAGCTTAATTGATGTGACAGTAACAAGTTAGCTTACAAAACAACGACAGTGCGTATTCGAGTCTTCAGATGTTTTTATAGCGAAACTGCTATGCTTTATGCCGAGGTATGTCAACGAACTGCTCTTTATGGTCCGTCTGGAACTCAATTAGCTAAGCTAGTTATTGTGCAGTCTTAAAGAGTTGAAAAGAGGCTCTTTAAATTGTTGATTTTAAACACAGATGTTGAACGTTATAATGAAATATAAATGTTTTGATAGGTAAATGTTTTGATAAATGTTTTTTTTTTGTATTTTGTAAGCTTTTGTTTTCTGTTCTGTTTTGGAAGATATGAGAACTAATTAGAAATACGCAAAAACATGTCACTTCCAACTCTGCTAAAATTTCAAAACCAAGATTACTTTCAGACTGATCATTATAAGTTATTATCGACTATGCATTTATGTCGGTATGTAAAAACAAGTCTGACTTTTATTTAGCCGTGTACTTAACTGAACCCCGCTGCATGTCACTACTGACTGTATATATTATATATGTACCTGTGTACGCAAAGGTATGATAATATTTTTGCCATTTTCGGTGCAGCTACACATGCGTGTGTTGGTAACATGATTTCTGCATTACACGCAAACATGTGAAACGGCCCTTTTACAGTTACATACATATATATAAATACAAATTGGTTGTTCGTTTGTCAATCGGCGTGGCCCCATTCCGCGCGGTCGTCTGACGCTCGTATGTGTGCGTACGTTGTACGTGTAAACTAGACATTTTGTTGCAAACCATTTGCCTGGCAACCAACGGGAAAAACTGCCAAGGTTTTATTCGGTGTGCATTTTAATTAGTCGCTCTTGGATAACATCTATTTATATTTTCTTAGTGTTGTTTTCTGTGAAATAATTAGCATTTTATGATGTAGACTGGTTTTATTTTAGTCTAGATCTTAGACTCTGCAATGAAGACTGTCGACACATTGACAAATAACATCATATTATAAGATGACAAATGACAACTGACTGAGCTGATAGACAGTATAATATAATATGAGTCCCAACGGCAACGCATGAATGAAATGAAGGTCTTAATTTTAGGTTATAGACCCAAATTTTCTACTACCTACCTACTGCGCAGTGCAAGCATAGCAACTGAAATAGGTATTAGGTAACACATAATCTAAGCAAGGTTGAAAACCCGTCTAGAAACAAACTTACACAATTTTGTGTGCACTGGCATTAGTCTCACACTTCCGGAGCAAACATAGCGCTTATGTGTGAAAGAGGTGACGCACGAAACTTTTTACGTTTAGTTGTACAAACAATTTGTTATCATATCACCTACCATTGTTGGAGTAAAGTACTTACGTACCAGTCACATTTCACATGACTTTTTGATGATACGTCATATTTCATGATAATTTAAATATATCGCATTCATCGAACATGTATTATTTGCTAGTACCTAAGTGTGAAGTGGTCAATGCTAATATTGTCAATGCAAGTTCTTCGAACACTTTATGAGTAAATATGGTCGTATTTAATTACGCTCTTCGACTCAAGCTTGTTTCTGTGAGATAAAAGGAAACAGAAAAAAATAACATTCAAAGAAACTGCATTAATAGGACTCATCCTAATAGGTTGGGACTTTACACACCTGAGCGCGCAGTCCCCAACTAAGGAAGGATAAACAAACAAAAAGTGACAAACAAACTATCCCGAGTGGCCGCAAGCACAGCTCGCTCGGAGCGCGTAAATCAAACTCCTGTCTGCAGACTGGTAAACTTTACTTGGTTAGTTTTTAATTGATTTACTAGTCCAGTCAAATTACGAAATAAATAAACATGAGCGAATACAGTTTGGGGACTTTGAGGATCGATAGGGCGGTGTATTCTGAGCATACATTCCAATTTGAGGGGCTGTACTGAGGTCAGCTCAAGGTCATTTCGATGGAAACGCGTTTCATTCGATATCTCGAGAATGGTTGGTGTTAGGCGAAAAATTGTTGAGACCTTTTCTTTTCCAAACAAAATTTACAAACTTTTTCATTTGAAACTTTTTTTTATAACATTAATATTTTTCAACTTATTACTCCCGCAAGGCAAAAATTTTACTTTTTTTTCAATTTTTCGTCGTTTCTCCCCAACTATGAAATTTTATTAAATTTTACCAATCATCAAAGTGTAGATCTTTCAATTATGAACAATTTTGTACTTGAACTTTTTTCCGTAATGCCAATACCTTCGGAGTTATACCGAGCGAAATCCGAATTTTATAACCTATTTTTTTATCAATAAATGTGTGAAACAGTTTTAATTGTTAATTTACTTCTTACCCAAATTAACCCAAAAATGTACCCTAATTAAATACCTAATTTTTAAATAGTTTAATCGATTGACCTTTTTATATTGCGACAGTGGCGCGGATTTCGCTCGGTAAAGTAATACATAACTCCGAAGGTATTGACATTACGTAAAAAAGTTTAAGTACAAAATTGTTCATAATTGAAAGATCTACACTTTGATGATTGGTAAAATTTAGTAAAGTTTCATAGTTGGGGAGAAAACGACGAAAAATTGAAAAAAAAGTAAAATTTTTGTCTTGCGGGAGTAATAAGTTGAAAAATATTAATGATAGAAAAAAAAGTTTCAAATGAAAAAGTTTGTAAATTTTGTTTGAAAAAGAAATGGTCTCAACAATTTTTCGCCTAACACCAACCATTCTAGAGATATCGAATGAAACGCGTTACCATCGAAATGACCTTGAGCTGACCTCAGTACAACCCCTCAAATTGGAATGTATGCTCAGAATACACCCCCCTATCGATCCTCAAAGTCCTCAAACTGTGTTCGCTCATGTTTATTTAACTCGTTTTTAGCCATAATTTGACTGGACTATACTGGTTATTACAGTTTCTCCCACTTGTGCGAACCAACTTTTTGCGGCTGAGTTGGAATGGAACTTGCCAGGCCCGTTATAGGTATGTGATTGGTTTGTATAACTGTATTTTGCGCTCACGGATGATGGATCTGCCTGCTGAGCTCGATTGACGAGTGGAAAAGTCGATAACGAAACGAGATAATCTCGGACAAACACGCATCTTAGAAATTAATAAATGTATAGCTATTTTAACGCGTCAATAGTTTATATGTTTATTTTAAGCAACATATCAAACTACCCTTTTTCTTAGAAACAGTCAACATAGTACTTGTGGTAGATGGATACAATGTGGGCTAGTGACTCGCGTTTTCCTGCTTACGATATTTCCCTTACATAAAGACCCCTAGTAACACGAACAACATGGCGTAAATAAAAAGGGCGACAGATTTACACCACCCACCCTTAACTCGTCATGAATGTAACCGTTATTTTCCAATACTAATATTGACAAGAACTGGAATAAAAATCAAAATGTTAACATCAAAGGTTATTTTTGGTTTTCGTTCGTATTTTGTAATTTATTATCTGTTTCGTACTTCCTTTGTAGTTATCTGAAGAAATTTGAATTACATTTTATTGGGGAAAGGGAAAGGTAATATACACACAACAGCCATTTATCGAATAAATAAATCATATTTTCCTTATAAAAGTGTCTAAAAATCACAGGATTGTGATCAAAATTTACCCGGCTTACGCGTATCAATAAATAACTTACTAGACCAAACTGATATAAAACATTTGTGGTGCAAAGTGTATGTATATTCAGAGAGATACATAAACTGCGTCGTAAGAGCTCATGTTGCGCGGTTAAATGTTTACAGACAGTCCATGTAGGTATCTACAATCTTACATCATACACGAAGTAATAATAACTGGCTCGAGAGATTTTATAGTTTGTGTGGCAACAAGGTAGGTTAGGTACAAGCTTATTTGACGACCAGAAATTACCATATTTTCCTCAAAAATTAGCACAACAACTAAACTTATTAAACGAAATTGAAATGTCACGCATCTAGGCAAATGTGAAACTTTAAATAATTGTTCCTCAATCATAAAATCAGAGCCACACAAATATCAGTTAACAAAAAAAACCCTAAAAATTAAAATTTACGATTCATTCATGTACATGTACATTAACCAAAACTGTCCACTCAGTCGGAATCAGAACAGAACACGTGAAGCCCTTCAACAACAAATCCAAAGATAAATGGAATTAGTTCGAAACACGATCGGAATGGGATTTGACAACAGTTTTTGCTTGCTCAGCCGTGGTTCGTGCCAAGCGTTTTGTTTACGACCGTAGGTAAATACAAAAGAGGCGAGTAAATACGAATCTAGAATAGAATGCTCAATGCCCACACAGCTATGTTCTATTTAATAGTTAGTAGGTACAAAGACACAGAATATTATTTGCTTGGATGAGGTAAATGACGCAATACCATTTATTACATTCAGATCTAATAACATCATTCATGAATCGGTGCATTATTGTATAATATTAGATTAGTATCTGTTATATTAATTTCATGGGATAAGATTGTGGTTTCTAAACGAAACTTGCCTTTAGCTAAATAAAAGTAAATTATGTTTCTTGCCATTTTATTATGTTTTATTTTATTACGCTAATATTAATTTCAAGCGAGGCGCTGGCTTTTATTTGTAAATCTGAAAAAAAAATGCCATAAAAACATATCGTTATAAACCTTGAAGTCACCGGTATCAAGCAGTTGCTCGTCGGCAGGTTATGAGATAACAGAAAGTCGATAAGATACCGGGTATTGTGCACTAGACATTCTTTCGCAAATACGACCGAAGTAATAAAAGGATTCGGATGACGTGTGCTCGCGAAGATATAAGAGTCACATTCCGGCCGGCCTTGGTCAGCGTTATCGAATTGCGCATGCCAACGTTAAATTGCTTAGTGGCATGGAGCAAAGGTCATGCATATTCTCTTCATTTCAATCTTAAGACTGCACGTTTTTAACAAGGTTATTTTAATTGCTAATTGTAAATTTGAATAAAATGCCTATTTTTAGACGGCAAATGAACAATGACGTCACGTAGCCTAAATCTCCCGGGTTACCACGTTTTTTGGCATTTGCCAGTTAAAAGTTGTTTTTAAATTTACGAGGAAACAGATGGACATAACACATGCTTGATTTTTTAACTTTATTTTAGATCCGCGCAGTTAGTTAAAAAATATGCCTATTAAATGACGATTAATAAGGCATGTAATTTAACTCCTACGGCATACAATACATAATAGATCCGTGCTAAAACGGGCATATGTCAAGCGTGATCGTTTAAACTCAACAACTACTTTAAATAGATCGTCAATTCCTTCAGAAATCTGAGTTTATCCAGTCTACTATAACGATTCTATGTATGGATATTAGGTATTTACGTATAATCTACATGCGGCAAACTAGGATTACATTACACTATTCACAAGCGACAAGGAGAATTATTCAAAGCTCTACAACTGTATGTATGCTTCTGTACTTCTCGCAAGACGCAAATCAACAAATACTGAAACTAATTGCAAACCCCGTAAGCCTGTTAATTATTGTGCGTTGATGAGGCCACACATACCAGTACCATTATATTATACAGATTAGTTGTTTCAGAGCGTTTATATTCAGAAACAATGCTCTAGAAGTAATTTCATTAGAACCTAGATACACTGATACATGTAAATTTATTTTGGGAACGTAGCAGCACCTTATAAAATTGTTTTTTTAACCAGTTCATCGGTGGTTCGTGCGAAACAACAAAGCTATAATCATGTCTGCTGCACATTATAAAATGAATAAGCACTGCAGTTCCAAATAAATCGGCATTTTCAAAGTCACACGATCATAATACTGCAGCCGAAACAGCAAAATATATTTTGCGGCATATACGGTTATTATCGAGTCGAGAAGCGTATTCCGAGATCACGTAGGGGACTGGTCGTACTGAGCACTCTGGCTCGGTGCGGCGAGCCTGTGTTAAATTACCACCCGCACATACAACGTAGCTATGCCGCATACAGCATCCATAGATATATTGCCAACTGCTGTATACTTCTAAAGCTATATTGCCAGTCATAAGCGACGGCCCCTGCCTCGTAAAAATGTGCAAGCTAACGGAAAACTGTTATATCTTTCGGAGAGCCCGCGCTGCGGTTTTCTCGGGTGCTAAATCAGCGAAATCTTTTGCAATCAATACGATTTTAGATTATGACTTGTGTTGCTATTAAATTGATCTCCAGTTACTGGCCAAGCTTATTGCTCAACATCTAAACAGGCAGAAGTATTGCTATTTAAATATCTTGACATTAAATGAGGCTAAGTTAGTTATGAATTAATTTCGGTGCCCATTTAAATTATTATACAGTATGTCTAAAGAACCGACCGCTAAACTATGTTTGGCTTCCATACTTGGTCAGAATTAGTGTCAGGGCCAAGCGGAAGTCTGCATAAAATAGTAATAAAAACACGTTTCAAGTCGCTCGCTCGTAACGCTGATTCACGAGTTCGTTAGGGTGAAATGTTTTGGAATTCAGACGGCATGTAGAGCTGAATCGACATTTTGCTGGTAGCGTTTGCAATGTGGGATATCGCTATTCATGGCACATCTGCGAGACCGTGGATCCATTCAACCGTCACAAAATGAAACTGAATGCCATTTGAAGTGAAGATGCGCCGGTCGCTCGCTATGTAGGTACAGTACAGATCCAAGAGGTCGCCGGGAGTGCGACTCGGCCGACGCGGGACGGAGGCGAGGGGAGGCGTCTCGCAAGCCGCCCGGCAACTGCGCCATAACTCGCCGCGCACGTACAACCAGACAATCGCAATTATTATTAACAGATATATACGTTTAATGATCGTGTGTGCCGCACTCGGCCCGATGTAGGTTTCATCTTGCGAACGCAAGCGATTATCGCGTTTGCGTCTTCTAGGTTTTCGTGTCACAATCGCACGAGGGCCGGTGCTTGTTTCGTTTAATGGGGTGAGAATTAGCGAAGACGGCGGCGTGAGGGTGTGGGATGAAGGGGGTTGCTTACGACTGAGTTAGCAGAGCCGATGATTTGTGGCGCGGTTAGCGTTCATCTAGCGACTGCTGGAAGGAAGGGCATAACTCACGGGAACAAAGACAGAAAGCCATGCGTCACCGTTCGGATGACACAAAGCACTTATGTGGGGCTCGAGATGCGCCGCGGCTGACGACAGCGCCAGCATACTCGGATGAATTCCGCAAACGGTCGTGATGGCACGTCCTAAATTGGAAGTTCACAGAATTCGGTATCTGCTACTTTGTCTTTCTGCGAAAGTCCTGTATTACTTCAGACAATACAAGACGTGATAAGAAGAGTAATCTTACGAGTACAAACACGAGCTAGTATTATTAAAATAATTAAGTTTACGGTTTGTGAGCGCGGCGAATTAGTAATTAACTAAAACTACTTAAATCATGACTTGTTTGATCTTCGAGAGCAACAAATCTCGCATGTATCTACAATCTTACAATGTAGGTTGTATTATAAAGCTGTTTGAAATGTGCATGTTAATTTGGGGTCACGAAACCGTCTAAGTATGAATAAATATTTGAAAGTTATAATTGTGCCTAACGTGACTGATGTTTCTGATTGCGTGTGGGTGGTTATTTAGTAGCACTACGAGCCAACGGAACGGTGAAATTTAAATGGATAATGACAGAAAAATTACTGGTGGTCGCGCGTAGGTCATAAATCACCAATCAGGTGGTCAGATATCTTGAATTCACTGGGTTTGATGAGCGGAAAAGAACGGTAAGACGTCTAGATTTCATATAATCATATAACTGTTTAAAGAGAAGTTATCTAGATAACATCAACATTGTATAGAATTAAACATCTATATTCTATACACTCAATGCGTAAAACAAAACGTCTCGTAAGTTTTATGTGACAAAAGATTTGGCCAAGAAAATGACTTTAAAAACATTAAATGGCACAAAGATGAACGTTGAAGATAATCAAAAACTTACTTTACTGTCCAGGATGCTGTAATATTTCAGTCCTTTATCTGAAACAAATAAAAGGATCATGATTAAAGCAGTCAAAACCATGTGCATATGTGATATAAATACAAGCTACATAAACTGTTACTTGCAAAACATCACCGCGAAAAGCGGTCATTATCTAAAACTTTAGTTTCTAAAAGTAAACAAACAAGTAAACCAGTACCGATAAAAGAATCGAAACAAGCTCAAACATAAAACAAAGAGCCTTCAAATACAAACACCGTCATTCAATACAGAACGGAATCGTAACGCATTTAAATAAATATAAGAATCAGAGGTTTACGAAGGGTGGTGGGTGAAAGGCCTAGCGCACTATAGCAATGAAACTACAAGTACATTAACTGCCACGATCTTGTAGTCCGTGCACGCATCTAACATGATAAGTAGGACCAAGGATATAATGCATTCTGTTGATAAATATAAACTTTAGCTTCTTTCACGATGCAGTAGCAGTAGCTATTAATTTAAAAGTAGTCATGAAGTGGACCTTCCTTTATAGTAGTAATATTTACTCTGTGGTATTTGGGTAGGATGGGGGCGCACAGCCCGAACCGACGAAACGGACAATGCGCATAAAAAATCAATAAATGCCGGGCTCGGCCTTCGGCGAGGTCGTGTGACGCTTTGCTACCAACGGCCGGCAACACCCCCAAAGATTCGGCCACTTGAAACTTTTACCGAATTTAGGTTAGCTTTGGTGTGCTTTTATTCCTTCTGTGACATCGCAATATTCATGATTCAAAACATTACAAATAATCTCAAAAAGTAATTCTAAAAATATCCTGTAGCGATTGCCGATGCTATTACAGAATTTACGGTCGAATTAGCATCGGTATTGTGAAAGAATAATTGATTGATTGCAATACGAGTATTGCACGTGGATTAATAAAGGCGATATCAACGAGTTCAAACTAATTGTCTATTGACACGAGTCGTGCCCGTTAGTTACAACTTTGCGAGGAAGCAGAGAAAGCAACTTTCACAGTAAATCTCAACCAACCACTTAACTTTTAGTAGGCTCTTCTGTTTTAGATGACCAGGATGAGGTGGGTTCAAAACGGTTTTCTACTTAGCTTTGTTTGCCAAAAACAACTACAATAATATTAACGTAAAATATCGATACTATGATGATGAAACACAATATACAGATAACAATAACCCTTATCTTACTTTTGTATTTTATTAGTATTTGATAATCGAAACACCAAATAAAAGACATTTAAATTACTAAGTTTGAAACTAGATCACACTTCAGCCGATAGGTAATTAAATCAAAAGTAGGTCAAAATAACAATACAAAAGTCTAGTACTTTTGTGAAGAATACATTTTTCAAATACATATAACCTTATTGTCGCAACGGAAAGGACTGGGGAGAAAAAATCAAAACTAAGACATTCAATTTTAATTACGTATGCGTGTGTCAATCTCAACTTCAGCGAACTGTACTGTACGTATATACATATATTATTTATAATTAGTACAAATCAGTTACAGTGTAAGAGAAAGATATGTACCAAAGTAGGTAGGTTATTCAGGCACATAATGTAGAGTAAAGTATTTAAAATTGGCCTTAGTTCAAAGAGTTAACGCCGTTTCATTCAGTGCCAAGTGCAATATTTTTAGAAGAGTTGGCGTGTACTTTTTCTAATTTGTAGCGCGGTGGAGTGACAAGACACGAGTTTCGAGATGCGCAATCGCTGAATACGTTTTGAAATGTTTATCTAAATAAACAAGTACATAGGTATAACACCTACACTATACTCTGCTTTAAAATAACAAGATATATTTATACTGGAGATTGTTTATTTTGAAATAATTAGTATTTATATTTGAGTTACCAGTTAGCCACAAATGTAACTGAATTTACATACGATGTTATTCTATAATTTATAAATCACATAGAATCGTCTAGCCTCGCAAGATAAGTCCTTGAATTATATGAGCTCATTCAGTTGACTTTGCAATGGTAGCTTCGTACATTTTTCTTGTAGCAGGTGATCAATAAAACGTCCATTTTGTGAAGGAAGACCGGCAATTGGAGCTCGGCCACGCGTGACTTAGCGAAGGTAATCCCGAGCTAGACGTCGCACCATTAATCATCTTAAATCCGTTTCGGCTGTGTGCTACTAACTATACAGGGTCTCGACATCTATCTAATACACGTACCGAATAGTGCACAATCATGATAAGATATCAACAACGGCACGCCCCGTATATTTGACAGTAAGTTAATGTTGAAGGAAATACTCTTTATAAAAGTATTTTCGTTAAAAATTTCGTGTTTGTGTAGTACTTATCTTTTCTCATTAAAAACTGTGACTATTTTACTAACAATTGATATATTTACTAACTTCTTGACCTAATTCGGCAGTAGCTTTACTTTATATTTTTGAAGTGTCAGACGATTACGCGAAATAAATACAGAAAATTATTTTCAAAAGAATGAAATGATTTTGGACATAGTCGTCTGCTCAAGCAATTATTTCTAGACCCACTCCAACTTTGCGGCGACCGAAGAGTGATAGGAAAGTTTAAAATTAGAAATAACTTCTAAAGAACTTTGGATCGTTACTCAGTGAATAACGTACACTTTCCCACGAAGACGTACGAGAGGACTCGATAGCGATCGGGCGAAATGTCACAATGGCATAGGTCTGGCGTGGTTGCAACATATTGCAACTTATCTACATACATCTACATGCAGCAGTGTATGTCAACGTCAACCTGTCTATCTTTTCACACGGAAATGTTAGATTTTGATGAACAAATGTTCTGTTGATCCAACTAAAATATACCAAGGATTCCGAACAAATAAGAGCTAGGTAACACACCAATACTTTAGCAACCACACCATAAACATTAGCCGAACACGGCAGAAACGTATATACTTTTTGCTCATTTCTATTGGTCTCCTACCCGAGAACCGGTCGAGTCAGTCTGCCCTGCACATAAAACAGGTCTAGAAACTATACGTAGAGTAGGGAGGTAGAAGGGGGGAGTAAAGAAAGTTGCAGTGGCGTAGGTCGAGATAAGTGCCGGCCAGTTTTGCACAATGAAATAGTTCAGTGAACGTAGCGAGAAACTTGAATTCCATGCGTAAAAATGTTACATTACTGTTGAGTTGGATTTGCGGGAATACTTAGAATGTTGTTTATCTGGCTCGCTTGAGTTATGTGTACAATGTGTAATGAAAACTCAAGTCTGATACTAATTAATTAGTCTAGAATATTAGTTTTGTTACTCAATTATTATAAGCCGGTTTGTTATCTCAGGATTCAAATAGATATAGACATAATATTAGCAAGTTTCATAATGAGACTTAGCAACTTGTCTAGATTTATATGAGTACATCGCAGCTTAGCTATAAAGACATTAAAATAATTTCAAGCTATTTTTCGACTTTGCGCTTATAATGCGTGACAATGTGCAATAAATAATAGAGGGAATTGAGTTTTTATGGCCCTCATACAACACGTTTTTGTTCTATGTTCCCATGGAATATTGACTCGAATATTCAAGGTTATGTACGAAAGACTAGGATATACATTTTACGAATACATACACCTATTACGTAGCTTTGTACAATAATAGAATAATAGATATGTTATTGTTTATTATTCATAATCATCTAAAACTTTATTCATATTCACTTCGATGTTTGAAGATAATTTATAACATTAAGCAGGTCGCGACATTTCTCGACGGTATTTTAATCAAAAGAGCCGACGCTTTCGAATACATTTACATAAACACATAACGATAATGTCATCACTATCGAATTGTGCTTATACATTATTTGAATATGTCCGTTCGTATTGATTGTAATGTTGATCACGTGTTCGCCGACCACATTCACACGTAGTAAGCGTTATTTTTCTGATTTCGTGTCTTTTCCGCTTGTTTTAAATTGTAAAGCGTTCGTAGAATTCGTGTCATGATTTACGAGCACATTTTGTTGATGTAAGGTAATTGCGATGTGAAAGTTTTCCGGGCGTTCAATGACGATATAAAGTGAGTCTTTTATTGTGCTGTTAACAATGACAGTATTTCTATTCATATACGAGGATAAATTGGTTGTTTTATAACAATAAATGTTCTTACATATCGTATGCCATGAACCGTGATCTTCAATCCCAATTTATCAGCATTAACTGCGAGGATATGAGACCAATATAAAACCTGTACAAGGAACACATTTGCAATCCATCCTATAACGAATCGGATTATAAAACACATAGTAAATCAGATCCGTATTTCCACCATAATAGTATAGTATAGTTAATGTTTTGGTCGCGGCCCTGCGCGCTATCACAAAGAGCTGTTTCATAAATCGCTGGCAGAACAGAGACAGAAAAGAGTTTTTATTCGACGGGCACCGCCAGCACTCGCCAGTCGCATCGATCACGTCACGGAACCGCCCCGCGGGGACACCAATTGCATTCGACTCGATTTAGGACACACTATAAACTTTATTTTTGTTGCAAACGAAAACACTGGATCGTGCAGCTTAAAAAAGTTATGATGCGTTTGTGTTGGCAGACAGGAATATTCGTTGAATATTATGATTTATACAAGCAATAATACAGATAGGCCTTATCCAACTGATATTATTTTACTTCAAGATAACATCAGTGTCTATTCGTGCTAATTTTATCGCTAGGCAGACCTTAACATAATTGAAGAAATTGCTAGTAAAACCTTAGATTTAATCTTAATAAGCCAAATCGTCTAACAAATGCATATAAAAATCGACACCACACCACAAATACATAATGCATAAAATGTTCATGAATAATTTAGGATGTTTGTTGCTAATGCATAAGTTTATCCACAATACAAAGCTGAACTCAGCTTGAGGCACAAGGTCAGTGAACGGTCCCACGCCCTATAAACACCCTAGGGTGAGTTATTATTATTACATTCAGTTTATACATACATTATGCGTATGTTTTGTACAGCTCGCTTCATTGTATACGTTACAGGTGGAGTGGAGTTTACAGTACCTACCTGATGGAACCCTTCGAGCGACTCGATCCAAACAGTCCGGCCCCGCTGACCGAGCACAATCCAACAATCGGGCATGCACAACACAAAGGGAACTATTCCTTGTCAGTCAACAATAGTAACAATGGTTCGTCGCGTGAATCGAACGTCGCCGTACGGTCGCGAGGAGTGTTTATCTGTCGGTGACAGCGACTGACTGCCGCGCCATTGCGAATAATAATAACGAGGTGGTTAATTATTGTTATTACAGCCCGCGGCGGTCGCACTCGCTCGCTGTACTCGTGTCGATAGGAAGGTGGCGTAACCGCTGAATTCCATATATTCGTAGCGCACTCACACACAGACAGTCGCAAAGCGCGCCACGTGTGGTGACGTCGGCGATGGCTAGGCGCAGATAAGCGTGTGTTTGAAGCGCGTTGGCAGTATGCGCGTATCGATCTCGCGATAAATTCGATACGGCGGCGGCGGCGGTGGTGAGCGGTGAATGCACCGGCCGGTTGCCAGCCAACGGCGTGGCGGCCGACTTTCACGACACGACAGCGAAAATATAATTTACGGTTGGTGCAAGCCGCAGCGAGGCTCAACCGACGATGTATAATCACGAGAGAACGCAAACTTAGCTGCAGCCACTTGAACGCAGCAGCGGGCGAGCGCGGGCGCAAAGCCACGCGGTCACACGAACATTCTCGAAGCGGGAGATAACACGTGTACTTGCTTATTATTAATGGAGCAACACACATAGGTACTTGTATAGTAAACTGATAAAGCATAATAACGCATCATGCCCAGTTACTACAAGTCCAGGTGGATGCGGAGATGACACCCGGTCGCATGTCGGAGAGCCGTAGTCTTTCACGGGCAATAATCCAATTTGGCGTCAGCCGCGCCATTTTCTAATCACTCTAATTGGGAACGCCCCGGACTTCAATTACCACTATCGTAGGTTGTTTTCGAGCAGCCACGTTTAGCAGTAATAAACGCAATTAAAACGACAAGATAATCTTACGAGAATGAAGTAATTACAGAAATAGATTATACGTGGGAAACTTGATCATGGACTCGCCGATTAATAGATGAAATGGAGCCGGAATCAAGCTTGTAACTCTAGTGGATTGATGAATAGTATACTTGGCGCAGCTGAAGATGGGGATCGTCTGTCATCTCTAGTAGAGAACATGAAATAGGCTAAGCACCAAGCCATAACATGCGGAAACAACGTGATTAATAGTCGCGACGCGACACGAGTACGTACTGCATGGTTATACATCAAGCCCACTCGCAATGTCGCTTGTGTTCTTAGGAAACAAGGAAAATATGTAACCCATGATTTTGAAGAAATCCATTCCATATTTACGCAAATGACGTAAACAGACGTATGAAGTTAATTGGTATACTTTTTTAAGTGGGTTTGGATTGTAATCACTCCGGAAATAGCAGTAGTCGCTAGAAAATGACGAAGCGTCTGTCTGGTCATTTCAGGTCGAGTGCGCAACAAAAACGACAGCGTCAAATAAACTATCAGTCGGCCAACGTTAGAACTTGCAGGCAAAAAGTGAATAATGACAGACGTCGTCGTCCGCGACTCGCACCACTATAGCGCTATTTCGAGACATGTTTTCCTCGTAGCAATATACCTACAGAGTCGGAGACTTCTAATAATAATATTGCAGTACACACACATAACCGCACGGAATAATAACGATTGTTTGCAAAAAGTCGTTGAGTACAAACGAGATGCGTGATGAGATTAGTACGTGGCCACATTTATAAAATAAATGTATAAACTGACACGTGGCCAGCGCAATTTCTTGAAAAGCATAAGGTGAATGACTCGTGTAACATTAATGGGCGTAGAAAGCAAACAAAAACCTCGAGCGAAATATGGAAACGGATACACAAAGACGAGGGCGTAACGCAAATTAGAGCCGCATTAGCGACAACTTCAAGTAACATTAAAGGAGTTTCTGTTATTACCGCACGCGACAATGTAAGCGTCTCGATGGACGAAGTTAGGAAGTTGAGAGAGCGTGGAAGATTACATAATACACTGGAGTTTGGTGCACGAGTTGCCGCGAACTTGTGTTTTATGTGCACACATGCAAGCGTTTGATGTACGTAGTGTTATGAGAACTGTTCTAAACTCGAGAGCCGGCGAGAGCGGGGGGCAGGGGGTGTATAAAGTTGGAGCGTCAACTTTCCGGGAGCAATTCGCAGAGTGTGCACTAAAATATAGTTCAAAGTAAGTTCCAGCGAACGGAATGGAGATGATGCTAACAGCTGCGTCAAACTCGCCATTGATGTTAACTTACCAAGTTATTAATCCAATAGCTTGGAGCAACTGTTTAATAAATTCACACACTATCTTAGAAATGGCACTGCGCCAGGTTTGAGCATAACTTTACTTGTACGTCTAAGGCGAATCAATAGACCGCAGAATTCGAGTGTAGTAGAGTACGCCATATCTAAGAAAATGTGTTACGGAGTAGGAAACTGTAAGAGTAAAGTTATGAAGTTCATAACCAAATTTTAAATAAGTTGGAAAAGCTCATCGCATATCCAATTAAAATGATTGCTTTCAAGGTTGAATATGGATCGTCCATAATACAGAATCTAGAGCCCAGTGTATACATGTCTATATGACCAAAGAAAGTTCAAAGAATGAATGTATTGTGCAATCATCTATTTTTGTACAAGATAGTCCAATGAACTGCGAAATAGTATCCTGCGTCAACGTCTGCGATGCCCTCATTATGGAAATTCGAACCGCATACTCCATTTACTTGGAAACATACAACTATCTTGTCTTAGCACACATTGCACAACATAAATAACCCTCATATCTCGTGAATGAGAACTAATTAAACTAGGTGCAATCAAATATCGTAACTTTCCAGGGTGCGCAAGTTCATAATTATGCCGCTATGTAGATTACATAGTAAAGTTATGAATAAGCAGGCTACGTATTCAGCATATTTATTACAAGATCTCAAAATAATAAAATCTTAAACTATAGTTAACTAAAATCTCTCGGGGATAATACAGTTTGGATACTTAATATCAAGTAAAATATCAGTAAAACAAATATGGTCGTAAAAGTATAAAATACAAAATAAGTAATTCTTATACCAACTGCATCAGGTTCGTTATCTTATCTACAGTCATTCAAAATTGAAATGACCTCCAAAAAGATCACAGCTAAACGAATCCGATTTCTAAATTGTCTTTCAACAGTGCGTACAAAGTCATAATCATTATCGTTTGTTTCAAGAACTTAAAATTTGTAAGCAACTAGAGTCCGCCCACAACTGTCCGCGCTCAAGGACTAGAGAATCCTCTCTTTGTGGTTCCTGCAGGTTTTGAAGTCAGTGTTGGAGCCAAAATATATCCTTTTAAGTTCACACGTTGTCGTCAAACAAACTTTCACATTCGTAATACCTTTATGTAGGATATTGTTTGGCCTAGCGTAACATTGCCATCTATCGCAGCTATACAAAACAATCAGTTTCTTGGGAACGCTTTCGATTGGTACTGATTGCGATCAGTTGAATTTTATCTATCGGTCGGTCTGCAGATACCTCTATCTTTTTCACGTGTATGGTATATATTATGTTAAAACAATATAATGTGTAGTTTACATTTGTCTTAAGTATCCGACCTTTAACAAGGTGAAGATTATCAATCTAATACTTTATGGACTGTGTCTAAGTTCTAATACATAGGTACACAAATAATATGCAAAAGGACAAGGTACATAGTAGTTTCATATCTCATATTAAACGACACAGAGCGTGGAAAAGGCATGAAATTAAGAGATAAAAGTGATGTTAAGATGAAAATAGATAGTAACGTTATGTTATGTGTGAAAAATGACATGTAGAGATCTTAAGTGATAGAAAAGTGGAGAAGACAAGAAGATTGAGTTTAATAAAGATTTTTTTAATTTCGATGTTTGGTCCATAACTAGGTTCATGTCAAGTAGGAGGTTTATTTATTTATTTAATGTTAAATAAAGTCCTTATAATGAAGGTACCTATACATCTAAAAAATTATGTAAGGTTTAAAAATAAGTGAAGGTTACGCAGCTTGCAGTCAATGCTAGTTCTCAATATTTTATACAACATAGTTTCAAGAGAATCAGTTTCTGTAATTGCTTTTGAGACATTGTTACGAACGTAAAACGCGTAGTCAAGCAAAATGTCGTAAGATACATTATTGGCTTAACTTCTATTTGGAATAGGATATTTACTATGTCACACAGCCATATACAAAGCAAATACATACAGTGTAACATATAGCAAATATTGTATTAAGTGGATCAGTCATACGTGTTCTTGAAATATGTGATACTGCGAACTGCCATTTTCTTTGATACGCGGATACAAATCCATATCGATAAGAAATCACAGAATGTTAACAGAAACTTGGAGAAATAAAAAAAGTATTTCAGTACAGGTGTTGCTACTTGTTAATCAGATTCAATTCAATTATTTATATTTTAAAAACCTTGATTAACCTTAAACGATAAAACATGTTTATTTTAGTTCTAAAACATTTCCTTTCTCCAACACACGAATTGTGGATCCTATGATAACAATTTGCTACAATTGTAGGACGAAATAGCAACCATAAAATAATAAATAAAATAAGACCTGAGGCTAAGCGATAAGGTTACTTTAAGTTTTTTTTATTTATTACCTGGTGCGCCCAATCAATACATTAGATAAGGTTTTTAAAATAATGTGTATTGCTAAAAAAGTAAATCTTTCCAAAGATGATGCGGCAACAAATTACAGACACGACTAAGTCACAAAACAAAGCCCCTATGGTCAATTGGTTTGATTGAGCGGCGAAGAGCGTGAAGCAAACAGAAATTAAATTAATAACGACCGCGACGAAACGCCTTTCCGGTGTCACAACGTACGATCAATATAAAAGACTATCTCGCCTGCTCATGTGTTACACCGACTTTATTCACAAATATGGAATAAAATAGTGAACATTCACAAAACACTAAGTTAACCACAGTCAGACCAGTAAAAGTTTAGGAGAGATCTTTGCCATGCAGTTGAATATACTAAGGAAAGTTACATGTCGCATGACAATTTATGTTACTCAGGGATTACGTAGCTAAAATATCTAATATTTAAATAATAAGTATAAGTTCAGTAGCTTCGGTTTCATACAGGTATGGAAAAGTGAGATGTAATTTGGTAAACCGTTTACAATAGCGACGTAACCATAAATAGCTCTAAAACTCGACGAAAAATAAAAGCCGAAAACGAATGTTTAATTTGTTCAAAGATGTTCATGGAAAGTTTTACGATATTCAACTATTGAGAAAGGAGAGCCTCTAACTATTTGGAACCATTAACATACCTCAAGACAATGGGTTTTATTTAACCGTGCATGGGCCAAAATGAAGGATCAAGGAAAGCTCCACATGAGTCTTTAAATATAATGATGATGAAGTAGCCTTTAAAATCAAGAAAATTAAAACCCAAAGTAAATAAAGCATAGCCAGGTCCAACATTGTGGACCTAAAAAAGAAAAAAAAAATTTAGTAGCTTCCCGAATTAATTTGAAACAATATTTTGAGTCTAGAATAACAGTAACTGTGTGTGTGGTCGTACTATTTTTGCGCGAAAATATTTCCGGTATTCAAAGTATTCGGACAGCGTATAAATATGACAATATCAATGGGCGTAATGCCAGCATAATAAGCCGTTATCGACCTAACTCTAATACCGGTTTAGATACATGACAAACGCTTTTGTCATATACACTCTAGATAGGGACTGATTCGCCTGTTAATCAATAGCTTCGATCGACTTACCAAAACGTTTCATAAATCCAGGTTTCGATGTTTCAAATCGTGTTATGAAATCATTATCTACCCCAGGCTCATCTATGATACGGATATCTTCATCAACCCTTACCTGAAACAAATGAGTAGAACAATAAGAAATCAGACATCTAACATTTGTTCGAGAACAAAAGGTAACCATCTCACAGTCGATTCCTGACACGTATACCAAGATATACGTGTACTTATACTTGGTAACAGTCAAAGGAGTGGGTCCTCAAAAGTCAGCTCACATCCCGTCCCTGAGGGGTGGGTTGGGGTGAGGGTGGCAGCCACCCTCCCAAGGTCGCCGCCCTTGTCTATGTAACCTACCGACGACCTGGGTCTCTCGGCTCGCTTTAACGATTAAATATCGAATCAAGTTTTAGTACACAGAGATTTTATGTGAATGGGAGGTTTTAAAGTCTTATGTCATGGAGTAATGTTGCTCGTTTTTACGCTAAAAGGTTTTTATGGTAAAGGCATGTACTTTCATATAATTTTGCAGCATTTATGAAATAAAGGAGATGTGTTCAGTCAACGAGGAAAGTGACTCGTGGGTTTATATTTAGTAGACTTTTTAGCCTAAAATAATGACGTTGAGTTATATTTTATTTCAAGGCTGTTTCTTTTTATCACCAGCTAAATCGGCAATGCCAAGCGTTAAAGAATAACTTTACGTAGGTATATCGGTAACCCTTATCATAAATACTATAGTAACTAAAGTGAGTCATACTATGCAAACCTATTGCATCATGCTTTTTATTACTTTACTACTAACATACCTAATCCAATACATGTGTAGTGCTATCGAGAGCAATGTCGTTAGTGGTATTTCTGAGAAATAATGGTTATGTTGGCGGCATGCTAATAGCTAATCGATGTAATCACATAAAGATTATAATAAATAGAAGATAAAATAAGTACAACAAGCTGAATTTAGAAGAGATTTACACAGTGTTAAGTGCAATAGTAATAAAAACGATATTAGGACTGACCGTTGCTGCCACATACAAAAAAGTACTCCTGAGTGTGTACATTTGCTTTTAAACTAAATAAACATAAAACAGCTTGCTAGCAGATTGAAAAAGATCTATACCAATATTTATGTTCATGAATGTGACGCTACGGCGAACTTCTTGAGGAAGATAATATGAAAACTGTCAGACACAGTTTTCTGTTTAATATTTTGCAGTATCACAGATGTCGTAACAGTTGTTACACGGATATTGCATTAGTAGCATTTCAACTACCTGACAATTTTGTACAAACAAAAATATTCAGACGTAGAAAAAATAACCAGTACAATTTTTGGAGCATGACTAGCCAATTTGCAACAACTTAGATTTGATTTCAATTTGATAATTTTACAGAGATAGATTTCTTTATTTATTTGAACAAGTCATAGCACAAGATGCATTGCCACACCTTCAACATCCATTAAGGACGTGCCTCATAAAGTCCATACACTGCATCTATCAGACGTAAGAATGTATTTCAGTTTATCATAAATGGCGACAACTATGATAAATATTAAAGGGAACTCAATATTTGTAAATCAAGTCAGAGGAGCGCAGACGAAGTTGAGGGCGGATCGACTAATGTTATAAAGTGGAATGCAAAGCTGATGTCGTTTCTCAAACAGGTTTCCAGATAGCACGGAGCCAGGTGGTTTTATAATTAGCGGATCTTGTCAATGTCAAGTACATAAAAACCACGAATCTACAGAATTCATTAGCGGCTTTTAATAGAATATGTACTGTTTTTTATTAAAAACAGTAAAAAACACTAAAGAATCTCAAAACAGTGCATAGCGTGATACGATTATACTCTTAGTTCTAATAAGAAGTGTTCAGGTGATTCATATTATTGTGTCAGTGTACTGGATGTTTTTTGGTCGCTTCTATATTAGGATTTCCATGTTGGATAATGTCGCCATAAAAATGGCATAGAAGGCGATGAGGTGTATAAACAGTAAATTCGACTACTTGGAAAGTCTGGTTGCAAAAATATCCTTATAAAATACGTAGCACACTGCGTAAACTTCTTTACAGCCCTAAAGGTAGGTAGATATAATTTTATTGTTTTACGTTTTATCAAACACAATCAATCGCTTATCAGCAAGCCAGTTTGAAAAAGCAGAAAACTCTAGTTCCGTCACCGCTATCATCAGACTACAAGTACAATCGCGCACACAAACCAACTTTACTCAGTTTTATTTTCTTTCACGTGCAAGAATCTATTCTTATCGACGAAGCGTGCAATCACGCAGTTGTTACGTATAGCTATAAATATAAAAAGTTGGAAAGTTTCGTCTTTTGCTGTTGGAAGATTTACTGTCAGTATCATATTCGAATATGTATTTTGAATTTTTATCATCATGTTACCCCAATTTAACTGAATATTTTTGTTAATAATGATCATTGTGTTGGACAGGGCAAGTCGTTGGTTCCCCGGCAAAGTGGAAAGTTGCTTCGAAAGGCGAGCGGTTAAGTCATTGAACCTATCTTGCTCAATGGCGAATATAGCGAGAGCTCTCTTGTATGTTTTCGTGACAAAGTTCTTGTATTACTATTTTTGTATCTGGGGAGAGTCTACACTACACGGTTGCCAAATTTGTCATGTATAGTGAGGTATGTTAATTATTTTGATATCTAATCGTACCTAAAGAGTCAGAGCGGGTATAGTTGCTATGTAAACCTATTCCATTAAATTGTGTCCCACTACAGTGCTTTGTTCATCGGGGCTTGGCCCCTTGCGCTGAATCACATATCATTCTGATTAGATGTAAATTTAGCCTGTATTTTAATATATCATGGTTTTACATATGTATTTCATTTCTCAGAAACCACTAGTTCATACTATAAATGAAACGATCCATCACACAGCCACGCCTTTAGTCCCAAAGGTCGGCCGGTTTAATTTGGCTGTTGGTTTTCGTCAGCCACGTCGTTAATATTTTAATTTTATTGAACTTTTTCATATAGCGCTAGTGTTATTTTAAGCCTTGATTTATTTTATTTGTTTTGTGTTCCAAAACTTCAAAATAAACTTTACTAGGCACTTGTAGCATTTACACATAGAAGTGAGTTTATAAACGAAGATTTTGAATTTGTCCATTAATATGGATTTATCAACACTAAAATCACGATGAAATATCTAACCGTTTCTGTTTACGTGTCCTCGGCTCAGCAAGGGGGATCGGTGCCAGTAACTAGCTACTCAAATCCCCCTCTGCATGTTGGCTAAACTTGGAGACTCATCTTTCAAGAACTGTTTGTTACCAAGTGGTCTATCCGCTGTGACAATATTTATCAAAGTGCTTACTTTAGTTTTGCTTTCCAGTTGGCAAGCATGAACCATTACAGCATTGCTTGAATGTACAGCTGATATAACTAGGTCGAACAACTTCGTGATTTACTTTTACTACAATTATCAAACATTTTATACCGAATACGGTAGTAAAGTCAATTAATAAAATTGTTTTTGGATTCGTCTGTAACGAGATATGTTTCGGTTTCATTTGAAAGTTTTTTTTATATTGTTTGTATTATTTTAACCTGACGACGTAGCATTACAAAGCATTAGAGAATTATACTGGCTTGTTTACGATTCATATTTAATCTAACGAGCGTTTCCGAGGTTACTTTATTATTCATTTTATCTTCTGGTTCGATAACCTCGTGACTCGGAACACTGGTTTGTGCCGGTCAACGTGAATCTACTTACCTATCACCGGCACAAATATATCCCACAAATATCATGAACCAAACACGTGTAAACAAAAAAAGTTTTCGTAGAGAAATGAGTTCAAATGACGCTTGTTATTTGAACTCGTCACTCACGTTTTTAGATTATGAACTCGTGGAATCATTTTATAAATAAAGCTGCATAGGTAACATGAATGAACATGCATCCTATGATTCTCTCTATGCTGACTACATCGTCAAACACGAAGGAAGGTCGTACAGAAATAAAACGTAGGCTAGCCATTTTGAAACTGCTCCCTGACGCGTAGTAGAAAATTCGTGTCGACTAAGTAATTGGCTTTTACAGTTTGTCGCTAGCAAACTTCCCGGCTGACTCATCCAAGACTTTCTAACTGCACTTTTATAGGACAGTTTTTGCTGTGTTCGTATAAAACGGCTTAGTTGTTTAATCAACTTCGCTAAGATTGTCTCGTACGTTTTGGTTGAGCCAAAACTTTCCGTCATTTTGTTTGATTGACTTTGTATGTACATATTTATTTTCAAACAATTTGTGGATGGATATGGATAATTTATTTGATTTAAAAACAGCCACTTTGTTCGTTAAGTAGACGGAATGTGTCAAATGTCATGTTCAAAAACCAAGCATTGATACAGTAAAATAGCTAGCAGAACATCTGTTTACTCTTAAAATGTTTGGTAAGTCTACATACACCCCACCCCACACGTCGCTTGACTAAACATACTTTAAAAGCAATTTTGTTCAACGTCTAAAATAAATTGTTCCCATGCTCAAACGAAATTTGCTCTCTTGTGTTTTACGTACTCGTAATTCGATAAAGCTATTAAACCTTATCAGTGATAATATTTTTACGGGGAATCCCTAAGCCACTCGTTTTTATCATACTTAGCGATTCGAGAGCTCTGACAAAGACCGATATCACCTCCAATAATAATACGGTTGCCAGGAGTAACGCAACCACAAAAATATTGCCTTACATGCGGATCTTTTAAACCGAATTCGCTGGTAAGTCGAGCCTACCGTGCGTGGCCACGTTGTCGGTGTGCGATCTGACCGTAGTGTAGCTGACACACCATTTTGTGCGAAAACAACGTGCCTCCACAATAGTATAATGGGTGGCTGAGCTGAGCGGTTTCCTCCCCCCTTCTCCACCGAGCTCCTCACCCCCTCAGCGACAGTCACTTGCATGACTCAGCAGTGTGAGCTTCAGATCAAATTCGACGTCGCGTTCTAGTGGCTTGTTTTTCGCCATATACAGCTATTTTTTTGCCGATAAAGCGGTCGGTAATGCAGACACTGCCAAGATAAAGGTGAACGACGAGCAAGAATAAATTAAGGCGCTCGCTCGGCGTCTCAAGTTTTTTTTTATTGTTTTTATAAAACTTCGGCATAGTGGAGAAACTTAGTCCATCCTACTTGAGAGAATAGCTTCAAGTCCTTAGTGTAACATTTTAGTCTTAATGAGTTTTACAGTTTTAGTCACGACCTTTAATGAAACACCTACTTAGTTTAAGACAACTTATAAATATTTAAATGAGTTTGAGACTGAGTCAGCATTGAAAAGAATCCAAAAACAGGTTTTAAACAGACGCAAATTGAATTAATGCACGGCTATTAGATTACCTAGTTATAAAATAATACGCCCACTTTCAAGACTACGGCAGCGGCGCTGTTATTATTCCAAAAAACCCATGACAAAGTGAAGAAAAGGTGAATAACACCAATTGGCAACGGAAACGCAGTCGGACCGGGCGTGTTCCGATCCAAAATGGAATCCAATTAGCCATCCCATCTCGTCGGCTTTCATTACCCGGCCGGGTGGAGAAAAAATTAACAGTTTTCGCGAAGCCGAGGAAAACGGCTTACACAAGTCGACCATTAAATACATTTTAATGATCGCCCGGTGCGGTATAAACCGTGCGTTTTAATTACGTAAGTATACGATAAAACACGTATAAAGTCTGCCTGAAAATGCTTGGTCGTATCCAACTGTGAGAAAAATGCCTTTGGGTACACGACGATGGCATTAAAACGTGAATGTGGAGTACTTGGAAGCCGGTTTCATAAATTTGAATGTACTGTTTCGCATATTGAAAAGCAGATATAACGGTGATTTTATATGATCTTGTAATCAACGTTCCAGTTAAAAGTAGATGGTGATTTATATGTTGCAACATTGGGTTTAGAATTGTGTTGTATCAGCGTCTCATTTAATCAGATGACGAAGCTAATACGTAGCGGCATTGTGCAGTATTTGTAGTTCTTACCATTTAAACAACACAAGTCACGTCGGACGCCAAGTTTATACAGCGATGGAACACGAAATTGAGACATAAATTGTGCATTATGACCGCGCGAGTTGGTGATAAACAATAGTGTGATAGCGCTAGAACCGATACCCGATATTAAACCAAGTCGCGAATGGTAACCAACAGCCAAAGCGTATGGAATTCAAACATTTCGAAAACATTTTGCTGGTTTGGCGACATCCGCTTTCAAAGATTACGCCCGATTTAAACATTTAGTTTTTTATGTGAAAGTTCAGATACTTTTATATCAATAACGTAATTAACGCAACGATTTTGAAGAACAAATTGTGGGTTAGACTTAATTTGTAAACCTTAGGTTTAGGCTGTTTTTTTATGCTAAAAAGCCATAGAATCTACAGAGAGTCATCCCCGCACTCGGAAGTTTGTGAAAATAATAATATCACTATTCATAGAGCTTGCACGATAAACTTATTTCGAAACGAGACAGGTGCAAGCACAGATGTTAGCTCCCAGGTGCTTTAATCACCTGCTATTTGAATACCATTTAGACGAATACAGATTTAAATCTTCGAATTATTATTTTTAAACGTTTTTCTTTGTCTGGCAATGATTCTATTTTTAGAATAAAGAGTGGCTAGCGTAATGAACGTGAAATTATTTTATATTCGTACTGTAACTTTGTCGAATTGAGAATAATATCTCTCGTATCAGTATTACGTATATCAAGTATTTCACTTCATATATTAAATCTTTCGCGATCCGAATATGGAAATTGGTTGTCAGTGCGGTTATGGATTTTTGAGGATAGTTTTTAAAACTATCCTCACATCTCACAGGAAATAGATCCGTCTGCCCGCTGCCATCGCATCATTTTTTTTGCCCACGGATATTATTGCCGTAAAGTCATTAAAATAACAATAAGGTACGCGATACATACACATAACCAAAGTATGTATAATATTGTAAATATGTTTTTTTGATCATAAATCTTTGCCAGCCTTTTAGCAAAAGGATGAGCAACAGAGACAAATTTCAAATTCAATTTTAAAAACAAAAAATAAAATTGGTAATCTACGCAAAATTCGGCACGCAACACACTATATTTTTAGATAACCTTAAACGTTGCGCTGAACGCCCACGATCTGCGAACTTTTGATTGGTGGCCGCCAAAAATATACCAGCACTTACTTTTCTGATGTAATACGAATAACGTCTCGTATGTATTTAATTTACTACATTGCGCATTTGATATTGACTAGGTCTCCATTTTATATCAGAGGAAACCGATCTACCCACGAGTTACGTTTTTAAATCTTAAAAAATTCTTTTGAACAAATAGACAGCAAAATACGATGAAAATAGATAGAATCCCACAAATTTATGTGATTAGATCTAGCTTCAATAAATTAATAGTTAGTGTGAATAGTTAGCCTTAAAAAGTTTTATCTCACTCTTAGTCGAATATATGTGACATAAAAATAAAATCTGCAAAAAGAAAACATTACTTCCGTAGTAAAATATTCGTGACAGTCGTGCAAGTAATCTACTTCCCTTCGTTTCCAATTTAATATTCAAGATTCCATTTCCGATTGCGTAACAAGCTCTCGATAAATAAGATCAAAGGGGGAGAAAATGCAATATGATATCGATAGAGACGGTTTTCTACGTCATATTACTTTGAAGAAGAAATGTTTTTGTAATGTTTCATCCAATTTAGAGAAATTCTTTATAAAATACTCGCCTAGTTTTTTGAGTATTATAGCTTTGCATTTTTTGACATGAGATAACCCTCCGAGTTTACCAAGAACCTTATATAAATGAACCTTAAAAGTAAATAAATACAACCATGTGCAACTTAGCAAGTGCGACCGAGGTTAATGCAAGGTCAAATCATCGTATCTCGGGTCTGACTTGCATATAATACTTGACTATGAGATTGCCGATATGACGATACAGATTTACTAATATTTGTGTTGACAAACAAAATGGGAATCAAATTGAAATAATATAAATAATATACAAAAAATTTAGATGGCAGAGACCTATACAACAGTGGGTCAAGACGATCTGCGGTTGATAATGATGAGGTTTGCCATACTTTACCACTGTTGCCGTTTACTATGTAGTCTTACATACGTAAATTGATCGAGATCCTATAGCTTAGCGACAAGGCCGCCCATTGTACTAAATTAATTTCGTTCTAAGATGTTTTTGTATTTTCCGTTGTGCAATATAAAGTGTTATCTATTTTAGCTATTTCTCAAATCCCTACATCCCGTGAAGCCCTCGCTTTGTGTCATAATAATATCATCCATTGTTCGAAACGCTTTGCGCGGTGTATTATTTGAATTAACGGAATCCGAATTGTGAGCTCGTATTCAAGCGGTGAAATAATCAGGATATGTCTTGGATATAATGCCTATTACTTTCTTGTTTATTTGCCACTAATGCTTTTGTTTAGCTTATTGGCTGAAAATAATATTTTAGTTGGAGAAAGCCAGTACGCCTAACCGTGCACGTAGTCGCCTATATTGACAGTAAAGTTCTTATTTCTAATATTCTACTGTAAAACTTTTAGGTTTTAAAATCTAGACACAAACAAGCATCCTAGATAGCCATTAACCTTTTATGTGTTCATGTTCCGGTCTCCACTTCGCTTGTGTATATTTTATGAGACATTCAACGCGATGACAGTCCTTTGTTCCACCAGCCAGCGAAGACAAAACTACGTCTAGAACGAAACTTGTTTGGAACACGCCACAGTCATTTCCTATGTGCATTATAACTTTTTTATTGCGCCTCTTTTTGTTATTCATAAGCAGTTTAATGGGACCGCGAAAGAATTTAATTCGTCAGCTTTTGTTTCGCAAACGCAAATGGTAAGGAATTTTACCACTTGGCATTCAGAGTTTTAGAGGGGATTAAGAATACTTGGAACTTAAGGCTTGAAGAATTTCGGGCGATTAAAACAATAATTAGTTTTGTAAGTCGACGAAATGTAGTTCAAATACGCACAAAGCTGAGTTGACACTTGTTTTTAATATTTTCTTAATGAAATACCTACTAAGGCTAGACTAGACATACCTACCTACTTGATTTAATTCGATACATGTTAAGTACATAATACTATGACTAGAATATTCAGGCTGCTACGAAGCTTGATCGACTGAGGTGCGTGGGGTAGAATGATAACAGTAATACAATTTAATTTAGAATTTCCTTTGAATTCGGTTGAAAAAAGATCAGAGACGCTGTGAAAGCTACTTTGTGTAAATTTTATATCACTCGCATTCATTCGACGGGCAGGCAAATTCTTCCTCAAAAATTTCACTAACAAGAATCAATTTCAAAATCTACAGGCAGGCCGTGCCCGCAATCAACATGACATCATTTCAATAATACAACAGGCCGGTTCGCTGGTAATTACAATTTTAATAGGTCGGTCACTGAAAAGGGGGGTTGCTGGCCACCCCACCGGGAGAGGGGAGAATTAACGATCCAAAGCACAATGGAACTGTACCAAGTTAAATTATATCGTTTTTGATAATTGTACGGGGCTATTGAGCCGTGCTATCGTTAGGTTTAATTTGAACGTTCGCTGGTTTTGTGATGGTAGATTATCCTAGTAATACGACCTAAGCTTTTTGTGGGTTCGGAACTTAATTTTGAATTTATTACAATATCTACTGAAACTGAAACTAAAATCTTCTTCAGCATCAGCACTGAAGATCAAAATTTAAACAATCGGAAGCGTCTGACCAATTATTAACTACTAAGACATAAACCTCGTAATTTTTAACATACATAGTCAACTTTTAAACGGCCATCAATAATCGTGCTAAGTAGCTGTTACGTGGTTAATGGTCTCAATTTATATACAAAATGGCTGATTTAATAAAATTCAATAGCTGTTGTGTCATGGAAAATATGTTTGTAGTTCAAGGCAGATAACAAATGACTCGCATGATACGTGCACTCGTGCTTAGTCTAAAAATGTAGCGACAGCATAAAAATATTCTACCTATGAAAAAATTAATTTATGTACATAAAACAATTCGTAGTCATTGTATATGTACATATTTATACTAGTATAATTATGAAACGTAATCAAAAGAAAAAAATAGTAATCAGACATTTGTTCTAGATTAGATAACCGGTTCGGATCACTATCCTGCTGATCAATCTCGGTTTTGGCGTATTTCAATTATCTTTATACCGAACTCAAACGATCGTGTGACGTTATCTTGTTAATTGTTCGTCAAAGTTGTTGTGGTATGTAGAAGACGTAGTCTAAGCCTTAATATAACCGCACGTGGAGAGCGACAACATAATATCAAGTTCTATGTAAATAAGAAGCAGTACCTACTGCTTCTATACATATCGATGCAAAGATTATCTAGATAAAACCACAAGATTGCCGTGGCCGGATAAATATCAGTGTCGTCTATCAAAAACAACATGCGATGGAATAACTAAGCTAAAGAAATAATATAGCAAAAGATTTGTTAGGGTTGTTACAGGTAAGTAAACACAGTTGTTTGCTCTTTCCGAGCAACGTAAATATTAGATCGTGTATGATTGATGCCTATCGAAGATACGCCTGAATCTGGTTCGAAGGCCCAACAATAATAAATAAACTTTGATAACCTTTGTTTGGATATATCAAGTCGGGTGTCGGCAAAAGTTTGAGTTTAAAACTAATGAGATATCGAGACTCACTGAAAAACTAATAAACTGGTAGATATCACATCACAATTGCTATGCCGGTTGGCAAAGCGAGAATCACAATCACGGTAACTTGGACTGAACAAATCAATAAAACGTTTACCTTCAAACTAGCCACGCTTATGCAACTCTTCGCTTTAAACCACATTACAACAAAAAACCTGTAGTAAAATCTACCCCTCGAGGTAAGTGCACACAGACCCCAGTCGTCTTTTACAAATATAGATTCCGTAATGGCAACCCTAACCAGTTCCACGCAACAGCATCTGACTCAGTAATTATGCGCATACATTAGGCGCATTACACGTCACCGCTCGAGAATTAACATCGATTTTTTTTATGCAAGAATTTATTGTGAGACTCTTTTAGTAGGCCAATTGAAAGCATCGATAATGGATTGGAGTATTGAAAACGTGATTTGATCACTGCTGAATCTTTAAGATTTAGATAAAATGCAATATGTAACGGGTGGCGCAAAAGTAAGGGCACTACAGAAAACACTGTTTATTTTTTTATATGACATTTCCTGTCATTCTATTATTGAAAATTGTGTAGTCAACAAATGTAAAATACACTGAAAATAAACATGGACCGGTTTACTCCTCAAGAACGTGGAATAATCGTGTCAATGTTCTTACGGAATAATTCATCAGTGATAAAAACACAACGTGAATTTCGTCAACGATTTCCCCACCGTCCAGCACCGATTGGTCGCTCAATTCGGATTCAACATTGGATAGACCTAAGTCTGGGAGACCAAGAACAGGCCGTTCAGCTGAAAATATCGATGCTGTGCGCGAATATGTGAAAGAGTGTCCAGAAACATCAACGAGGCAACGTGCCACGCAATTGCGTCACTGGAGAACGCCACAGAACCATGTTACGTGAGTTTTTGATACCCAGTTTGTACGAATTGAGGCTGGAGCACATCTGGTTTCAACAAGACGGCGCTACGGCACACACAGCGCGTGACACTATGGACTTAGTTAGGGACGCTTTTCCAGGCCGAGTTATCTCTCGTTTTGGCGATTTGCCTTGGCCTGCAAGATCACCCGATCTGACCAGTCCAGACTTCTTTCTTTGGGGTTTTTTGAAATCTCGGGTGTATGTGAACAAGCCACAGAATATCGCAACTCTAAAAGAAATCATTCATCAAGAAAAAAGGAACATATCGCAGGAAGTGTTACGGCAAGTTATGCAAAATGTCATAAAAAGGGCTTAAGCTTGCATCAACTCTGGAGGTCACTATTTAAAAGACATAATTTTTAAATCCTAATGGTACAAAATTTAATGAACCAAATATACATTTAAAAAAACCTAAATCTATTTTTCTAATTTAGAAAAAAAGTTATAGCTGAACCAAATAGGGTCATTTCTTTTGCGCCACCCTGTATATCATTATTGCTTGATCTCTTTTTACTAATCTTGTGTAACTGTTGTGTATTTAGAAAAAGGTAAAAACATTTAATTTAGCGTTTCTTGAGCCTTGTATCTACATAATAAGTAAGCAATATTTACGCACATTTTTTAAATGATTTCCACAGGTATTTTGATACGTGATAATACTTAGGGTCCCGTAGAACTGGTAAAACGACGTTCTTGGGTGGTCGAAGATTCGAATCGAACTCGAATTCTTTGCAATATACGAAACTGCGAAAGTGAACATTTCGTGGCAGTTATTTTCGTCTTTAAAGATGTGCTAAAAGGCTATTTATCACATAATCGTTGCCTGTCCACAGTGAGTCCAAACCAGTTTTATGTCTTCTAAGTATCACGAATTAAATGAAACTTGATCGAGCAGAAGTCAGTCTACTTTTATGTTTTTATTAGCTAGGTAATTAATATGTTTCTTCTAGCAAAGTTGGTACTTGATTCTTGTGTCGGCTGGATCAGTTTATTTGGTTGGCTGGTTAAATAACTTGTTTGAGAGTTTAGATAACAGCTTTGAAAAATAACAATGCTGTTTCAAACTTTTATCGTTCTTTTGGAAAATTCCAGTCTGGTTAATTTAAACGGATTACTAATAAATTGATTTGTCCTTCGATTCGTTAAACAAAAACCAGATATTAAAACGAGACAATAAGGCAAGGAACGGGTTTGGAAGACACCTTTCCACGGCCTCGGTTGAACAAAGCTCTCGTCGATACGCGTATTTTAAACGCTATCGAGTGATCGGTTACTTCGACATGCAAGGGAGCAAGTAGGGTATCCATGTGTTAAGGCGATTTCTCATAATGATCATTTTTTTTCCCAATTGGCTGTTTCATAGACTAAATAAGATCACAATCGGGACGGAAATGGAAATACCAAGACTGCTGGACACATGCGATGATAAATGTATCAGCAATCCTTGTTATTTATATGTATGTATATATATTACTAGATGTGTGTGAAATGTCCATGAATTTATTTTAAAAAGATTGGATAATTAGTAGTAGGTACCTACACTATAAATAAAACTCAAATAAGTAATAATTTCCAATTCTAAATTACTTTATAATATAATGTTATTGGTCACCATACTAGTCTCATTGTATTTGTGAGCTACACACACGTGGCGCTCCGCTTTGCGACTGCATCCGTCCACGAAGGAGGTGCCTACTTCGCTGACGGATGCAATGCTATTGACTAAGAAAGAACCAAGTAGCCAGCTAGCCGTGTGTCATTTCCAACGATTTATAATCGCGCATGTATGGGAAAACTCAACGTAACGGTCCGCTGGCCACAAAAACGTGTAAGCCATGTTTTATAAGTCATTGTTGGGGAAACAAAGGGTCTCAGTGGTTTAGCTGTTGCAAGACATTTTTAATTTCTTGATTCAATCACGTTTTTGATAAAAACCTGGCACGTGGTTATCCTGTACTGATTTTACAAGCTTATTTTCCATCTATAGAGTTTTTTAAGGATTCTTTATGGATCTACAAACAGGATTGAATAATGGAGGTGTAGCAAAACGTCAATTGGCGACGGTAACCTGTTCTCCTCAATTTATTTAAATACACATGCAACACATTTTTATTTATTTATGGATTTAAATTATGAAATTTAGTAGTATAACTATGACAGGCCTCTTTTTATTATTTGACGATATTTCAATGCAACCTAACGTTCGTCTAACGCGTTAAATGAGCCAGAAATAAGTCAATTTATTTTTTTAAATTATTTAAGCATTTTTCTTAAGTTTTGTAAGTTATAAGCATTTTTACATGTATTCATGTTTTGTAAGGTATAAGATAGGTCGAGGTGAACGCGACATACACAATATTGTCTATGTAACAAGTTAGTACATACTCATTGTAAAGTAACTAATACATACACTGTGTAATGGGGGCCAATTATCTATCACGCATAGACAAGAGGGCAAGTGTTTTTCTATCAAGATAATGTCCTAGCCTCTGCAACTTTCTTTACAACTGGTAGGTTTAAAAAAAGGAAAAATTGTCTGGAGTAAGATAGATAGTAACACACAAATTACAATAAAAGAGCAGTAAGGAGAAAGAATGGTAAACTTAAATCTATAAAATAAACTTATAAAATCATACAGACACACCATCCACTAGTACAACATACAAGAAGTTCTGTGTTGTAGTACATCAAAAGGATTTTCTAGTATGCTTTATATCTTATCAATATTGAGGCTTTATTTAAATTAGTTGGTTACAGTTATTCACAAACAGAGGATTTCTTATGGGCATCATTATTATGCATCTACCACACACATCATCATCGTATATCAGTACTGCTGGACGTAGGTCTCACCCAAGATGTGTCACTGAGCAAGGTCTTCGGTTATTCTCAAACAGTATTTGCCAGCTATGTACATTTCTTGTTGCATGTGTTTACCTAACCAATTAGGTTATTTATAACTTTTGACAGCTTATAAACTGAGAGAACAACCACATTGTCATAACTACATATACGTATTTTTGGTTACAGTAATAAACATTTTTTCAATTTCATAAACTACACCCTATGTATGTAAGTACAGAACAAGTGTCTGTATGCAAATTAGAAAAATATATTCTTCAAGATTTGAAGTTATTTTTAATAACTGAAGTACCTAATATGTTTGTGTTACTTTACAAACACTAGCCTAATACATAGTAAATCATATCAGCAAGTAATTAATTTTTTTATGAAAATATTTCATAGAAACTTATAATGAATATTTAATGAAACAAAAACATACTTATAAGAATTTTTTGTTTAACATTAAGAGAACAAAAGGAAAAAAGAAATTTGTTTGAAACAAAAGTTTTGACTTTTTACAAACTGGAAAGAATTTCATTATGTGAACAAATCAAAAACAACAAAACAAGTAAACATTGAATGGTGAAAACTTTCAAATGAAATCCCATTCAAAGTTCCTGCTGAATGCCTGAAGTTGAACTGAAGTTTGAACCAAGTAATTTAACTTTATAGAAATCATGAGCAGCGTGCACTGAAAGTTTGATACTTTGATGTTACTTGTTCTTTGAATTAGAGAGAATTAATATTTATCCCCTTAATTGATAAGCTGGTACATTTTCAAAGTTAACATACACAAAATTCAAAAAATATAATCGGAATATTAAACTAAAAAAATCCATGAATATAATTCCATACATGCATTTGAATTCTCACCGGTGCTGGGTACAGTTTGTGAAACTTAAGATCCTGGTTTCAACTATCTACCTGTTATTAGTGTATAACACCAAATCACTATCAGAGCATAGTTCATGACACGAAATTATAGGAAGTAGAGGCTTCTAGAAGCTCCAGTTCACTGGTAACACGTTTCTCACGCTCGGTAGGTGACGCGTCGGCGGCGTCGCTCGCTAATGTCCTCTGCCGCTGGCTTGCCCACACCGGACCGCACCGCGCGCTATCTCCGCGCCACCGACGCCACCGCATTCCACTCGCACTCACTTTTCTCACACATCACCTACACTCTCCAAAAGTTTACCTACCATCCCCCACATTCTCATAGCACAACTTCTCGCAATAATACAAAAAAACTCACCTCAAATATGCCGAATTCAACAACAAAGAGTCTCCAGCCACGCGCTCCAATTAAAGGACACTCACAAAACACGAATGCACACGTTATTGCAGATTAATTTATTTCACGAAAGAGTCCGGAAGGTCCACCGCAAGTTTCTAGAGTCAATTTTGAGAAAGTTTTGTAGTTTTCGTGGGTAAAATCACTGAACCGAGAAAGTACACCGTGAAGCACCGCCAGCTACATTCAAAATGGCGGATTTGCGTTTTGCGTAACGAAACGAAAGTGACGCGCTGACGCGCCGGCAACTAAAATAAACAAGTGTCTATGGTCGAACGACGTGGCCTGGCCGAGTGGGGTGGCAGAAGCCCATCAACATCACATCATCTTGTTCCGGCTATAATATCTATGGGCATGTTACACGACATGTCTTAAATTATTTATTAGGAGATTATAGTATTTCTCTGGCATTCAAAATCAAGTTTTGTAATTTAAATTAAAATAACTTTAAATGTCGCCAACATGTAAACCAGAAAAAGGCCAACCAAACCCAACCTGTCAATGTCAGTATTTATTTTAATCAAATAATAACATTGAATTTCAAAATTATTTTTGATTCGAGTTTTGTAATTATTTGATAAAATTAATCCATACATAGATAAAACATAGTATGTAGTTTAATGATTTAGAGATCGTAGCCTATGAATAAACCGGCGCTTTCCGCCATTTTTCCTTCTTCTTATTTGTATGGATCCTGTCCGTCAATAGAACAAAAAGTCTGCCAGCCCAGTGTCAAGTGTTTATTTAGAAATATATTTCAGTCAAGTCAGTCAATCGTCACGGCAGCTGTCCTGTCAAGTGAAAATGGTGGATGGAAAATTTTACCTTCAAAATCTTTGAAACTAAATCCATTCACAACAGCCGACTTGATGATTGTCTGACATGACTTGACTGAAAATAAAACTTAACACTGGTAGAATTGCCTGTTGTTTATCGGACAGAAGGAAGCTAAATAAAAAATAAAATATATAATTTTGAATTATGTACCTAATAATAGTATAAATATAGTATTGTGTGTATAATAATGAAAAATCATATTTGTAACATGCTAATTCTGTGACGATTGATGGACTGATGACAGTACTGATAGTAACTTTTATATGTAGTTTAATCTGTGGTTGCTTTAGTTTTTAGCCATTTGTGCGTTTATTCAGCATGGGGCGCCTCTATTTTTTGGAAATCTTATCAACCTAAATCAATATCAAAAAATACTTGCTTAGAAAGGTAACAATTACATACAAAAAATTATATTCATATAAATTATTCATCAATATTGAACTGATCATGACTTGACAGACTGTTCACCATTTCGTGAAACAATCAGCTGAGTTTTGTTATCATTTGGTCCTGACAAGAGAACGACGCACGCGAGTGGCGACGAAACGCACAAAACAACAATACATTTAATTTCATCTAGAAAATAGAAGTGATACATAATGAACGAGCTCAAGGTGTTGGAGCACGCGACTTTGAAGGTAAGCTAGTCAAATTTAGAAATTCATTCAGCAGAATATTTTTAAGCGATGTGTCCATCGAAAGAAGATGGCTGAACATAATTTTAAAATCATCAACATATTTGTTAAAACAAACAGCTGTTCTTGATATACGCCTTATTCAATTTTCTATTTAAAACGAAAACTAAAATATTTAACGACTTTGAATAGGAAGGTAAGTATCTAATAATTTCCTAAAAAACGAAGGATAATTCTTTTTTTTATTCATGTATAAAAAAAAGGTTTTTGTGTTTCAACAAAAGAGATTCAAATTAATGAAACTAATTAACTTTCAAACTATGGGTTGTGGGTTTGATTCTTACCCAGAGCAAATGTTTGTGTGATGAACAAAATTATTTATTTTGTGTCTGGTTGTTACTATGTATTCTATGTATGTATTAAAAAAAATGTATAATATAAGTATTCTATCAGCCATTTAGTTCCCATTGCACAAGTTTGGGACAAGAGTGTGAAAGAATAGAATATGAATAGAATAATAGAATATGATATGAATAGAATAGAATATATCTTTATTTTACACCAAGTAACACTAAATAAAAAATATAACAAATTAAGGTATGGTACAATAGTGTGATGTGTGATTCGTCTGTCAATATTTATTTATTTAACTGAACTGTAGGTCCCGTATGAGATATTCAACAAACGCTACCGCAATGCTCAGCGAGTGTTGGACGTGGAGGCTAGACAAGTCTCTGCTTCGTCAGGGGATATAGACTCGGCTGCTAAGAAACCGTTCACCGCAGGCGAGATAGACTCATTGCTTGGAGGAATGGTAAGAATTCTTTAACCTATTTACTTCTGCTGACTATGTTAATGTCAAAAACAAATAGTGTTTAAAATGTGACATTAATAACTAGATATGTCATCAATGTGTGACATACACTTATCATTGACATACACTTATCAAGATTTATTATCAATCAAGTTTCCAAAGTACAAGACTTATTTAGTTTGGTACTAGAATGCTGATGAGTGAAATGTCCTTAAAAAATACTTGAACTTCAAATCAAGTAAACCTTGTTCTATGTTTAGTAAGGTTATCTGGAAGAGATCGCTCATAGCGATAAGGCCGCCTATTATACATTACTGTAATAAATTAATTTAGTATAATAAGAAATATATCTGTGTGTGTGTACAATAAAGAGTTTTCTCTCTAGAGTTATCTATCTAAGAGTTATTTATCTATCTAATATTGTTTTTAATTCAAAACTATATTTCAGGTAGAAAAGCTAACAGCGATGAAACGCAAAGCTTCGGAAGCAATCACAGAAGAGTTGCAAGCAGCAATGGTCTGCAAAAAACGTCTCGAACATTTGAAGGAGCAGGCTGAGCCTCTGTCTGAACCCATGACACCACAGATAAAGGTAAACAAACTTCAAATTCATTTATTCAATAAAATCACAAGGATCACTTTGAAACGTCTTACATACTAGATGACTCTAGGCGCCAGTTCGTCGCGACCAGAGTCTAGAAGAACTGGCAAGAAACTAGACCGGGATTCTAGCGTTTTTTTCATATGATCCTTCTTACAATTGATTAATAAAGTTGGAGCTAGTTCGTCCCAAGCTTGCTTGTCTTCTAAATAGTCAGATATTTTATAATTAGAGTCCGACCGAAAGTGGTTTTCCGGCCGAAACCGAAACCGAAACCGAAGTTTCGGCCGTGGCTTCACTTTCGGCCGAAACCGAAACCGAAACCGAAACTCACGTGGTCAAGTAAAAAATTCCCTAAAATACAAAGGAGAATGGTCCCCCAACAAAAAAAAAGTCCCTCAGAGTTGCTATTTAGTACGTTTAAAAGGGCTTTTATTGTCCAACATTTTACTATAATTACGAGAAAAGTCCGTCTCAAAGAAATCCATACATTCTGAAAAAATATTTTTTCATTTAACACATTATTTTTCTTAGGATTCTGAAGGCCCACAAAAACGGATTTGGTTGGCATTAAAAGAGCTAAATTCGATTTTTACATTGTTTAAAAATCCAACCAATATTATCCAATATTATGTGGCCATCCTGAGGGACGATTTTTTTAGTCGTGGCCCACGCTCCGTAGAGAATTGCACATTCTCCTTTGGTATATTTTACCAACTATGTATTCTAAATTTTACTTTAAAACAAAACAAACTGTAATAAAACCCTAATATGAAATATAAATATTCATGGACAATTCACACATGACACTCTAGTCTCAAATTAAGCAAAGCTTGTACTATGGGAACTAGGTTGCTGGTAGAATACTGATTAAATACATACATATTAACACCCAGTGATAAACATGAATATTTGTTCTGTGTTACTATGTTTGTATTTACAAAAAAAAATGCATATAAGTATTCTATCAGCAATCTACTTAGTTCCTATAGTTCGAGTTTAGCTTAGTTTGGGACTAGAGTGTTATGTGTGAATTGTCTTGTCCATGAACATTTATTAAAATCTTGAAATAAGTTTACCTATACAACGTAATTTAGCAAATTAAACACTTTACATTTTTCAATTACTATCTCATAAGTGACTTGATTTGCTTATAACAACAAAACAAAGTTACTGTTACTCAATATTTAAATTAACTAAGTAAATAAATCATTCAAGTAGAGAAACGAAATAAAATCTTACATGAAATCATTTCCATCTAAACAAAACCTCTAAAGAATGTTTGCGTCGGGCGATAAGTACGATAACGCACTAAGTTTTGATGCTACAGAGCCATTCGAAACAAGTTTCGGTTTCGGCAAAAGTTTCGGCCAATTTTGGCCGAAACCGAAACTAAAGCCGAAACTTGATTTTTGGCCGAAATTCGGCCGAAACCGAAACCGAAACCGAAATTTCGGTCGGACACTATTTATAATATGCCTGCATACAGAGTAGAAACATCAATAAATAGTTGATAAACTTATTGTCCGTTCTTCTAGGGCAGGTATGGCGAACATTTATGTACCAACATGCCTTTTTTTCTAATGCTATGTTTAACCAGGCTATGTTTACATGAGGCGACTCAAGAGAAAGGATTTCATGCTGTTGTATTACCAAACACTGGATGAAAAGACATGAAGACCGGGTTCAGTGGCGCGTTTAGCAGTGACCTACGTCCAGCAGTGGACTGACAGGTTGATGATTATGATGATGTTGCCGTATAAGAAGTCGATGAATATTTATTTGTTGTGTCTTATACAAACTATTTGTTACCTGACCTGGTCTGACCTTAGCAGTTCTTTGTTTGGATTGTACATATTCTAGTAAGGTCATTACTACTTAGCCTGGTTTAATACAAACATATTTATTTTTAACCAACTTTCTAAAAAATGGTGCTCAATTTGACTTTTTATTTGTGAATAAAATGAATTTCTGAAATATATTTTGCCAGACTTATACTTGAATACAAAAGAGGATATGTCAAAAACTAAGCAAAGCTTGTACTATGGGAACTAGATTGCTGATAGAATACTTATAGTTTTTTTTATGTAAATGAATACATAAGTAGTAACACACAGAACAAATATTTATGTTCATCACACAAACATTTGCTCTGGGTGGGAATCCAACCCACGACTCACAGCATGGAAGGCAGAGCTACTACCAACTGAGCTGTGACGCCTGTGGATATAATTTGTTTATGAATCTTTATGTTCATCATTTTCAGACACAACTAAGTCAATGGCGTAAAGTTCGTCTGGAACGTATGTTGGTGGATTATTTCTTGCGGAATGGACATTACGAATCTGCTAAGAAACTAGCCGATGCCAGAGGACTGAAGGAGCTTACTAATGTTGGTAAGTATATTTATTTTTAGGGTCCCATACCCAATAAATAAATAAATAATGCTGGACAATCCACATAACATCATCTAGCCCCAATCTAAGCAGAGCTTGTGTTGTGGGTACTAGAAGACTGACATATTTAATACAATACATTACATAGATAGATATTTTTTTTTATACATATAAGTTACCCAGAACACCCGGAATAAATATTTGCAGATCGTACAAACATTTATCCCAACGGGAAACGAACCCGCAACCTCCGCGTCGCAGGCGAACATTCGCCCGCCGCGCCACATCGGTCGTCATACCCAAAGGGTAACACCATGGGACCCTATTACTGAGATTTCTTGAATGTTTTTGACGTGACAACGTCTTATAATTCGATAGAGCCGGCTGCACTCACGAAAAAACATGACTCATGCGGCGTTACCTCGCTCTGAGGCGTTCCATGTAAGGCTTGAAGTACAAGCGAGAGCGCGGAACGAACGACAAAGAAGCACAATCGGCCTTTCAGCAGTCACGTTCAACTATCGTCAGTAAACCGACTTTACAGATAACATTTTTTTGTTTCGATGATTTAAAATAAACAATTTATTGTGCTATAATATTGATTTATATACATAATACCTTCAGATATCTACACACAAGCTGCGTTAGTGGAGAAGGAACTTCGCGAACGTCGCACAGAAAGTTGCCTACAATGGTGCAGCGAGAACAAATCTAAGCTGAAGAAAATCAACTCTAATATGGAGTTCAATATCAGAGTTCAGGTACAATATTTGAAACTATCATGGTTTTGAACATAGTTTTCAATATTAGTTCGACCCGTGATCATGGCGCATGCAACTGTGCCGAAATATCGGGAAATAATCGAACTCACAAATCATGGTAAATATCCCGTTTATAATGAAAACTAGAGTTCAGGTAGTTATTTCGATTCCAAGAGTTTCACAGAATTTACTTTTCTTAAAAATAATAGTTTAATTAATTGAATAATTAGTTTATAAAATGGAATAAGTCGTTTATCTAATGTCATAAGTTGTTTATGTAATGTCATAAGTAGTTTATGTAATGTCATAAGTAGTTTATGTAATGTCATAAGTAGTTTATGTACTGGAATAAGTTGTGTATGTAATTCATAAGTTGTATAAGTAATGCCATAAGTGGTCTATGTAATTTCATAACTAGTTTATGTAATGTCATAAGTTGTTTATGTAATGTCATAAGTTGTTTATGCAATGTCATAAGCAGTTTATGTATAGGCGACCAAGAAATTGGTTTACCACTTTTGATGGCATCTTCCAGTAACCTATTATTCGCTAAGGATTACAGATTGACGAATTCTGACGTAGCAGTTATTAATCTGTCAAGCGAAAATAACCCTTGATGTTTCGTACGTGCAAATGATATTCAGCCTTTAGAGTGGTAAACCAATTTCATGATCGCCTATACTAGAATAAGTAGTTAACCCTAAACTTTATTTACAAACAAACTTACGACTATACAGTATTTACAAAATGTACATAGTCATATAAAATACATAAGAAACAGTTGAACTATCTACAGACCGTTGCAAACGATCTATAGATAGTTCAACTGATCCAAATCAGTACCAATCGTCGCGTACCCAAGACACTGGCTGCATTGCCGCGCTGAATAGCAATGCTGATACGCTGGGCCAGATACTCACCAGCCCTCGGGTCACGCGTCGCTTCGACTAGAACCCTAACAACCTACAATAACCCTACAATATTCCATTTCAGGAGTTCGTAGAGCTAGTCCGTGCAGATAAACGTCTAGAAGCGGTGCGCTACGCCAAGAAACATTTCTCAGCATTCGAAGTGGGGCATCTGGAGCATATTCAACATTGCATGGGCATGCTAGCTTTCCCAAAGGACACTGGTTAGTACAATACTTTGACGACCGATGTGGCGCGGCGGGTTGCTGGTTCGATTCCCGCCTTGGGATAAATGTTTGTACGATCTACAAATATTTATGATGTGGCGCGGCGGGCGAAGGTCCACCTGCGACGCGGAGGTTGCGGGTTCGATTCCCGCCTTGGGATAAATATTTGTACGATCTACAAATATTTATTCCGGGTGTTCTGGGTATATTATATGTATAATAAAAAATATCTATCTATGTAATATAAGTACTGTATTATGTATGTCAGTCTTCTAGTATCCATAACACACGCTCTGCTTATCTTGGGGCTAGATGATGTTGTGTGGATTGTCCAGCATTATTTATTTATTTAACGCAGAGTTGGAGCCGTACGCGTCGCTGCTGGCGCTGGCGCGCTGGGCGGCGCTGGTGCTGCAGTTCCGGCGCGCGCACGGCCGCCTGCTGCAGCCGGCGCGCACGCCGCACCTGCCTGCTGCACTGCAGCTCGGACTGCACGCACTCAACACGCCATATCCTTTTATACATACATCTTGTACACCAGAGGCATTATTCTCTATTGTATTACAAACCCACGCGCGTTACTTGGCTACGGCAAGACAACGGCGTGGAATCTGAAAAAACCGTATGGCGTAAGCCTTAGTTGTCATTCCCAACCGCGACACGGTACGATTTGACCACGGTTTGTACTGTGAACTAATCATGCCGAAGTTTGCCGTGTTATGAAAACTATTCGTTTCAAAACGATTCATGCGTGATTCGAATGATACGAATCAATCATTTTTGAAGTTTGCGTTTCGCAACGCGTTGTGACGTAGCACGGTTTGGGGAAGGAATCTCCTATGTCATAGAGAATAAGGCCCCAGGGATCCCCAAACCGTTTTGGACAAGTGAGCCCTTTTCCAAAATGAACTGTTACCTCAGACCCCCATGGCCAAATTACCAACTTTTAAGATCAACCCCCTTATTCATAATGATCCACTAACTTAAAACAGCTGCTACAGAGTGTTATTTTTCATTCTGACTTAGGTCAATAGAAGAAGACAGAGTGAGAATATAATAGAGGTCGATTTTTAGACCTCCTCGACCCCCACAATCAATTTTTGTTTATGTCGACCCCAAGGAAACGTTACGAAAAAAGTTATATACCCCACTTTGGGAATCCATGTTGATTTCCACTACACTGACCTTTATTTAAAAGGCGGACTGACTGTTTTTTTGTGTAAAATATGGTTTTGATCATCAATTTTGCGTAATAGTATTCGAGAAGCAATGCTTTTATAAATATTATGTGATAATCTGAGTGGACGCCATCTTGGAACAATGTAATAACAAACCAGTATGGATAGACCCCGTAAAAACAAAAATCCCCTACACACTAAATACTCATCAATGTAACAACAAACCAGTGATAGCCCCCGTTTCTATTTTTGACGACGTACCTAATAATAATCTAATTTATCAATAATAATAAACAATACGTATCAATGTAACAACAAACCAGTGTATACCCCCTTAACTGCATTGCACTCAGTGCGTGTCGAGCGCGAGTCGCGTGGCGGCGTGCCCGGCGTGCGCGCCGCCGCTGTCGGGGCTGGCGCGCACGCTGCCCCACGCGCACTGCTCGCACTCGCGCCTCGTGTGCCGCCTGTCCGGGTTGCCGCTCAACGAGCACAACCAGCCCATGGTGCTGCCCAACGGACAGGTCTATGGGGAGAAGGTAATGTGTGCAGTGTATGGGGAGGAGTTATGTGTATGAGAAGGTAATGTGTATACACAGGTGTATGGGGAGAAGGTAATGTGCATGCACAGGTCTATGGGGTGTACAGTGTATGGGGAGAAGTAATGTGTACAGTGTATGGGGAGAAGGTAATGTGTACAGTGTATGGGGAGAAGTAATGTGTATGAATAGGTGTATGGGGAGAAGATAATGTGTACAGTGTATGGGGAGAAGTTATGTGTACAGTGTATGGGGAGAAGTTATGTGTACAGTGTATGGGGAGAAGCTAATGTGTACATTGTATGGGGAGAAGGTAATGTGTACAGTGTATGGGGAGAAGTAATGTTATACAACAGACAGGAGTACATGGAATTCATCAACAAACACATAGTTGTACAGGGATGTAATGTACATACATAGGAATAGGTGTACGGGTAAAAGGTACATTCCTACTATGATTAACGTCACAACAACTCAATTGATATTATTCAGTGACGGATTTACAAGTTTGCCACTAGTGGAGCAAACAAGACATTTCAGTGTTATCCATAAAACACAAAAAGTTTTGGTAAATATGCAAGTCTTTCTTAAATCTGTAAGACGACTAAAAATGGTATTTAGTTTTGCTGCTCCTAAAATCTCTGACCTATCTCAACTCAGCCTTATGAAGTAAATCCGCCGCTGAAATAAACCCTGCCCGATTTACTAATCAAATTAAACTATTTATTTTTTAATATAACAATTAAAATCAATATTTACTAGATGAAGTTGTTATAAATCTTTTCTGCAATCAATATTTCAACATATTAATAACCATTGTTTAAATACATTTGCATATTTCAGGCGCTGAAAGAAATGATGAAAGAACAAGGCTCGATCACCTGTCCGAAAACAAAAGAAGTATTCTGCATGAAACGCGTAGAAAAAGTATATGTTATGTAAACATTATATCTATTGTATGTACCTATGTATTTTATTACTTGCATATTACTCACGACAGACTATCAAATCACTTTAATAAAAAAAAACGCGCAAAAATTCTAATAAGTATCATAAAACTTGATGACTTTATGTTATGAAAAATTGTTTTCGAAGTATGTGAAAGTTATTAAGCTATTGCATAGCTTCTATCGCTGGCCTTGAGCGTGGAGACCGAATCCAGAAATTCTGTAACGAAATAACCTAACACTGCGCATGCGTAATCCAGCAAAAAATGCTATGCAATAGCTTTACCGCGGCAGTCCCCGAGTGCCACACGTCTTTTTTTTATGTCAAATTTTTCGTGGAAATAATAACATAAAATAAATACTCTATCCTGAATAATTGGTTGACATAAGACAATCATTATAAGATCTTTGTACACAGTTTTACAAATAATTATTCTTATTCTTAAGCACGATACAATTGCGAACAACAACAGAATATAAAATATTTTTTTAAGGGGGCTATCATACAAAAACTACATTTTTTCGTACGGAATCCTTCAAACGTGATGCCGACTCACACTTGGCCACTTTTTTTTTTCATTTGTCATTCGTCAAGTAATAATGCAAGGCTAGTTATATATTGTAAGATCTGCGGTCGATAATAGCACCTTTTTTAGAATAAATATCACATTTACGAATTAAAAGCGTGTTCGTCAATTTAGTATTAGAATTGGTAAAAAACAAACAGTAAAACGATTCCATACAAACCGATAATACTGTATTTTGTAATAAAAACATTTTATCCCATTGTAAGAAAAAGATCAACTTTCGGATATATTTTTAACTACATATTTTAACTAATAAAAGCTTTCAAAACCAAACTATTATGTTTTGTTGTATAAAATCGCCATATTATTTTACTATAAGAATTCTGATTTTACACTTTTGTTATAAGTTGCAGCCCAAAATTATAATGTTTTTAAAGTAAATGTTTGAATGTATATTTTCAATACACTTTTCTTAGTAATTGATATTGACTGTGTTATTTTTAAGGTTTATCTATACAAGTGTATAAATGTTAGAAGTAAAAAACTCATTGTTATATATTCACTTAGACTTTGAGGAATAAAAAAATGTCTAGAATATTCAGGATTTTTACTTACAACTCCTATCTTCGATTTCTTATGATAAAATCTATGTTGAAACTAAAACTTGTACTTAGGTACATGGAATCTACAAATTGACAAAACTTGCCCACATGTTATAGTGCTCATACATAACTTAGCGTTTAAATAGATTCCAGGAACACGTATATAAAGATGGTTTTACTCGAAAATAAATTGTTGCTTTGATAATTTTCGCTTGAATTATACATTTTGACAAAACTTGCCCATATGTTTGAGTGCTCATACATAACGTAGCGTTTAAATAGGGTTAGTCTCATAATCCCCATTGAACAATCCCCATCATGGGGATTGTGAGACTTTGAGTCTCATAATCACCATGATTTTGAAATATTAAAATCATGGGGATTATGAGACTCAAAGTCTCACAATCCCCATTGAGGCCCATTTACACCGTAATAGCTAAGTAAATCTTCATATCATTAGAGGCCTTAATACCTATTACTTATTCCTTTCAAAATCTCATATTCTCATATACTAAAGGCGTGTAGAATAAAAAATAAATAAAAATCTAAAAATAATAGAATGTGCAATTTCGAAAAGGGCACAAGTCGGATATTTTGTCAAATCCTTTTTTTCATGTCATTGCGTTCTAAATACTTGTATGCATTTATTAAGTTCGTAAAAGGCATATCTTCTATATTCGTTCTAAAGTAGATGTTATGGCGCGTACAGAAATAATTTGCTTAGACATAAGACCGTTAAGCGCCCCTTATGACTCTGTCTCTTTTGACAGAACTATTATATACAGCTGTGGGTCTATGAATTCTGTATTCATAGCATGAAAACTGGCAAAGGAACGTTTTATTCTTATCATGAAGGACAAGCATTGAGAGGCCCCATAAGTTTGTTTGACAATCAATCTCAATGGCATTATCTGTACAAAGAAATGTGATGATCCATCTATATTCTTCAGCGCGTGGTCACTCTTTTTAAGACTGTGACAGAATATTTTCGGTCGTGAAACCGAAAATCAGACGCGAAGATCGTGTATTCACGCATCAACAATATCATAAAAAACAATCCAGCAACACCGAAAAATTTAACGTTGTAGAAGTAAATACAGAAGATAATTATAAACCTTATCAGTAAGAAGTTATGGAAAAGATGTGCCTTAAAATCAAAAAGTAAATAGCCAAAAAATAAAACAATAATCAGACACTTTTAACAAAACTATATCTTTTGTTTCAGTATTATATTTAATTTTAAATTACTAAAATAAAGATTCGCCAAATTTATGTGGTTTTTTCTTCAAATTATGAGTACTCAACGTGGTCGATTTCGAAAAGGGCACATCTCATAAATTTATAATATCGAAATAAACATATTTAATAACGTTAAAATCTAAATATTTCTGTAACTTTCAAGAGTTAATATGCCCCAAAATGTAACTCAAAAATATTTTTGCTAAATATTTTACTTAAGTAATTAGAAAATAATCAGTTTTTTCATTTCCTGGAAAGTTTCAATTCGAGATGTGCCCCTTTCGAAATTGCACATTCAATTAGTCTTTATACCATCACAACGGCTTTGTACTTAACAAAATAAATGATAATAATATAAAAAAAATGTTTTTTTTTATACACGACACTATATTTTTTTAAGTGTTTTAATTAAATTAATAAGAAGTAATCGTTATTTATTAAGGATTTTCAATAAATTTATCAAGTTATAGGAACTCACCTGTATTGTTACAGAACCAGTACATTTGAGTTATTTTCTGCTTGAACACTCCCATAAAACTGCACCACTATTATACTTAATTTTACGTGTGTATCGAAAACCTTCCTTCAAAAGTAATGTCAGAACTATCATCAGAACTTTCGGCCATCGCCACCAATTTATTTTTTATTCTACACGCCTTTAGTATATGAGAATATGATATTTTGAAAGGAATAAGTAATAGGTATTAAGGCCTCTAATGATATGAAGATTTACTTAGCTATTACGGTGTAAATGGGCCTCAATGGGGATTGTGAGACTTTGAGTCTCATAATCCCCATGATATTGATATTTTCAAAATCATGGGGATTATGAGACTCAAAGTCTCACAATCCCCATGATGGGGATTGTTCAATGGGAATTATGAGACTAACCCTTTAAATAGATTATTTTTAAAATTAAAAAAAAACTTGATAAAGGAGAATGGGCACTTTGGGCCACGACTAAAAAAAACATCCCTCAGGGTTGCCACATAGTACGTTTAAAAGGGCTTTTATAGGCCAATATTTTACTATATTTACGAAAAAAATCTGTCCCATGGAAATTGAGATATTCCGAATAAATAGTTTTTCATATAACATCAAATTACTTAAAATTCTGAAGGCCCACAAGAATGGCTGTGGTGGGGTTTGAAAGAACATTAGACGGGCTTTATTTGTTTCTTAAATTGTTTGAAAATCCAACCTGTGGAAATTGAGTTATTCCTGAAAAACATGTAGCATTATACAAAAGAAATATAGTTTTTCGGAAATATTTCGATTCGCACGGGTTGGATTTTCAAACAATCTGAAAAGCAAATAAAGTCCGCTTAATTCCCTTTACAACGCAACCACATTCATTTTTGTGGGCCTTTAGGATTCAGAGTAATACGATGTTCAAATAAAAAATAGTTTTTTCGAAATATCTCGATTTCCATGGGATGGATTTTTTCATAAATATAGTAAAATGTAAGCCTGTAAAGGCTCTTTTAAACGTATTATATGGCAACCCTGAGGGACGAGTTTTTTAGTCGTGGCCCACGCTCCATAGAGAATTGCCCATTCTCCTTTACGGCTGATTTTTACATTTTGACAGAGTTGACCTTCATTTTTTATTTTGTATGAGTGCTCATACATAACGTAGAATACGATTAACGGGATCCTTTACTAATAGTTCAACCAGCATTTTAGACAAAATTAAAAAATATTTTTTTGTCAATTTTCGCGAAAAAGCCTATAATGAATATTGAAGCTAATTTCGCAATGCAGTTTTAGAACAAGAGCTAAATGGCAAAAAGGGATAGGGTTCAAATGAAAATATTTTTTGTTGTTATGATATTTATTTTTTAAATATGTATCTTAAAATATGATCTTTGTATAGACAATAATATTAATGGCATTATATCACATTGAATGGCTACATTTAAAAGTAAGGTCTGATTTTAAATAGTTTTTGGATTAACAGAAAAAATCAATACATTTAAGTGTTTGTACCTACACAATATACTGAAGAATACAATTTCACTCGCGTCTTTCGACTTTTATATTGCAAAGTTTATCAAAAACTGTTCAGTCGATACATGGTAGAGTTCCATAGTTTAAACAATGTTCATGATTTCCTTCTAATAAGTAAGATTACTTATAATAAATTGATGTGATTTTTAAACAAGTGTAAATAAAACATTGGAAAGACTTAAAATAAACCTAAAAAATGTTTAATATCTAAATGGATATCACAATTCTAAATAGTGGAGCTATTCCTACTGACTAAGTATTGAAACATATAAAGATTACAAAACCAAAGCATAGATAAACCATTCTAAAAATGAACGCGCCTCTACCGGTTACAGCAATAGTGTAAGTACAGATACAATACTAATGAACTGGGTTTAGTCATTTGTCGTACCGTCTTGACACGTTTAGTCCATTTAAATGTAAGCTTTGCATTTTTTAGAGGACGCAATTTTATTTTTGGGTCATGTGTGGTGAGAAGCATATCCTCAAGTTTGTGAAGTCGCCTTCGAAAGTCCAACGAAGTTCGAAGTCCACCCTTGTCTTGGTATCACGAAATCATCCCTTTTTTCAAGATGGAAGACAAGGGTAGATACCCCACAAACTTGAGGTTAAGCTTCTATTGACCCCCCACACATGTTCCAAACATGCCCCCCACACATCATGTTCCAAAAATAAAATAGCTTCCTCTAATAAATGCAATATTCGGTTCGGATTTAAGAATAGTTGGATCTGTCGGCCAACTAACGCATTAAAGTACAATACTCGCGTGCATTTTTAAAATGGTTATTCTATACGCTAGTAATAAATGTTACATAAAACCTATTTAAGCCGAAAAGATACTAATTAGAAATAAATATTATGTATGGAACTATCCATGTTTTTGCCTCTGAAATAATTATACATTTATTTAAAAAAAACTACTTTTTAGGTATAAAGTATAAAAATTTCAATTGACAAAAAAATTTAATAAAGTTAGGTATCAAGTTAAGTATAATATAAATGCATAGATACATACACTTCTATCGCGTTCCATTCACACAGAGGTATTTTAACCGGCGTACTTATTTTGCAGTTTTTAAGGCATTTCATTAATAATAAAAATGCTCTAATATTATAGTTATTGAATTTATATTTTTAATAAACAACTTTTTGGCTTATAGAGGTTTTATGTTTATTATTTTGTTACATAAGTTGTATACGATTTAAGTGATTATTTGGAGAGAATTATGTACATAATGTAACTAATATTCGATTCAAAATCTATTCTATATATACAAATGTTTTTAATTTTGAATAAGTTGCCAGGATAACAATAATAGATACAAAAACAATTACAATATATTATTGTTTGTTAATATCTTCAAACATGTACTTACATAAGTATTTTTAAAGATTTACGGTCTATCGTATAAAAAGTTAGTGCAGACTTGATGTCTTGATTACCATACGTAATGGTGACAATGTCAACGCTGACTTTTTATAAGATAGGGGGTTATACACTGGCTCTAAAAATTTTTTTTTTTATTTAGTATTAATGAAGGAATACAAAAATAAACAATTCAGTATTTGTACTATTTGTGATTTAGCTGGCTAATATTTTATTCGCCTTTAGGTGCAAAAATAGCAAAATAACTTTGTAGATATAAAATGCAGTGTACCTGGTCTACTCTCACTACGCTTTTTTTTAATTATATAAACTATTTTATATTCTAAATAAAACTTAACAAATAATAGCTACTTTATATCTAAATATATTTACAGTCTAAAACAATTCGAAATTAATACTTTTTGAGCGTCTACTAGCAGACATTTTCTTCTAATCTAATCTTAATTTTACAAAATAATTATTTTATTTGCGACTACTACTTAGACTTTAGTATGCTGTTTAATGTAAGTAGCGGCACTTCAAAAATAAAAAATAATCTTAAAAACCAGATGGAGTTTTGTGAAATGTTCATGAATATTTATTTACCGCTGAATAATGCTATTTTTGGTACTCATAGCAAGTTTACACCGTTTTTATCATTATATATATACTTTAGTGCACATTACTTCATTTAATTGTATTTCCTTGTAAGAATACACAAAATCCCACGAATTTTCTTGACCATAAGCTCTATTCGCAAAGAACTACTTAGAATCAACTTTGATTCAAACTGATCCTTGTTCATTCTCAAATCGGTATTACCCAGTATCTGGATTAAGTTATATAACAGTGATTTAATTGTAAATCTTTGTAAGATATCATATTAAAAACGGTAGGAACCAAGGCTGTAAGTTTCTTGCCCGTTCTTCTAGGCTCTGGTCGCGTGGAACTGGCACACAGAATCACCTAGTATGTACGACAATTCTAAATGATCCTTGTGATTTTATTGAATACAGACATTTTTGACTTTGAATCTCAATTAATGTTTGTTTACACAACATACACTATATTATTTGAATGATTTGAATAGATCCCGGGCTCAGTGGCGCGTTTTGGGAGAGACCTTCCAGCAGTGGACTAATATAAATAGATCGATGATGATGATAATTTAATAGATCTACCCTATATAGTATGTCATAGCTGCCATGCAAGCGATCCCGGCGGCTAAAGCAGCGAGATGCTGTAACGACTGCTTCGGATCGGGCTCGCGCAGTAGATCCGGGAGCACCACAACTAGCGCTATGTGGAGGAAACCGCCCGCTGTGAAGGGAACTATCCATGATGTTTTTGCCTCTGAAATAATTATACATTTGTTAAAAAAACTATATTCTATAATTAAATAGGGTGTTACTCCTCGCGCAAATAGGGCCCGCGTTGAAAACAGCTCGCTCTACAAGTAAAGTAGGGTGTTACTATTCTATAAAATAAATAATGTTGGACAATCCACACATCTAGCCCCAAGCTAAGCAGTATGTTATGGGTACTAGAAGACTGACATACTTAATACAATACATTACATAGATACGAAACCGCAACCTCTGCGTCGCAGGCGGACCTTCGCCCGCCGCGCCACATCGGTCGTCAAATAATATAAAGTAAAAATGTTTTATTGACAACTAAGGTTGTACAGAAAAAAACTAGTGTTGAAAATATCGCTTTATGCGATAAAGCCGGCCATTGTACTAAAATAAGGTATGTACATAGTTCTAAGACTCGTATTTATCAATCGTGATTGTACTTACCAATAGAATTTCTGGCTCCACTGAATATAACGGCGGTCATAGCGCCAATCAGACCAGCTGATGCAGTTGCCTGAAAATAAAACACAGGTTATTCAATAAATAAATATTCACGGACATTTCACAGTCTACTCCCAAACTAATCAATTATAAGAATAAGAATCATTTATTGTAAAACTGTGTATAAATAACATACGAGCGTTTTCACATTATCCGATCCGATATCGGTGTCGGACGCCGATCTGATATCGGGGTTAGTAAAATGTATAAAATATGTACCTGTCTGCTCAGGCAACACAATGGCAGACTCTTTAGCGAAAAAAGGCACAAAACCCAAGGCAAACTCAAACGACATACTACTCTGCAAACCGTCTTCAGCGGAGATAAGAAACAGACTGAAGTTGCACTCCGAGAAGGAACATCAGAAACTGTGGGAGCGCAGACCGGACTGCAAACACACCAAAACAATGCTTCCAGCAATGAACAGGCACACGGCATCAACGCTGCTCACAGGTCACTGTGATCTAAATCACCATCTACTTAAAATCGGAGCGACAGACAGTGACCTCTGTCGCGGATGTCTACAAGAAAAAGAAACCGTAGAGCATGTGCTACTGCATTGCTCTTCCACAAATGAAGCCAGGTCCAAAACGGGACTGCAGGAGCTGATCGGGTCCTGTTCGTCAATGTCACCATCCACTACAACACCGGGGATGCTGGAACAATGCTGCCACCAACCCAGGGTCCTTCTCCGTTACTTTAAGGAGTTGGGCTGGCTGGGGTGAGGTTAGCAGGGGGACAATGCACAATACACCCCACTGCGGGACGTCAGTGCAGATCTCATTCCCCCACTTAGAATTAGAATTAGAATTAGATGTACCTGACTTTCATATTGTCCGGCCCGATATCGGAGGTACATATTTCATACATTTTACTTACCCTATAATAATGTGAAAACGCTCTTATGTTATTTATACACAATTTTACAATAAATGATTCTTATTCTTATAATTGATTAGTTGAAAAATGAAAATAAATGTTATTTTGGCTCAACGAGGCTGACATAGTCAAACTGTGACTCAAAGTCTAATAAATAAATTTTAAAGGATATAAAAAAAATGTTTCAACAGAATAAAGTCATATAACCTAGTATATGCTTACTCAGTCTTACAAATGTTCATTTAACATGTAAAACAAATATACTACTGTTCTGTATTTTAGGGATAATAAAGGAAACACCACAAATCACATGAACTCGTGTATTGGCTGACAACCAAACTAAACTAAACATAACTACCCGCGCATGACGTATCTGCAGTTAAACCAAAACTACAAAGACATGTTATGGCTTGTTTTTTTTTTTTTTAAATGATTTTATAAGTATACTTACCAACTGAGCTTTAGCAGCTTCCCACCGTGAAAAGCCGCTTTTCAATAAAATAGCGAAATCTCCAACTTCATGAGGGATTTCGTGCACTGGAAAAAAAACATATTTAGGATTAGTAAATACATACATAGTAACACCCAGACACAGAACAAATATTTATCACATAAACGTTTGCTCTAGGTGGGAATCGAACCCACGACTCACAACATGGAAGGCAGAGTTACCAACTGAATTTATACATTTTTTTTGCTGGCAATCCACACAACATCATCTAGCCCCAAGCTAAGCAGAGCTTGTGTTATGGGTACTAGAAGACTGACATACTTAATACAATACATTACATAGATAGATATTTTTTATTATACAAATAAATACCCAGAACACCCGGAATATATATTTGCAGATCGTACAAACATTTATCCCAAGGCAGGAAACGAACCCGCAATCTCCGCGTCGCAGGCGGACCTTCGTCCGCCGCGCCACATCGGTCGTCTAGCCCCAAGCTAAAGCCAGAGCTTGTGTTATGGGTACTAGAAGACTGACATACATACTTAATACAATACATAGATAGAATTTTTTTATTATACATATAAATACCCATCACACCCGGAATAAATATTTGCAGATCATATAACGTACAAACATTTATCACAAGGCGGGAATCGAACCCGCAACCTCCGCGTCGCAGGCGGACCTTCGTCCGCCGCGCCACATCGGTCGTCTAGCCCCAAGCTAAGCAGAGTTTGTGTTATGGGTACTAGAAGACTGACATAATACAATACAATACATTATATAGATAGATATTTTTTATTATACTTATAAAATACCCAGAAACACTATGACGTATTATTATTTATTTATTTATAACCAAATTTTACAAACTTAATTAAGTAAGTACTTATTTACTATAATTAGGTAGATAAGGGTGTAGGTAGGTACAAATTGGACACGTAATTATCTTAAACTAGATAGTAGGTATGTAAATAATAAGTACCTACGTGTATAAGTAACTTACCAAGTATCGCGAATGTGGTGAGTATGCCAACTCTGAACCCAACGAGGAACGAACCCCCTACCGCCAGCCCGTGGGTGAAGTTATCGATCGAGTTCGCCATTAGATTCAAATATCCCGCCACCTGGAACACAATTTTTTCAGAATTTTTATTTTGAAAGGAATTAATTTTGAGATAGTTGTAGTTTTTGGATACTTTGTTATCATTTATTGACTTTGAAAAAAATAGGAGTTAGTGGAGAATGAGGACATGTTGTCTTATTCTCCAAATGTTTATTTATAAAGTAATATGTTTTTTTAACATTTTTTCTGGCTATAATTTCCCGCCTAGTAATTTAGGATCTATAGATAGGTCAACTGATCCAAATTAGTAGTAATCGTCGCGTACCCAAGATACTGGCTGCATTGCCGCGCTGAATAGCAATATACTCACCAGCCCTTGGGTCACGCGTTCTCAAGACTAGTATATATTATACTAAATATAATATAATAATACATATCTACTTAAATTACAAGGCGGGAAAATAATATAGCTTTAAAAAATACGCCTGAAGATTGCTACGTACATCTTTCTTATCAGCTTTCTCCTTGTGTGCTTTGAGTGAGTGTTCTTTGGCCTCCCGCAGCAGGCAGCGGCCCATCCACCGCCCCCCGCCGCCGCCGCCCTTGCACTTCACGGAGCCGTTCGCGACTGTGATGCTGTTACAGCATCCACCTTCACCTGCAAATATATATTACCTTTAAGTATAAAAAAAAAATGGTTGTCTGTAAAGTCGGTTTACTGACGATAGTTGAACGTGACAACGAACACAAAGGCCGATTGTGCTTCTTTGTCGCTCGTTCCGCGCTCTCGCTTACACTTCATGGAACGCCTCAGAGCGAGGTAACGCCGCATGAGTCTCAGAGCGAGGTAACGCCGCATGAGTCATGTTTTTTCGTGCGTGCAGCCGGCTCTATCGAATTATAAGACGTTGTCACATCAAAAACAACTTTAATAGTCACCGACAAGATATTGATTGATAAGCGTCACAGCTCAGTTGGTAGTAGCTCTGCCTTCTATGCTGTGAGACGTAGGTTCGATTCCAACCCAGAGAAAATGTTTGTGTGATGAACTTAAATATTTGTTCTGTGTCTGGGTGTTTCTATGTATGTATATAAAAAATATTTTATATTAATTATATATTCTATCAGCAGTCTAGTTAAAAAGTTATAATTATGCGTCATAAGAAGTACAATTTTTTTTAGCAAGTCTACTTTTTAAAAATACGCAGCTTTCATTTTCAAGAGTTTAATAAAACAAACATACCTTTAGAGTTATTATTAAAGACGCACGAATCTATCAGCTGTTCAGCAGTCGTCCCATTCCCACACAGCGGTTCCCCATTACTCTTGCCTCTCTGTTTTCTCTCTTTAACCAGGAACTTCTCTAGTTCTTCTATCTCTATCTGTTTGACGCCATTTTGTTTAACTTCGGGCTCCGATTTCGATTCGTGATCGTGTTCGGAAGCTGCGAATAGTTTTTCGACGACTATGAACACTAGCATTCCTAGGAGGCACCATAGACCACTTCGGAGAGATACGTGGTGACCTGGAATTATAAATATTATTAATAATACAATTACGAATATTACACAATATGTATAATAAACAAGGGGCCCGTGTCAAATAATTGATGATTCATTTGTACCACCATGTCGCCTATCTAGAACGATCGTCGTCGGTCTTTTCGTCTATTACAGACGGTATAAAATAAACAGTGTCACTGTGTTTGGAGACATTTTCTTTGTCTTTTATTTTCGTACGGCATTCTTACCATCGACAGATCCTTGAAAAATAAAAATAAAATGCGCACTACCGTAAAAAATTGGTCGCCACAAAAGTGGATATTTATATATTTTGTAGTAGATACCTTGTTCACCTTAAATTTCATCAAACTCATCTTACTTCCGCATATCCTATATTCAATAATATTCAAGAGCAGGCCTACTCATGATTCATAAACCCTTGTTTACATACCTACTACACTTGGAACTTGGAACACAAAACCAATGACGAGTATAAATTAGCGGTAAATATTGAACCGTAGTACGTCGAGATAACGACTGTGTTGATTGTTTGTTGGCACAAAACCTCAACGGGCAAACACGTGGTGGGCACAGTATAATACGTAGTTACTTTATACCTACCAATTAGGATTCTGCGGTGACTATGTAATGTAATTGTAATGATTAGATTAGTATAGGGAAATAAAGTGGTTTTATATATTTTTTGTTTCAATTAAACTTCAATTTGACAGGCGTCACAGTTCATTTGGTATTAGCTCTGCCCTCAATATGGGTCGAGGGATTAACCTTAGGCCTACAATTCAGACTAACAATTTTTTTTTTTTTTTAACCCATTGTGTCCCCCACTGCAGGGCAAAGGTCTCCCCCAAACTCTTCCATTCATCTCGATCTCCTGCGTCCATCCACCACTCCGTCGCGTATGAGTCGAGATCGTCTCTCCAACTTACAATTTTACTTTGTTATACGTATATATTTGAAACTATGTACCACGGTTTTGAACATAGTTTTCGGGATATTTACCATGATTTGTGAGTTTGATTATTTCCCACAAATCATTGTGGTCCTGCTAAAGAGAACTAATTTTATTTAGTTTTAATTTTTTGAGTAATGTTTAATAAACGTTTCTTTCTTTCTTTCAGAGCCGTTGACCTAACTGAAACAGCGGTAATTTACCTAAACACCTTACAGCGAATAATCGTGGGAATCGCGACACATATTATACTAATAGCATTATTACAAAGGAAATCGTTTCTAAACAACGCCTCAATAGCTTAACACAAACAAAGCAGTATCTATTGACTTCCTTCTTCCTCAAATGAAAAACTTGTGCAAAAGACATAATAATAGTGAGTAGGAAAAACAGTTTTTGTTATAGCTAGTATATAGGATGGTTTTTTGAGAAGGGCGGTGATCAACAACAAAATGATCCAATAATACAGGTTGTCATATCTGTCTTCAAATAATCTAATAAAAACTGTTTTTGTTAAAGCTGTAAGGGTGGTTTTTTTGAGAAGGCATAATGGTGATCAGCAACAAAAATAATTGGTTCAATAATTCAGAGTGTTTTAGCAAATCATTTAGGTTGGTTTTCTCCAAAACTAAAAAAAAATATGAAAAAACTAAGTATTCAGTATTTTTTTTTATAAATCAGGGTCATAGTTCCTTTCGCGATCTTATAACTCCCGTTATGTAGTAGTAAGCAGTTGAGTAGTAGGCTACTTTATCAGGTGGATTATCAATTTTCTATTTATTTATTGACGCCATATTGATTTCATATTACTTTATTTTAGTACCGAATATGCGCTTTTTATTCCCATTTCCCACTACCCAAAGGTTAGCTGGTAGATAATGCTATTTTAGCATTAAGTTCGCCTGTATTATTACTACTACTTGAAGTACAATAAAGAATTTTCTATCTATCAAGTTTTTATTTAATATTTCATGATTTTTTTTATTGTTCTTTCAATGTATTTTATTAGAAGACTAAAATTAAACTAATAATATAAGGCGAGTGTATAACCGCGACCCAGTGCATTGACACATAAATGTTTTCCTCGTAGATACAAGTAACCTTTGTTATGTTAATATGTTGATAACGCAAATAGCAAGCATTGTTGTTGAATTACTGGAATTTTTATTTATAATATACAAGTAGATATCTTAGGTGGTCCGCGATATCAGAACATTCATTATTTTGGCGAATGGTAGCTTGGATAAAGGAAGCTAAGCGAGCCCCAAAAATTTCATCTCATTTATGTATTCATTGCTTACACATTATATACAGCTTCTTTTTTTTTTTTTTTTTTTTTTTTTTTTTTTATTCTAATTTTTAAGGAACTTTAGTCGGTGGCCGACTATGCCAGTTCCATCGTGCCCTCACGGTATTAAACCTTATTTAACTTAAACATTATTTCTAAAAAGCCCATATATGGAGCGGTAGATCATGTTAGCCGCATCCGAGTTGGGTGCCGCTAACACGCTCTGTAAAACGCCCACATCGAGCCAATTTAATTTCTCACATTCTTTTAACTCTTTTCTCATCAATGCGCTCCACAGCTTCAAATTGAGCATTGGAGATAACGGACTGAACTAAACATTTCAAAGGAGAATGGACATTTAAGGCCACAACAAATAAAAAGTCCCTCAGCGTTGCCACTTAAACGACACGAGGGCAACCTTCATCTTTATTTGGCTCATGTAATTCAATAAAACCTAGGCCTGTAAAATCCCATTCAAACGTTTTAGCAACCCTGAGGGACTAATTTTTCAGTCGTAGCCCACGATCCATAGAGAATTGCTCATTTTCCTTTATAATTAATAAAAAAATGTTATTTTCACATAATAGCAAGAAGGTGGACTTACCATCACCGTTGGCCACGTCGTTCGCCCAGGCTTCTGGAAGCAGATGTAAGAACACATCTCCCAGTAGTCCTCCCACGGCAAAACTGAGCAGGATCCGCAGAGTGGCTGCTCCAGCTGTAGACAAAATATTATATACAGCTTTTACAATAAAACTGTGCGGAACAAAATATAAAGGAATAGCACATGACCGCGTCCGGTTCTATAAAAAGTCAAAGTCAAAATTACTTTATTCAGTAAAATCACAAGGATCATTTAGAATCGTCTTACATACTAGGTGATTCTAGGTGCCAGTTCGCCGCGACCAGAGCCTAGAAGAACGGGCAATAAACTTACGGCCCACCGGTGGTTCCCACCGTTTTTTGAAGTGAAAACTTCTTTAGCGGCGCTGGGTGGGTAAAAACTTTCAAACTCGCGTCAGGGTCACGTGACGTTGATAAAAAGCGTAAGATCGAGGGAAAGGGAGAGGAACTAGTATCTCCCACTCTTTCTACCGTGCCTGAGTGTGCTCTGTTTAGGCGGCACACAGACACATTCGCGCTTGCGCGAATGTGTCTGTTATGACGTCTGTGGTTATATTTTTGAAGTGAAAACTTAAAAGTGAAAACACAACGTTAATATTGAAGTTTTCACTTCTGCCGGCACTCCCGGAGTGCTACCTTTTTTTTTATATGATCCTTTTACGAAGAATAACTAAAAGTTCCAGTGCGGTGTCAATTTAAATTTAATAAAAAGCTTACTGTAAGTAACCCATTCGCTAGGGGTACCGAATTATATACATATGCATTTTAGGTACACCAGGAGATGGGAATGGATAGAGCGTCTCCAAACACGAGCGTTCTAACAAGACAAAGCTTCTGGCTTGGTAGCGCGCTAATTAGGGCATGCAATCTCGCAACAAAATTTTAATCCAGGTATTTGCGGAGGTCTGAGAGGTCTGAGAGGTCTAAGTCCCACGGGATCCTAGTATTTGCGGGATCCCTTGTCTCTGAAAGTCATTGATAGAAGAGAAAAATTCTGCATCATTCATGCATCTAGAAAGATGAGACAAAAACAAATATTTAAAATTGTGTATTGAGATAGAAACAGAATTATAATAAGACAATAATTGTAGTTCAAGCATTATTTAGCAAATAATTATAATAATAAATATAATTTATTGCAATTGAGTAGTATATATACCAGCAGTGGGCTAGTACGGGCTGCCGATGATGATGATGATTGTAATTGAACATCAAATGCTTTGCTAAAGAGTTGATAGAGCCATCAACAATCAAACAAAGGAAAACAATATTAGAAAAAATCACGTTACTCATGACTAGCCAAAAATATCGAGATGTCAAATCCGTCTTAAAATCCCTATTTATCTTATCGATAGATAGGATAAGTAGAGGTCATACGTAGGTAGGTATACTTTTGAATAGTTTGATTGATAAATATTCAAGGACATATCACACAGATTTTAGATACGATTGATGCAAAGAATTTTATTCGTTCTGTCAATTGTCTTCAATGTAGCTAAGGCACGCAAGAGTCAAGATTTTAATTTTATTTTGCAAATATTTTGAACACTTATGCTTTTAAAAACCGATCAAGATCAAATTCTGAGTGTAGTTTCTTGCCCGTTCTTCTAGGCTCTGGTCACGTGGAACTGGCACCTAGAATCACCTAGTATATAAGACGATTCTAAATGATCCTTGTGATTTTACTGAAGAAACTTCATTGATTTTGAGTTAATTTTCTTGAGATGCGAATCAGAGGAAATCCTATGTCTATCTTAAAAAAAGTTAGCACAGACTTCATGTCTCGATTACCATACGTGTCGTATTTATTGATGACATAAAGTCAACGCTAACTTTTTATAAGGGGGGTAAGCTGTAGCTATATTAGTACTATTATAATAGATTAGTACTATAAGTATAATAATAATGTTTACTTATAGTATAGTGGTTTATTGTAATAATATACAGTGATTTATTTACTTAGATAACATCGATTGTCGTTATCAGACAACTAATAACGACTTAAGAAACATGATTATGTAACAAACTAAGCAAAGCTTGTAAACTACTCAAAACAAAATAGGGCCCACTTGAAAAATTTCGATATTTTGCCTGACACATTTTTTTTTGTGAGTTATTGGCAAACTGAAGTATGGGGTTGTTGAGTAGGCATATTTATTGATCATAATTAACACTTAAACGCCAAGTTTAGGGTGATTCTTAAGTGTCAGGCTAAAAAAACAAAAATCTAAGATATGTGGCAAAATCTGTGAGTGTTGCTCAGTGGTGTTTGTTGTGTCTAACGAAGAAGTTAGCGTAACTTTACCTTTAATTATCGATTAAATTAGTGTTTGCGTGAACAATGCCTGGTTCTCGACGTCACTCGGACACAGAATCCGCGACAAGAGCCATTGTTTTGCTTCAACAGGGAAATTCGCAAAGATCGGTAGCTTCAAGCTTAGGTGTGTCTAGACGAGCTATTCGAAATGTGTGGGAACGCTATCAAGAGTCACTAGAGTCAGGTAGTGTCAGTAGGAGGCGCGGTTCAGGCAGAACCCGATCCACAACCTCCCAAGAAGACCTATACATCCGACTCTCTGCACGTCGCGAGCGAACTGTAACTGCACGCATATTAACCGTTTCCGTGCGGGTGGCACCACAGTGGTGCCATGGATTATCCTTTGCGTATGGCGGGTGGCACCCGAGAGGTGCCAAATTTGAAACCCGTAAAAATCTAATAAATTGACGTTTTTCAAAAACTTTCCGTAAACAAAAGAGTCTTTATTTGTCACACAGATCCTCCCTACAGTGTCAGTTTCAGGAAATCACGTGATTTCACACACTTCAGGGATTCTCAACCTTTTCCTTAAAGAAATTATATGAAATGTAATTCGTTAGATACAAATTGCCCAAAATATTAATGCCATGAATATCTAAGGCTGTTCTTCATCTTCTACTATTCTACTAGTCTTTTCAGTGGATATTGAAATATCTTTGGTTATTATTTCTGTGCACGTTGCACAACCCTTCGTAGTTTTTTTTGGATCGTTTTTCATACATTTTTTTTCATCCTCATTTTCTTATGTTCTCAGACGTCATAAGTCTAGGAATTTTGTTCGAAATAGGGATCTTCCCCAAACTCATTCTGGAATATAATTTTTTTTTTACGTAATTCTAAATCAAAACAGTATATTATTAAATATCTGCCATAAACAAAAGCCAAATATCTAATTACTATAGTTGTATTACTATAATAGAACATTACGTTACTAGTAAGCCAGTAGAATATTCTATTAAAAACTTATCATGAATTTGAATTCCCAACAAAACACTAGAAAAGACTCATAGCGCTCTGCATGTCTCGAATGTTCATATTTCACTCTACAGTAACATTAAATCAATCGATCCATCAAAAAACTACAAAAATGTTTACAACCTCTGATAGAAATAAGGGATTTACCTTCTATTTCCGTTAATACATGTAGATAGTTACTTTTATACACGCCAATCGAAAAGTTAAACAATTTACGTTCGGTTTTGGGTGGCGACTAAACTTTCAGCACGTGAAAACAGGAAAAAAAGCGATAAGTTACAACTCCTGGCGGAGGGCACCATAGTGGTGTCATCAAAGTCCCTGGCGTTAGGCACCTCTGTGGTGCCACGAAATATTTGTTAGCCGCCAGGCGTTAAAGTTTGTCCAAGAGACTCCCGCATCGACACGGTTATGAAACCGCTTACGTGACGCCACTGGAACGCGAGTGAGTGACCAAACTGTTCGGAACAGACTTCATGAAGACCAACAACATTCCAGAATGCCAGTTGTTCGGCTCAAATTAACCAGATCCCACCGTGCAGCGCGATTAAGGTTTGCACGTGATCACCTCGAATGGACCATGGGTAATTGGAGGACCGTCCTCTTTACAGATGAATCAAAAGTAAAGTTTTTTAATGATGACAGACGCGTACGAGTTTGGCGACGACCTGGAGAACGTTGTACAGAACCCTGTATTCGTGAAACTGACCGCTTTGGTGGACCCAGTATTATGGTGTGGGGTGGGATTAGCATAATGGGCAAAACCGAGCTAGAAATTTTGGATGAGGGCAGTGTAACGGCCGCCAGCTATGTTCAGCATGTCATCCGACCTCATGTGATCCCATATTCACAGCGAGTAGGCCCTAACTTTATTCTGATGCAAGACAACGCTCGCCCTCATACTGCAAGAGTGACCCAAAGTTTAATCTCCGAAGCTGGTATCTCAGTTCTACCCTGGCCTGCCATGAGTCCGGATCTGAATCCAATAGAACACATTTGGGACCAGTTGAAAAGAAGCCTTAAGGACAACCACAGAGAAATTCGTACCCGACAGGAATAGATAACCGCTTTAAAAGTGTGTTGGGAGCAAATTCCAGATGAAAATGTCATCCACCTTATAGAGTGTTCCAAACCGACTCAGAGAGTGTGTTCGCAATAGGGGAGGGCCTACGCGTTACTAAACATAAGGCATTAAAACAACCCTACAACTCTGTTTAAAAAAAAATAACTCATTTCTTCAATGCATAATTTGGAAAAACCGTGTGATTTTAAGTTAATGCGTAAAAACGCACATTTCTTGAATGGTTTTGACAATAAAAAGGTACTGTGATGTTTTTTTTAAAGATCTTGAATGAGTTAACCTATAACAAAAATAATAATTTAAATAAATCGTTTGCTTATATATTTTTTTTTATTTAAATCACATTTTACTGGGTGGGCCCTATTTTGTTTTGAGTAGTTTACTATAGGAACTAGATAAAATACTTATATATTATTTGTAAATACATACATAGAACACAATGACATAGTAACACCCAAACCAGAACAAATATTTGTGTTCATCATACAAACATTTACTCTCGGTGGGGATCGAACCCACGACCCACAGCTATTATCAACTGAGCTAATGATAATGATAAATCTTTGAAATAGTTTTCATTATTAACGGGATATTTACCATGATTTGTGAGTTTGATATCCCGTTTATAATGAAAACTATGTTGAAAACCGTGATAGTTTCAAATATTATCTTTGAAATAGCTTATGATAAAGCTAGTTTACTAAGCGAGAACAATATTTTTGTAAACAGTAATTTATAAAACTAGTTTTACGAATCCGTTTACATGCCAGACTATAAAACCGGTAGTAGGTATGGAAAATATATAGAAAATAACAGTAAAGATAAAAAACAAGTAAAACAAACATCCGATATAGTACTTCCCATGGTTATAAAAAAGAAGCATTAGTAGAATAGACCTATGATGGTGAAAAATACATCTTGGAAAACACGAATGAATTTCATCTTCTCTAACCTATCTCGTCCCACTGCTGGGCAAGTCTCCCCCAAGTTCTTCCACTCGTCCCTATTCTCCGCTTTATTCCACCTATTCCTCTCGAAAGTGTCTAGGTCGTCACCATCTGCCGTCTTCCATGGTGTGACGACTTTAGCTCATTTTCGAGTCCATGCGGCACATGACCTGCCCAGTCTCGCGGGTTGATTACTACTCAATTTTTTTTTTCCTTTTTAATCTGCTATCGGCTACTTAGCCATAATCAGATTTGTTCTGTGTTGGTTGTGTGGTGGTGTGACTACTCAAAATAAAACAAAATATTTGCTCTCGTCCAGACTTAACAAAGACGATCTTACGTGACAGTTGATTTCAAAACTGATAACTTGTAAGACATCTCACCTAATGTAGAGCTATTAACACAATGACATGGCAACAATCGGTCAACTGTCCTGTCAAGCGTTATCGGTCGTGCTATACAATCCAATGTTATAGGGTACATCATTGTACATGCTTGCTTATCACTACGGATGGCACCTCACGTATTGATAAATGGACAGACGGATGGATGTAGGATAAGAATAAGAATGTCTTGTAAATAACTTTATTCACAAACAAACTTACGGTTATTACATTGTTTAAAAGGTACAGGTATATATCTATATTTATACTAATATTATAAAGAGGTAAAGTTTGTATATTTGTTCAATTGTAAGGTGTAATCTCGGGATCTACTGAACCGATTTTAAAAATTCTTTCACCAATTGCACAATTTCACCAGCCACATTATTGCTGATTGTCATAGGCTATATTATATTTAAAAAAAAAATAGGGATCCTTACTAAAACTTCAATTATGCCTAACGAAGTGGGCACGGGTCAGCTAGTATATAATACAGAAACATTTAAGCTAAATTTGCTTTTTGACAATCGGGTTCTTTCTGAATAGAACCCGTACTAACATAAAGTCTCAGAATTGAACCGGTTCCCGGAGCATAATATAATTACTAATATATATGTATTTGTGTAATAACGTGTTAAAAACAGCCAGGTAGTAGTATTTTTTATTAGTAAAACTAATAAAAAAAAACGGTATAACGATAGATACATATCACGTAGGACGTATCACGTATCACGTCGAACTGATTTTACTTTTTATTATCTTTCGTGCACGTGAAGTTTTATCAATCACTTTTAAACATTACAGGTGTTGTGTTAAGAGTTTTAAAACAATGCCATTATCACAGTCCCAATGACAGTATAAAGTGCTTCTCACTATCGGAGATAACGACATTGTTCCCAACATATAGGTACTTTCAATGATCTTCAATGACTAGTGTACGAGATCATTGACTATTATTGATAAAGCACTGTGCTGTGGAAACGATGTTATCTTATAAGCAAGGGATTTCAATGACTTCGGGTCTTTTATCATTTTCCTGTAGGATATTATGTACATTCAAAATTGGTAGCTATTTTTATGGTCTGTATATTGTTTATATAAATAAATAAACACATCACACTCTAGTCCCAAGCTAAGTAAAGCTTGTATTATGGGAACTAGATTGCTGATAGAATATGTACTTTCTTTTGTACATACATAGAATACATATTATAATAGATGTTTGGGTTTAAATACTTAGCTGAGAACTAGGTATTTCAATTAGTGTCTACTGTATTTTATTATTTACCCTTGAGATGGGTAAATAATAAAATACTAACATCTAAAATAAACAAAAACAAACAATAATATTGAAGGAACAGGCTTCAATGTTACAATAGCATCAAAAATGTACCTACTTGGTGTTTTCTTTATCTTTCCGAGAAGAACTACTATGGTTTTTTTATGTCATCATTGGGTTAGCAGTTCTACGAAATTTAACATTGATATCTTTATTCTATTTGTCATTTTTAAGAACTTATTGGCAACTAGCTGACCTGTGCCCACTTCGTTGGCCATAATTTGACCGTTTTTTCTCACTTTGCAAAACTTATCTTAAAATTTATCTTATCAAAACTTATCTTACCACGTAAAAGTCTTTTTATTTTTCGGTTTTTTACTTAAACTATGGCACTCAGCAATTATGTGGTTTTCTATTGGTGAAAGAATTGTAAGTTTTTCATACCTACCTAAATCTTGACGAAGTAACTAAAATAACTTCTATCAATAGACAGAATACACAAAACTGACAATAAAACAATGTTTATTTTTTTATGTTTTAATTAACATTTTATCTGTCACGTAGAAACACGGTAGTTGAGCTGTTATTCTTTTTATCTATTATAAACAATTAAATATTATATGCTTGGATGGCACTTACATGTATTCTGTGCCAAATATAGGACAATGCAACAGACAACTCTAGACATTTTACGTATATAAATAAAATGAATATGAACAGGCCATTTTTTTGTCTATAACATGATTTTTTATTATCACACACATTTTTTAGTCATACCTTAATTATTTTTTCTTTATTACTTGCTGATGTCCGCAACTTTGTCTTATCATGATATTATTATATTTTGTATAATTAATACAATATTTTTATAAATTATAGCCTGTGTGTTCAGATGTATAAGCTATATTAAATAAATAAATAATGCTGGACAATTCACACATCATCTAGCCCCACCCCAAGCTAAGCAGAGCTTGTGTTATGGGTAAAGGTGCATTAAAATCCATTACATAGTTTTTGTGTGAATGAGTAACAAATATACATCTACAAATTGGTCAAATTGAGTACCATACAGTATGCTAGGGTTAACTGATGGTGCAACGGCTTGTTGACTCTAAGCAATTTTTCTGTAACCACTCAACTGACAAATACTTGCCTCACTATTTTGAAATTGTTTTGCAACTCATTGTAACAGAATAAAAAATAGGAAAGCTTGTAACAGAACTATAGGTTATCTATTACCTACTATTACTGATTTGGATCAGTTGAACTATCTGTAGATAGTTTGCAACGGTCTGTAGATAGCTCAACTGTTTCATAAGTATTTTATATGCCAATGTACATTTTGTAAATACTGTATAGTTGTAAGTTTGTTTGTGAATCCTACTATAGGGTACCAATATTAGAGAAATATGTAGGTATGTACTTATATTCCTTTTTTTAACTTTATAATAAGTATTGTTACTCAGTGTCATATTCTTATTGGTGGTCCTCTTTGTACTACCTATTAAATTTAAGTCTATAGGTACTACTTGGTAAAATGTATTTAGTTAAATGACAGATGAAATCATGCACTAACTGCGTGCATATTTGATATGAATGTTATCATCACATTGTCACAACAAAGAGGCGCAACAAATGAATGATGACTGGAAGAATCTAAAAATAGTTTGCACGCGCCAGAATAAGTAGGAACTAATAAGAATACTCACGTCCATCTTCGAAAGCTGCAGACGAATCAATAGGGATGATCAACAAGGGTAGAATTCCACTCATTCCCACTAAAATAGACGCAAGAGACGCAAACAACCAAGGGTGCTCGTCTAGTTGATCCATCCATGAAAATAAATCTGCTAAATATCCCGCCATAATTACAATTTAAACGCAACGCAAATTGAATTTCGAATCAGATGTTTTTTTTTTCACAGTCGCGATTTTCTTTTGTTGACGGCCAGTTTATTTGTCCATGTCGGTGTCAAGCGACCGCGGTACGCAGTTCAACGCGACGAACTAAGCCAGTGATCACCACACAACACAGTGAAGTTATTCGCATTTCCGAGATAAAGAAAGACGTGATGACGATCGACGTCTATCCAACTCCTGCCTGCCAGACAAATTGTTCACTTGATTATGAGTGCGCCGTCTATAAAGTCTAGATTATTCGTTACATAATTTTTCAGAAGGCTTTATATGCATATTTTTTTCATGATACTTATAGGCAATCGTACCTATTATTTATATAATCTGAGAGAATTACTGAATTAACGATACTCCACTCCAGACCGCACACATTAAATAAACCCAAACAAAAACAGAGTGAGTGAATGAGTTGCCAGTTCCCATTGGTAAAATTTCAATAATTGGACAAAATAAATGTCAAAATTTTTTTTTTTTTAACAAAAGATTACTTTCGTATATTTTTATTTTATTGGTTGGTAGGAGTATGCTAAAAATTTGAGTATCATCTTCAATTAGTAAATGGTTTTAGTGGACCAAGCCTTTCTACCAATTTTAATCTATCAGTTAGCTACCCGGAGCGTGGATTCAAGTCCCATTAGCCCTTAGTTTTATTCCAAATGTATATTACCCAATAGATTTGAAATTTCTCACAATTTAGGGAATTCTTGGGAGAATGGCACGTTATTTGAGTGAATGATTGTAAGTGAAATGAATGTGAGTGAATGAATGATAAATCCAGCCTTGGATTGGATGTTCTCAAAAATGTTGCCTGGTATTAAACTATATTATGGTATTATTGGCATTTTTATCAAATACTACAGTTTCCTTATAGGTACTTTAAATAACTACATACTTTTTTGTACGGAGACGGTTAAAGTATACAGATAATTATTACATTAAATTTAACTTCCTAAGTTGTTCCCTTCGTATTGTAGATATAGATATCTATCTACACTAAGTCGGTGCAACTGCAAATTATATGCCATTGACATTGGACCGCATCTACCTATGATAAAAATAGCCGATGGATAATTTATCATTATGCCAATAGGAAGCCAATTAAATATTGAATACCATAATAAACACACCTCTTCGAATAAGAAAATAAGGATTAATTAAATAAGATATGGAAGATGAATCTACGACTCCTCCTAGTACTCCTAAGCCATTACCACTACCACCCGATAAATTAAGACGACGAATGGTAAGAATAAAATGCATTTTGTGATTCATGTAGAATATTCACGTAATTAATATTTTAGTATTGTACGTAAATATAACTAGTGACTATAACTAGTGACTACAATCATACCAAGACAGACTAAGAAAAACTAATATTTATGTGTTCAATTTAGGAATTTACTGTATCATCTTTTAATCGTACTACCATGTTCAAATATTGTACCTATTGGCCTTTACTCTACCACATTACTATTGTCTTCCGCTCCTAATTGTAATAAATAAAGCTGTTGACTCACATTGAACAATTTACGAAACGATAAGCAGTTAAAAAGACAAGTGGTCCTATTGGTACCTACATTGACATGGTTGCAATATGAGTCTTCTTGGCAAACGCAACGGCCCACAGCGCCCAGTTGAAGCAAAATGCCACACTTATTTTGGCCTGCCAATTTAAACCTCAGACAGTAGGTAGGTGCCTACATCTGATTCTGCTATAGATCTTTAGAGCTTTCATTTTACATTGCTATCGCATCGGACGATTGTGGACATGACTGTGTGAATTTGTGAAGTGTTGTGGGTTTTCGCGCCATTCATAGTCGTGAGCTTTCTCAAGGTGGTCTTAACTAATTATATGTTAACTACTGTTTATAGTTCATGTTCGGATTGACCTAATTGTGAACTAGTAAATTATAACTGTCCAATCATGGATTCGTGGGGGATGCTTAATGTGGACACTATTGCTATCCGCGATGATTTAGGTTCAAGCTTTCGTCGTAAGCAACAAGTGGTGGGTATCCTAACCAACAATTGTATGTATGTATAAATGCTTTGATATTAACTGTAACTTAATGGAACTGTATCACTGTAACACAACAATCTGGTATTCATTAGTTGAAAATAATATTTAGTGTAATAATTACCAAATTAATTATTTAATTAGTTAAGTATATCAACTATTTGTTTGAATAAGCGTAGGAACTATTACATTACTATAGTTCTTAATACTAAGAGGTTAAAAAATATTTATGACATGCCTTTGGATTATAGTCTAGTCAAGATTTTTGCTTAGTTTTACATATTATTAGTGCGAGTGCGTCGACATGATTTAACGGCATATGTTAGTACCTATCTAAAAATGTTAATATTATTGAATCAATTATAAACAAGAGAAAAGGATGACAAGTTGATGTCTACAGCAGATGCAAAATCTAATTAAAAACCATGATGACGCCGGCATTTCGAAGTTTTGTTTACAGTATGATCATACTGCAAAATGAATAAAAACCACGCAATTAAATATAGCGCTTTCGTTATAATTCATTTTATCATCCTCTATCTCAGCTCGACCTGATGAAATATAGTAATGATTTTGTGAAGTTGCACTAATGTTTGCTCTTGTATAAAACATGTTGAATAAAAAACCATAGGTGATAAGTACCTACTACACAATAGATAGTACTTTTAATGTACAATAATCCAAGCTTCATGAATAGCCAGAGATTGGTTTATTTACCTTTTTTATAATACATAAAACCCACAAAGACATATAAAATCAAATAAACTCAAAAAGCAATCGAATTCTATATGCAAGTACGCGCACGTGCTATACTGCAACTGAATCAAAACTGTCGTCTCGCGTGCATTCCTGAAATCAAGCTTGTTGAACTTCTACTACATACCTACCTAGAAGCTAGAAACAGCAGACACGTATTACGAATAGTAAAAGCACTTCAAGCAAGTGAATCATTGTTTCAGGAAACACATTCAACATTCTCTCTGTTTGCCAGAAAGCTGACAACAGTAAGAATGTACATTATGTAGACCACACATAATCTATCAATGATAATAAACTTTCGTGTAGTTTACCCACCTAACTAAATTAATAGTTAATTTGATATTTTTGCGACAAAAAATATAGTTCATAATGAAATAAAGAAAACCAAGTTTAAAGACAAACTCATCAAAATACTAATCAAAATTGTGTACCTATACGAAAGTTAAAGCATAACTTATACAAAAAATATAAAGTTCATGTTTATTTATTAAAAGTAAATAACAACTAGTTAATCATATATTGTCAAAACAAGTAAAATACTACACATTCCGAAAATATTTTCCTACGTTCGCTTTCGTCTTGTCTACTCCCAGATGTTTCCAAAATTAAACACAGCGCTCCATTTATTCACTCGTGGCTCACAAACCGCGCGTATGAAGTAAAAGTTTTCAAGTGCAGTTCATATTCAAATTTCATTTGAATGCGTTCGCTGTGTTAAAAATACATTAAAATAGTGAAATCAAAATGGATATTCCAACCGATGTTTGGGGGCAACTGGCTCTGGAAGCTAGTCAAGTCTATCTGACTGAAGGAGGCCAGATTCGGAGTCCGTTCGCAGGCACGGTACTGTTGTTATAAAATGATTTTGTGACGTATGTTTTTGCTTCTAACGCAAATAGGATACTGTAAATATGAATGTTATGAAGTAATTATAGGTGCTATGACATTCATTTTGACGACGGTGATGTGTTGGATTCGAATTCGCTTACCGACGTTCGAGCATTTCTATGAGTATTATTATAAAAATAGAGCACGCTACCTAGACGCGAAACAAGCTAGGTCGATGCATATTTGTGGATATTAAAGGTAAAAATCCTTGTAGATCTCATGAACCTATAAAATAACACGATACATATTTCAAAACCCAAATCTGTGAAGCGATATTATCACCATTATTATAATCATTGGTATTTTTAGGTAAACTAAGCGAGTAGGTAATCTCTTATCGATCGTAATTGGATTGCTCAAATAATGCTCAATCTAATTTTATTTGTGCATATTTATCGCCCTATTGTTTTACAAGTACATACGTTAATATTGCAGACCATAGAAAAACTTCCAGACAAAGTTTTGTTGAACGTTTTCTCATATTTATCGCATCGGGAAATATGTCGGATGGCCACAGTATGCAGAAGATGGCGTCTTGTTGCTTACGACACCCGTCTTTGGACCCATGTCAGTCTACGACCTGAAATATCAGGTCTACATGTCGGTAAGTTTTAGAGCATTTTTGTTTATATATTACATACAATTTAATGCCTACTTAAAGGACGCAGACAACACACATACCAACTCCATTGGTACACTATAAAAGGTTTCTTTTGTTTATTTAATAGTTAAAATTGACAAATTCATCTTAGATTATAGTTAATTAAAAATATTGATGTTGTTATCAGGCATTAATAAATAATAATAAATGCAGGTGCTAGTTTTTTCCCTATTTTTAGGTAAACATAACGTCATGTGGTAACATTTTTATTGTTAAGGAAAATAGCGCCAAAACAAAAGATGGAACTCATTCATTCACTTCTGTTACAGTTAAAATACCCAATCAATAATATATTAATTGCGTGTATTAGGCTCAATATTGCACATTAAAATTATTTTATTGTAAAAACATATTTTTTCTCTATTTTCCAGGTTCTCTGGAGTCATTATTGGCTCTGATTTCGATAAGGTTTGGTCCTTCGCTACGCTACATCGAGCTACCGATCGAGTTGATAACACACACGGTTCTTCATGAGCTGGCTGCGAAATGTCCTAATTTGACTCATATGCTGCTTGATTTTAGTACAGGTAAGGTATAATGCATCAAAAGCATTTTTAAGTAGGTCCCTAAACTAAGAAACCTATACGGAATAGAATCAAATCCATAACCCAACATTTTTTACATAAATCGACTACCGGGTTAAATATCGATTTGCGTAACGAAATACCGTTTTTCTCCATACTTTGCGTTTTAGTTTTCGAGGCTCGTTCGAGTAAAACCTAGACTAGTGCGACAAAAAAGTAGATATCGATGCCTCTGCTAATCGTACCTACGTAATAATGGCTTGGTCTTGTAGTATTATTTTAATGTTGTAGTATTGTATACACTATTTACACACAAGTAGAAGAATGTACTTAGTAGTAGTAGTACTATCTTTCTCTGATAGTAAAGTAAATAGGCAGCTTGTCTATTGACGAAAAGCTTAACGATTTTATACATTTGAACTTTGTTCGTTGCAGCCATGCAACTGCACGATTTCTCTGAAATGCAAGCGTTCCCGACAAAGCTGCGATACCTGTGCATCTGTCTGTCGGAAGTCATCTTCATGGAAGGTTTTATGCGGAAGATTTATAACTTTATCAACGGCTTGGAGATACTCCACCTTATTGGTAATTATTTTATTAAATAAATAATGCTGGACAATCCACACAACATCATCTAGCCCCAAGCTAAGCAGAGCTTGTGTTATGGGTACTAGAAGACTCACATACTTAATATAATACATTAATATTCTTCTTCTTCTTATCGTGTCGATGCTACAACTGTATTTTGTTGTAGCATCGTGTTGGAAAGATTAGCCAGACTAAATACACATTAAGCTATTGCATAGCTTCTACCGCGGGCCTTGAGCGTGGAAACCGAATCCAGAAATTCCGTTACGAAAATAACCTAACACTGCGCATGCGTAATCCAGCAAAAAATGCTATGCAATAGCTTTACCCGAGTGCAAGAAGTCTTTTTTTTATTCGAAAACCAACTGCAACAAATAAATTCAAATGCATATTTTTTCTTTACACATTACACCATTGAACGAGATATAACAACTAATGAGTCATTTAAAATTAAAAAAAAACCGAGTTAACCCATATCAAATTTATTCTAAATCGCATGATTAGATATTATTCCTTTGGTTGCTACGTACTGTTACATTATTCACTTTAGTAAATTACTTTTACTAATTTCCAGGCACGTACGAGAAGATAGAAGAAGAAGAAGAGGAAATCTACGAAGTCATAAACGTACACAAACTGAAATCTGCGACTCCGAATCTTCGCGTCATCAACTTGTATGGAATCAACTTTGTAGATGATTCTCACATCGATGCCTTTAGCTCTAACTGTATTCAGGTAAACTTTCTGAGAAACTAGCTGATGGGACTTAATATTCAAATACTACACAGCTACAAGCTAGAATACTTATATTTTTTTTTGTGAATACATAGGTAGGTACATAGTAACACCCAGACACAGAACAAATATTTATGTTCATCACACAAACATTGCTCTGGAAAGGAATCGAACCCACGATTCACAGCATGGAAGGCAGAGCTACTACAAACTGAGCTGTATCGCCTGTTGAAAGAGAAACAAACATACTCGATGCGGTTTTGGGAAAAATTTGAGTGCCTACTTTTAAGGGTCCCGTACCCAAAACGGAATCTTATTGCTGTCTTGTCTGTCTGTCTGTCACCAGGCTGTATCCTATTATAGTAGTGCTATATTAAATTTAAATAACTATGTACTTAAACAATACCAAAGATAAGTATGTACCCATTTATTTTAAAGTTATTCTGAGGAAGACCATCGGCCAATAACGACAACATAAGGTAACAAGCGAGGCATTTATAGGTCCTCACCTCACTTATAGATACAGACTGTATCTATAAGTGAGGTGAGGACCTATAAATGCCTCGCTTGTTACCTTATGTTGTCGTTATTGGCCGATGGTCTTCCTCAGAATAACTTTAAAATAAATGGGTACATACTTATCTTTGGTATTGTTTAAGTACATAGTTATTTAAATTTAAATGTCTGTTAATGATTTAAATTATTTAATGTATGTACTTACTCTTAAACATAATATTGTACGCCCGAAACGGACAAATTGCCTAACTCTGTACCAATTTTATAAGATCTGTACCGATCTTTATGCAATAAATATATTCTTATTCTTTTTTAAAATTTAAGTAAAACGAACTTTATTCACAAAGAAACTTACAACTATACAGTATTTTCAAAATTTACAATGTCATATAAAATACATAAGAAACAGTTGAGCTATCTACAGACCGTTGCAAACGATCTATAGATAGTTCAACTGATCCAAATCAGTACCAATCTTATTCTTTGTTTGCAGCTGGAGTGCCTAGCGGTGAACTACTGCAACAAAGTAACGGGTTCGACTATGAAGACTCTTTTCCAGCGATCCAGGCGACTCACCTGCTTACTTATGAATGGATGCAGTACGTAGACATAATATTTTAATTACATAATATACGATGTTTATATATAAGATGTTTTTTGAACGGAAAATACAAAAAACATCTTAGAACTAACTTAAAAATAGTAGATACAATGGGCGGCCTTATCGCTGATAGCGATTTCTTCCAGGCAACCATAGCAAGGAAAGTTTCGACGTATTTATCAGTTTAAATGTGAAAATTAACAGGCAGCGCCATCTGGTGGCGAACTGGTAACTAGTTTAGAAGCATTTTTCAAGTATATTTTTTTTAGGACAGGCTCACAGCTCAATTGACAGTAGCTCTGCCTTCCATGCTGTGGGTCGTAGGTTCGATTCCCACCCAGAGCAAATGTTTGAGTGATGAACATAAATATTTGTTCTGTGTCTGGGTGTTACTAAGTACGTATTCTATGTATCTATGTATTTACAAAAACAATGTATAGGTAGATACAAGTATTCTACCAGCAATCTAAATCCCATCCCATAAGTACAAGCTCTACTTAAGTTTGGGACTTGAGTGTGATGTGTGAAACGTCCCAGAATATTATTTTTATTTTTTGTTTAATTTCATTTAGTTCCGACAATCTTTTAATAGGTCTTTTAAAATCTTTTAAAGATTGAAGTTATTTTGTCAAATATCTAATTAACATTATTGTCGGGTTACATTTATTAATTTGATTACTTGTTTACTTACTTATTACATATTTAATTAGATCTACAATCCGAGCACGTGATGCAAGTAGAATGGGAGAAGTCATCCATTCAAGAGCTGGATGTGACCGCGACGGACCTGTCAACTGAATGTCTCATCGACATGCTGACCCGGATACCGAACCTGCGATTCTTGAGTGCTGGGCAGATCAACGGCTTCAATGACTCGGTCCTGAAAGCCTGGATGGAATCTGGGACATCTAGGTAATAATAAAATAAACACAAAAAATAACTAGATAAGTATGTAGGTACTTTTAGACTTAAGTGTACAAACTGCTTTTAATGTAGACAAATATTTTCCTTTCCTATAATATTAACTGAGCTGTGACAGTTATCACACACACCACAAAGCTCAGTTGGTAGTTTGTCATGCTGTGGGTCGTGGGTTCTTTACCAACAGATAGCAAATATTTGTGAGAACATAAAAATTAGGTCTGGTCTGGGTGTTACTACATATGTATGTAATTCCAAAAATAAGTAAGTATCTTACTTAAATATTTCATCAACAATCTAGTTTCCATAGTAAAAGTTTTGCTTAGTTTGGTACTAGAGCGCGTTGTGTGAAATGTCCATGAATATTTACTTAAGTATATTTAATTATTCCAGGAATTTAGTAGCCCTCGACCTGGCGTCATCAGACAACTTATCAGACGAGGCGCTGCACCGTTTCCTATCACGTCACGGCAGTCAGCTGTGGGGACTCGTGATGAGTGGAATGCCACACATCACTGATCAGCTGTGGCAAAGTGTGCTTCAACTACTTACTAACGCCAAGTCAGTTGCGTTTTAGTTACCTTTATATCACGTTCGGTTACCGATAGATTACGTAATGTTACCGCCCTATCACATCATGTTCCCTAATATCGTGTAATGTTACCGCCCTATCACATAAGGTTACCGTCCTATCACGTCAGATTAATTTTCTATCACATTCTATCGCATCAATATACCTATATCAATATACATATACCTTGCTGTCCGAGTCGGGTATGTGGTGCCCGCGGTGTAGTTACCTGCACGTATCCCTCGTCGTCCAAGTCGGGTATGTGGTGCCCGCGGTGTAGCTACCTGCACGTATCCCTCGTCGTCCAAGTCGGGTATGTGGTGCCCGCGGTGTAGCTACCTGCAAGTATCCCTCGTCGTCCAAGTCGGGTATGTCGTGCCCGCGGTGTAGCTGCCTGCACGTATCCCTCGTCGTCCGAGTCGGGTATGTGGTGCCCGCGGTGTAGTTACCTGCACGTATCCCTCGTCGTCCAAGTCGGGTATGTGGTGCCCGCGGTGTAGCTACCTGCACGTATCCCTCGTCGTCCAAGTCGGGTATGTGGTGCCCGCGGTGTAGCTACCTGCACGTATCCCTCGTCGTCCGAGTCGGGTATGACATGCCCGCGGTATAGTTACCTGCACGTATACCTCGACGTCCAAGTCGGGTATGTCATGCCCGCGGTGTAGCTACCTGCACGTATCCCTCGTCGTCCGAGTCGGGTATGACATGCCCGCGGTATAGTTACCTGCACGTATACCTCGACGTCCAAGTCGGGTATGTCATGCCCGCGGTGTAGCTACCTGCACGTATCCCTCGTCGTCCGAGTCGGGTATGACATGCCCGCGGTATAGTTACCTGCACGTATACCTCGACGTCCAAGTCGGGTATGTCATGCCCGCGGTGTAGCTACCTGCACGTATCCCTCGTCGTCCGAGTCGGGTATGACATGCCCGCGGTGTAGCTACCTGCACGTATACCTCGACGTCCAAGTCGGGTATGTCATGCCCGCGGTGTAGCTACCTGCACGTATCCCTCGTCGTCCGAGTCGGGTATGACATGCCCGCGGTGTAGCTACCTGCACGTATACCTCGACGTCCAAGTCGGGTATGACATGCCCGCGGTGTAGCTACCTGCACGTATCCCTCGTCGTCGGAGTCGGGTATGTCATGCCTGCGGTGTAGTTACCTGCACGTATACCTCGTATCAGCGGCAAACTGGTTCTAGGACTTAGGTGGACCACTAATTGAACATAATTATTTTATTTATATATTTTGTCACCATACAGATTTAATGTAACGAATATTATAACTTTGTATGATGGCAAACGTTTGGGAATTATATTATCAAAATTAAATTATAAGTTCTTGACTTGACCACGACTATGTGACCCCCCCTGGCGCCAAAGCTGGAAACACCCTTCCCCCCCTGGCGCCAAAGCTGGAAACACCCTTCCCCTCTGGCGCCAAAGCTGGAAACACCCTTCCCCCCCTGGCGCCAAAGCTGGAAACACCCTTCCCCCCTGTCGCCAAAGCTGGAAACACCCTTCCCCCCCTGGCGCCAAAGCTGGAAACACCCTTCTCCCCTGGCGCCAAAGCTGGAAACACCCTTCCCCCCCCTGGCGCCAAAGCTGGAAACACCCTTCCCCCCCTGGCGCCAAAGCTGGAAACACCCTTCCCCCCTGGCGCCAAAGCTGGAAACACCCTTCCCCCCTGGCGCCAAAGCTGGATCCGCCCTTGGTATGATGTAAAAGAAGGATAAGAACTAGGTTATTGTGATTTCAGGATCCTCATAATGGGCACTCATGAGCGTCTCGGAGTCAATATACACGTTGATCAGGTACCAATTTAATCTTGATTTTCTTTTAGGTGGTTTTCCATATCTTTTCATCAAATCTGTACCGCCAAAAAACTCAGCTAAGTATCTATACCTACTCATTCCTAAAATTCTAAGATCACAGCACAGTTTTCAAGTAAATCAAATTCAAACCAAATAAAAAATCATCTAACGGCCGGTTTCTGGAAACCCAAATCACGATGGATCCTAGTTTGACATATAGTAATTATTTGACTTTTTTCGTTGATCATCGTTCGAGAAACCGGCCGTATGTCTTCTAAATCCTATGATCATCAGCTTATAAATTACTTTTCAGTTGATGGATGGTATAGCCAACAATTGTCCTAATCTGGAGAGGTTAGAATTACGCTGGGACCCTGAGAATCTCCGGTTCAGTGATAAAAGTCAGAAGGCAATAGATATACTGCGCGTCAAGTGTCTTAAACTAAAATGCCTTGTGTTAAGGTGAGTTGACTTTTCAGGATGTGTATATATGTTAAGGACGTAATAATCGATTATACGAAGAGCTCAAGTCGGTGGTAAAAAAATGATGGATGCATTATGTCGACTTAATTAATTTAGATTGATATATGATGATTGTTGTACTTATTTCGATGATGTTGGATTTGTTGTAGCTCTATGGCTCTTATTATTCACCAATCTTTGCTACTATTCCGATTGTAGAATTAAATAATAGAATAGATATAAATAATCAAAAATTGAGAAATGTCAATCACAATTTTTGTGTCTGATTTGAAGGTACACACGGACTTCCTGTGTGTACACATTGCACTAATTATATAACTGCAAGGTCCTTCGAACCAGATTGCAAGAATAACGCGGTTCGAACGAACTTTGATCAAAAATAATATATTGGACGATCCGGCTCGAAGGACCAAAAATGAGCAACCTTTTTTCTGTTTCAGCGATGGGCGTTACTACGAAATAGTGAAAGCTAATTTCGAGAGAGCCGATCGAACAACCGTTGTCCGAACCTCGACCAATTGTCAAGTGTCAAACTACTACTTGCTTTCTAATTACAAGGATTTGATATTCAATTAAACAGATACATCCGGAAAACTGACTTAAGTAACTTACGAATAGACGGAGGAATTACCTAAAAGATTTTCTAAGAGTTGTCAAACTTATTTTTATGTTGATTGTTTTAGACGTAAAATATAATAAAATACAATAGTGTGTTCGTTCAGATGCGTGTTATTCAATAAATACAGAAGTTCAGCTAAGACAGTGGATGGTAGTCTAACCTAAATGAATTTATTTGAATAATAATTACTTTTATAACAATGAATTTCTTATTATTTGTATCGTGCCACAGAAATTGGCGAATCATTATGCATAATCAGACATTGTATTAATTGTAACTTAAATTATTAAGATAGGTACAACAATTAAGTATTTCTGTACTATTAAATAACTACTATCTACCTATTATAAATAATTGTATCAACAGTACCAAAATAACATAGTCGTTTACCTAAATAAAGAAGTTTCCTTTATAATATTTATATTTTTTTTGTATTAAACATTTTCCAATAAATTATGAAAAGGATTTAATCGTTCCAATTCCTAACCCCACATCGTAAATTTATACAAAATAATCCAAGATATTCTTCTAAAAATAAAAGTTTATTTACAAGTTTAGAGAAATTACTATTTTTATAATTTTTGTTCTTTATGTTAACATCTGAATATCATTAAAAGCTATTTCTAAACATCGTAACTAGGTATTTACAAATAGCTCCTATATTTTTAATAAATCTAAATTTTAGGACTTTCCAATATTATGGGTAGTTTTTTTGGTAGCTCGACGACACATGGACTTGAAATTTTAAACACATAGGTGTAATTAGAGTAAAGCGATTAATGAAGCATCCGCAGACCGCAATACACCACTAAACTTAAACTAAGATACACACAAAACACCATTCATCACATGAAAGAATTTAAACCTTAAATCACAGGTATAACGCTGATTTTAAAATTAATAAAAAAAACACAATAACTTACTATACAAACTCAAAAAATAAACCACTCAAATAGGTCGAATCACTAAATCCGAAAAGTTTTTAGTCTTGCTGGTCGAAATTCTCGTCAAATAGTCACCTCACCCCTTCGCCCAGCAAAAGGTCAGGCTCCTCCTCCAAGAGCAAATTCTGGTTATTGCTGTTTTCTTCGTTTCCTATATCGGAATTATTATCTTTATTATCGGCGTTGTCTGAATCTATTTTGTAAAGTATATCGTGGCAGAGCGGACACCGATCTTGGACGTACAGCCATTTCCGTAAACATACGCCGTGGAAGAAGTGATTGCAGCGTGTGATCTTTGCTGAATGCATTTCTTGGTAGCAGATAGCGCAGACATCGTCTAGATGACTCAATTGGTCGACAGATGCCTCTCGCAGAGAGTTAATCTTGTTGACAGCTGTTCTTCGTTTCATGAACACGGACCAGCCAGCTCGCGCCTCGCACCAGATGTTGAAATACGCGTGAATACACATCATGACTGCACGGATTGCACCGCCAGACTCAAACAACAGTATCCAAGCTCCGTTGAAAAAGAGGAATATCCCGAAACAGAACTCGATGGTATTCCCAAACGCTCGTATGTAATACACGTAATCGTCCAGTTGCTCCCAGAACGAGCTCCGGCACGCGTCGATTAAAAACAACGAGTAGATCGCCAAGCTTACCGTCACTTTAACTATTACTTCGATACTAAATGCGCTTACAGCCAATAGCCACGTCGAAATACTATGCTGAGACCATAAGTATGCCAGTAGGAATATAGGAAAGAATATCAGGAACGCGCAAACGCCCAAAGCTCGGACGTGCCGGTGTGTGCTCGGGTTGTGCGAAGCGCTGAGCGACATCAGCATAGGATTCACAATGTTGTGCAGAAAGTGTAGTAAAGCCGTGAAAAGTAGGCAGAAGTTTCTACACAGTCGTATGAATCTTTTCTCCGGGTTCAGAGACGTCAATCCAGTTTGTAACGCTAGAATATAGAATAGAATAGCTGATACAGTCCCAATGCTCTTGTCTTCTTCTTCGTCAGTTAAAAGGATCCATTGGAAGAAGTTGCCGATGTAGTGACAAAAGAAGGATATAACGGATGTCATCCCCAAAACTGCTGTTATAGTCTCACATCCCGTAACTAGCAAAGACTTTGCCATCGAAGCGAGAGACTGGACTGCTAGTAGGGTGGAAACTTTCGTCAGTTCTTCAGTATCTCCGTCAAAGTTATCCATTAGTAGTAAAATAGTATGTTCCGCAACACGCAACACCCAAAACACTCTTAAAACGCATGGCACATTCAACCTCATCCATTCTGTTTCTACAAGAGCTGATAGTCCGTAGTTGCTGACAAACAATCTTCCATGTTGATACCCCGCGTAGATAACTTGGATAATCTTATAAGTTGAAGTCCAAATCACAAATTTGACGAGCATTAATGGTGCTAGCGATGCGAAAACTGGCGAGTGTCGTAAGAGATTTGGAGGAACTGGAAGCATGGCCAGAAAAGACGGTGCCATAAAACTAAATGTGAGCATTTTCTGCAATGTGTTATGTCTTGGTCCAAGGTGTACGTTCTTAAAAACTATAGAGAGAACGAATTGTATGAAGAAGTTTTGCATCACCAGGACTCCTGGTCCGTCGAGATCGAATAAGTTTTTGATGTTGAGATTGAGCACATCTTCAAGAATGCTCGTGGAATGATGAGGAGATGTGGCGATAGCAGTCAGCGCTTGTATCTGTTTTATCGTAGAGACGTTTGTCCAGTATGATACGAAGACTATGCCGACAGAAGTGAGGTAGAGGTACACGATGATTAGATGCTTTGTATAGAGGACGAATACGCAGAGCGAGGACAGGCATCCTGGAAATAAAGAAAAACAACACATAAGCACAATTTCTATGGACTACAATCTCACAATTAAAGAGTTATAGTTTGTCCAAATCTCAGTGGCTAAACCGACTTATTAACTAGCCTAGACATTTTGAGAAATTCTTAAATGCAGAATAAATTAATCATGATGAAATCGGTACGGTTTAGGGCAGGGCATAATATTCGTCCATGTGAACAGAAATTTTTTCATTGCATCAGGGTTAAAATGCTTATTTTAACACTATTGAAATACATATTTTATACAATCAGCGTAATTAATTAGGAATAATGAACAGGGACATGCGGTAAGGTTACGCGGGTACTTGCAGGAAACTGGTTTGATGAATATGACCTACAACTAATTTGGCGTTTTACCGCACAGAATATGTATTTTCGGACATTAATGAATACAGTGCCAAATCGACTCTTGGGTCACCAACTCAACATAGATTCAAATTTAAAGCAAAAAAAGGTACTAAACGTACGTTTACTCACGTAGTGAGTACTCACTAGAAGTAAATATTACGATTATACAATTTACGATTATATAATTCAAGAATAATGAATAGTGGTGAATGCAGGAAGCAAATTGGCTAAATAAAAATCTGTCCTTTCAATAAAATGTAAAATATCATTTTCAAAGTTGTTTTCGAATGTACATACTTACATACATTCACTATTTATATAGCAGTATGCACAGTAGCTGCACGTGTGCTAGTTTTGACTAAACGAAGCAAAATGATGAATCTTATACAGTTTAGAAGCTGTTTTATAACATGAACTAGGGCTTATTGCAGACAAAGACTTAGAGCTATATTTCACCGGGACGTCATAGCGGCGCAACCAGTCGCCGCCACCAACAAAATGTATACAGCTCTATAGAGAGTTACTCACCTGGTGGCCGTTTGGTCGCGTAATCTAACGTACATTTTGTTGGTGTCGGCGACTGGTTGCGCCGCCACGGCGTCCCGGTGAAATATAGCCCTTACAGTCTTTCTTAAAAAAAGTTAACGCAGACTTGAAGTGTTGACACCATACGTATAATGTCAACGCTAACTTTTTATAAGATAGGGGGTTAAATTTTAATACAGCTTGACTTTGCTAAACCAAAAGCATCCATGCGTTTCAAGGTTCATGAAATGGTGGTTGCATATATTTTGGATCACGCGTACGAACGTCGGTAGCTAAACGGCATAAACATGTAAATTCCAATAACATTGATACATGATATATTTTTTAGAGACCCATTACATAGTTCAAGGTTTTAGGCATTAAAGATCCTTGAAAATAAACTTCAAAATTTACATTTATCGAAAATAAAACAATGAGACCAACCTCACTGGGTCGCGGAGCCGGTTCTCATGACGTCAGGACTCGTTTACCGTTAACAGGGAAAGTGATGGAACCGAATGACTTTTGGTGCAAAAATCTCCATGCTGTGATTTTGCAGTTTGACGTATGGAGTAAACTTTTTTGTATTTTTTGAAGCGGGTAAGTATTTTTATTTTTTATTCATTAACCTTGGGAGGGAGGAGGCTTATACCCAGCAGTGGGCTAGTACGGGCTGCCTATGATGATGATGATTAATTAACCTATAAAGCGAATAAGTTATTGTACGAGAAATTGAGACAATAAGGTCAGGACAGGACCTCGTTCAAATCTAGAGAAATTAATACTTACATTAAAAAATCTTAAGCTATTTGCTATGAAAGTAAATATCCGCGGATAAAAATCCGTGTAATTTATCTCTTTACTATGAAGTCTGATCGAAAATATATTATGCATATTATATTTATTATTTGGATTACGCATGCGCAGTGTTAGGTTATTTTCGTTACGGAATTTCTGGATTCGGTCTCCACGCTCAAGGCCCGCGATAGAAGCTATGCAATAACTTAAAAATACAGCTAAGATGCTTAGCTTGACAAAATGTCCATGAATATTTGTTTACTTTGTTTAGCAGTGGTCAAGCTGTTTTGTTTGCGATTTGGTACCTGCGCAATGATTTGAAATATTGTCTCGCAATTTCTACAATACAATGATAAAAAAAATTAAGTAAACTCACTGACCGTAAAAACTTAACCTAGTTCACAATTTTAATAATATTTAACTAGGTACTTAAATAAATGTTCTTTCTTCTTCAACAATCGGTTTTATGATCTGTGACTACATTTTAGGGGTGTTAGTTAGAATGTGATGAGTAAATTAAATACATTAATTAATTAATGCTGGACAATCCACACAGGATTATCAAACCTGTGAATATGTATTTTTTTATACACTTTATCCTGTACCCCAAGTACGAGCGTCTCTGCGATTCATGTGCACAAACTCGTACTTGGGGTACAGTACCTTGTGAGATATCAGGCAATGAAATAAGCCTGTCCTTTGATTCTTTTAAATTAGATTTATTTTCGACAAAAGATACGATTCCGCGATTCCACGTTTGATCTTAATACCTAAACATGGAAAGACACTCAAATTTGTATGTTTCGGTACCTATTATCAAATGTCTATTATTGGAACTTATTTTTAACAATAGCGTCAGTATACCAAGTAGGAAGTTCCTTGAACTATAAATACCGGGATCGCAATATACAATAGTTTATTTTTTAATAAATAAATAATAAATATTTACGGACATTTCACACATCACACTCTAGTCCCAAACTAAGCAAAGCTTGTACTTTAATTTAATTTTTTTTGAAAATACATAAACACATAAAATACATAGAAACATAAATATTTTTCTAATTATATTTGTTCTGTGTCCCAGACACAGAACAAATATTTATGTTCATCACACTAACATTTGCCCTGAATGGGAATTGAACCCACGACCCACAGCATGGAAGGCAGGGCTACTACCAACTGAGCTGTGGTAAACAATCTGTACTTCCATAGCTTTGCTTAGTTTGGGACTAGAGTGTGATGTGTGAAATGTCTGTGAATATTATATTTTCTAAAAACATATCTGCTTTATCTGACGACCGATGTGGCGCGGTGGGCGATGGTCCGCCTGCGACGCGGTGGTTGCGGGTTCGATTCCCGCCTTGGGATAAATGTTTGTATGATCTGCAAATATTTATTCCGGGTGTTCTGGGTGTTTATATGTATAATAAAAAATATCTATCTAGGTATGTAATGTATTGAATTAAGTATGTCAGTCTTCTAGTACCCATAACACAAGCTCTGCTTAGCTTGGGGCTAGATGATGTTGTGTGGATTGTCCAGCATTATTTATTTATCTAGATGTAATGTCAAATTATGTTAATCAACACATGATCAGCACATGATAACCAGTGGCGTAGCTAGGTAACCAAGGGCCCTGGGGCAAATTAAAAAATGGGGCCCCACTGCTATGTAAACTGATTTAGACTAGTCAACAAGTTCAAAAACTTAAAAATATGAGTGATGGCTCATTCGAATCGGAATCACCTATAGAAAAATGTTTTTGAAGGATTTTGGTGCAGGTTAAAAATTGCAATAGTTATTAACAAAATAAAATTTAAAAAAAATGATATACCATTTTTTGTTAATAACTTGAAAAATATGAACATTTAAGCAATTTTGCTCGTTAAAGAAGAGGAAATTTCCAATAAAAAAGTCCTAACTTTCGGAACTCTATCTCCATTATTTATAACTTTAATCAGACGTTGAAAAAAGAGCTCCGCGCGGCTGTTACAGCAAGCCGCTAAAGAGAGTTCAGCAATAAAAATAATATTTTATTACATAAAATGTGATTTTAAAAATTTGAAAAAAAATCTTGTATCTTTTAACACTTGAAAGAACCGAGCCCTGAAGAAAAAAATGCTTAATCATCATTTTTCAAAAAGTTATTCAATTTTTAACTGACAATTTGTTTCGTAATTTCCATTGGTTTAAACAATGGAATTAAAGGTATAAATAATTGGCCTAAAAATCTCAAACTTCGTGGAGCCTCGCTGATGTATGTACTTTATAAGATCCTGCGGTAAATTTTCATAAAAGTTAATTAACTTGTTAATTATGATTTTTTATAACTATTGAAAAATTATAACTATTGAAAATAAAACGGTTGAAATGAAAAAAAAACGCAGCATCTTCGACGATTTTTCTGCGGTCTAAAGTCACGATATCTCGAAAGCGATGCTTTGTAGAAGAAAAGTGTTTCTATATTTTTGTAGACAATTTTACGATCTACAAGCTTTGTCTGAACCATTTTTCGATAGCTCTCGTTGTTTCAGAGATATACGCAAAAAACGCAAATGTATGACCTTTGATCTCGAATAAAAAACAACGCACAAGCGGGATCGATGGGGATTTTTGGCATATCGTTTGTAATGACGTATTCAAGGCCTGCACAAAAATCCAGCTTGTTGGTTGGGAATTAATGCAAACTGGAATGTCTATTTTGACTGGACTATGTCACTTCTGCAGCAGCTAAAAGATCATTTAAGAAATGGTATGGGCCAAACTCGACTCCGACATTTATCGCTAAAAGCAATTGAAAACAAAACCGCATCAAACCTGGATTTTAACGAAGTTATTGCAAAAACTAAAGCTAGGAAAAAAATGTTTTAATTGTTATTTGGTCAGTTGGTAGGCCCGACCTATATACAATAAACCCTTAAATCTTCTCTTTTAACAGGCCAATATTTTACTATATTTACGGAAAAAATCCGTCCCATGTAAATCGAGATATTCCGAAAAAATAGTTTTTCAATAAATACATCATATTACTTAGAAATTTAAAGGCCCACAAGGATAACTGTTGTGGTTGTGGCGTATAATTAACATTAAACGGGCTTTATTAATTTCTCGGATTGTTTGAAAATCCAACCTGTGGAAAGTGAGTTGTTACTGAAAAGCATGTGGTATTGTACAAAAGAAATACAGTTATTCGGAAGTATCTCGATTCCCACTGGTTGGATTTTCAAACAGTCTGAAAAGCAAATAAAGTACGCTTAATTTTTCACGCGAGAAATTTTTCAAATTTTTCGATTTAAATGGGACCGATTTTATTATAACAATAGTAAGAAATAGGCCTGTAAAAGCCCTTTAATATGTATTATGTGGCAACCTTGAGGGACGAGTTTTTAAGTCGTGGCCCACGCTCCGCCCTATCTCCTTTCCAAAAGTTCAGTTCGATCGTGATTTCTAGTAATAGAGCTCAGGGGGCCCCCCTGAGCTCGAGGGCCCCGGGGCACTGCCCCGCCTCGCCCCTTGGTAGCTACGCCACTGATGATAACTAACAATAGCTAATTAACAATAACAAGAATAGTAAGTATATATGTATACTTATAAGGTAACTTAAGCAATAAAGATAATCTGGGGGTTCCCCTACACATTAAAAATGCCATTTCAAGGAAGTAAATGACTGAAACATAATAATAATATGTTATATCTTAACATAGAGCTGCTAACTCAGATATCTTAAGCGGAAAGGCGTCTCCGCTCTGTTGGTAGCTCTGCCTTTCATTCTTTGGGTAGTGGGTTCAATCCCCAACAAGAACAATTGTGTGATAAGCACTGATGTTTGTTCTGTGTCTGGATCTTACTATGCATTCTATTAATGTATTTACAAAAAAAAATAGTATTCAATCAGCAATTTTGACAGGCATTACAGCTAAGTTGGTAGTAGCTCAGGCTTCCATGCTCTGAGTTGTGGGTTTGATTCCCACCAAGAGCTTTTGTGTGATGAACATAAATATTTGTTCTGTGTCTGAGTGTTACTACGCATTCTATGTATTTACAAAAAAAATATTTAGTATTTTATCAGCAATCTAGTTTCCATCATACTGACATTGTTTGAAATGATCATGAACATTGATTTATTATTAGACTATTGACTATAGGGTCTATTCTATAGTATTTCTTAGTACTTATAATTTAATTCTTTTAATTGTTTTTCACAATGTGCTACATTACCAAAGATTAGCTTATCAGCATTTGATAACTGATAGCATATATGTATTAGTCACAGTTAGTGATTTTCATGGCGCAATGTAGCCTTGAACTACCAAGTTACCTGTTGCACTTATTTTATACAGTGTAAACTCTTTATAACGATAAACTCTCTATAATGTTGGTTTTCCCAAAGCGATTAGTGTTGACGAGCATTTGGTTGTTTTTTTGTTCACTCCATATAACGATAACTCTCTATAACAACAAAAAATGCTCGGTCCCTTGAGTTTCGTTATAAAGAGTTTACACTGTATATTTGATATTAAAAATCACAATCAATTTAACAATATTCAGAATTTAATATAATTTAGAATGGTCTTATATACTAACGGTCTATCCTATCTTATAAAAAGTTAGCGCAGACTTGAAATATTGATTACCATACATATTGATGACATAAAGCCACCGCTAACTTTTTATAAGATAATTTTAAGTAGGTAATTTTAGGTGCCAGTATTACATTGTAGACCACATCGTCACTTAACATCAGGTGAGATCGCAGTAAAATGCTTGCCTATTACTTGTAAAAAAAGTTCCAAGCAACCAGAGCCTAGAAGGACGGGCAAGACTAGAAGTTATACACAACTTTGGGAGACCAATCATTGGCAATTTGACAACCGTTGTGGCACAACAGGCGAAAGTCCCCCTGCGATGCGGAGGTTTTGGGTTCGATTCCTGCCTTGGGATAAATGTTTGTAGGATCTGAAAATATTTATTCCGGGTGTTCTGGGTATTTTATATGTATAATAAAAAATATCTATCTATGTAATGTATTAAGTATGTCAGTCTTCTAGTACCCATAACACAAGCTCTGCTTATCTTGGGGCTAGATGATGTTGTGTGGATTGTCCAGCATTATTTGTTTATTTATTGTATTTTATTTGATTCCGTTGCAAAAAAATGAAGATTAGAGAAACCTGATAGGTTACTACAGCAAAAAAACTTTGTTATGATTAACAAATTAATGAGGTCTTTAGTCATTGGATCAATGAACTATACAGATAATAAACATGTGAACATTTTTTTGTATTTAGTCATCATCATCATAGTAACTAGGTGTAGTTGTTATTAAGACTGTGTGACATTCAATAAACAGACGTAAACATGCAATTTCGAAACGCTGGGGCTTGAGTAACAAAATGAAAGGCTAGATACTAACGAATGACGCAAGGTCGGGCACTTACCCAAACAACATGTCAGGAATATGCAGAAGGAGACAGCAAAAGCATTGTAGAAGTTTGCATCATAGTATATAGCTTCTGGGTCCGCGGAGTCGATGATTGTGGTGTTGCTTAGGGCTGCGATCTCGTCGGTTGTCATCGGCAGCCCTAAGCTGATCTTCAGGAACTCATCGACGACGAATAGCGGCGGCACCCGTAGAAGCACCTCCACCAGCGCCAAAGCCTTCGACCTCAACGACATTATTCATCGAAGCTGCAGACCTCGCACGAAACACTCCAAATTTTTGCCAAACTCCAATACTTTTCAAAACATTGCCACAACTTAAAATAAATGTTTTCCAACTATATATCCTTGTATTTATCACTATTTTAATGCACGTATGGAGAAAAACGAAAATATGACTGAAATTTTTGCGACAAGAAAATTATGACGTTTTCAAAACTGTGTTGCCAGGGTGAAGGAAAATAACATGACGTTTTAGTAAATAATACCATGTGGTTCACTAAAATTTCTACTAACGGCTTCTTATCTTATTTTGTAGACCTGCACGCGGCATATCTATAATAATATAAACAGAACTTAATTTTATTAATTTTAATCTAGAAGTATAAACCGGAGATTCATTTTTATATTAAAGTGTGTTTTTGTATAAAGCGTCATCTAGTATCGAGTTGAGTTACTTTAGCCACAACTACTCATCGAGAGGTGGCGCTATTTAATTACAAAAATAAACATCTGACTTCGCTTCAGTAGGACAATGTGTGTGCGAAATAAATAATGTACAATTTTTATATTTATCAATCTACTGTAATGCTTTATTCTATGTATTGATGTTGTTTTATAAGAAAAAATACGTGTGGCACTCGGGGACTGCCGCGGTAGAGTTATTGCAATTTGCTGGATTAGGTACCTACACATGCGCAGTGTTAGGTTATTTCGTTACGGTATTTCTGGATTCGGTCTCCACGCTCAAGGCCCGCGATAGAAGCTGTGCAATAGCTTAAAAATAATTAACGTAAAAAAGTCATCTACTTACTTAATATTCTCACAGTACGTTCGGTAGATATTTAATCAACTTTATTATATCAGTAATTAATTACCTATAATAAGCTACGCTTCAATTCTGAACGTTCCGAAAGCTCCCCTTCTCCCCTTGAAAGCTCCCCTTGAAAGCTGGCTAAACTCAAAGCTAGTCAATCGATGTACTTCTATGGTTTCCAGGGCTTCCTTTAGCGGCAAATTAAAACGATACTTACCGTTATTGGGGAGCTTTTGGTTCAACCAAATTATTGCACCTCATCAAATCTTCAGGTAAGTTAGTAAAATAGTAAAAAATATATTTATGTGAATATTTTTATGTAGGTATGTAATAATGTACATTAGTAATAAGTATGTACATAAAAATATTCACGGATAATAAACACATCGCACTCTAGTCCTAGACTAAGCAAAGCTTGTACTATGGGAACTAGATTGCTGATAGAATACTTATATACTTACACTTTTTTTGTAAATAAAATACAAAAGAAACAGTCGATCAGTTGTTTATCTATAGATCGTTTGCGACGGTCTGTAGATAGCTCAAGTGATCGACTGCGTCACTGCTCAGTTGGTGCAAATGTTTGTGTGATATTCAACACAAACATTTGCGGGAATGAAACCCACGACCCACAGCATGGTAGGCTGAGCTACTACCAAATGAGCAGTGACGCAGTCGATCAGTTGAGCTATCTACAGACCGTCGCAAACGATATACAGATAGCTCAAATAGCTCAATGTGTGAAATGTCTGTGAATATTTGTTAATTTTAAAGCTGTTGTAAAATCGTAAAAGTGGAAGGACTACGCTTGGCCGCTTTTTACTTTTTATTCAGATTTCGAAAGAAAAGTTTACAAAAGCAGCGAAGAAGTCTTAAAAAATCTTTGAATAAATGTAGGCTTTACTTAAGTTTAACAAACTTTTCTTTTTAAGATTCAACAATAGAAGTTTGCCACGTGACTACTTACTTGAAAAAAATGGTTACGTAACAGCTTGATTCGGCCGTTTTTAAAATAATAAATCATCATCTACCTATGTCAGTCCACTGCTGGACGTAGGTTTCTCCCAAGACGCACCACTAAGCCCGTTCTTCAGCCGGAAGGCGAAAATAATAATAAAATAATATATTATTATTCATGGACATTTCACATAAAGCGCTCTAGTCCCAAACTAAGCAAAGCTTGTTCCTACTATGACAGCCATATTGCTGATAGAATACTTATATAAGTACATTTTTTTACACAGATCAAATATTTATGTTCATCACAAACATTTTTTATTCAAACAAATTTCTTGTACAATTTTATTATTTCGATGGGTGTCTGTATATTCGCACATTAAAAGCTAAGCCAACGGTAAAGTACAAAATGACAGCGATTACCAAAACTAATAACTCAACTAAACACCACTTTTGGCGGGAAAGCAACCAACATGGCGGCCGTTGGCGGCAATCATTCTAGGACACGCGTTCGACACGCGACCACAAAACGATTAAAAGCAAATCAATCGTAAGAATCTGCACAGATAACTAAATCTAAAATATTGAATTACCCATCTTTTATTTACATTAGAGATTGGGGTGTAAGTATTATGTTACCCGTCGATTAGTGATAAGTAAACTTTGTCAAATTGCCGAATTGTTTTTACAAGTGGACGTACCTACTAAAGGGTTGTAATTAATTAGCAGAAAATATAATATGGAATCTAAGAAACTTATATACCTACCTATGTAGATTTTGTAAATGCTGTAATCGACGTTAGTTTGTGAATAAATTAACTTTGGGTACCACCGTACCTATTTCTGACGCTAATAAGTGTTAAAAGTCCTTAGTGGACGTGACCTGTTAGGCAAAGCATCAAAGTGTTACCACGTCACATCAAGAATGCCCAATTGTTTGTTCTATTTATTTAAATAAAAAAAAGCATGCAAATCGAGCAACTTTCTTTGCTGTATTAAAACACTGGAACAATATGTAATTATCTACCTATTGAAAAAATCATAAGTTATATTTGCTCCTGTTAAATAAATAAACTTTTTCACTGGTTAAATAAACAATCATACACTTCAAATGGTCTTTTATTAGCCACCCCATCTTAAAACCACCCCTTATAAATGCTTCAATGTACCTGCAAAAACAAACCTACCATTCTAACCTAGCTCTACTTTCATATAGCTGAGCATGAATAAATGAGACAATCGTAAACGTGTTTAAGATACACTGCGCGCTAACACAGCACAGTTTGACAGTAATACTGAAGGTGACGCGTAATGTATCTCAAATACGTCATTGTTTCGATACGTTCAGCGGAATTTTTGTCTACACAAATAATAGAACATTTCGTCTTATGTCGGCCAATCTGAGGGCATGGTCCGAGGTTGCATTTTAAAACTCCCTACTCTCGAGCCGACAGTCGTCTCTCGGATGTCCTTATATTTTTGTATGGATATCCGAGAGACGACTCTCGGATTCACTGCATTGTTTTGGCGGAATTTTCGTCTACACAAATAATAAAACATTTCGTCTCTGCGTACCTACTCGATGGTTATGTATGTCAGACTTAAACTGAGTAAAACCTCACGGTCCATCAGACAATTCTGTCAGGGGATACCAGTGCGTTTGCATTTTTTCGCGATACACTTGCTTAGCCTGATGGCAAACACAGGTGGCATCCCTATTTGTACTCCTTTCTATGGTATAGTTTGTACAAGGATTAATTGGGGTGATGATAGTGGTTTAAAAAAACTGTATACTATCTATGCTTTTAACTTTTAATTGAAACTAGATATATATCAGTCTGTATCGTGGGAACTAAGTTTTACTAGTAGTAAAGTTCCTTACTTGTTTAAAGGCAAATACAGGGTAGTTGTTTGAGAATGGTCAAGTTTTTTTCAAATCATTCATTTTAATCAGACTCGGCAGAACTAGAACACATGTTTTCTGTACAAAGTTTAGTTGAGTTTTAATTTATAATTGGGGAAACACTAGATTTAAGTCCTTTGTTTGTATTTTTGTATATTTATGTGTTTTTTCCGTTGGATACCCTTAATAAATAAATAAAATAAATAAAAACACTGTACTAACTAGTTTTATCTTAATTAAATTATAAGTTGATTTGTATGAGAGAGTTTATTTACCAGGGTGGCATAATCATGGATAAAGCCATTTTAATTGAATAAAAAAAAATTCAAGTCGTTTTCCTTCTAAAATAAAAGATTCATGAAAAAACAAAGTATGCAGTTACTGTTTTTAATAAATATGGCAAGTGATATTTCACGACATTTATCTAACTATCGTGGTTTCGGACTTAGCCATCACCGCCCTTCTCAAAAAAACACCCTGTATATTAAATCACAAAGAAAATTACGATTAGGTTAGATTACAATACTATAAAATACACAATACAATAAAATATACATGACAGTTACCTGCAGACCGTTTCAAACTATCTATAGCTCAGCTGATCCAAATCAGTAAAAATCGGAAACGTACTCGGCAAAGCTCAAAACAGGTATTTTTTTTCAAAAATGTCAAGTTCTGTATGGTATTATTAAGAAGCTTTGCTTATTTATTCATAAGTTATTTATAAGTCTATTCATTCTTTTAAAATTAACCTTAAAGAACAATTGTTAGATTCACAAAAAACTTCATCAAAAAGCAGCCGTTCTGTGCCCCTTTCTTGTTAGTGTTTTATGTTTTACTTTGTCTGTAGTATTTGTTTCATGTATTTAATTAAAATTGAATTTCACAAATTGTTGTTTATATATATTATAGCCTTAAGTAATTGATTAAGTTAAGATTCTAAAGTTAAGGCATCACTGAAAACCAGCGCTGGTGTAGAGTCCAATGGTTCTACACCAGCACAAGCTGAGTGATTACCTTTTTCAGTATTTTAGCATAGTATCTTTTTATATTTATTTATTTATTTACACTTAGTTTAACTTTACAGATAAGCTTATCTAATACGTTAAAACTAATACATATATAAAATACAAAAAAAAAAAATACCTAAGTATATATAAATTTTTATCCTAGGTATTATAATAATAACAAAAATTAAAAAAATTGAAGAAAAATAAAAATAACTTACTACAACACTATATTATACATTTAAGTTTTCACAATAAATTAGGCACATTTTTTTTTTTTTTTTTCATAATGCTGGACAATCCACACAACATCATCTAGCCCCAAGCTAAGCAGAGCTTGTGTTATGGGTACTAGAAGACTGACATACTTAATACAATATAATACATAGATAGATATTTTTTATTATACATATAATACCCAGAACACCCGGAATAAATATTTGCAGAACATACAAACATTTATCCCGGGGCGGGAATCGAACCCGCAACCTTCCGCGTCGCAGGCGGACCATCGCCCACCGCGCCACATCGGTCGTCAAAATTCTGTACTAACTTTAGGCTATCTACAAACAAATCTACCTGAGGATGATCTGTAAGTAGATTATTCAGATTACATTGAACTCTGCAATATAGGAGATTGTTGCCGCGCTACAGTACGTTGTATATTTTTAAATGTTCTAGCTTTAAGTACTGAAATAAAGTTATTCTATTCTTTTCTTATTTTGAGACTAGAGCGTGATGTGCGTCATGTCTAGAATATATACAAATAAATACTTTTTTTTAAATACCTATACCTAGGTAATCTGAAGCTACCGTATGTCCGTTCGGGATCCGTCGTGTAGTTCCGTCCCCGCTAAGCCGCTGTGACGTCGGTACTCCGGTTACCAGATATTTGACACTTCCGTTTCCGAACGGCATCGGCAGGTGAGCGATCGATTGGATTATCTGTGCGCTGAACGGGGTATTTCCGACACATTGGGTATTTTTGTAACTAATTAATAGTAATTTAGTAAGTATTGAACTGGCTGGCCTCTACTGCGCAGTTCAACACTTACTTTTTCTTGTTCTTATCGTGTCGATGCTACAACTGTATTTTGTTGTAGCATCGTGTTGGAAAGATTAGCCAGACTAGACACTGCTTTGCCGTGCCTAGCTGTAAAAACAAAAATAATTACACTTACTAAATTACTATTAATTACTTAGTTACAAATATTCAGTTCATGCGCTGGGAGGATGAACTTCCTAAAGAATGGCAAAGACGCACAAGATGGAAAGCTCTGGAGGAGGCTTTTTTCCGGGGGACAACCTGACCAGTACACCGGTGTTAATTGAATCTATAAATATAAATATTGTTTTACTAGGATAACGTCAGCGAATAAAAGCTTTTTTTATAGTAGCTTCACAACGGTGAAATAATTTTGTGGTTTCGGAGCCTATTCGATGCAAACAAACAAACAATCAAATCTTTCCTCTTTATAATATTAGTTTAGATTAGATCACAGTCTTTGAACACTCTAGAATTCTCGTTTTATTGAGAAAATTGCTCTTACGACAAGAAACTTCTTAGTACTGCAACTCCTTGTAACAGCTGGTTCTTGCTTAAGTACTCTTGCTACCAGGCATTCTGCATAGTGCATTCTGCATTTTTTTCGTAAGATTCGCGACCGCTTTTTTTATCTCCGAAGCCGTATTACCGGACGCAGTTCACAAAAACTGCGAATAACGTGTGAATGCGTCGATCGCCTGGTCACTCGGCCCAGTGGGCAGCGATGCCTGGTCCTGCCACACACGACGGAATCTGGGAGGATGGAGCTTTGGTTCCCAGGAAAAACTGATCGTATTGCCTTGATCACACGTACCGAGTAAACCGGCGAGACAGTGACGTATTTAAAATACACTGCGCGCTAACGCTGCAACGTTCAACAGTAAAACTGATGTCGACGCGCAGTGTTTCTCAAATACGTCACTGTCTCGCCGGTTTACTCGGTACGTGTGATCAAGGCATATACGCTGTCACTAGACTTCAAAATTAGAGTAGTACACGGACATAGAGTGGAATTCGTTGCTGGCATCGGTGTTTCCAGATACATATAATTTGGACGTTTTCAAGAAGAGAGTGAATAGGTTCTATCTAGGCAAACGCGTTACACCGTAGGCCGCATCATCATTTAACATTAGGTGTGATTGCGGTCAGTGTTTGCCTATACTATAATGCATAAAAAATAAACATTTCACACATCACATTCTAGTCGCAAACTAAGCAAAGCTTGTATAGTAAATGAGTATTTGTGGACGTGATCCTGTTCTGACATATGACTAGCCAAAAACTCAATAAAATGCCTTGTGTTTTGACACATAACTAGCAAAAACAAACGAATAGATACGTACGTACCTACAATCTATCATATAAATTTGTGTCGACTGTATCCTGACCTGACTGTTAGTTGTGAGTCAAAATCCGGTCCATATCCGGTCCGGTTATAGGTAAATTTCGTATTTAAAAATAGACTTAAAAAGCTATGAGTAAAGCAAAACAAGCCATTTTCAATTATCTATTTGTTATAGAAATTTGATAGATAAAGAGAGAACGTACATATTTAAACTTCTTCTTCTTCTTATCGTGTCGATGCTACAACTGTATTTTGATGTAGCATCGTGTTGGAAAGATTAGCCTGACTAGACACTGCTTTACCGTGCCTAAACTGATTTTACAACATAATAAAACTAGTAGGAGCGTAATCAAGAATTTCACACGAAATCTAAATACCGGTATCTGCGTCAGATTTCATATTGCACGGTTATCCAGCAGGTTGCTCGCGCTTCACTGCGCGCTACTTGGGTGGGCGGTACTACCGTAAAACTTACCATGGAGGTAAGTAATTTAAATACTTACTTTATAGTTCTTCTTCTTATCGTGTCGATGCTACAACTGTATTTTGTTGTAGCATCGTGTTGGAAAGATTAGCCAGACTAGACACTGCTTTACCGTGCCTAGCTGTTACCCGTGTGCGCCACGAGGAGGCTCTTTCCATGCACCCCATGCATACTTTATAGTATTATAGTGCTACAGCAATGTAGTAGTTCAAAAACAAACTAAAATATAAAATAAAAAAAGACGTGTGGCACTCGGGGACTGCCGCGGTAAAGCTATTGCATAGCATTTTTTGCTGGATTACGCATACGCAGTGTTAGGTTATTTCGTTACGGAATTTCTGGATTCATTCTCCACGCTCAATGCCCGCGATAAAAGCTATGCAATAGCTTAATAAATATTCACGGACAATTCACATATTACACTCTAGTCCCAAACTAAGCTTAAAGCTCTTGTTTGTAAGCCTAAGGTTGGACTAGAGATATGAAGAATAAATTAAGACCAATGTAATTGAACCTAGTTTCTACAAACAATAAATATCATTTCATATCATTTCATTTCAATATCATTTCATTTATTTTGCTCTTCCGCTCGGTATAGCTCTTTCGCAGTAGCACTCCTGTTCCTCGCGCGCCATTGAGCAAAATTATTGTTTTTCTAAATAGGTTGGTATCTCGTTCGCTGTTGTTTTTAGTTTATGTCAAAATATATTTCATTAATCCACTCAATTCATTGACCCATATTTTAAAGATAGATATTTAAAGTAGACACATTATTATAAAGACAATTATCTACTTTTATTGTATTTTGCTACATAAACGTTTTACGACTAAAAATGTACCTACTAAGGTAAGATTTCAATAGTTTGGCGTTTCAGTTATCTGTGTATCGTTTCATTTGAAATAACATGTAAATATGATAGTTTGACTGTACAAAATCATAATCTTTCATAGCCAATTACAAATTACCATCCTATTATCTCAACACTTCGGACTAAACGGACTCACCACAAGCAAAGCTTCCGCCGGCGCCGGCCGCGAGCTAACCTGACACCCACTGACAGCCACTTTCCCGCGCACAATATGTCATGCATGTTTTTTTTTTATCAGGGTTGGTTACAAACAGCCAATTACATTAGGGGCGGATGGACTGCACTTGATAGATAGTTTAGTCATCGTCAAGTGGTTGACACGACGCGTTCTCTGACCATACGAAAAAATATAAAAATAATTTGTTTTTTTTTTGACGCGCTAGTGTTGCCATCGCGCATGTTCCGTTTAATTTAATTAGTGAAACAATGAGGTGTCTCTGTGATATGTGTTTTTATATTTTTTGTTTGTGAAGTGTTATATTGGGATATTTTACTTGGATTAGAACAAAAAGGTCAGTAAATAATTGCTTAAGTAATTAGACACAAGAAAAGTGCGGTAAATGATTGATAGAATAACTTAATTAAAATCAATAGATGTTAGAACATCAACTCTACATATACTATTTTGATATATTTTTATGGTCTACGTATTTAAGAAAGAAAAAACCTAGTTTCAGTAAGTACTTAGTAATACGTAGGAAAATTGGATAGGACTTAGGGGAAGGTTGCTATGAATGGACCACTTAACTTTACGACCTCATATCTTAAAAAGTATATGTGATTAAATGAAACCAATTTAGTATTTATATTTGTTAGGACCTTTATTTATTATAATCAAACGCACAAACAATTCGGGCTAACACTTTCCGATATATACGAAGAAAACTAAATCTTTGGCTGTTGCCTTCTTTGGACCATGGGCACCTTCATTGGACCACTAGGTTGCCATCAATGGACTTCGAGAAATTTGTTCTAGAGGTCCAATCATGGCAACTAATTATAATTACCAATATGACTTAGTTATGCCTACTAAGAGAGACAAACTGTACTCACACACTTTTTTTTATCCGAGTCACGATTTTAAACGTTAAGTTAGCAGAGAAAAATAGTATTAAACGTATATTATTTTTCTCTGCTAACTCAAATAACAGTCGTCTCATGTCCGCAAGAATATTGATAACAAACAACCTTCCATCTCATGAATAGCTCATTTTCTAGTTCTGGAGGAAGGTAACTTTCGGATCCTTTTTTTTAGACGTGTTCTTTGGCTTTTTGGTTTACTCCATCTAATCTCCGTTTCAGTGTTGCTTTCGGGACTCTGGCATATATTCTGCTTGCCTCATTTAAACCAAGGTTTTTTTTTACTAATTCTATAGCAAAGTTTATACTGGTTTTCCATGTGAAATTTTTTCGTTTTTTTGGCGACATTCTGAAATTTTACATAATAACAATTTAAAAATGTGGTTATCTATAGTTTTTTCTCATAAAAAAGTTACAATAAAAAGTTGCTATGATTGGACTGGTCCAACGGTAGAACTCCCTTATGGTCCATTGATGGCAACAAGGTACTTATTAAGAAAAATAAATCCAAACAATACTTGGACATCACTGGGCAAAATTGAATAACACACATGGAATCACAACTATATTACCGAATATCTCCTAATAGTGCACGCTGATAAATATGAATAAAATGATACTTACATGAAGTTGTTCAGAGTCAAATTATTAGATTTTGACTGTCGCAAACACACTAACATAGGTAACTCCTCGACGCGTGTCGCAGCGTAACTGAGGTAAGAGGGGGGTGCAACTGAGTTACCAAGGATCTGTTTCGACATGCTTAGTTGTTGCTAGCATATACAGTTTTGGAAATACCTTAGTGGTCCAATGAAAGCACTGGTCCAATGATCGCAACCTTCCCCTAGATACTATTTCAAAATCATCTTTGTGATATTACATAATAAATTGACTTTACTTTTGACTAAATTACAATTTAAAAAAACGAGTCAAATACTTTCCTCTGTCGAAATCTGTGATTGTCGTAGCGTAAAATCGTAGCGCATAAGAGCATTTTTGCTACGATTGCTACGAGAGCTTATGTTTATATTTAATTTACTATATTTTTTATCCCCTTCTTCTTTTAATTGGAAGGGAACCCTTCAGTGTAGCTGAATTATAAATAAATGTACTTATATAAAACCAGTCGTTTCGAAGCCTATTCGATGCAAACAAACAAACAATCAAATCTTTCGTCCTTATAATATTAGTTTAGAAAAACAAAAAAAAGAATGGATTAAAAACAAAATAAAAAAAAAGTTTGCGATGTGTGAATTGTCGTGAATATTTATTTATTTATAATTATTTTAATTAACGCTAATTAAAAATAAGATTTTGGTGAAATGATGTGTGATTAATCATTTGATAAATTAATAATTCAAATATTGAGTTTTACTTACTAAAAAACAATGTTGATAAATAAAAATAACTGTAGTAAAGAAAAATAGTTTATTCTAGAACATACTAGGTGATTCTAGGTGCCAGTTCCACGCGACCAGAGCCTAGAAGAACGGGCAAGGAACTTACGGACTGGTGCCTTCTTACAAAGAATTACAATAACCAGAACATTGTTGACGTTGAGCTTATGTCTTCGGCCTTCTTCTTCTTCCTGCCCTTAACCCATGTCTTCAGAAATGTCACCGCCCGAGAAATATAATTCAGAAAATATTCCCTCAGATGATGGCATAGACGGTGATGATTGCATTGTAGATTTGAATTGATTAAATTTTGGTTTCGATAGCAACTTTTTCTTTAGTTTAACTTTTTGTTTCTTTGCCCTGTTAATGCGTATTTATTCGTCATTCTTACCACACTCGACACTTTGAAGGTGGCGATTATGCTGTAACATTCGTCACATTTTAACAATGTTTCATTGCAACCAGGGCAAGTATTAGAGTATTACGTTTGTTCTGCCGTTCCATCCACTTATTAAAATAGGGACAATGCATTTTTAAACTTATTTATAACTTTGGTTTTTTTTTTCAATTTCCAACAATATTTTCTTGACAAGTTAGATGACAGTGACACGGTTTAGTAATGTGGCGAAATCGATACAATCCGAAAAGAAATAGGCTGGATATATTTGTTGACATAAGTGTCTATAATCTAAACTAATATTATAAAGAGGAAAGATTTGATTGTTTGTTTGTTTGTTTGCATCGAATAGGCTTCGAAACTACTGGACCGATTTCAAAAATTCTTTCACCGTTGTGAAGCTACATTATCTGCGCTGAACATAGGCTATATTATATTTTCAAAAAAAATAGGGACCCTTACTAAAACTTCAATTATGTAACCCAAGGTGTAAAAAAAATACCTAAGAAATTCCTTACATCGCGTGCGCTGCGAAAACTATTCATGATAGAATGAAATCGTGTACTACGATTTTGTAAAACACATCATCATCCACAAAAAAGTCAGCTATATACGCTACCCGTGCGAAGCCGGGGCGTACTACTAGTTTAATATAATGTGCTATGCAACATGGTCATGTCTGCGTGATTTGCCACATATTGAGCCGGTACCTACTTAAAACTATTTGATGATGTCTTTTTAAAGTTACCAGCTCTAAAATATATATGGTTTACATTAATAGGTAAGTGATACGAAGTTCATCGGATCATTTATAACAGCTGAACGGATTTATCTTATCTTGATCTTGAAATGTTCGTGGAGGTCTAGGGAAGGTTTAATAGGTACAAAGAATTAGAATAACTGCCGGGAAAACCCTCAAAATAGTTCTTTTCTATTTCGAATAAAAACGTTTTCTAATTAAAATGTGGAACACCCAAACCAGAACAAATAATTATGTTCATCACACAAATATTTAGTCTCAGTGAGGATCGAACCCATGACCCACAGCATGGAAGGCAGAGCTACTCATCCCAGGTCCCATATTTTTTGTCATAAAACACAAGTTAGTTTTTAGTAACACTCAGAACTAGTTTAAAAAAATGTCATAAATTAAAACTTTAACATCCAAACTGTTTTATTCGAGCCTTCAATATCTATAGTAAATAGATATACCTACCCATAACACAAGCTCTGCTTAGCTTGGGGCTAGATGATTTTGTGTGAATCATTATTTATTTATTTTAACTACGAAACCTAAGTAATTAATCAGTAGGTGCGCGAGTTAAAAATGATTGTCCAGATGTTCTCAGTCGTCATTGCCGAAATCAGTTCGGACATGATCATCATCAACAATTAAATTAATATTAAACTCATACATACTTACATAAGCTTTAAGTCGCACAGTGAAACACAAAGGTATCATGGACCGACAGGCGTCACAGCTCAGTAACTGTGTTTCTATTTTTTTTAAAATATGTAAGTATTTACAAAAAAAATGTATGTAAGGATTCTATCTGCAATCTAGTTCCCATAGTTCAAGCGTTTATCAGATATCTTAGATTTATCACGAACGATAAATCTAAGCAAAAAAAACAAACAACATTCAGTTAAGGACAGTGTCTTAAGCTTACATCTTAAGCTTTACAAGTGCACACAGTTTTTTAAACACATCTTAACGCATTGCTTGCTCAGGTACCTGATGTAGACATTTTTCACACCAATACACGTTAATTTATTAATATGTGCATATATGTTTTTTAAGTGTTTGATAAGATTATATAATTGGGATTTATTATAAGTTATATAGCATACAAAACTTTTTGGTTTACGCTGTTAGTTCTGTATGTATTTGTATAAATAAATAAACAATTTTCTTCAGATGTAACTGTGTTATCAGAACATGCGAGCAAATCCGCGCACAGAAGCTAGTTCTCACTAAACTTTCCTTTCAGTTATGGCTAGCACAGGGAGGCTGTGATCCCGCCCTCTGTCATGCGCGGACGGAGAAGGCGGGGCCATGGAGTACATGCCCAACAACCCTCAGTTCGCGGCGTGCTGCCAGCGCGGCCTGTGCTGCGACCCGCTGCAGCCGTGCTCGTGTCTCGATACCATCGAATTCCCAGAACACTGCTGCCAGGTACTGTCACACCCGGAACACGGCTGCCAGATACAGTCACACCCAGAACACTGTTACATCCAGAACACTGCTGCCAGGTACTGTCACACCCAGAACACTGCTGCCAGGTATAGTTACACTCACAACACTGCTGCCAGGTACAGTCACATCCACAACATTGCTGCCAGGTACAGTCACACCCAGAACACTGCTGCCAGGTACAGTTCAACGGTGGATCCAGGGGGGTCATGTCATGGGGGTCATGACCCTTCCTGAGCTGGTTCCAGAACTTAGGTGGACCACTAATTGAACAATAAATTATAAGTTCTTGACTTGACCACGACTATGTGACCCTCCCTTGGCGCCAAAGCTGGATCCGCCCTTGGTACAGTCGCAACCAGAACAGCTGCCAGGTACAGTCACAACCACAACACTGCTGCCAGGTACAGTCACACCCACAACACTGCTGCCAGGTACAGTCACATCCACAACACTGCTGCCAGGTACTGTCACACCCACAACATTGCTGCCAGGTACAGTCACACCCAGAACACTGCTGCCAGGTACTGTCACACCCAGAACACTGCTGCCAGGTACTGTCACACCCAGAACACTGCTGCCAGGTATAGTTACACCCACAACACTGCTGCCAGGTACTGTCACACCCAGAACACTGCTGCCAGGTACTGTCACACAGAACTATAACTCCTCGGAAGGTAGCCTCGGAAGGTATAGCAGGCATGTGGTCATTCTTCATCTCTGAAGGTGCTGCTTTGGTCGCTTTTGCTTCAGGGCGTTGGTGATTACAAATCCTTTATTTGGTCTACCTATCTTCATTGGTATCGACATAGCTAAGAAAGTTACCAGCTAAAGTGGCAAAGTGTCAGGAGCCAACAAACCAATGTTAGATTGGAGGCCACGCTAATACTAGCAACAAGCTCAGGGTAGGACGCCTTCTGGCATGATGGAGCGACTGCGTGTATCACAAGCACAAGATAAGAAGAGGCAAAACAGGAGCGCGTCTTGGGAAAAACCTACGTCCAGCATTGGACCGATGTAGGTCGATGATGATGATAATGACATCATTGCTGCGACTCACCGAAGCTGCTCGTATTTCTTTATCATTGACTGCTTACTGTATACAGGAGCACCTTCGTCAGAATTGGTAGGCTCTTTATAGTGCAGCGAACTTACGAAAGTTCAGACAAGTCAATATCAATATCAATGCCCTGCTGATATCATATTTGGCAGGAAAGATAATCGATACTGTCTTTTCACCTTTGTTTTCATTCACAGCAAGAAAACGAGAACTGCTGTCCAGAAAATGGCGAAGACCTGAACGCATTGAGCGAGACCCTCAACACCTGCGATGTGTTGGAGGATGTGAGCGGCGGGGAGTGGACGGAGGATATGGGCTCATTCTCCCTGCCATCTCTCGAGCTGGAGCCGCTACCATCGCTGTTCCCCTTCTCCCCTTGCCCCCCTTACAGGTGAGATAAATAAATAAAACATAAATAAATAATGCTGGACAATTCACACAACATCATCTAGTCCCAAGCTAAGCAGAGCTTGTGTTATGGGTACTAGAAGACTGACATACTCAATGCAATAACATTACATTGATAGATATTTTTTATTATTCATCAGAACACCTGAGATAAAATGCAGATCGTACAAACATTTATCCCAAGGCGGGAAATCGAACCCGCAACCTTCCGCGTTGCAAGCGGACCTTCGCCCGCCGCGCCACATCGGTCGTCAAGATATACACACATTAATAGACGTTCGACGGAAAATGGATGTAAGAGGCAAATCTCATAACACAAGCTCTGCTTAGCTTGGGGCTAGATGCTGTTGTGTGGATTGTCCAGCTATATTATTATAAAAAAAGGAGGTGGGCGTTGATAGCTACGACACAGAAAATAATACTATTGTAGCTATCATCGTTTCTAATTTTGTTACTGTATACATTCTCATGTTCCGAAATAAAACAATTTTGTTTTTAATAAATACAATACTTCAATCTGAACACTGTTTAGTCAACTGTTAGTAAATAGATATATGTACATATATCTATTTACAACAAACTTAACTCTGCAGGCCAACGCGCTATTATACGTTTTTTAACAACTAACAGATGTAATATAACTAATTATATCATGTTTACTTTATAACATAACCCCTACCAACCTCTTTAATTAGTAGGAACCTCTTTGCTAGGATTGCCGTTGTTGTAAAAGATATGAACGGGAATAAATGATTAACGCTCGATCAACGCGGGTTCAGGTTTCCCGAAATCAGGCCGATTTGCCCACTTCTTCTTCTTCGTGTCGATGATCTCAAACAGTGCCTTCCCAAAATTTGGCCACCTCTATGGCTTTTTCAGTGGCAACTCATCCTAATTGACGTTTATCACAAGTTTTTGTAAATGTACCTACTTAAAAATATATTTCAGGACGGTTGCTTTTAAAATTAATTCCGGAAATATACCGTAGATCGATGAAACCCAACACTTTTGATCGGAAGTAGAGCTCAACTCTACCATAATGTTAACGAGGGATTAAATTGCACGTTAAACTATCAACATTATACTCGGCTAAATTAAGTAGATACTTTTATTTTGTAACGTAAATTTTTATGTTTATGTAAAGATGTTTTAAATGTTCATAAATAAATCATCATCATCATTTCAGCCCGTAAGCACCCACTGCTGAGTATAGGCTTCTTCTTTATTATGCCATTCTTTTCGGCCCCTTGCGACTCTCATACACTGATTCATAAATAAATAATAAATGAAAATTGAAATGTTTAGAAAAGTCATTTACGGTTTCACGTGGGCGCTTCGACCCAGGATAATTTTATTTCGTTGTCAATGAAAGTATCAATAACTGTACATTTTGTTATTCCTTTATTTATACCGCATCTATATTTCTACGTATTCAATCGCGTCCGCCATGTTAGCTCTCACGTCAACCGTAGATAAAATAAAAGCTCCATAAATATTGATATCTCTACAATACAAGTGCTGTAATAATGTTTTGAAAATCGGCACGTTAACCTCATTAGGTAAATACACTATCCTGGAACCATAAAAGAAAGAAAGTAAGAAATATTTTATTGTGCCTAAAAATAATACAAGCAAAATTTTGAATCTACATGATCCCGAACTAGTCGAATCTGTGTTTCATAAAAGGATGATAAACATAACCATCCGTTTATAGCAGAAACAACCAGGCCGATTGCCGGGAGAGGGGAGGAGGGGAGGCAGCAGACGTCCTTCTATCGCTCAAACACGCCGTGGTACATGGCGACTGCAGCGAACCCGTACACCCGCAGGTATAACCATCTCTTTCACTCTCGATAACACACCACGCGGTGAAGCAAGACGACATTATTTGATAAGAATCCGCGTTATTTTTCTAAATGTGCAATTTGGACGGGACGGAGCGAGATAGCGCGATCTTTTGGTACGAAGCCGAGCTGCTATCTCGTTTTGTTGCGAAGCTTTAATATCCTGCATCTCCTTTTATTTTATTGAATAGACAATTCATTGTTTTGCCGCCATCCCTTATTTTTATTGGCTTTTATTATTGCTATCTCTCTCTGATTTAGGGGGAATAGAAAATGGAAAAGTTCGGGAAATGGGGGGAAGCTTAGGGGTGGAACCCGTTATGAATTATTGTAATTAATATGGCTTTTTGTATGGTTTCGTTTTCAATTTGCAGGTTTCATTTCATTTTTATTGTGGAAGATGAATTAAAAAATGTTATGCCTCTATGATGGAATACTGAATTATTTTCATAATATATCAAAGGACTTATTTTTGAATAACAGTAGCTCTACCATGAGTTTTTACTATACTATATTTACTATACTCGCTAGCGTCTGTAGTTAAAAAAATGTATGAAGATTTGTACAGCGCCTCTAGCGGATAGTTGGGTACTAAAATTCGTCATACTAATATTGACGTAACTACCGTAGTAAAGTCAGGCGATTTTACTGTGACAACTCATGGTAGATACACTGGAAAGCAACGGAACGAAAATCTAGGTTATGAGTGCAAAGTTCTATTACAGAGTTTTTTTCCGCTTTTCTGAAGTAGGTATTATTGGCAGGTAAGCATATACCCCAGAAAGTACTTCATGGGGGAACGGCTAGAAGGGCATTGGGCATTGAATCTATATCAATCAAATAACGACTTAAACTGGTATTGTAGAACGAAAGGTATAAACTACAAGGTGAAAATACGGTTGTAGCCCTAATAGTCAGGACATCTAACCTAAAACTGATTTTGACCAAACTTTCATAAAAATACGAGTAACTTTTGAACGACTGAATTTCGCTGAACATGGGGTTCTATCGATAGGCATTGAGGTCACCCATCGCCCTGCCACTTTTGGTCCACCCCTTCTGTTAAACCTTTTGTATGTATTTCAACATGATCATCATCGGCAACCCGTACTAGCCCACTGCTGGGTATAAGCCTCCTCCCTCAAACTCCACTCTTTCCTTAATTGAGCCTTTTGCATCCAGGTACGGTAGTCCTACCCTGTACGGCAACGATATCGTCCATCCATCTGGCTGTTGGTCTGCCAAGGCCTCTTGTATGTCCTCTAGGCCACTCCTGCCATCACCAAATCTTGCCAAGTGTCCTATGTATTTAATATATAATTTAATGTGCTACATCGTAGACCGCATCGTCACTTAACATCAGGTGAGATTGCGGTCAAACGCTTGCCTATTACTTGTAAAAAAAAAAATCCTAGCAATTTAGTTGGCCAGTGAAATGTCCGTGAATTTGATAGATGATGGTGAACAGCGGAGCCAGCAGCGGTTACCCCTACTACGAGCACTATGGGGGCACCATCCCGCCTCTGTTCCCTACCATGAGCGTCAACGTGTCTATGAACATGACCATGCATGGGTGTCCTCCGGACCAGTTGTGCTCACAGGTGAGATAGATACATATAATAATTTAAAAAAAAAAGCCTTTATTGATCTTTTTTTTGAAGTGAAAACTTCTTTAGCGGCGCTGGGTGGGTAAAAACTTTCAAACTCGCGTCAGGGTCACGTGACGTCGAAAAAGCGTAAGATCTTATTTAATTTTTATACATTGCTCGTAAAACAAGAGACGACAAAAGAACACACTTGCGGTCACGCGACGTATGACTCAAACAATTAAATAGTGTTGTGGCGACATCGTACAAGGCGAGTACAAGGCGCTGCCAACACGCGGTGCGGTGCGGAGCGCGGGGGCGGAGGACCGAGGAGCGGCACTCGCGCGCCGGCAGCCGACAGACGCTCTGAGCACCCTCGCACGGGAAACACGTATCGCTCGCCGCGCGCGCATAACCAGATAGACGCTATTATATCGTACGAATCGTTTCGCCTAACTTGTATTTAACTGTATCGCTTCCATCTTATTGAAGTGAAAACTCAGTCAGGGTCACGTGACTCGTGACGTTCATCGAACGTGACGTTCATCATTCGTTGTCTTCGTCGTTGTGTCAATGTCAATGACATGACACAATCACAATGACACAGACACATTCGCGCTTGCGCGAATGTGTCTGTGTCATTGTGATTGTCATTGTCATTATGACGACTGTGGTTATATTTTTGAAGTGAAAACTTAAAAGTGAAAACACAGACACATTCGCGCTTGCGCGATGTTGTCTTCGTCGTTGTGTCACATTCGCGCTTGCGCGAATGTTACACAATGACATGACACAATCACAATGACACAGTGTCATTGTGATTGTCATTGTCATTATGACGACTGTGGTTATATTTTTGAAGTGAAAACTTAAAAGTGAAAACACATTCGCGCTTGCGCGAATGTGTCTGTGTCATTGTGATTGTCATTGTCATTATGACGACTGTGGTTATATTTTTGAAGTGAAAACTTAAAAGTGAAAACACAACGTTAATATTGAAGTTTTCACTTCTGCCGGCACTCCCGGAGTGCTACCATTTTTTTTTTTTTTAAATTTACAAGGACATGTAAAATTAAAATATAATTTATATTTTATAAATAGATATAAAGTTTCTATAAATTTTCTATAAATATAAAGACCTACATACACTGTGGCATTTAATATAAAGTTTTGACGCCGCTCCGCTACGCGCGTTCTACGAAGTGCTACGTAATACGATAAGTGCTACGCAGTTATTTCTTTTTTCTTATTCGATGTTGACTGTCAATTGTCATATTATATTGTATTTTTTTTTTAAGCTTGCTAAGTAGCGTTTAGTTAAGTTTTAGTAAAATACTTTTAGGTATAGTAATTTTAAAATCATCGTTTCTAATACAAAAAACTTCAACGCGCTGCAAGTTTTTAGAAATAAGTAAAATATAATAAGCTTATTCAGATTATTGATATGATCTATATTAGAAAAAAATAATTTTAGGATATTTTAATATGTTTTATTTATTTATTTATTTATTTATTTATTGCACACATGGTATTAGTAATAGCTCAGGTGTTATATATTGCTAATTGTACAATCATGTACCCTGTTAGGGCGCAGCAATTTTGTTATTTGCAATATTTTAATTTTAATACAAAAAAATAATAATAATCGGATAAGATGTCAAAGTAGCAAATCAAATAAGTAAATATACAGTCCAAAATAAATCTATCAATGTCAAAAAAATAAATTGATTCTATATAATGTCAAAACTTAAAATAAATTATACTAAACTAATTATTATCATTAACACATTTATCAGTCAAGAATTCATGAACGGAGTAATAGCATTTTGATACAAGGAATTTACGGAGTTGATTGCGAAAAGAATATTCATTTTCTTGGTTCTTGATAAAAGTGGGTATTTTATTAAATATTTCTATTAGTCGGGTGTAGGGGCTATTGTCAAATGTTTTTAAAGTGGTTTGGGGCCTAATCAACATATCTTTGTTTCGTCTATTGTAGTTTCCGTCATTTTCAAATTTGGATTTAAATAAGTATCTGTATTTTCTTACGAATATCGTCATTTGCATAATATAGATACAAGGTAATGTTAATATTTTCATTGATTTGAAGTGCGGTCTACAGCTTTGTCTTTCCTTAATGTTAAGTAGGATTCTAACAAGTTTCTTTTGTTTGATAAAAATGTCATTAAAGTCTACACTATCCCCCCATAGAATAATGGCATAGTTAAACCAAGAAAAGGCGTTGGCATAATATGCAGACAGAGCGGTTTGATAGTCAGTATTGCTTTTTAATATGCCTAGGGCATATGTGAATCTGGCAAGTTTAATTTTAAGTTTGTCAATATGTTTTTTCCAGTTTAAATGGCTGTCTAGTGTCGTTCCCAGCAAGTTAAACTCAGATGTTTCTGCAATACCTAGATTAGCTTTCAGATAACTCAGGTCTAAAGGTGTCCTTTGACTGGTTTTAAATTGAACTAATTTTGTTTTGGTCAGATTTATTTCTAAATTGTTATCAGCTAACCATTGTTTTGTGGTGTCAAAGGTAGATTTTATTAATTTAAGGTCGGAGCTTGGTGAAATTTTAAACAGCAAAGATACATCATCTGCAAAAAGTACGCATTTAGCATTTATTGCTTTCGGTAAATTATTGATGTACACTAAGAACAGTAAACATCCGGTCACGCTTCCTTGGGGAATAGATGCATTAGTTATTTTTATGTCTGATTGAATTTCATTTATTTCGCCAGAGGCAGTACTGTGATAGTCAATTTGTACGTATTGGCTTCTATTACTAAGATAAGATTGAAACCATCTAAACGCAGGTCCTCTTATACCTAAGTCATGTAGCCTATTTAGTAATATACTGTGAGAAACTTTATCATATGCTTTTGTCATATCTAGAAACAGTCCTATCGCGTATTTCCTTTCATTTAAGCACTGGTAGATATCTTGTACATAGTTATATACTGCGAGCGTAGTGGAGCAATTTTTTCTAAAGCCATATTGGTTTATGTCAAATAACTTGTTTTTTTCGATAAAGTTGTACACGCGGTTTGTCATAGCTTTTTCAAATACTTTAGAAAAAGTAGGTAGGAGTGCTATCGGTCTATAGCTGTTGGGACTGTGTTTTTTGCCGTCTTTTTTTAATATTGGCCGAATCTTCGCAATTTTAAGTTTTTCGGGAAATAAGCCTTCGTTAAACGATTGATTTATAAGATTAGTCAAAGGCGAAGTAAGTTCCATGATACATTTTTTAATTAGTGTCGTAGGTACTTCGTCCGTCCCGTAACTTTGTTTGTTGTTCATTGATTTGATAATAATACCAATCTCGCGCTCTGTAACCGGTCCTAGGTAAATAGAATTAGTATGTCGGTCGGACGGAGGGCGAGCGCACACTCCGGCGCAGGCAGCATTGCTCCTATGACTCATGCCGATAGAAGCAAAGTAATCATTAAACGCGTTTGCTACAGATTGAGGGCAATTTATTTCTGTGTTATTTATTTCTAATGATAAATTTGTGTGCGTTTTGAGTTCATTATTATTTTTAGTGATTTTTTTAATGGTACTCCACATTGTTTTAACTTTATTGGTAGATTTTTGCATGTCATATGCGTAATTTAACTTTTTTGAACGTTTTATACATGATTTTAACAACTTTTCGTAACTTGTATAGTATTTTGTAAATGTATCATTTTTTAGCTGTGTAGATAAAATTTTTAGAAGTCTTTTGTTTTTGCAGGATACTTTTAACCCTTTTGTTAAGTAGGTGTTATTTTGATTTTGTATGATTTTTATTCGTTTTTTAGGTATGCATATATTTAAGTTTTGTTGGATAGTGTTGTGAAAAGATTCGAAGTTATCATTTACATTTTGGTTTTGCAGAATTATTTTTGTCCAATTTACTTGGCCAATGGCTAACTTGAATTTGTCGATATTTTTAGCGTTGAATGTTCTTTTATGTATATATATCGAGTTCGAGTGCTTGGTTGTTGGTTTCGTCATTGTTTGTTCATAAATAAGGCTATAATGGTCGGAGATACCCAGGTCTTTAACTGTTAGTGTAAATGATTTATGATTAGTAAATAGTAAATCTATTGACGTCGAAGTCGAAACCGTGACTCGAGTTGGGGTTTTTACTACTTGGTGGAAGTTTGATTCTAGCATTGTGTTGATTAGTCTCTTGTGGTCTTTATATCTACTTAGCTCGTTTATATTAAAATCTCCAGTTATTATGATTCGATTTTTATGGTTCTTATGATTAATTATTAAAAGTAACTTATCTAAAAAATTAAAAAATATTTCTATTTCACGATCCAGTCTGTAAATATTTATTAGTATAGTTTGCTGCGAACTAATTTCCACTGCACAACATTCAACTACGTGTTCCACTGATAGGTCCGAATATTCTGTTAGTTCCTGGTATTCAAAGCTGTTTCGTACTAGTATTGCGACTCCTCCTCCTCTATGTTCTTTCCGGTAAAAAGCTGCTGCAAAATCATAATTTTTGATGACAATAATGTCCTTATTCACGTCCTTTATCCATGTCTCGTTCAGGCAGACTGCATGAAAGAGTTGTTCGTCGTCGTCGTTTAGTAGGCTTTCAATTATATGAAGTTTGTTGTTGATACTTTGGACATTCTGTACGAGTAGTCTAAAAACGAAATGTACCACCAATACTCTGTGTGTTGTTGGGTTTGGTCTGTCTGCTTGTTTGTGCCGGGACGACAATCTGTGTACTAGTTTGGTGCCCCCCGTGGCTGGGTTCTTCATATTCATATTCAGACTGGCGTGACGTTGAAGGTCGTAGATTATCTGCATGCTTCGGTTCCGCTTGCACTAATGAGTGTTTTTTCTCGTGTTGGTTTCGTCTATCTTGCAGCGATTTTTGGTCAAGAAACCCTGATACGTATAATCCTGTCGACCTGAACTGTCTTGCATTGTTTAGTATGTATTTTGTCATTCGTTTGCTTATTAGTTCTATTTTTACAGGTCGGCGGCTGCCGCTCTTTCCTATTCTATGTATTTCCTCTATATACCCCGTGATGTCGATTTCCATAATATGCATAAATGCATTTATTACTCGTCGTTCTAAGTTCGTTTCATACTCGTTGTGATATTCCTGTAGACCGTAAATCACAATAGTTTTGTTTTCGTCTCTTTCTTTTTGCATAGGTGTTTGAGATTTTTTCAGTATTTTTTGTATTTCAATTTTTAGGTGGTCGCGTTCGGTTTCCAATGTTTTTATTTTACTGCATATGTTGGATATGTCTTCTTTGATATGAGTCTGCTCAGTATGTAGCGCATCTGTATTTTGCTTTATTTCTTGTTTCAGTGTACTAATCGCCTGACTTATTTCTGACCGGAATGCTGTTTTTATGTCTGTTAGTATTGATTGTTTATGTCTGTCAAGTTTTTCTTCTAATTTTGTTTCTAACAGTTGACTAAATTTGTCTAATGTTATGGTTTCCACACTTGTTTCACTAACCTTCGTTTTGTTTTGTAATTTTGTGTTTAATGTATCTCCAAATAGGTGTCTGTCATGCTGTGCGAAGTCGTCGACCGACATAGTTGTGTCGTTTAGTATGCTCTGATGTTGTTTCCTTGTAGGTGTATCGTCGTTTCTAGTGCGTTTTGTAATATTTTCGCAATTTGGGCAACACCATGAGCTCATAAGAAAATGTTTGTTTTCTATGTAATGAGCTGTTGTTATGTTAAGGCACCTGTAGTGGAAGATAGCTTTGCAGGAGTAGCAGGCCAATAATTCCCCTCGTGCAATTCCAAGAAGACAAGCTGCACATTTCATGTTCGTTAGAATTGTTTGCAAATATCACGTTATGGCGAGAGACAGGCGGCCAGAAAACCGGCCCGATCAGCTGATGCAAGTGGTGAGTCACCTGCGCACGGTACACGACGTTCGTAACGGCTTATTTAGTTTTTAATTTGCCGATAACTTTGCACTATGTTAATGTTCACTGTTTTAGTTTTCACTATTCGAAAGAACTTTTCTCAGGCGTCACATAAATACTAGACACGACTTGTATCTCGAAAAATATCCGTATGTTTCGAATAAAAATATAATTAGCAACGTAGGACCGTTCCGTTCGTTACTCGAGCGCACCGCTCACGTTGTAATGTAATTATGTAATGTAAGTAAGTACTTACTTCTTTATTACAACTAAAAAGTTTTACAAAAATCTACACGTAAACATTATCTAAGGTTCAACCATTTTTCCATAATACAATTTGTTAATTTAATCAATTAAATGCAAATAATGTCAAAGAACACATCTTCGTGGCTATAGTTTGTATAACATAAATAGAATAATACATACAAAAAAAAATACATCAACATAAAATATGTAGTTGTAATTTAGCTTTATATCCAGGTGGGCGATCAGCTGATTTCGCTCATTCTTTATCAGGTACAATGGAACCAGAATCCGGCCACACCTTCAGTAAACGTAGTCTACCCTCAAGCGCAAAACGTCATCAGCCCTTCAACCTACCCCTCCGCTACTTACTCCTTCACAGCCGACTTCCGAACCCCGAACCAATCAGACCCACTAATAACAGCATCCTCAACCTTCAAACCACTCATCCAAAACCAAAAACCCAGCACTAACTACGCCATTTTCCAACAAAAACCGAACTTCGGACAAAAGAGTCAGCTGAAAAGACCTCCTTCTAAACTTTACGAAGCTCAGCCGAAGTTGTACGAAGCCTCGCCGAAGTTATACGATGTTTCGCCGAAGTTGTATGATGCTTCGCCGAAGTTATACGATGCCTCGCCGAAGTTATACGATGCCTCGCCGAAGTTGTACGAACAGTCGAAGTTGTATGAAGCGCCGAAATTGTATGAACAAAAGGAGGGTATGGGAAACTACTCCATACTGAACCATCAAGGACAAATGCATCCTCATGAGTACGCGTACGGATGTGGAGCTGTTTCTGGGAAAGTTCAAGTGAGTGAGCCTTCCATGTGTGAATGTTTTCTCCATGTATTTATATTGATTTGAATCTTTGTTAATGAATATTTGTAGACAGAGAATTATCTAGTTTTTACATTACAAGCGTTGCTAGAGTGTAATAAAATAAGTAAATAAATATTCACGGACAATTCACACCACACACTCTAGTCTAAGTCTAAGCAAAGCTTGTATTATGGGAACTAGATTGCTGATTGAATACTTATATACATTTTTTTGTAAATACATATATTTATTACATAGAAACACCCAGACACAGAAGACATATTTATTTTCATCAAACATTTGCCCTGGGTGGGAATCGAACCCACGTCCCACAGCATGGAAGGCAGAGCTACTACCCACTGAGCTGTGACGCCTGCCACATCATATGTAAGTAGCCAGTTCTTGCCAGATCTTCTAGACTCCGGTCGCGACGATCAAGCGCCTAGAATCAGTAGGACGTTTCAAGGTGATCCTTGTGATTTTGTTGAATAAATGCAATTGAAGTTTGTAAGTAAAATGTCCGTGAATTATCTACAAACTTCTCAACCAGGTTGGCGCTCTTAGCGGCTGTTCTGATGATGATGAGCAGAAGCCAAACCTCTGCCGGATTTGTGGCAAGACTTACGCCAGACCCAGCACTCTGAAGACCCACCTCCGGACCCACTCCGGGGAGCGCCCTTACCGCTGCGGGGACTGCAACAAGAGCTTCTCACAGGCCGCCAACTTGACAGCACATGTCAGGACACATACAGGACAGAAACCTTTTCGGTAAGCTGTCATAAGTAGATCTAGATAATTAACTGTCGGCCGGTTTCTGGAAACCCAAATCACGATTGATCCGAGTTTGACACATAGTATGTAATTATTTGATTTTTTCGTTGATTATCACAAGTAGGTACGAGTTTGTGCACACACGGATCGTAGAGACGCAATCGCCGAGCGCCGCAGATTGTGTATGGAGATTCAAGCAGCGCTCCTACTAGATTTCTTGAGAAGCTTGGATTTCCATACAAAATCGGTGGCGCTCGGCGATCGCATCTCTGCGATTCGTGTGTGCACAAACTCGTACTTGTACTTGGAGTACAGGTATAATAAATCAATAAATATTATTGAACATTTCTCACATCGCGCTCATGTTCTTAATTAAGCAAAGCTCGCCATTTGATTAAGCGTCGAAAAATCCTTTACGGTTATTCGTTGTACAATATTACGTTCAAAAAATCGATATTTTATTAACTATCCGTGTCCGTATCAGCCTAAGATCACAGGTGTAACTTGTGGTTGGTTTCCAGGTGTCCGATCTGTGACAGAAGATTCAGCCAGAGCTCCAGTGTTACCACACACATGAGGACGCATTCTGGCGAACGACCCTACCAGTAAGTAAAAAAAAAGAAAAAAGGTTTACTACGAATTATCTCACTATTACTTGATTATAGTCCAAAAATAGTAAAAAAGTTTGTAAGTAATTACGAATTTTCTCAATATTACTTAACTATACTTACTCCAACAAATAATCATGTGAAAATCGGCTAAACAAGGAAATTAGATAGAGGATCAAGATTCGGTAAAGAATGATTTAGCATTAAATCCTTCTTTTGTATAAAATGAAGTTTCAGGACAGGACACACTGCTTGCGTAACGACGCGCACGTCTACGTTACGCAAGCAGTGTGTCCTGTCACATACATTTACATACATTAGGTACAACTCAGCGATACGTGCGCGTCTACGCTTACGTCTACGCATACGCATCCGGTCTGACCCAGCCTTTAATCCAAAAAGCAACACAAGCAATACAGCCGCTACAGAAACTTTTTTTTTCAGATGTAGATCTTGCAAAAAGGCGTTTTCAGACAGTTCGACGCTCACTAAACATCTCAGAATACATTCTGGGGAGAAACCATATCAATGCAAATTATGTTTGTTAAGGTAAGTGGTTTTAAGTATTTTAAGTATCTGGCCCAGCGTATCAGTATTGCTATTCAGCGCGGCAATGCAGCCAGTGTCTTGGGTACGCTTCCGATTGGTACTGATTGGGATCAGTTGAACTATCTATAGATCGTTTGCAACGGTCTGTAGATAGCTCCACTGTTTCTTATGTATTTTATATGACAATATTAATATTAAATAATTTACAAACAAACTTACGACTATACAGTATTTACAAAATGTAGGTATAAAATATTAATATTAATATTGTCATATAAAATACATAAGAAACAGTTGAGTTAATATTGTCATATCAATATTGTAAATATAAATATTAATATGGTATGTATATATTTTAGTGTTTTTATGGTTCCGCACTCAAACGGTAAAATGGGAGACTGAACGTGGTAGTCACAATGTTTAAACATTGCATGCATCGACGCCAGATGTGGCGCGGCGAAGGTCCGCCTGCGACGCGGAGGTTGCGGGTTCGATTCCCGCCTTGCCACTGCCACTTAGTGGCACGGATTCTTGGCCAGATCTTACAATAATTAAGTATTTCTAATGTATTCTAAGTATATGCCTTATTCGTCTTATTCTAGTCTACTTTATTTTCCAGGTTCTCGCAGTCAGGTAACCTGAATCGTCACATGAGGGTCCACGGCAACATGTCAGGGGGAATGCTGGGCTGACAGTGGCCAGCGCTGTCCAGCGCGTTCTCATAGGATATTACGTCAAAATTGACAGATGTCAAAGCTTTGGTATAGCTCTACCTTTTCGCGGTATTTTCATCAAGGAAAAAAAAAGAGTTTAAATGTTTTAATAGCAAAATTATATAACATTTTATTCAATAATACACAACATTTTTTCTATAAATGATGTGATTCTGATTGTAATCAAGGAAAATAAGCGTAATTGGTTGTCGTTATTTATGTAAATAAACTCTTTTTGCCTAGTTTAGGTGGTAGCAGTAGTAGAGCAGGCTTTTCGCAAAAATTGGTTTCAATTTATTTCAAACTACGGAATGGTACGGACACTAAAAAAAATAAACTTAAATATCGTTTTGTATGAAATGGATTTCAAATGATGATCATGCGTTTCTACATTTTTAAATTGTTTGGGTTGGGCAAAAAACGCGATTTATTTGATTTAGCGCCATCTATCAATGAGTAGCGAATACAACGACAATGTAAAAGTATGAACCTCGGAAGAAAGGGTTCGAACTAGTACCTACCAATGCATCTATGTAACTAACTATCTATGTAAAAAATGTTTATAATTTTAAATTAGCTAACAAACTTAGGCTGGATTTATGAATTATGTGAAGCTGCATAATTATTACTTATTAGTAAGTATTAGGGCAAAACAGTAATGTTATTTTGGCTTAAACATTCACGTGTACATACCTTAGCATGTTTTATTTCACAAATATTTCTTTGTATATAGCTAGGTAGGTAAGTAGGAATAAATACCTACATTATGTTTGAATTAATCATACCAGTATTAAAATGTTCTAGTCATAAAATAAAATTAGTTTATCCTAAAATAAATGTAACCTTTTTGAACGACGAATTTGAAAAATTCTCAACAACCTGTGGTAATGTAATTTTACTATAAGCTGCTGTAATGTAATTTCATTTAGTTCATTAAACAAGAAAAAAAACCTTTTGTTTTATTTTAACCTCACCCAGCTTTGAGACACCACACTACACGAAGGGAATACAAAGTTTAAATGAATTTAAGTTTAGATTTTACTTAAAAAATCTAAATTAACCCTATTAACTAAATAGGTAGGAATGTTCAAAATCGAATCTAGCAACACAGAATAGAATAAAATAGAGTTGATCACAACGACAACATCGATAAAGTTTTCGTAGAAGCAATCGATTAGATTTGGTGCTGTTGTGCGCATTGAGGCTGAAAAGTTGAAATGTGTTAGACTGTGCTGCAATATATCGTTCTTTTCTTTGGTGCTGGCCTTTTTCAAGGAATATAATAAATGGCCCACCGCTAGATGAGGTGAAAAACATCGATACATAGATAATACTCAAAGATGTTATATAGTAGGTATCTTTAACTTGTTTATGCCCTTATTTTAGAAAGCGTTTTTTAAGTCAACGTAGCATTGAAATATTTAACACACGTGCACAAATCTCTGGTAAAAGTCGATGCAATATTCAAAAATCGATAACAAAACATCGATTCGATCGTATCATTAAATACGAGGACATCTCTACAAAGAAATAATAAATTTTTGTGAGTTGCGGAAGCGAATACTGTTTTTAGCAGTTATTTTCTGAATAATTACATCTTCCAGGCTTTTTATGATAATTAGTTGCTGATACAGTGCTCGCTAGCATTACAAATCTACAATTTACATTGCGTTGCTGTATTTAGTTCGATAGAGATAGGTTTGCGACTGCGTCTGTAGAATCCATCGTCTTTCGTGTTCCATCGCGTGAATCTAGGCCACTTTCATTTCATTCCCTTCCATCTCTTGTAAAGATGACGGAAAATTCCGAAGAACCTCATGCGAAGAGGAAAGACTTCATTTGCGGGGTGGTAGAAGGTAATACTGCATAGTTTTTTAGTTTTTTTTTTTTTTATAGTCGGCAAAATGGTGTGAATGACCTGTGAATCTTTGCAGGCTTTTACGGACGGCCGTGGACCACTGAACAAAGAAAAGATCTTTTCCAAAAGTGAGTATTTATTAATTAAATAGATATTAGAACCTCCAAAACCTCATTTAGATCGCGAGAAAATTCTAGTCATGGAGACAATGCGTATTGAATCTTTATTATGTTAATTTAGCTCGAAATAATCGCCAAAATTCTGTGGACAGAGTACAAGAAGCTAAACAGATGATAATAATCATGTATTAGTTCTACAATAAACAATTACCAAGATGTAGAGACATCCAACACAAAATCACAAATCATGTTTTGGTGTTCAGTTCTTTAGCACACACACTAAATCCTATGTTTTATTTGATTTTGATTTGTTAAGTACTGTTTGTAATATCATTGTAATGTATGTATTTTGGGGACAAATAAATACTTATCTTTAAATCTAAGATCCATAGAAGCTTCATTGGTAAATGGACATTTCACACAACACAATCTAGTCTCAAACTTAGTAAAGTATTGAGAACAAGATTATTGATAAAACACTAAAAAATACATTTAATTAAAAAAAACATTAGGAAATTTAGATTTTATTGAGCTTGGACACAATACCAATTATACAAAATAAAAAATGTTTATTTCAACTACTTATTCTACTTTTTACATATCTTAGTGTTTGAGATACGCTTCTAAGTAAATATCTCTCTTCCGTGATAAATTTTCATTAATATTTCCCATCTCACAAATGATCTTATGAGAATCAAACCCAGTCAGCAGAGCTTATTAGAATTACTCCAAAACTGAATTACAATATATTATCAAACAGACTCAAAAAATGGGGTATGGACATGTATGTCTACGCTCCGAAAGACGATTACAAGCATCGGGCGTACTGGAGAGAGTTGTACACAGTAGAAGAAGCAGAGCATCTGACGTCCTTGATCACCGCGGCCAAGGAACAGGGGATTCTGTTCTGCTATGCACTGTCTCCGGGTCTGGACATCACTTATAGCAGTCAGAAAGAAATTACCACTTTGAAGAGGAAACTTGAACAGGTATTGTGAAACCCTTTTTATTTATTCCATTTATATCGTAAAATACCTAAAATACCTTTTTGACAACCTATCTTGTTAATTATTTAAATGTATTTGTATTGACATGTGTTGTTTTACTTAATGTTCTGTATTCTCTGTGTTGTCAAATAAATATATTTCATTTCATTTAAAATCCTTTTATACAGATTTTTTCCATTTATACTGTAAGGCCTTCAAAAACAAACTTGATTATAATATTTAAACATGTAGACACATCGGCAAAAGCTGCTGTCTATAAAAAAATAAAACATTATCATTCTACCCTTACTTCATGCAATGTGGGGTTTGTACAAATTCATTAATTGCAACTGCTTGGTATTAAAAAAAACTGGACCACCCAAAGCATAGAAGGGAGAGCTACTACCAAATGAGCTGTGATGCCTGTCAAAATCAAAATAGTTTTTATTGATAACTACTTGTTTATATAATCGGGTTGAAAAATCATCTTTTAAATTTTTCAACCTGCTTTAGAAGAGTCCCCTCTTTTCTGTCATTGTTAGTCTCATATCTACATAAGAAATGGTTTCCAGGTCTCTCAGTTTGGCTGCACCTGCTTTGCATTGCTGTTCGATGACATCGAGCCGGAGATGAGCGAATCCGACAAGCAAATATTCCAGAGCTTTGCTCATGCTCAAGTAAGTGGTACTTGTGCAGCAGTCCGGAAGGTTTAAATAAATAAATAATGCTGGACAATCCACACAACATCATCTAGCCCCAATCTAAGCAGAGCTTCTGTTATGGGTACTAGAAGACTATCATACTTAATACAATACATTACATAAATAGATATTTTTTATTATACATAGAAAATTCCCAGAACACTCGGAATAAATATTTGCAGATCATACAAACATTTATCATTTCATATAGGCGGGAATCGAACCCGCAACACGCCACGTCGGTCGTCAAAAAGTCGTTTGTGGACAAGGTCCTGGAGTTTGGGGATTATTTGATACTTTTTGGACAATTTTCACAATATCTTTATAAATTATAGCCTTTGTTTTGATGCATAAACTACATTATGGCAAAGTTTCATTAAGAATGGATATTGAAGATGTTATATTAGTACAAATGGAATATTTACCATAATTAGTGCGTTTGATTTTTGTGTTTCTTAAAGATAATATTTTTATTATTATTATTAATAGCCTGTAGTGTCCCACTGTAGGGCAAAGGCCTCCCTTCCTTCTCTCCAGTCGTCTCTATTTCGAACAATGGCCTGCCAGTCCTTGGCATAGGCGTCTAATTCGTCTCTCCATCTCCGCCGTGGTCTGCCGCGAGGTCGTTTCCCGTTTTTAGGTGCCCAATCCGTAGTGGATTTGGCCCATAACGCATCCGACATGCGGCAGACGTGGCCTGCCCAGTCCCATTTTAACTTTCCTACTTGTTGACCTACTGGTCAACAAAGATAATATATTTTCATTAAAAAAAATTACTGTCATTAAAAAAACAGAGTTCACCTAAACTGAGATTTAAATTTGTTTAATATAAAAATACTTAATTATGTTAGATATGTTAGAGCCAGCAACTAGACTGTAACATTAAATTTTACAAATGATATCTCCAGGTGTCGATAACAAATGAGATCCACCAACACCTGGGCTGCCCTCGGTTCCTGCTGTGTCCCACCCAGTACTGCTCCACTCGAGCCATGCCAACCGTCAACAGTTCTGAGTACCTCAACACTTTGGGCACTAAGCTCAGTCAACAGATCGATATTATGTGGACTGGTAAGTAAAACATAAGTGTTTGTTAACTACTTATGTTTTTGAATCACATAAAAGATGATTCTTAATGATCTTATAAACAAATTATACCCAATTTAAAAATTGATTTTCTAGGTGATTTAAATGTTTATACCAATCAATATATGGGTTTTTTAGAAATACAGTTTAGGCGGCTAATACCGTGAGATCACGATGGAACTAACAAAAATTTGATAAAAAAAAATGATTATTTTAAGGGTTCCATTCCCAAAGGGTAAAACTATTACTAAGACTCTGGTGTACATTTGATTCTCTCATCTCTTCGCCTTAAAGTAACTAATTGTTACATAATTAATGTTCTTTTAGGTCCAAAAGTGATATCAAAAACGTTGACAACGGAATGCATTGAAGAGATAACTCAGGTGTTACGACGCCCGCCTGTGATATGGGACAATTTGCACGCGAACGACTACGATCAGAAACGAATCTTTTTGGGTAAGTATGTGTTTTTTTTTTGGTTTTAGTTTTAATTGTTTCGAAATAGTATAATGTAGATATATAAGGTATGATAAGTCACATTAAATATTTGGAAAAATCTCTTTATTTTATAAATCTTAAGCTACAACAGTTGAAGAAGAAATTATACTAAGGGGGGCTAAATATCTAGACCGACTTCAGTGTCATGCAAACCCGTTGGCTAGAGCACTGGTTGAAAACCCCACGGAAACAAGACGGTTGAAATGGAGCCACATCCTGGACAATCTTAACTAAAGAGGGGAGAAAGGACAGTTGTGTCTGGATCCCAAACATCACCCATAAACCATCAACTCACTTGCCCATAGTACACCAACTGATAGCAGAAAACGGAACAAAAAAAAAATCTTAATATAAAATCTACAATTTTTTTTTTAGTACAGAGATTTAATTACATGGGTTTTATAATGGACTAAATTGTTTTTTTCATATTAAACTTGTGTAATTTTATATCTACTATGAGTGCTGATAAAAAAATTAAAAAACTACTTTCCAAAAATGTTATAGGTCCATATTGCGGCCGCTCCCCGGAATTGATCCCGCTACTCCGCGGCGTGTTGACCAATCCGAACTGTGAATACAACGCCAATATGATCCCTATCTGGACCCTGGGGTATTGGGCAGCTTGCACTTTGGACGCTCCGGCTCATAGTATGTACATTTTATCTATACTAATATTATAAAGAGGTAAAGTTTGTATACATATTTGTTAAATTGTAAGGGGTGATCGCGTGTGTGCTTGTGGTACAGTTCTCATCAGCGGGCCATTTGCTAAAAAAAATCACCCGACACGCCGCCTTAAGGGCTATATTTCACCGGGACACCATGGCGGCGCAACCAGTCGCCGCGACCAACAAAATGTATACAGCTCTATAGAGCGACACTCACCTGGTGTACGTTTGTTCGCGCAATCAAACGTACATTTAGTAGGTAGCGGCGACTGGTTGCGCCGCCATGGTGCCCCGGTGAAATATAGCCTTAAAAGCTGTTATTTGTTTCAGTGGAATCAGTGTCCTGGGACATAAAGTTAGAGCGGGAAAGCGAGCAAGGAGTGTGCGATGACGAATCACCCGTCCCACTGGGAAAGCACGTCTACCATCATAGACAAGCTTTGAGGTGACCTAGATTTATTTTTTGCCACCAGATTTTAACACTTTCTCGTCCCACTGCTGGGCAAAGGTGTCCCCCAAGTCCTTCCCCTCGTCCCTATTCTCCGCTTTTTTCCACCAATTCCCCTCTAAAGTGTCTTGGTCGTCCCGCCATCGTCTCCTTGGTCGGCCTAGACGCCTTCTTCCTTCCTAATATAGTTATAATCTAAGTTTATAGGTAAGAACAGATAACCAGACAATTAGAGGATTTCACGAATAGTGACAAACTAAAAAACAATGCAAAACAATAACATGAAATACATACATTATGAAATATCTATCTATTATTTATAGAGCAGCTTTTGCTGATATGTGTACTTCACAGTCTTGAAATATATAGATTCATATACGCATCGTCATTTCACATCATGTGAGATCGCGGTCAATCGCTTGCCTATAACTTCCATAAAAGACTGTTCATTTCAGTCGTTTATCAAACACTGTTTTACCTATTTGTTAGTAGCCAGTTGTAGAGTCTGTTTTTCTGTACCCAAAAGGTAAAACTGTACACCATTACTAAGACTCCCCTGTTCGTCTGTCTGTATGCTCTTCGGTCTGTCTGTTAGTTTGCTTGTCTGTCTGTCTGTTTGTTCACCTGTTTGTATCTCATGAACTGTGGTAGTTAGAGTTGAAATTTTTACAGATAATGTATTTTTGTTGCCACTATAAAAACAAAAAGTCCCAGCATAAAACATCCCCCAAACCTTTCACTTCTCCCAATGCTTGGCAGTGACTAATCCATCTAATGTTAATTACATAATTTATTTTGTAATTAAAATTAGCTGCTGCATTACTGTTTTTTTGCAAATAAATAAATGAATGAATGAAAAATTCACATAATTTATTTTATTTTTAATTAAATGTGAGATGAATGGAAATCAATATTGTATATTTGGTTACAGGCAGGCAATTAATGAGTGGTTGCCAGAATTCTCAATACCTAAAACGGCGCAAGGGCCCGTTATCAAACCTCAGCCGACTATTAATGGTAACAAATATTAAACCATGTCTGTACTATTTCATCAAATGAAGACTAATTCTTTCCATACTGTTTAAAATTAATATCTAAGAAGTTATTCATTTTTTAAGGACATTACACCTTTTTAGGTAAATTGATAGAAAAAAATATTACTTGATTTTCTTATCCTTTTGAGATTTTCCAACCTTTGTAATTATATTGCAACTTAATTATCTTACAGCTAAGACGCAAGTGTTAGAACTGTTAACAGTTCTTGTGGAAGAAAAATATTTTATTATAGTAACCATATTGAATGGTGTTTTAGTGTACATTATAGTAGTAAAGTGTGTGTTCTGTTGTGGGAATATGAACCGCTATACATCCACAGTGCCGCCAGTGCCCATCGTGCCGATCCTACCGTCCGTCAACACCTGCATGTCGCTCGTCACCAGCACCTGCACCACCACCAGCACCTGCACCGCCGGGCCCGCCATCCCCACCGTCACCGCCAGCCACCTGCAGGCGCTGGACTGTGCCACTGCCGGGGTGAGTACTGCATGTCGCCTGCACCTGCACCGCCGGGCCCGCCATCCCCACCGTCACCGCCAGCCACCTGCAGGCGCTGGACTGTGCCACTGCCGGGGTGAGTACTGCATGTCGCCTGCACCTGCACCGCCGGGCCCGCCATCCCCACCGTCACCGCCAGCCACCTGCACGCGCTGGACTGTGCCACTGCCGGGGTGAGTACTGCATGTCGCCTGCACCTGCACCGCCGGGCCCGCCATCCCCACCGTCACCGCCAGCCACCTGCAGGCGCTGGACTGTGCCACTGCCGGGGTGAGTACTGCATGTCGCCTGCACCTGCACCGCCGGGCCCGCCATCCCCACCGTCACCGCCAGCCACCTGCAGGCGCTGGACTGTGCCACTGCCGGGGTGAGTACTGCATGTCGCCTGCACCTGCACCGCCGGGCCCGCCATCCCCACCGTCACCGCCAGCCACCTGCAGGCGCTGGACTGTGCCACTGCCGGGGTGAGTACTGCATGTCGCCTGCACCTGCACCGCCGGGCCCGCCATCCCCACCGTCACCGCCAGCCACCTGCACGCGCTGGACTGTGCCACTGCCGGGGTGAGTACTGCATGTCGCCTGCACCTGCACCGCCGGGCCCGCCATCCCCACCGTCACCGCCAGCCACCTGCAGGCGCTGGACTGTGCCACTGCCGGGGTGAGTACTGCATGTCGCCTGCACTTGCACCGCCGGGCCCGCCATCCCCACCGTCACCGCCAGCCACCTGCAGGCGCTGGACTGTGCCACTGCCGGGGTGAGTACTGCATGTCGCCTGCACCTGCACCGCCGGGCCCGCCATCCCCACCGTCACCGCCAGCCACCTGCACGCGCTGGACTGTGCCACTGCCGGGGTGAGTACTGCATGTCGCCTGCACCTGCACCGCCGGGCCCGCCATCCCCACCGTCACCGCCAGCCACCTGCAGGCGCTGGACTGTGCCACTGCCGGGGTGAGTACTGCATGTCGCCTGCACCTGCACCGCCGGGCCCGCCATCCCCACCGTCACCGCCAGCCACCTGCACGCGCTGGACTGTGCCACTGCCGGGGTGAGTACTGCATGTCGCCTGCACCTGCACCGCCGGGCCCGCCATCCCCACCGTCACCGCCAGCCACCTGCAGGCGCTGGACTGTGCCACTGCCGGGGTGAGTACTGCATGTCGCCTGCACCTGCACCGCCGGGCCCGCCATCCCCACCGTCACCGCCAGCCACCTGCAGGCGCTGGACTGTGCCACTGCCGGGGTGAGTACTGCATGTCGCCTGCACCTGCACCGCCGGGCCCGCCATCCCCACCGTCACCGCCAGCCACCTGCACGCGCTGGACTGTGCCACTGCCGGGGTGAGTACTGCATGTCGCCTGCACCTGCACCGCCGGGCCCGCCATCCCCACCGTCACCGCCAGCCACCTGCAGGCGCTGGACTGTGCCACTGCCGGGGTGAGTACTGCATGTCGCCTGCACCTGCACCGCCGGGCCCGCCATCCCCACCGTCACCGCCAGCCACCTGCACGCGCTGGACTGTGCCACTGCCGGGGTGAGTACTGCATGTCGCCTGCACCTGCACCGCCGGGCCCGCCATCCCCACCGTCACCGCCAGCCACCTGCAGGCGCTGGACTGTGCCACTGCCGGGGTGAGTACTGCATGTCGCCTGCACCTGCACCGCCGGGCCCGCCATCCCCACCGTCACCGCCAGCCACCTGCACGCGCTGGACTGTGCCACTGCCGGGGTGAGTACTGCATGTCGCCTGCACCTGCACCGCCGGGCCCGCCATCCCCACCGTCACCGCCAGCCACCTGCAGGCGCTGGACTGTGCCACTGCCGGGGTGAGTACTGCATGTCGCCTGCACCTGCACCGCCGGGCCCGCCATCCCCACCGTCACCGCCAGCCACCTGCACGCGCTGGACTGTGCCACTGCCGGGGTGAGTACTGCATGTCGCCTGCACCTGCACCGCCGGGCCCGCCATCCCCACCGTCACCGCCAGCCACCTGCACGCGCTGGACTGTGCCACTGCCGGGGTGAGTACTGCATGTCGCCTGCACCTGCACCGCCGGGCCCGCCATCCCCACCGTCACCGCCAGCCACCTGCAGGCGCTGGACTGTGCCACTGCCGGGGTGAGTACTGCATGTCGCCTGCACCTGCACCGCCGGGCCCGCCATCCCCACCGTCACCGCCAGCCACCTGCAGGCGCTGGACTGTGCCACTGCCGGGGTGAGTACTGCATGTCGCCTGCACCTGCACCGCCGTGCCCGCCATCCCCACCGTCACCGCCAGCCACCTGCAGGCGCTGGACTGTGCCACTGCCGGGGTGAGTACTGCATGTCGCCTGCACCTGCACCGCCGGGCCCGCCATCCCCACCGTCACCGCCAGCCACCTGCACGCGCTGGACTGTGCCACTGCCGGGGTGAGTACTGCATGTCGCCTGCACCTGCACCGCCGGGCCCGCCATCCCCACCGTCACCGCCAGCCACCTGCAGGCGCTGGACTGTGCCACTGCCGGGGTGAGTACTGCATGTCGCCTGCACCTGCACCGCCGGGCCCGCCATCCCCACCGTCACCGCCAGCCACCTGCAGGCGCTGGACTGTGCCACTGCCGGGGTGAGTACTGCATGTCGCCTGCACCTGCACCGCCGGGCCCGCCATCCCCACCGTCACCGCCGGCCACCTGCAGGCGCTGGACTGTGCCACTGCCGGGGTGAGTACTGCATGTCGCCTGCACCTGCACCGCCGGGCCCGCCATCCCCACCGTCACCGCCAGCCACCTGCAGGCGCTGGACTGTGCCACTGCCGGGGTGAGTACTGCATGTCGCCTGCACCTGCACCGCCGGGCCCGCCATCCCCACCGTCACCGCCAGCCACCTGCAGGCGCTGGACTGTGCCACTGCCGGGGTGAGTACTGCATGTCGCCTGCACCTGCACCGCCGGGCCCGCCATCCCCACCGTCACCGCCAGCCACCTGCAGGCGCTGGACTGTGCCACTGCCGGGGTGAGTACTGCATGTCGCCTGCACCTGCACCGCCGGGCCCGCCATCCCCACCGTCACCGCCAGCCACCTGCAGGCGCTGGACTGTGCCACTGCCGGGGTGAGTACTGCATGTCGCCTGCACCTGCACCGCCGGGCCCGCCATCCCCACCGTCACCGCCAGCCACCTGCAGGCGCTGGACTGTGCCACTGCCGGGGTGAGTACTGCATGTCGCCTGCACCTGCACCGCCGGGCCCGCCATCCCCACCGTCACCGCCAGCCACCTGCACGCGCTGGACTGTGCCACTGCCGGGGTGAGTACTGCATGTCGCCTGCACCTGCACCGCCGGGCCCGCCATCCCCACCGTCACCGCCAGCCACCTGCAGGCGCTGGACTGTGCCACTGCCGGGGTGAGTACTGCATGTCGCCTGCACCTGCACCGCCGGGCCCGCCATCCCCACCGTCACCGCCAGCCACCTGCAGGCGCTGGACTGTGCCACTGCCGGGGTGAGTACTGCATGTCGCCTGCACCTGCACCGCCGGGCCCGCCATCCCCACCGTCACCGCCGGCCACCTGCAGGCGCTGGACTGTGCCACTGCCGGGGTGAGTACTGCATGTCGCCTGCACCTGCACCGCCGGGCCCGCCATCCCCACCGTCACCGCCAGCCACCTGCAGGCGCTGGACTGTGCCACTGCCGGGGTGAGTACTGCATGTCGCCTGCACCTGCACCGCCGGGCCCGCCATCCCCACCGTCACCGCCAGCCACCTGCAGGCGCTGGACTGTGCCACTGCCGGGGTGAGTACTGCATGTCGCCTGCACCTGCACCGCCGGGCCCGCCATCCCCACCGTCACCGCCAGCCACCTGCAGGCGCTGGACTGTGCCACTGCCGGGGTGAGTACTGCATGTCGCCTGCACAAGAAGCAGTCCGGTTTTCTCTGCAAAAGAAAGAGATGGATCGTAATAAAACTGGTTGTTTGGTAATGGTTAAGTATAATTAAGAGAAGTGAATGAAAAAAACATATGCCGACCCCACACCCCACCTAGCGTGAGATAAGGGCAGGGAGATGATTCACATATTTATTTTTTAGTTTCCTGCACGTTCTTCTAGACTCTGGTCGCGTGGAACTGGCACCTAGAATCACCTAGTATGTAAGACGATTCTAAATGATCCTTGTGATTTTACTGAATAAAGCAATTTTGACTTTGACTCTATTAATAAAAATGTATATTTCTCTCAACAGATAACATCAATAGACGCGTTCAATCCTGTCGCGAATCCAGTAATGAACTCCCTCGTATCTCCAACCAAAGTGATACTGAACGAATCTATCCCGAACCCTATAATACCCATAGCCAGTTCCAACATGACTCTGCCCTCACAAATACCCGTATCCACGTTACCGGTACCGCTAATGGGTATCAAGGTATTGGAGGATAGTGAGAAGATGAACGAAGGGTTTGAGGATAAGAAGGAGGATATCGTTGTTGATGATGAACAGGATCTGGTGAGGAATGGAGTTATGAGTGTTGGAGGTGAGAATTAACATTATTTAATAAATAGTTCTTTTTTTTCCAACGGTCTGTCATATAAAAAGTTAGAAGTATTGATGGCACACTTGAAGTATTGATGACATAAAGTCAATGCTAACTTTTTATAAGACCCTATCTTATAAAAAGTTAGCGTTGACTTTAAGGTAAGTTTTTAAAAACATTAAAAACATATTTTCAAGATAACCCAATCAGAGCTGAGCTAGCTATTAGGTAAAGCTGAGCTAGCTTTCAAAATGAAGGTTCTCAATTTGATAAGGTTTTGATTGAGTTATCATTTAAAAAAATGTGTTTGGTATAATAATGTATGCTTGAAGTCAGGTTTCTAAAAAAATATATTATTACTCTATTTGTTTGTCCTGAACTGAGATCTCGGGTTAAAAAAATAAATGCAAAAACACTTTATAAATAAAATTAGATTTTAGTTAAAAGTCACTTATGGCGTAATAATATTTTTTTAATTACAGTTCTTATAAATATCAAATAAATATCGAGCTGTGTTTAGACTCTTCAGTATTTCAAGGGTCATTCTAATTACAGACACGCCTCAGACACTCAGTCCGAGTCGACCCAGTCCGCCTGAAATCGGCGAGCCCTTAGATGTAGACCCACCTTCCATCGCCGCTACTGAATCTGATATTGTCATGAATGATACTATGAGCGAGGTAAATTAATTATATCAGCAGTCTAGTTCCCATAGTACAAGCTTTGCTTAGTTTGGGACTAGAGTGATGTGTGAAATGTCCATGTATATTTATTTATTACTAGATGACCTGGCGAACTCTGTTATAAATAAATAAATAAATAATGCTGGACAATCCACACAACATCATCTAGCCCCAAGCTAAGCAGAGCTTGTGTCATGGGTACTAGAAGACTGACATACTTAATACAATATAATACATAGATAGATATTTTTTATTATAAGTACATATAATACCCAGAACACCCGGAATAAATATTTGCAGAACATACAAACATTTATCCCGAGGCGGGAATCGAACCCGCAACCTTTTTCGTCGCAGGCGGACCATCGCCCACCGCGCCACATCGGTCGTCCCGCATAAAAGGCAATAAATAAGCAGATTTTTGAATTTATTCAGTTTTTTTATTATAAAATACATACATACATATTATATATTAATTATCCTATGTCCGTCTCCTGGCTCTAAGCTACCTATCCACCAATTTTCAGCCATATCGGTACAGCCGTTCTTGAGTTATAAATACTAACATGACTTTCTTTTATATATATAGATTTATTTATCAAGTTATGATTAGTAATATAAACAATGATTTGTTGCAGAATGGTTCAATGCAGGTTGAGCCGAGTCACAGTCCACTTAGCTCTGACATGTTGGTAGAGTTGACGGAGCCTATTGAAGCTAACGACGAGTGAGTACATGTACTTACTTACACCTGATTTTTTTTTACGTGACAACGTCTTATAATTCGATAGAGCCGGCTGCACGCACGAAAAAACATGACTCATGCGGCGTTACCTCGCTCTGAGGCGTTCCATGTAAGGCTTGAAGTGCAAGCGAGAACGCGGAACGAGCGACAAAGAAGCACAATCGGCCTTTGCGTTCGTTGTCACGTTCAACTATCGTCAGTAAACCGACTTTACAGACAACCATTTTTTTTTAACCTATACTGTCCCACTGCTGGGCAAAGGTCTCCCCCAAAGCCTTCCACTTATCCCGGTCTTTGGCGACACTCCACTTGATTATGACCGTTTATTTTTATTACACCTAGAATCTAGATAGTGGTCCCTGCTAAGAAAAATAATGAAAAAATGGGCCCTGACCAAGAAAACGTTGGGAACCCCTGGGCTAACATGACCCCTTCTTGGTTTTGATTGTATTTTACATTTTAAATATCTTTCCAGGCTCGTAGAATCGGAAGACGTGACAATAGATGACAATCTCCTAACATCGGATGATTTAGTTCTACTCTGCGAGTTGTTTTACTTGCCGTTCAGTCACGGCGCGCGCGGACTGAGAATGTTACATGATTACTACTGGCTTTTACAACACAAGCAAGCCGCTAGACCTACACATAACAAACCTGAGGTTAGTATCCTACTAATATTAACGCGAAAGTATGTATGTATGAATACTTTGTATATTTGTGTGTACAAAGTATGCATACATACTTGCATACATGTATGCATACTTTGTACATTTGTGTGTACAAAGTATGCATACATACTTTGTACATACAAATGTTTTTTGTATGTACAAAGTATGTATGTATGTATGTACAAAGTATGTTTGTGTGTACAAAGTATGCATACATACTTTGTACATACAAACAAATGTTTATGTCCCCAAAATACACATCAAATACCACAGTTTTAAGCATAATCAGTGTTTATAAGTTTTTTTTATTAAAATACAAATTGTAATGTATGTAAATTTGTTTTCAAAAAAATAATTAGCTATAAGAGGTTCTATTTAACTACCGTTCATCATCTTTTTTTTATTGTAAAAAGAAAAGTTTTTAATTACTTAAACATTTTTGTGATTATCCTATTTTTTTTCTAAACTAATGTGGAGGAAAGATTTGATTGTTTGTTTGCATCAAATAGGCTCCGAAACTACTGGACCGATTTCAATAATTCTTTCACTGTTGTGAAGCTACATTATCTGCGCTGAACATAGGCTATATTATAATGATATTTTTTATATAGGCTACCCGTGCGAAGCCGGGGCGTACTACTAGTATATTAATATAACTAAAATTAGGTCTGTAAAAATTCCTGTTATTGTTAGACAAGTGAATGGCGCCGCCGCCGCAGCCGTTTTGCATGGTGGTATTCCCGGACCCGCCGTTTGGCACGCCGCCTGTCTGCCTCGCCCAACAAGGAGCTCTGTGCTGAGATACAACCTTATTTGTGGGAACTCTGTGCGGTTCTGTCGTTACTCGATGGATTTCTGAGATGGCTTGGTAAGTTCTCGTTTTTTCGTAAGTGACTAATGAATAAATAAATATTCATGGACATAGTTTTCATTATAAACGGGATATTTACCATGATTTGTGAGTTTGATTATTTCCCGATATTTCGGCACAATTGCATGCGCCATGATCACGGGTCGAACTGAAACTATGTTCAAAACCGTGATAGTTTCAAATATTATATTCATGCACATTTCACACATCACATTTTAGTCGTAAACTAAGCGAAGCTTGTATGGGAACTAGATTGCTGAGACATAGTAACATCCACACAAAACAATTATTTATGTTCATCACACAAATATTTGCTCTGGGTCGGAATCGAATGCACAACCCACAGCATGGAATGCAGAGCCTACTGATCTGTTATACCTGCCTAACAGTCAGGCATACCATATCCATACATTATTAAAATCTTTTGAAAGGCGAAATCTGGTTGTAAAATAGTTTATTTTTTTTTCAGAATTGGGAAAATTTCCCACAAATGTATCATCGAATACACCAGTTAGTTATACATGTAAGTAACATTCTAATAAATATTTAAATAAATTAGTATATTTAATGTTAATAAAAAATAAAATAGTGTCAGGAATCATATATCTTACAATACTGTCTTGTACATAAATGTTCCCTGCTTTAAAAAACCTATTCATATTCTAGAAAGATTTCAGCGATAAGGACCATCATAGTGTATTTTTTCAATATAGGTGTTTTGTTTGGTTGTTGGTAGCAGAAATTCTTGTGAAAAAAAATATTTTGTAAATTAACCTATGAGCGAAAGAAAAACTTTTATTTTTATTGATTTATATTCTTATACCTCCAGGGTTTTCAAAAGGCTGGCGAGAAGCGTTCGAAAGCGGTGCACAAGAGCCGTGGGTGTTCCGAGGCGGCCTTACCGCCGACCTGCGGCGATTGCTTCCAGTAGAATGCAGCGGGGAGGTCATGAGACTGCAGATAGTGCCCAACGAACCGCCCGCCACTGTGCGACCTTATACTGCGTCCGATGAACAAGCGGTTAGTCACTTTAGTTAATTCTTCTTCTTCTTCTTCCTGCCCTTATCCCACTAAGTGGGCAACATGTTCTTTTCTTCCATTCTCTTCTATCATCCGCCATCTCAGTATTCACTCCTTTCACATCCATATAATTTATATTAATCAGTTACTTTTTTCAATAAATTATTAAATAATATTCACGGACAATTCACACATCACACTCTAGTACCAAATAAACCAAAGTCTGTATTATAGGAACTAGACTGCTAGATATTTAAATACTTTTTTGTGTAAATACATACATAGAATACATAGAAACACCCAGACACAGAACAAATATTTATGTTCATCACAAAAACAATTGTTTTCGGTGGGAATCGAACCCATGGAAGGCAGAGCTACTACATACTGAGCTGTGACACCTCATGTGCACACTCGGCTTTCAATAAGATAGGGGGCTAATCTATGAAAGTTTGTTTGTATGTTTGTTTAGATGTTTGATATACATATAAAAAAAAAAACTATTTCTAGCTTGATCCAATATAAGTTTATTTTGTTTGCAGGTTTGTGAAATATGTCACAAAACATGCCGAGACGGATCTGACTGCACTGATTTATTCCCAGCTGATCTACAAACTCTGCCAGCTGATAGGTAAATTAATAATAAATAATGTTGTACAATCCACACAACATCATCTAGCCACAAGCTAAGCAGAGCTAATGTTATGAGTACTAGAAGACTGACATACTTAATACAATACATTACAGAGATTTTTTATTATACATATAAAATACCCAGAACACTCGGAATAAATATTTGCAGATCGTACAAACATTTATCCCAAAGCGGGAATCGAACCCGCAACCTCCGCGTCTGAACCTCGCCCGCCGCGCCACATCGGTCGTCAACTCTATTTATTATCACAAAGATTATTAACTTATATTTAACGGGGTTAGTTTAAGGCACGTCCAAATCAAACTAAATTGTTGAAATTTTCCAGGTTGGTAGTACCATTCCTAACATTGACTCCGGAACTGTGCATGGTGATAGAAGATGATGATGATTGCTACAGCCCTGGTGATGAAAGTGCTCCGGCCAGGATCAATGGTTATTACCTAAATATTTTTATATACTTATACATATGAGATGGCGGGACGACCTGGACTCGCATCTAAGCACGTGGCCTGCCACGGCATTAAATCGCAAAGAGTGGAAGGAGGGAAGGGAGGCCTTTGCCCTGCAGTGGGACGACAGTGGCTAAATAATAATAATAAATTAATATACATATGATTATAATTTGATATATTTGTTGGTATTGGTGATATGTGTTGACAAAAATGTGTTGTAAAACTTTGATGAAATCCGTTTCTCATAGATTTTGATGGGAATATTTAACCAATTGTCCTTTACAACTAAATTAAATTATAGTTCATTAGGTGACTAGACTAATTTATAACACATATTATTATTTATAAACCTTAAAAATATACACTGGCAAAAAATATTGACGTAATTATTGGTTTCTCAATAATATTATCTCAATAATAATATAAAAAAATGCCTGTTCTTCTTCAAACATGTTTTCCCAAAATATTATTCATCACAAAATATTGTAAAATACTTTGACAGATTTATATAAACCAGATAATATTACAGGAGTGAAACCTGAAATATTTGGCTACGCGTGCGCAGCGCTGAATAGTAAAGAGTTCTATCAGAAACAGGAGGTAGCGTGGATTCCCGAGATGTGTGCCAAGTACCCCAAGGAACTTATGGACAGAGAGGATCTTACTCCAGCAGCCAAGGTATCTAACTATTATAGACTAGCTGACCCGTGCCCACTTCGTTGGGCATAATTCCACCGTTTTTCTCTGATTCACTTTGCAAAATGCACTACCACGTAAAAGCCTTTTTATTTTTCGGTGTTTTATGTAACCTATGACACTCAGCAATAATGTGGCTTTCTATTGGTGAAAGAATTTTTAAAATCGGTTCAGTAGATCTTGAGATTACCCCTTACAATTTAACAAATATACAAACACACAAACTATACTTCTTTATAATATTAGTATATAGAAATATAGATAGATAAGATTTATTTTAAAACAAGTTTATCAATATTTATTTCCCATTTGAAATGAGATATTGGTATGAAATGGTATAAAAAAAGTTTGGTCCCAATATTTCATTTCATTTTATTTGAAAGTTTATTGAGTAATATGAGTTATTTTAAGTATACAATTTTGATGTTAAAAATACTTTATTATATAAAGTACCGTCTGAGCCTAGAAAAATTCACCATGTGATCGGAATCAAATCAAACAATTAGTCTTATCAACACTATATTACAGTGTCAATACTTTTCAAGACTATACTACAGTGTCAATACTTTTCAACACTACACTACAGTGTCAATACTTTTCAACACTATACTACAGTGTCAATACTTTTCAACACTACACTACAGTGTCAATACTTTTCAACACTATACTACAGTGTCCATATAGTACGAGATCCGGCTGCAGGATGACTTCGCTCATGTTTTAAACGTGTGACTATAAGGTATACTTTTAAAGAAAAATAAAATTATTTAAATCAAGGGCAAGACCGGCATATCTTTGCTGATGATGTACTTTCAGTGGTTGTAAACATTTTCACAAAGTACCCACTTACGATTTTTTTTGTCAATAAAATACAAATCAATACACAAGAATCTTTATTTGTAAATAAGTAATCGTTAATAATGTTATGTATGAATTTTGAAATGGTGTGGCAAACTATTGCCGGATATGTAGCTATATTTAATACTTTCTGCGAGTACGAAATAAGTGAGACAATTTTCTAAATCAGATCTTTGTTTTTGCACAGCCGGCAATCGCTATCCTCTTCTGACAAATGATGTTACGCGCTAACTCTCTTTCACTCTACCTTAGATATTTATAATTTTTAAAAGCCAGCACCCCTTATTTGCGGCTAGATTTAATTAGGCACCCATATATGGTAATAAATAGAAAAAAAAATGCTTTAATTTGATGTATAATTTATAAATAAACGTTATGAACGTATAAATGTATCGAAATCATACCTGTTTACACCTGGCTGCAAAGAGGTGCGGCCAAGTGCGCAACGGCAGCCGTGATTTTTTTGAATCTTCATATAAATTGCTATGATGTAGACGTTATTTTATTTAAAAAACAAGTGAACGAAATGTTTTCCCAGAAACCAATTAAAAATAATTTAATTAAACATACATGCGGCCAAATTTTGCTTGGCAACCTGATAAATATATATTCTCCTAATTATAAATATACATAAAACATCGGTTTTAAGCAAAAAACAGATGAGCGAAGTCATCCTGCAGCCGGATCTTAGACTAATACTTTTCAACACTATACTACAGTGTCAATACTTTTCAACACTATACTACAGTGTCAATACTTTTCAACACTACACTACAGTGTCAATACTTTTCAACACTATACTACAGTGTCCATACTTTTCAACACTATACTACAGTGTCAATACTTTTCAACACTATACTACAGTGTCAATACTTTTCAACACTATACTACAGTGTCCATACTTTTCAACACTATACTACAGTGTCAATACTTTTCAACACTATACTACAGTGTCAATACTTTTCAACACTACACTACAGTGTCAATACTTTTCAACACTATACTACAGTGTCCATACTTTTCAACACTATACTACAGTGTCAATACTTTTCAACACTATACTACAGTGTCAATACTTTTCAACACTATACTACAGTGTCCATACTTTTCAACACTATACTACAGTGTCAATACTTTTCAACACTATACTACAGTGTCAATACTTTTCAACACTATACTACAGTGTCCATACTTTTCAACACTATACTACAGTGTCAATACTTTTCAACACTATACTACAGTGTCAATACTTTTCAACACTATACTACAGTGTCCATACTTTTCAACACTATACTACTGTGTCAATACTTTTCAACACTATACTACAGTGTCAATTCTTTTCAACACTATACTACAGTGTCAATTCTTTTCAACACTATACAAAAGTCTCAATACTTTTCAACACTATACAAAAGTGTCAATACTTTTCAACACTATACTACAGTGTCAATACTTTTCAACACTATACAAAAGTGTCAATACTTTTCAACACTATACTACAGTGTCAATACTTTTCAACACTATACTACAGTGTCCATACTTTTCAACACTATACAAAAGTGTCAATACTTTTCAACACTATACTACAGTGTCAATACTTTTCAACACTATACTACACTGTCAATACTTTTCAACACTATACTACACTGTCAATACTTTTCAACACTATACTACAGTGTCAATACTTTTCAACACTATACTACAGTGTCAATTCTTTTCAACACTATACTACAGTGTCAATACTTTTCAACACTATACTACAGTGTCAATACTTTTCAACACTATATTACAGTGTCCATACTTTTCAACACTATACTACAGTGTCAATACTTTTTTAACACTATACAAAAGTGTCAATACTTTCTACAGTGTCAATTCTTTTCAACACTATACAAAAGTGTCAATACTTTTCAACACTATACAAAAGTGTCAATACTTTTCAACACTATACTACAGTGTCAATACTTTTTCAACACTACAAAAGTGTCAATACTTTTCAACACTATACTACAGTGTCAATTCTTTTCAACACTATACTACAGTGTCCATTTTTTTCAACACTATACTACAGTGTCCATACTTTTCAACACTATACTAGTGTCAATACTTTTTCAACACTATACAAAAGTGTCAATACTTTTCAACACTATACTACAGTGTCAATTCTTTTCAACACTATACAAAAGTGTCAATACTTTTCAACACTATACAAAAGTGTCAATACTTTTCAACACTATACAAAAGTGTCAATACTTTTCAACACTATACTACAGTGTCAATACTTTTCAACACTATACTACAGTGTCAATACTTTTCAACACTATACTACAGTGTCCATACTTTTCAACACTATACAAAAGTGTCAATACTTTTCAACACTATACTACAGTGTCAATACTTTTCAACACTATACTACACTGTCAATACTTTTCAACACTATACTACACTGTCAATACTTTTCAACACTATACTACAGTGTCAATACTTTTCAACACTGTACTACACTGTCAATACTTTTCAACACTGTACTAGTGTCAATACTTTTCAACACTTTTTTGCCATTATATGACAATACTTACTGATACTGACCTCTGTGCCGTACAGGAGTGCATCCGTCACTTCCACTCGTACAGCGCGGCGGACATGACGCCCCCGGCCGCCGTGCTGACGTCACACCCCGCGCTGCTGACGTGCAGCGTGCCGCGCGCCGAGCCGCGGGACAAGCACCGACTCATGGCGTGCGTGCTGGCCGCGCTACGGGCACACGGTATGTATCACTGTCCGTGCTGACGTCACACCCCGCGCTGCTGACGTGCAGCGTGCTAACTAATATACTACATACTAATTATTTCCGAAAGACCTCGCAATCATTATAACTATTTCACAAATTAACGTTTTTGTTACAGGTGTGAGCGGGGTCCACGCTTGTATCAACTCAACGGACGCTTGTCTGCACGAATTCTACAGCAAACTCGGCTTTGTGGAGATCCATAGGACGGAAACTCGCGTGTATGTCGCACGCTCTTTCTAGCAGTACCTACCACACGTACACACTTGTGTACGTAACGTGCACGCTAAACTACCACGGCGTACGCGTGTACGTAAAAATAATGTACTAGTACGTAAAAGCAACGAGCGTGTACGTAATGGCAGCGAAAAACAAGAAAATGCAACTGTAAACTCACCGCGTTGTAATCGTGTACCTAAAAGTAATATATGTGTACGTAAAAGCAACGTGAATGAAAAAAATGCAAAGAAAAACAGAGAGGTACGTAAATCACAATATATTGACGTACCACGTAAACAGAAAATCAATGTACGTGATAACAACGTACACGTAAAAAATAACACGTGCGTACGAAAACTAAACGCTAATGTAACGAGAAATATCAAATGTACACGTAAAAACGAGTGTGTACATAATAGCAACGAGTGTGTACGTAAAAGTAACGGACAACGGAAATATGCACAGAATAAACGTCAACCGCGTAAAGTTACTGTTGAAAATGAAAAAGATGGTGTTGTGAATAGAAATATCATCTAAACATAACCGTAGATATTTTTTACAAAGAAAAATATATCAGTTGGAAATACTGTGGTCAAAAGTTGTTAAACCTTCAAATATCGATTTTTTAAATCGTTGAAACGGAATCGATACATTTGTTACCGATTCTCTGAAATTCGCTTCTGCAGCATATAACTTCATTTAGTTACTACCCGACAACTTATCAGCGATTATCAATCGACTCACAAATCGCTCATTTAGCTATAATATAATCGAGTTTATTTCAAACTGTAAATAAGTTTATTAAAAGTATTATTTTTTAAACAGTTCACCATTTATAGGATTTAAGAATGCTAAGTAGTTAAGCTTGAATTTAGGATATTTTGTAAATTGAGTATGTCAATAACCGGTTTGAAAATCCTAGTCAAGATTGGAAAGACTGATAGGAATTTGGAATATTACAAAATTACAATACTTATTTACTAAGTTTATTATTTTCCAGTCTTTAAATGTAGGATAAAACCTTGAAACGTTGCTTTGTGCATAATTACGAAGAATGGAGAAATTTTATTTTTTAGCTATTGCATAGCTTCTATCGCGGGCCTTGAACGTGGAGACCGAATCCAGAAATTCCGTAACGAAATAACCTAATGAAAATAACCTAACACTGCGCATGCGTAATCCAGCAAAAAATGCTATGCAATAGCTTTACCGCGGGCACCGCGGCAGTCCCCGAGTGCCACACGTCTTTTTTGTTTTTGTACCTAATAATTTCTGAGAATTTCTGATCTGATTTTAATAATTTCTTATGAAATCAATCATTGTAGTGAAATGTCGTAAAAATAAATTAAAATTTCTTTCTATTTTGTTTTAGGTATTGTAATTTTGTAAACTTAGATATTGATGGTCTAACTGCTAAATGAATAGTATATTTAAACAACACATTGCAGAATTGTATAAGCGCTTTCTAGGATTTGTACCTTGTATAAATTTTATAAATAGTTGATAGGTATGATCATAAATTAAAAAAAAAATGTTTATTTCTTCGTTTAGAATAAATTTATAGCTAAAAAAGTCACATTTTGAAAAAAGGTTGGAAAAGTATAACTAACAGATATTTTATTTATAAATTGTCTAAAGCTCAAAGTAAACAGAATTTACATCCAGCTCATTATAAAATTCGCTTTTATCTCAGTCCTTTATCATCATTCATGTTTTTTTTTCAAATACGCTAGTTTTGTGACATATCTTTATTTTTAGGAGACATTGATGCGAGCACTGTATGTATTTATCTATATATATATAAAAATGAAACCCGTTTTCCGTTGTCACGACATAGCATGAAAACGGCTTGACAGATTTGGCAGATTTTTTTTTGTAGTTTTTTAATACTCTGTACAAGGTTCTTACGGAAAAAAAAATTAGGAAAATCTCTCAGAAAAAAAAAATCTTTAAGGCGGTACGAATTTCGCCGGGACAGCTAGTATACATAAATTAATGAAAAGTGTTTCTCGAAACTGTTTCATATTAATTTTAAAGGTGCATTTACAATGATGTAACATGATTTTGTTTCTTTCTACATTTTTCTAGTAACTATAATTTACACTTGAAACATCAAGTCATTGTTTTAAGTAAGAATTATAATCACAATTAAATAAATAGGTGTGTGTATTTTATATAATATCCAGATTTTATGTTCAGTATCATGATATTTTTTATATATTAAAAATGATGCAGGTCATCATGACTAAATCAATAAAAAAATATAAATATGATGGTATTTTATTTATAAAATCTATAATATTAGGAAATTCTATATAAATTAACACTAATATAATATAATGTTTGCTAATCATTTGAAACAGATCGAATGTTGGTTGTAGACAGTTCCTTCAGTTTCTGTTTTATCTCCGAAATCTGAAATAATAAATATGCAGTTAAACTTTTTTTCGACGACCAATGTGGCGCGGCGGGCGAAGGTCCGCCTGCGTCGCGGAGGTTGCGGGTTCGATTCCCGCCTTGGGATAAATGTTTGTACGGTCTGCAAATATTTATTCCGGGTGTTCTGGGTATTTTATTTGCATTATGAAAAATATCTAAGTAATTATGTATGTCAGTCTTCTAGTACCCATAACACAAGCTCTGCTTAGCTTGGGGCTAGATGATGTTGTGTGGATTGTCCAGCATTAAGTACTTTACTTTTTTCGCCAATAGTATTTAAAAACAACGCCATTCATATACTTTTCTAACCTTGTGTATCTCATTCAATAAAACTTTTTGTTCAGTCCTTGGCGTCAAGCCTTCCTTATTCAAATCAATGGCTTCCAAATTTTCAAACAGCTGTTTAATTTTCAACGCCAAATGCACGTCATTATTACTCCGTCTCGGTACACTCTGCTTACATTTCCTGACTAGCCCCTTTTTGTATTTATCAGGCAAGTCCTTTTCGATGTCTTCTCGCGTGAGTAAAGTCATGTACTCGGGGCTAGTGTCGTACGGGAAATTGTTTAATTTGTAAGACTTGTCCGCTGTCATTTTTAGAGTACGGTAGCTGCTACGCCAATTTCTTAACTGCTGTATGTTTCTGTAACAAATTTATGAATTGTAAACCTCAAAGAGAAAAATGCATAAATGTAAGAAAAATCTAAGAAACAGTTGTCATGGTGTTTTAAAGACTGACTTTCTATCTTGTAAAATCTTTTCTCGTGTTGCCAAAAGGTCTTTGTGTTTCTTTATAGTCAAATCTCTAAAGAAAGCTTGTTTTATTTTTTCATTTTGCACATTCCGTGTGTCCGCGCATAGAGGTCTCAAATACTTGGCGCTTTGGAAATAAGTCGGTAATGTTTTATGCCGACTTTTAGCCAATTTCGGACACTTTCCTTTAGTTCTTCCATAATATTCTTCATCAGAATCGTCAGATTCTCTCTCTAACAATTGTACGATAAGATTGTTCTTTTTAAACTTCTCTTCGTCAATAACTGAATTGTAACTTACTACATCATGGCAGTATGATGTGTTTTCATCAAAATTACTTCTCGCATCCTCAGAAAATGCTGATTGGGATCTAGTGAATATATTTTCGATAAATTTGTCGTGCAAGAAACTTTTGATTTTCGAAATTCCCGCTTCTATTATGTCTTTTGGCGGGAACATAAGCGGATTTCCGTTCAATTGAAGTACTTTTAAAGTAGCTACTGAACCAAGTTCATGGGGTAACGAGCTTATTTTATTATTTTGAAGAAGCAAATGGGTAAGGGTTTGGTGGTGTTGAATGGTCTTCGGAATTTCTGTGAGAAGGTTGTCACGTAGGTCCAGATACATCAGGCTTGGCAAGGAAGGAAAGAAATCATCTGGCAACGTTGTGATTTTATTGTTTTGTAAATAAAGCACCTGAAAATAAATGATTCAGTTTAATTAGATTTATCACTTCATCAGTCTGAAGTACTAGAGCTATGTGAGTTTTATTACAACAAGCTTATCCCAAAAAAATCTGAAGTAAACGATGGAGCTTTTACATCCCCATCATTGGTCCATCGGAAGAAAGGCCTTCTATAGCCACTATAATTTATAAATACATACGACCAAAATAGCAGTTTAGCATAATAGGTATGTAAGCTTAAAAATTATCGCAGCGAGATGCCTGCCTTTACACTAATAGATACTCACTGCAACATGAATAACTTACGCTCAGTATATTATTTTCAATTTTTGGAACGACTTCAAGCCCCTGTGATGAACAATCGCACAATGTTTCTTGGTTTAATATTTCTTCATAAATATTAATGGGTATACTAGCATTAGATGCTTCAGACATTTTGTTAATGTTTGATCAATAGAAAAACATACGCATGAAAGAAATATTCAAAAATAGCGCGCCTTGTGTATTCAAAACGCAGGCACTGTCAGGTTACGGTCTCTTGTCACAGAAACCGAAACATTTTGGTAGAAAATAGTAAGCTTAAGGTTCAATCTGGCAACTCTTTACTGGAAAGTTTAAAAAAAACAAGATACACGTCACTAACCACTCATTCATTTCGTCAGTTTGTTCACTGTTTTCATTCGTTCACTCAGTCAGTTGCAAGATGGCGAACGTGCGGGATAGTGATACATCTTTGTGGCTCCACAATAAACTCGGAACTTCGAATGATTCGTGGACAACTGGGTCAATTTGTACACAACTAAACGCAGAAGTTTTGAAGAATATCAAAGATTGTTTCCCGGACCTACAAACACAAGTGAAATTAAAATTATTGCTAAGTTTCTTTCATATCCCGCGCAGAAATGTTGAAGAGGTAACTTTTCTCTCATGTTCTATGGTTTTGCGTAACTGTATTGAGGTTTTTATCTCGCTCTAAATCATCGTACTGCGACGCGCTGAAAAGAGACGCACAATTTTACTTGTATGGTTTATTTGTTGTCATGATATTGCTGAGATAAAAAAATCTAAATAATAATGTTGGCTTGTGTTTATGTTCCAACTAACCGCACTAACAACTAACAAGTGCTCTTTATCTGGAGCCTCACAAGCTTTCAGCTCAAAGAGTAATCAATTTGGTCATTACTATTTGATTATGCCGACTACAAGGTATCTGTAATAAATTTAATTTTACAATCATTGTTAGGCTTCTAGATTTCTCTCTTTATTTATTTACTGTTATAAAGTTGATTTGTTATGATAAGATAACCTACAAAATTATGCTTTGCAGTATACAAAACATATTATCCAAGCAAGGATTTTGAGTACTAAACTTAGTGCATTTTCTATGAATAAAAATAATCATTCAATATGAATTAGAATGTGATTTACTAATAATTTCCATGTATCATATGATTATCATTATAAACTGTACCAAATCCGAAGATATTTCTTCAGATTTGCTAATGCAAAGCCCAACCATGCCCATAAAGTCCAGACCCAATCAAAAAACTTATTAAATAATTTCAGTGGAAAAGCGAGTTGGAGGAAATTATCGAAGTGGCTGGAGTGGACTCCGACCTCTGGGTGGCCATGCTTGCCGAGGTCCTTAAAACCTTTCCCTCCGCCGGTACTCTTAATACAGAGATAGCGGAGTTTGACGAGACACGACCAATCTTCAGTGATATGATCGGAGAACTGCGGAGAGCTCTGGCAAAGCATGATGATCTAGGACTGCTGCCACTTGAGTGCCTGTATTTGAATAAGAATGCCTTAGTTTCTGTGGTAAGTTGGTTTTCAATACTATTGAAAGGGATCATCAATAATCAATAAATAAATAAATAATGCTGGACAATCCACACAACATCATCTAGCCCCAAGCTAAGCAGAGCTTGTGTTATGGGTACTAGAAGACTGACATACTTAATACAATACATTACATAGATAGATATTTTTTTATTATACATATTAAATACAAAATACCCAGAGCACCCAATAAGGAAGATTTCAATCAATAATGTTGGTTTACTTTTTATCAGTTGACTCAAACTCAACAAAACCCAAGAGTGATAGAATTTTGAATAACTAGCTGATGCCCATGCTTTGTCTAAAAATGGCTGTAATAATTATAGAATTATTCCATCAGCACCTAGTTCTCATAGTATAAGCTCTGCTTAGTTTGGGATTAGAGTGTGTTGTGCGAAATATCCATGCAAAAATATTTATTTTACATATATTGTTCTTGTACAAGATTTAGTTTAAGAAAATTGTACTATATGATGCCTATAAGTAATAATCAATCTTGTGTATAATTACAGGTAGGCCAACAGCCGGCTGCAGTTAAACATTTTACATTAAAACGCAAGCCTAAGTCAGTAGCGTTGAGAACAGAACTCTTAGCGAAGGCTACTGAAGTGGCTGCTAATCAAAAGAAAGCTCAGGCGCCCACAGTACCTGTCCGGAGTAGAGGCATGCCTAGGAAAATGACTGATACTAGTATGTTTTATTATAATTTTAATTAATTTAATTACATATTGAAAGCATTTTAAGTTATTGTTGTATGACCAATTGATGAGAATGAGTTAAACCACAGAAACTGTTTAAAAAAACTAGAGTAACTTTTATAGATAAAGCTTGATATAATTTTATGCATGTCATTTATGCAAATAGCGTTTGTATGGTACTTTTAATCACCATTTCGGTTTGATGTATCTAAACTAAGGCATTATTCCCCCTGATAGGGCTCCCATTTCTGATTATGATCTTAATGTATACAATATGTTACATCAAATACAATCAACTACATTTTTACTAAGTTAAATTGATACCACACTAGAACTTCAGTATTTAATTCAATTGGATTTCGTTGTAAGAAGGATCATATAAAAAAACGGTAGGAACCAGGCTGTAAGTTTCTTGCCCGTTCTTCTAGGCTTGTGGAACTGGCACTTAAAATCACCTAGTATATAAAGACGATTCTAAATAATCCTTGTGCTTCTTCTTCTTCTTTCGTGTCAACATCCTTGTGCTGAATAAAGAATTTTTGATTTTGATTTTTTGAATGACCATTTAAGTAAACAATTTGTTTGGTCCGTCTAAACTTACTGTTACTATTCCAGCCCCCCTAAAAGGTCTCCCCTCTCTCCGCGGACGCGTGGCGGGGGGTCCCCCCCGCGCTGTTCCCCCTACGCCGCGTCCCCCCCGCGCGGGGATCAAACTACTAGACATTACCGAACAGCCGGCCACACATGCGCAGATTAAAAAGAGAAGGAAACTCGGTGAGTGTTATCTCTTTCTATTGTTCGAAGCGAGTTGAAAATTATTTGATTTCAAAACTGCGTAAACTTTGATGATTATTAAAAAGCATTTTGGGCAATTTAGTTCTTGTAGTGCAAACTTTGGTTCCCATAGTTTACCTACTTTGGGCCTATCACACTGTGCCATCTTGTCCCATTCTTAGTAAAGCTTGTGCCATGGGCACTAAAATCCTAATGGAATATTATCATAAATACTTTTTTATCTTTATATTCTTGTGTATATAGTTCTCTATGTATCTGTGTTATATATTCCTATGTAAGTATAATATAAGTAAATAACAGAAATGGAGGAAGGCAAGAAAGCGGCACCAGTGGCGCCGCCGTCGCCGCCGCAAGCCGAGTTCCCCAAACTGATCATCCAGCCCGCCACAGCACTGCCCAAACCCACGGAAGAAATACAAACCACCCGTAAGACTTTTACACTTTTTGTATATAATATACAGGGTGGAATTTTGCAATGCCACCTGAAGGGGAAGTACTCTTAATACTTAAGATATAAAATTTAACGCAAAGAAAACATTCCTTTATTTTTGAAAAGAAAGAAAACGGCATTGAAATATTTTTAAAAATTCGCTTGTAGCACACGGTAATCGAACCGACTAAAATCTGTAAAAGTTGCACCCTGTACTTTTATAGCATCAATTGTTAGGGTCAATAAGACGTATGAAATCTCTTTGAGAACTTCAAAAATTTTATGAAATGAAAATAATTAAATCTTAAATTACTAATTCAATGGGTCAAGTTAAAGCCTACATTAATAACCATTTTAATACCTGAATTGGTACAAACGGCACAATCAGATGGCCTGCGAGACCACCAGATCTCACCCCTTTAGATAGAAGAACACAGTGAAATAATAACAAATGCATACAAAAATAAAAGAAGAATAGGTAAAAAACAAATGCGTGTGTTGACGTTGACATAACTGACAGTTCCGGCCCCGCCGGAGCCCGGGTCTCCGCCCCCCGCGGCGCCCGCAGCCCCCGCGCCGCCCACGGAGCCCCGCGTTATACCCGCACCGGACAGACCCAGGCCTATCATTGTACAACAGGTATACTATTAAAATATACCTCCTTTCTAGTCCTATCCCATCCTTTTTTATAAGATAGGCCGCAAGAATTTAAAAAAGAATTAAAGATTATCCCCCTATCTTATAAAAAGTTGACTTTAAGTCATCATTACGTATGGTATTCAATACTTCAAGTCTGCGCTAACTTTTTATAAGATAGACCGATAGTCTTTAATTCTTTTTTAAATTCTTACGGTCTATCTTATAAAAAGTAAGCGCTGACTTAAAGTATCGATTATGATCGTAATGTCAAAGTCAACGCTATAAAAAAATAACGTGGCTTCTATTGGCAATATATTTTAAAAAATCTGTTCAGTAGACTCTTACCCTTTTTATATAACTAGCTGATCCATGCCACTTCGTTGGGCATAATTTAACCGTTTTTTCTCCGATTCACTTTGCAAAACGGACTTCCACGTAAAAGCCTTATTATTTTCGGTTTTTTATATAACCTATGACACTCAGCAATAATGTGGCTTTCTATTGGTGAAAGAATTTTTAAAATCAGTTCAGTAGTTCCTGAGATTACCCCTTACAATTTAACAAATACACAAACTTAACCTCTTTATAATATTAGTATAGAAGAATGTGCACCATATTAATAAATATATTTATTTTAAAAGAAATATATATATATTTATTTTCCAGGGTACCGGTGCAAAGCCTATAGTTATAAACCAACAGCCAAAGTTATTAATAACTGGACAAGCTGGCGGCAAGCCCGTCTTATTGTCAGCACAGAACATCATCTCATCATCAGCGGTCATCCTTCAGCCGGGAGGGAAACTCGCCTTTCTACAGAATATCAAACCTGTTAGTATTAGATAGATAACACTTTATTGCACAAAGGAAAATACAAAAAATCTTAGAACTAAGTTAATTTAGTACAATGGGCGGCCTTATCGCTGGTAGCGATTTCTTCCAGGCATTATTAGTAAGTAATAAATAATTACTTCTTATTCTTATATTGTATTTACAAAAAAAGACGTGTGGCACTCGGGGACCGCGGTAAAACTATTGCGTAGCATTTTTGCTGGTCTCGCATGCGCAGTGTTATATTATTTTCATTAGGTATATAATAAAACCGCCGTAAAGTTGCCAGTCTATCGGTATTTTACAGAATTCATTTTAGAGAGTGTGCGTTGGAACTTTACAACTTGGTTCCCCCATCACCTTTTTATCATCGGACTACCAGACGATCGGAGCTGAGACATCCATTCATGGTTGACATTCCACCTGCCCGCACCAAGCGTTTTGCTTCTACTTTTATAATGCGGTCAGCCAAAGAGTGGAACTCGTTGCCGGCGTCTGTGTTTCCAGAGTCCTATAATTTGGATATTTTTAAGAGACGAGTGAATGAGTATCTTCTAGGCAAGTGTGCTACATCGTAGACCGCATCGTCACTTAACATCAGGTGAGATCGCGGTCAAACGCTTGCCTATAACTTGTAAAAAAAATTAAAATACATACTTAGATAGATATAACTAATTAATTTTGTTTATAGGTCACACAAAATGCAATCCAGCAAGCGCAAGGCAGAATACAATCTTTACAACCTCCACCTTTGCATCAACATATTGGACAAACTGTAAGTTACATTATTCATTTGATAATATTATTATTCCGTTCTTTTCTTGTTTTGTAGGTGCAGTTAGAAAAAAACTTTTGCGCTCAGATATTAAAGAGCAAAACCACTCTTTCCGAGATGGTGGGATGAAAAGTATATTGTTAGGTGTAACAGCTCAGTTGGTGCTCTGTCTTCCATACTGTGGGTCGCGGGTTCGATTCCCACCCAGAGCAAATGTTTGTATGATGAACATAAATATTTGTTCTGTGTCTTAGTGTTACTATGTATTATATCTAAGTATTTACAAACACAAAGTGTATATAAGTATTATATCAGCAATCTAGTTCCTATAGTACAAGCTCTGCTTAGTTTGGGACTAGAGTGATGTGTGAAATGTCCATAAATATTTAATTACTTATTTTTATCACATCATAGTCCCAAACTAAGCAAAGGTTGATATGGGAATTAGACTGTTTTCTAAATGATCCTTGTGATTTTATTGAATAAAGAAATATTTGACTTTGACTTTGTTTATAGACTACCAACTGAGTTGTGACGCCTGTCAATTTGTCTGTAACTCATGGTAGAGGTACTGTACGTCTACCATGAGCTGTCACAGTAAAATCGCCTGACTTTACTACAGTAGTTACGTAAATATTAGTACATTGGCTCTACCATGAGATGTCACAGTAAAATCGCCTGACTTTACTACAGTAGTTACGTAAATATTAGTACATTGGCTCTACCATGAGATGTCACAGTAAAATCGCCTGACTTTACTACAGTAGTTACGTCAATATTAGTATGGCGAATTTTAGTACCCAACTATCCGCTAGAGGCGCTGTACAAAGATTTGTACAGCGCCTCTAGCGGATAGTTGGGTCGTCTGTAGTTAAAAAAATGTATGAAGATTCATACATTTTTTTAACTACAGACGCTAGCGAGTATAGTATATTATTTATTTATATTTATATTTATATTGTGTACTGCAGGTGCAGTTGGCTACGAATGTGGTGCCGTCAGTGAGTCCGGGTGTGAACGCCGCACCGCGCGCCGCCGCGCCGCAAGCCGCCGCCGCCGCGCCGCAACTGCTGCCGCGGCGGGGGCTCTCGCTCACGGTCTGTACACCTATTTAATGCTGCTATATGTACCCGGCTCGAAGGACCAATTAATGGAGTGAAATTAGGGAAAAGAGTTGATAGGATTACCTGGGTCCGGATCAGTAGTCAGATAGTTACGCGTCAAGGTGGTTGAAGACACGTTTGCTGTTCTACAAATCCCTTGTTAGGGCTTCCACTCCGTTGATTTGATGATTGTGGCGGAAGGCGCTGATGGTGGCCTTTACTAAAGGCGCTGATTGTACTATGAGATGATTTCCTTGGGTTTTCGTGAGGAGATACGGGAATTCGACTCAACTCGACCGCGATGATACGTTTTTTTCTTCTACCCACAGGCTTTTTAGGAAGGATCGGGTAGGAAAATGACTGCATTAAAGGCATTTTTGAATCCGATCCCTCCTTCCTCTTTAGTGAGATATCATACGATTTTCCTCCCCCTTCATCTGATTCCTGTATTTACATACTAGGCATCTCGGCCTTTTTCAAAAAACTTTTGAAAAGTAGCACGAAACCACGAGAGTAAAATAAAAGTTGTAGAAGTTGTCACGCCCCCACATTGACTTATAAGAACAATATGTGTGATATTTTTTAATACATAAAATGTTTTAATAAAATGTATTTGTTACAGAGAGAACAAATGCTGGAGGCTCAGGATATGTTCAGGAATGCGAATCGCGTGACGCGGCCGGAAAAGGCGCTTATACTTGGCTTTATGGCGGGCTCCAGAGGTGAGATATTCAAAATATTTTACTCAAACTCCTTATTCATTAAAATCAGAAGGATAATTTAGAAGCGTCTTATATACTAGAAAAATTAGCATTGACATTAAGTGAACTTTACGTATGGTAATCAATGCTTCAAGTCTGCGCTAACTTTTTATAAGATAGACCGTAGGTGATTCTAAGTGCAGTCTAAAAGAACGGGCAAGAAACTAATATAATTATTATTTCTTTTTTAGTTTTATTAATTATTAAAAAGTATTTGAGCCTCACTGAGATGAATTATGTTTTTATTTAGATTAATTATACTTAAATACTAATTAAACTTATTTTTCCGCAGATAACCCGTGTCCGAACCTAGGCAACATCGTGACAATAAAGCTCTCAGAAAACATAGAAAACGTTGTACAAACGGACGACACGTACATATCAATGATATCTGAAATGCACTTCCAAATGAACTACAATAATGGACAATGGACACGATTAAAGAAATATAAACCATTAGAAGGAGCTGTGCCCTTAAAAATACCAGCAAATGCGACCATAGTAGCCACGGCGAATCAACAACCGGTTGTATCTTTATCGTCTATGAATCAGGGGGTTAGTTAAGGTAGGAACGTGTTAGGGTATCGAATTCGGAAGAGATTTGAAATGAAACTAGATACAAGATATTTATTTTGGCAAAATAAGGTCAAACTTGGTTTTATAAGTAGGCGCTGTCTATCTATCGTAAAAAACTTAAGCTACGTACAGCTCAGTACCTCTACCATGAGTTGTCACAGTAAAATCGCCTGACTTTACTACAGTAGTTACGTAAATATTAGTATTACGAATTTTAGTACCCAACTATCCGCTAGAGGCGCTGTACAAATCTTCATACATTTTTTTAACTACAGACGCTAGCGAGTATAGATTGTAAAAACTCATGGTAGAGCTACTGGTGGTATTAGCTCTGGCTTCTATGCTGATGTCTTTTCTGTCTTGGCTGATACTATGCATATTGTATGTATTACATAAAAATAATCAGTAATTGAGTATAAATTAGCAATCGAGTTCCCATAATAAGCTTTGCTGGACTAGAGTGATGTGTGAATTATATTCCACCTTTGACAGGCGTCACAGCTCAGTTGTTAGTAGCTCTGCCTTGTATGTGGGTCGTGGGTTCGTTTCTCATAATATTTATATTGAAAAATGAGAATTTAATCAGAGATTAATGTCACAAAAGTTGAGAGTCGATTCTAAGCTTTTAAAGTGCCAAATTGTGTTTATTTAAACTGCAGAGTGTCTTCTAAAAGCTATTATAAAAAAAACTTTCCTCACATTAAGGACCAAGATTGTTTAATGCTCTACAAGAATACTTTATTTTCGAAACTTTACGATTTTAGTAGCTTTGCGGTAGTTATTTTCATATACTAATTATAAAAAAAAAAAAATGATCTCCACCATTTGCCATTCTTGAAGAGTGATTTGGCTAGAAACTTTCAAAAATTGACAGATGTCATATAAAAAAAAAGAAGCTCTCAGACAAGCTTTCCTTAGTTTGGGTGGCGTTTTGTAAATTGAAATATTTATAAACAAAAATATTTATTTCATTATTTCAAACAGAGGAAGAACTACCACCGTACATATTATACTAAATTCGTGAAGTGATCGAAAAATTAAGTATTCTATGGACCTTGTATATGACATATTTATAAACGTAGAATCTTCTTTCTAACGAATAATTTATGTAGTGTATAACATTTGTATTGTAAATTCAAATGCTTAAAATTATCATTAGGTAAATTATCACTGTCAAATCTTAAAGATCCCTACACCCCTCTACCCCTATATCCCCCTACCCCTACACCCCTCTACACCTACATCGCCCAACCCTACAACCCCCTACCCCTACCTACCTACCCCTACATAACATACACAAAAACTATACTATGCTGAAAAGAGTTTAGGTATGTCAAAATCGTAGTGTAAACAATTGTAAAACAAATATTAGTTAAAAAATGGTTGTCTGTAAATTCGGTTTACTGAAGATAGTTGAAAGTGACAACGAACACAAAGGCCAATTGTGCTTCTTTGTTGCTCGTTCCGCGTTCTCGCTTGCACTACTAGCCTTCCATGGAACGCCTCAGAGCGAGGTAACGCCGCATGAGTCATGTTCTTTCGTCGTTTTTTTCTGCCGGTTTGTTTCAGCCGGCTCTATCGAATTATAAGACGTTGTCACGTCAAAAGTTTAGAATATAAAATCAAAATCATTTTGATAGTGTTCAAATTGTGCCTCAATTTAATTATGGCTTTCAGTAGACAAAATGACCAACTTTCATGACTTTAACGGCCGGTTTCTCGAACCATGATCAACGAAAAAATCAAATAATTACTATGCGTCAAACTCGGATCAATCGTGATTTGGGTTTCCGGAAACCGGCCGTTGTTTCAAAACATCTATCTAGCTTATACTTGGTTCCTATATATAAAATGACTTTGAAGTTATATAAATAACTTGTTCAACCACCATTTTTACAAGAACTTGTAAAACAAAACAATTAATCAACGTTATCTAAACAAATCTTAATTAATCGATAAATATCAACGATTAAGATAATATTGTTGAAAAATGTATAGGAACCAAGGATCTTCTACATTTATAAATCATAACGAAATACCATGATTGACGACCGATGTGGCGCGGCGGGCGAAGGTCCGCCTGCGACGCGGGTTCGATTCCCGCCTTGGGATAAATGTTTGTATGTTCTGCAAATATTTATTCCGGGTGTTCTGGGTATTTTATATGTATAGTAAAAATATCTATCCATGTAATGTATTGTATTAAGTATGCCAGTCTTCTAGTACCCATAACACAAGCTCTGCTTAGCTTGGGGCTAGATGATGTTGTGTGGATTGCTCAGCAATATTTTTTATTTATAAATATCAAAAGACGGATATTTATTTGCAGCATTAGCACACATAAAAAAATAGGTAATTATTAAAATTAAAAAGAAAAAAGTGATAACGTGCCTGGGGTTTATAGTCTTGGAAATTTTGTTTTTTTTTGATACAGCCCTTAATAAAACAGTAACGGCCGGTTTCCCGAACGATGATCAACGAAAAAAACAAATAATTACCTTGTATCAAACTCGGATTAATCGTGATTTGAGTTTCCAGAAACCGGCCGTAAATGTTGAGTCAATTAACGATAAATATTTTTATAACCTATTAATTATCTTCCATTTCATGAGAAACTTATTTTTTTCACATGTATGAAAACTCTTTGGTGTAATTCTAAAATGTATTTAAATATTAACCTATAGATAAACGTATCTAGCTAATTTTAGATAAAAATAGTTTTAATTGTAAATAATTAGAATAATGAAATAAAAAAGTGCTTTTTTAAATACCTATGTGCACCTCAAACTTTTTGTTATTCAACGGTGTACCTAGTGTTATATTTTATAAATATTATGTAGTTTTATCAAAATTGGTTTAGTTAAATTGGATATTGCTTGTGTAAATCGTGCCTTTTATTGGTAAGACTAAATTAAAATAAGTAAATAATATAAACGAAAAATAATTCAAAATTAAATTACATAAAAAGTAACACAAAAAAACTACTGAAATTATCCTCATTGAAAAATATCCAATTTTTCAAAATCAATTTAATTTCTGTCAAGTTATATATTGAATAATAATTATGTAAGCAATCGATTTTGTCTCTTTTCTTGTGGCCTATAAGTCATTGGGTTATTTTAAAATCCGCCATTTTAAAAAATGTCTTGTCAGGATTGTACATAGTACGAAAAAAACGTACACACTATAATCGGAGACCACTATATAAAATATTGTACCTTTGTATGTCCGTACTTAGCATTATAATAACATCAAAATGTGCTATATTTCTGTAATTAATTAACTATTACAACTACTCTGTGTGGTACAGTGTGAGCAATTAGATAATTTTACGCTGTTTTTTAAGGTTTTTGTACACAGTACGAAAAAATGTACACACTATAATCGGAGACCACTATATAAAATAATATTCCTTTGTATGTCCGTACTTAGCATTAAAATAACATCTACTAGACACTACTGAGCGGGGCATGGAGAATTAAATATTTAAAAATTAATCATAGTTACATAACGTTGCCTTGTCATTAATGATGCAATAACATATTTATTATTATATTATATTTATATTTTTTTCAAGTTCTGGCTTGTAACTTACCAAACCAAATGTTGGATGTCGTAGTACTAGGCCTATGCCTAGTAAGAGTTTTGGTGTAAATGTGGCGATAAGTACTGCAGTGTGGTGATTTTATTTTGACGTTTGCAGAGCCTCTATCGGATTTTTTAAGAAGCTTGAGCTCTGAAAATGTATACAGAGACTGTTGTGCTAAAGTTCTTCAAGCCAGGATAGCAAGATAGTAATAATTAGCTAGCAGATCTGTCTGTCTTGTAAGACCTTATTTACTGAATTTACGAGATCTAATCTAGCAATTGATTAATGAAGTATATTTAGTTTGTTTACACAAAACCAGAGTAACTAGTGCGAGTTTTAGCGTATACAACCGGTGTTGACGACTTGCCTAGGTCAGCGCAGACTATCTTTGTATGCAAAGCTTTTTGAAGAATCGGCTCAGCAAGTGTCTCCATACACGCTTTTACAGGCACTCTAAATCGTTTGTAAGAAATAAAACTAGTACTAGGCTCCTAGAAAAGCTAGCTATCGCTGTCTTTTTATTCTAGCTTAGAAAACTAGACTAGTTTTATCCGCCAATACTCTAACGGTTTAGGCAAGCGTAGTGTAGGACGCCCTCTGGCGAGATGGAGCGACGATCTACGGAGTGTAGCTGGCAAAAACTGGATGAGAAGAGCCGAAGACCGGGCTCAGTGGCGCGTCTTGGGAGAGACCTACGTCCAGTAGCTCTACCATGAGTTTTTACTATACTATATTTACTATACTCGCTAGCGTCTGTAGTTAAAAAAATGTATGAAAATTTGTACAGCGCCTCTAGCGGATAGTTGGGTACTAAAATTTGTCATACTAATATTTACGTAACTACTGTAGTAAAGTCAGGCGATTTTACTGTGACATCTCATGGTAGAGGTACTGCAGTGGACTGATATAGGTTGATGATGATGACTCTAACGGTATATCTTATAAAAAGTTAGCGCACACTTGATGTCTTGATTACTATACGTAATGGTGACATAAAGTCAAAGCTAACTTTTTATAAGATTGGGGGTTTGCCCTTATGTTGACATTTGGTACGTTACAAGACTTTTAAAATCGTGTCGAAATAAACGTCATTATTTTATTTTTACCCAATTCTCGATATACAGAGTTAGATGGATTTTTATAAGCAAGAGTGTTTATATAGCTTTTGTATATCTAAGTTAGTTAAAAACAGAGAATAAGTATTTTAGTTTTAGTTTTTTTTTGTTGTACGATAATGTTTTTTTTCTATAGATATAATAATGTTCACTTTGTATATAGTAGATAGTACAAAAATATTAAATGAAAAATGTTAAATATTTCAGTGTTTTTATTCAAAATTAGTAACTTATCCTATAGATTAACAAAAGAGTTCTTATTTCCAAGCAATAAAGTTTATATTTCTTTGTTTTCCAAGTTTTCTGCCAATGCTGCTGTGAGATTGTCCAAGTGCTTTTTATATGAGTTCACCAAAGGTAAGCATCTGGATACCACTAAAATACCAAAATAATTAGCTAAAAAATTAAACAAGGTTTTTATAAACATCATCTCGCTATCACGGTTCATGACAGACAGACAGACAGACGGACAGCGAAGTCTCAGTAATAGGGTCCCGTTTTACTCTTAGAAACCCTAGAAATGACTTGAGACGGGGCAGTAATGTACCTTTGTTTTAAATAAGATAAACATCCCTAGGATAGAAGATCATTAATTTAATTTGAGATTTTCTAAACTGCATTCACAGACTTTGGAAAAAATATAGGTAGGTACAGTCACGAGCTTTAATTTGGGACCCTTTTCCATTAAATGTTGTTAGAACATTCATAATGCAATAAGGTCGAAACTTCAGTATGACGTATGACATACGTTAGAATATTAGCACTAAATAACGTCAGTTTGCCACACGATATTCAACCTTAGGTGGGTCCCAAATTAAAACTCGTGACTGTACCTACAGTCAGCGAAAAAAATGCTAAAAATCTCAATGGAGACCTTTGCCCTGCAGAGATAAGTTGAATAAAACATAAGTATGTAAATATTATCTACTACAAATACATCATCATCATCAACCTATATCAGTCCACTGCTGGACGTAGGTCTCTCCTATATACGCCGCGCCACTGAGCCCGGTCTTCGGCTCTTCTCATCCAGTGTTTGCCAGCTACACTCCGCAGATTGTCGCTCCATCTTTCTCCATCTACAAATATATGTAAATTCTAAATAGGTATGCTATATGAAAGTCCTTAAACGGCCCATAACTTACCAAATATAAAGACTACTTCAGGCACAAAACTGACAAGCCCCGTGACTCCTTCATGCTTGATCCGGTACAGTAGTTCCAAGATTGACACGCACAATCCCATGACAACAAATCCCAGAGTGTAGCACACGTAGATGTTTACTAATAACGCGTTCTCCTGTCGAAGTAAATACTTTTGAATAGATAGATTAGTTTTATTTGCAACAAACATTCAATTTTTCAAACACAACATTCATTCGTTCAAATATTTATTCGTCTATTCTGTCTGACGACCGATGTGGCGGCGGGCGAAGGTCCGCCTGAGATGCGGAGGTTGCGCGTTCGATTCACGTCTTGGAATAAATGTTTGTACGATCTGCAAATATTTATTCCGGGTGTTCTGGGTATTTTTTATGTATAATAAAAAAATATCTATGTAATGCATTGTAGTAAGTATATCAGTCTTCTAGAACCTATAACACAAGCGCTGCTACACTAGCTTGGGGCTAGATGATGTTGTGTGGATTGTCCAGCATTATTTATTTATTATAATTTTTTTTAGAACATGTTTTATTTACCCCCAAACACAAACAACAACAGATAATTATCTGTCTATTTAAAATTTACTTTAACAGTTCTTGTTTGCATCTCATCCCAAGGCAGGAATCGAACCTGCAACCTCCGCGTCGCAGGCGGACCTTCGCCCGCCGCGCCCCTTTAGTCGTTACGTCAATTGTAATGACCTCTACGCCGTAGAGGCGCCTACGCCGTAGAGAGTTGAGTTTGCGTATGAGTACAATCTACTTACGGCCGGTTTCTGGAAACCCAAATCACGATTGATCCTAGTTTGACACATAGTAATTATTAGATTTTTTCGTTGAACATCGTTCGAGAAACCGGCCGTTAGTGTTTATCTATATATTAACACTAGAATCAGTCAATAGCATACAATAACAGAAGCCAGTAGTAGCAGCAAATTTGCCAACTGGAACAGCCCGACCAGCACTGTTCTCATTCTCTCCACATAGTCTTTCATAGGACAGCTCGCGTCGCAAGAGTCTGAAGCCAGGGTGTCGATAGCTGATGCTAGCTGCAACCAATACCAATCAAACAGTTAAATTTTCATAATTTTATATTTTTAAATCAAAGATCTGATCTACTGAACTTGAGAAATCGAATCCGGAATGATGTTATTCGTGAAAAACTAAGGTGTTCGACATAGTTCAAAGGATTAGCAAGCTGAAATGGCAGTGAGCTGGCCATGTTATCCGAAGCTTAAACTTAAAAAGTAGATTCTTTAGGTATGACCAGTCGAATTGGAACTTGGCTATTTAGAAATGTTATCTTGGGTTTATAGGTAAAAATATAAGATTCCAACTGGAAGGTATTTTAAGTTGATCTAACTAGATTATTAGTTTCATACCTTAATCTTATATTTAATCTTACAAGACATAATAAATAAATAAATAACTTTGTAGGTACGGCAGATCGTAATAGATTGAAAGTAGAATGGGCCTTTGCCCAGCACCGGGAAAGACTGGGTTATTAAAGAAAATGGTTGTCTGTAAAGTCGGTTTACTGACGATAGTTGAACGTGACAACGTCAACGAACGGGTTTGTAAGCGGTTCTGCAAAATAATCCGCGCTCTCGCTTGCACTTCATGGAACGCCTCAGAACGCCTCATGAGTCATGTTTTTTCGTGCGTGCAGCCGGTTCTATCGAATTATAAGACGTTGTCACGTCAAAAAAAGTTTAGAACCGATAGCTTACCAAACTCATGATTGATATCAAGGCTATGGTGCTTCTAGGAGGTAAACAGCAACAAGATCCATCATCACACAGCGTTATAGCTATTAGGTTCTCCATTATTCATTATTCATTATACGGAATTAATGAAAAACTAATGAAATAATGTTTTTCGCGGACAGAAACAACTTAGTGACGTATTTCATTGTATTGACTTGTCAAAGTCATTGCTCACACATTGCTCCTTTCTACGCCTTCATTGAACGCGTAAAATTTAGAGTCTCCCTCCATTACCGGTCATTTTTGAACACTCAGATCTCCGTCTTTTTGTTAAAAAATTAGTAAACATAAATCACCATAAACTCCGACATTGCCAAAATCGTGGCAACCCTAGCCTGCGAAAAGCCACTAAGAAAAGAAGAAGTAGAACGCGTAAATAAACCTCGAAATTAGCGCCAAATAATGCACCACTGAAAAAACATGAAAATGGCAACAAAATGAGCCAAGAAAAAATGCAGATTTTTTAAAATCTTTTTAATTTATCGATAATAATGTGTGTTTTCTGGGCATCTAGTCGCGTGACCCGAGGGCTGGTGAGTATCTGGCCCAGCGTATCAGCATTGCTATTCAGCGCGCGGCAATGCAGTCAATATCTTGGGTACGTTTCCGATTGGTACTGATTTGGATCAGTTGAACTATCTGTCGATCGTTTGCAACGGTCTGTAGATAGCTCAACTGTTTCTTATGTATTTTATATGGCAATGTACATTTTCATAATACTGTACAGTCGTAACTTTGTTTGTTAATAAATAAGTATATAAATGTGTGGAATGTTTAGAATTAACTAATCTTTTTATATAATGTGCGTTATTTAATATAGCCTGTAGTTATATAGCTAGCTAAATTTCTGAACATAAAACCTTTTTCAACTTAAGCAAATACTCTGCAATTTAAATCTTTTTATATTATCCACAAACTAAATTATAAAAGTTGACAGTTCTTCTGCCAAGAAATTACTTTTCCAAGATACTCGTAGCAGGGCGAATATCTTAGCTTATTTGAAATGGATGAAGAAATCAAGAAAATTCTGGTCCTAGTGATCTTCTCTATGTTCGTTTTTAGTTGTGATGGACAACTGACGCAAGATAACGCGGATATTGGTAAGTTCAGGCGGCACAGCTCAGTTGGTAGTAGCTCTGCCTTCCATGTTTTTGGGTTCGATTCCCAACCAGAGTAAATGTTTGTGTGATCAACATAAATATTTTGTTCTGTGTATTCTGTGTATTTGTATTCTATGTAAGTATGTATTTATAATATTGTTTTGCGCATCGATTGTTATCATAATATTATCTCACGTCGATAAGATCTTATTTTGCATGATAAGGGTGTGATTTGTGTTAAAAATATATATATTTATACTATAAATATAGATTTTAATTAAGTAATTCAGTATTAATCGTACTGCACACAGATAAAGACGCCGACGACTTCTCATCCTTACTCCCAGAAGACGCTTCCGAAATAACAACACAAAAGACCACGCAGATGATCGAGGAACTAGCTCTGAATGCTGAAAAATCTGCTGATACTAACTCTCTAGAAGACGCTGATGCCTATTACGACTCCATGGCTCATATTCTAGATGATCTCATCGTCTCCGTGAAAGATGAAACCCATGCATACCAATTTCTCAAATCAAAAGGCCTCAGTAGAGTGGTCTCTGCAAACCTCGGTGTTGACCATCCAGAAATGACCACAAAACTGCTAATACTATTAAAAACTTTATTTGATGTCGCTCCTGTGACTACAACTGCGCTGATACCTAAAGGAATAGTGACCAAGCTTCTAGATATATTTGAGGATGAACCGAACTTAGCGTTGAAAGCTCATGCATTAGATGTTTTGTCCAAATGGCTGCCAAACAACCCCGATATCCAAGTCCGAGTGATGAAGCTAAAAGGCCTGGAACCTTTTTACGCACAGATAAATAAACTCGATGTCACCGTCATTCAAACATTGCTAGAACTTTTTAATACTATTATAAAGGAGCATGTTAAAGCGAGAAGTGGAAAGACGCAAGAGTCTAGAAAGAGTGTTTTGTATCAAAAGATTGGTCTTTTGGAAAGAATGAAGACGAACAATGTATGCAATGGTCTGACCAACATATTCCAAATTGTGTGGGCTTATAACTCAAATGGTGAACTTATGAAAGTTGTGCTAGAATTAATGGAAAATACTAAGCCGTTCTGTGAAGATATTTTGAAAGGTAGAACTAAGGCGTTTGCTTTGTTTGAAATGTTATTAAATTATGTCAGAAATGAAGAGAAAAAACTGTATTTTGAGGAAATTGGTTTAAATGCGACTAAGTTTCAGCTTGTTCTTAAAGATTACGTCGATAAAGTGAAAGCTGAAAGAGACGAGTTTTGAATAACTTATGTGTTGAATTGATTTATTAAACAATATATTTATTTTTATACTTATTTTTTTTTATTTGGTTAAATCCTAACAGACGTATTTTTTGTTTTTTTTTATTTGGTGTAGGTACATAAACGAACGAATTTTGTTACTAATGCTTTACAAAGAAAATTAGGTAGGTATACTTTAGCTCTGATAATCAAAAGGAGAATTAAACAGTTTCGGGCGTTTTTTTTTAACAATTTACTTCAGAAAGATATACTTATAAAAACTTTTTGTATACTTACAAGAATATAATTTTATGAAATATCGGGTTTATCCCTTTATCCCTATACCGATCGGATCTTCAGTCTTAAAAAAAATGCATTTAATCACGGCCGGTTTCTCGATCGATGATCAACGAAAAAATCAAATAATTATAATATGTGTCAAACTCGAATCAATCGTGATTTGGGTTTCCAGAAATCGGCCGTTAGACTCTTATGTTAGTTTAGTTCTTATGTTAGGTAGGTACAACGGTACAAGCGTTGCTTTGAAGCTTTTAAAGACTTGATAGCGTTGTGTGAAATGTCCATGAATATTAACATTTATAAGACACGATATGTTGTAATATTCTGTGGTAGTAGTGCCCCTCGGTGGTCTGATGCAAACCGCAATGATTCGATGCCCCACTGAATGGGGTGCCTCAATGGGTCGGTATCAATGCGTTGATTTATTGACCTTGCTTGCGTTTAGGGTCTTATAACATGGCTGCTAGAAATGTAGTATTATAGTCGAATGTTTGCTTGTGAATAAAATAAACTATTTAAAAAAAACTTTGATACCCAAGTACGTAGTGTATTTAAGTGTACCTATTTCAAATTTTACTATATTTAAAAGTTATTTTATTGCTTGCTTCAAAAACAGCAAAGCTAGATTAAAATAATGTGGAAGACATTTTTTTTATTTCTCATTAAATCATACAAGTTCACTTATAATGAGATTACAATCTCATTAATAAGAATCAAAGTCCTGACTGACTGACGGCTGACGTACGAGCCACAGCCCAAACCGCTGGTCCTAGAGACTTGAAATTTGGAAGGCGTGTTCCTGGAGTGACTGTGTGGCGTACTAAGGCAGGAATTTTGGAAATAACGCTCCGGAGCCCTAAAATAAGGCTTTGAAGTTTGTATGCAGAATCTTATCCCGTGAACCGATTGACTTGAAACTTGGTACGCATAATGTTGACGCGAAATAAAATGGATCTGCATTTTTAGATTTTGCAAAATCATCCCCATTTCCCTCAAATTGAGTAAAGTTTGAAATTTCGAGTATATGTATTTTGAGTATAGATGGCGCTGTCTCAGTTGCGTAATCCTAGAACGCGCTATCGGTGCGTTTTGGCAATGCGTTATAAGTCGGTCGGTATTCAGCATATATATATGGAATATATGGAATGGATCCATTTATTAAGTTATTTTTATAAGTTATGTATGGTTGCATACCCGATTACCACTTTGATGACGAATAAATATTTAAAAACAAAATGTTAAATAATCAAGGGGCTCATACAAAAACATAATTTACTTATGGTTTGTTATTAATATAAATAATGTTTCATAAAAAAAAACTTACGACTATACAGTATTTACAAAATACATAAGAAACAGTTGAGCTATCTACAGACCGTTGCAAATAATCTATAGATAGTTCAACTGATCCAAATCAGTACCAATCGGAAGCGTGCCCAAGATACTGGCTGCATTGCCGCGCTGAATAGCAATGCTGATACGCTGGGCCAGATACTCACCAGTCCTCGGGTCACGCGTCGCTTCGACTAGACGCCCAGAAAAAAAACCGGTGGGCCTCGGTACCCCACCGACCTAGAGTCTCGACCCCAAGAGGAGCAAATATGTATGCCCTGTCGAGACCTGCATATTTGCGTCTCTTGAGATCCTCGGCAATATATAAATACTTACTTAATAATATTAAGTTTAAAATTCTTCCGTGGGAAAGGGGACAAGTGTTTTGTAACGTTATTAATCGACGAATTTTAATGAAACTATTATGAGGCGCTCTATGACTTAATTTTACTCTAATGAACGCAATAAAAAGAGGGAAGTTTTCTGTAACGTTATTTATCGACGAAATTCATTGAAAATTGAGACGCACATTAAAGACTTGATTTTACACCAAATATTGCAATTAAAACCAAAAAGAGAGTGTAGGGGAAAAAAAGTAAGTTTTTTTTATATAACGACGATTTCAATCAAGTTTAGAGTCAGAGCGTTTTCACATTATCCGATCCGATATCGGGGTAAGTAAAATGTATGAAATATGTACCTACCTGTCTTTCATATTGTCCGTCCCGATATGCTGGCGGTACCATCGGACGCCCTATCGGATAATGAGATAACGCTCTCAAGCTAAAAGCGTTTCCACACTATCCGATCCGATATCGGTGTCGGACGCTGATCCGATATCGGGGTAAGTAAGATGTATGAAATATGTGTACGAAAATGTACGAAACGCATAAATTGAAAGAGCCCTTAGAGCGTTTTCACATTATCCGATCCGATATCGGGCCGGACATATTTCATACATTTTACTTACCCCGATATCGGATCGGCGTCCGACACCGATATCGGATATCGGAGGTATATATGTCATCTAGGCATTCTTAAGTAATTAAAAAAAAACTGATTGGGTCTTTTTTTAACCTAAGGTAAAGAGTATGGAAATCACCACAATCATGGGTGCCGTGATTACACAACCAAGGAAAACACAGCCACGGAATGTACAGCCCGGAATCGGTGACCATTTTGGCATCCAATTCCGGGCTGTGCATTCCGTGGATGTGTTTTCCATGGTTGTACATTCCCGACACGTGTTGGGAATTTGATGTCAAATGACGTCATAGCATATCCTTCGTTTGCACTTACTCGAATTTTTCGTTTAGCCGATCATGTACAAGTAGCTAACTATGCCACTGTCAAAATATTATTTTTAAACTTATTTTTTTTCACGTGTGATGCGTCACAGTAGGTGCGAGGAGCGAAGCGACGAGCGTTAGTTTGATATGGAAAACCGCGCCAGAACCTACATGCGTTTAACCATTTGCCAGACAACAATGATTGAATTGGATTGTTTTCTTTTCATATTATAATCTGTGCAGTTTATCTTTATCAAAATGGGATAGTAACAATTTAATCTTTGGTTTCATCTAAACGAAGCATAGGCTAGGCTTTCGACCAATCAGAGGTCGCCAATTCCATGGTCGTGTTTTCCACGGCTGTACATTCCGTGGTTGGACATTCCCAACACATGTCGGGAATGCGCAGCCCGGATTTCATGTACATTTTGGCTGCGAATTCCTGGTTGCGTATTCCTGGCTGTGCTTTCCATGGTCGTACATTCCGGGTCGTGCTTTCCATGGTTGTACATTAACCGGACCCTTGCAAAATCATCGGCTATGGCATAGTTATCAAATACTTATAAACAGAACATGCTTACGCTTAGAGGGTTCGCATAGGTACAAAAACATGTTTTTTTTCTTAATCGTTTTCATAGGTATGGTAAGGAACTTATAGCGGGCGAGTCCGAGTCGCACTTGGCCTGATTTATTTACTTACGGTAACGGTAATTTAGTACCTAAGTTTTGATTACTTATGTTTTAGTAGGTTACGTTATTGGGTTTTTAGGGTTCGGTAACCAAAGGGTAAAACTAGATCGTATTACTGAGTGTTTAATTTCTGTCTATTTTAAAGTCTCTAACTATCACGCATAATTAATATTCAAGGGGGCTTATATATAAACGTAAATTTTATTTATTCGATATTGATAAGGGCAACGGGGCATAGATACGGTACGAAAATCTTCGTGCGCACTTGCCCGGTTTTAATAATAAGTACCAATAAGTACTAAGTTTTCCTTCTTGGACTGCACTTTACCGTCAATTTCTTTCATAAGAAGTAATGGTAATGGGTTATCGCAAAATCTCAAATCGTAAAACGGCACGCGGACGAAGTCGCGGCGGGAACAGCTAGTATATAATATATCTTATAACTATTGGTTTGCCTTTTGATGGCGCTATCGTAATTTTTTTTTTTTTTTTTTTTTAAATAGGTAGTATGATAAGGTTATCCTACCTATTTATTTGTTATAAAATATAATATGATTGCGCACGATCATTACCGCGTACAAATCCCGCACCATGGGTGGCCGCCATTTTATATTTATTTCCCTCCTTCCGCGGGAAGTGACATCATTAGCAGAATAATAAAATGTCAACACTTTGTGGTTAGAAATTATCTTTGAATTTATAAAGTCGATAAATCAATCTTTGGGATACTTATTATTTTTTTATTATTAAGTACTTGATTGTCAATGTCCGGCGAGATGGAGTGACGATCTGCGGAATGTAGCTGGCAAACACTGGATGAGAAGAGCCGAAGACCGGGCTCAGTGGCGCGTCTGCAGAGAGACCTACGTCCAGCAGTGGACTGCTATATGTTGATGCTGATGATAATTGTCAATAACCTAAGTAAATCAATTTGCCTAAATCTGTAGCGAACCAAGTTCTGTTGTGAGCTAAAGGACCCACAAACAATGACTTTTTGTTGGTTTCGAATAAAATTGCAAGCATTTTTCGAAAAATTCGCGTGGGAGTATAACCAAGGTGTAAAAATCAATATGAAAGGTCGACTAAACAAATATAAAATATCGAATCAAATCGATCATGTTTAAAAAAGTAATTCTCTGTCAAACGTCATGCCAACCTGCCGGAACGAATCTGCGCAAGAGCACTTGCGTGAGAATTCAAAAAAGAATTAAATTGTAACATTTTTTTTCGTTTATGAATGAGCATTGTAATGACCAACGTAAATAATCCTATTTGTATTGTTAGCATCTTTGGTTGTTCAATTGAAGTCGATATGGACGGTAACCATAATCTCTACATTTTTAGGACAGATGTTTTACACATTTTATATATTTTTTTTAACCTATATCGCACTGCTGGGCAAAGCTCTCCACTTAGCCCGATCTTTGGCGATATTCCACCCATATTTTTCTTGGACGTCCAAATCATCTTCCCAACGTCTTTTCGGCCATATAAGTAGGAAAAATGCATTTCAGTTACCTAACTTTAATGTCTCATACATTATACGTATTATTCGTAGCATTTAAGCATGTAATCAATAGTGAAAGATTTCAACGCGTGCGCCGTAGCTCTGTAAACTATCTTCCGTAGCACTGTCTAAAGTTCTTATAAAAAAAAAGGAAATTGAGAAGTTTTGTAAGAAAGATCATATAAAAAACAATAGGAGCCAGGCCGTAAGTTTTTTGCCCGTTCTATTAATTTTTATTATATTAGTCAAATAGGACTTGAGTATGAGGTTATAGTATCTTCATAAAATAAATAAATATTCACGGACAATTCACACATCACATTCTAGCCCCAAACTAAGCAAAGCTTGTACTATGGGAATTGTATTATTGTAAAATGTCTTGCTTTTGAAAATCCCATGGTCACCATTAGTTCAGGTAGCGGTTACAATAGCTATGCGCAGGCGTGAGCACCTGATCAGGTTCCCATGAGTGGACCATCCAGAATCTACAACCGTTTAACTCTAATTTATTACTTTACTATTCTATAGCTTTATGAAAGCTCTTATCTGAAAAAAAACAACAAATATAATATTACCCATATACATAACTTTATTATTTTTTCGAATACATTTTCATGTAAGTACTTATATCTATATCTAAGTATTTTCATGATACACAAGAAACAGTGAACGAAAGTCAGTAAATAAATCGTTGCTTACGGTCTATTAAAAAAATATAAATCTTCTATCAGCAATCTAATTCTCATAGTAAAAGTTTTGTTCAGTTTGAAAAGTTTAAAAATATTAAATTAAAATATTAAATTTTTAGATTTTTTTGGCAGTCTAGTCGTAAAAAATACTTATACATCAACGTCAGCTCGATAACTCGGTAACTGATACGATACGATTGAGCTATCTACATACCGTTGCAAAGGATCTATAGATAGCTCAACTGGTCCAAGTCAGTAGCAATCGTCGCGTATCCAAGATACTGGCTGCATTGCCGCGCTGAATAGCAATGCTGATACGCTGAGCCGGATACGCACCAGCCCTCGGGTCACACGTCGCTGCGACTAGACGCCCAGAAATAAAATAGTTTTGTCTTTTTAAAATTGTTCTCAATATTCCGAGCAAAACGTAAGCTACAGATATTCAACAGGCTTCAACTAAATCTTTCCATTCACAAACAAGAAATGTTTACACTGTCCCGTCATTAATATCGTTCTTTTGTCCTAAAGCATCCCATTCACGAGCCACCTGCTACCAAACGCTGCTTTTTACTACCATTTTTTCTTAAACCAAAGTGTTAGATCGGACTATAAATTATCTATTGAAATAATCTGTTAGAATTGTAGGCGGGTTTTGTTCAAAATAAATCCATATTTGTCCAAAGACTTTGAGTTTTTATTCGATCTTCGGATCAAAGTGTTGACCATTTTTTGAAATAATCTATTAGGATAGTAGGCGGGTTTTGGTAAAAATAATCCGAGTCCAAAGAATTATGAGTTTTATTTGATCTTTGGGTTAGTATTGACCATTTTTTAAGCTCTACTTTTGGCGTCTTTTATCGTGAGAACGAATAAAGTTTTGAGCATCTGAAATAATAATAAAGAATTCATATTTCACATACCTACATGCTTTTAACATAAATGTTAATCTTCTATACTTGTACCTACTGTCTCTCCATCCAAAGGTTGCCTGAAAGATATCAACAACGATAAGGCCGTCGTACCATATTGTTTACCGCATAGTCTCTAGTTTATTGTTCATCTTCAAGTTCATTCATTCATTCATTCTTCAACTGAACTATAATGCTTATCAAAAAGAATCAACTCAAACTCTTTTTTGTTTCGTAAATCACAAAGATCATTATGAATCACCTTATAGACTAGGTGACAGATAGCTTCATTTATTGCAAGATGTTGGTTACAATTAACCGAACATGACGCCGCTAAATACATAAATAAATAAATCACATGCTAATCAAATTATTATGATTCTAAGTGCCAGATATATTTTGGTTTTGGTTGCTCAGATTACTTTGTAAGATCAAGAATAAAAAGTTTAATTGTGTCAGTATGTCCCATCATAAATTACCTTAATTCATACGGAAGTGAAGATCTATTTAGAGTTGAAGACCTCACGCTGTGTAAACGACAACATCTTATTCTGTCAGTAATTGCCGAAATTTCTTTTTTTTTTAATTTCTGCGGGGTCTACGGAGGGACTTTCGAGTTGTGCATTTTGAACAAATAGTTCTATTTAGGGCAACTCGTGGGAAAGTGTCTAATTTGGTGCAAATATTGTATTATGTAGATTTAATGGGTTCTAGTAAAATTGTAATGGATCTTATAAATAAATTATTTTTGCAAATTCTCTACCTTTGATATTTCATTTAATATCTATTAGCTACCATGTTTGTTATCATGTTTTCATTGTAGGTTTGGGTCTAGATAGTATTTTTGGAAATGTCATTAAAATCCTACTAATATTTTAAATGCGAAAGTTTGTAAGGGTGGATGGATGGATGTTTGTTACTCTCTCACGCAAATATCTACAACTGAATGGATTTTAATGAAACTTTACAATAATTTAGTTTATAGGTAGGTACATCAGAATAACACAAAGGCTACTTATAATTTATATAAATATTGTTTGAATTAACTTAAACATAACGATAATAATAAGTCGCGGGTATCATCTATTATTCAATAATGTCCCAAAATAATATTAAATATTTAGAAAACAAATAACAAGAGTTTACTTTCTTCGATACCAAATAAATAATTTCGTAATACAGATAAATACCTTTTTATTGTTAATTTCTGACAGTTGAGACCCATCTAATTATTAAGCAATTTGAATTTCTCAAAACTCCATTTTACGTCCAAGTGTTCGTTTTTTTTAACGGACGCTATAGTCATAACAGTAGCAAACAAATTCGATTTATCTATTGTTGTATCAAAGACCGGAAGTTGACACTACATTTTTTTTTCATTCTACTTGCACAATTGATTTTACTAGAATCGAATCGAATGATGGATCGATTTTATAAGGGTTTTAGTAGGCCATTCTTGATACCTTCGATTATAAAGCTTTTGAGAGTAGGCTTTTTGCAATCTCTAGCGATATTTGTAGAAGGATCATACAAAAAAGGTACCAGGCCGTATGATTCTTGCCCGTTTTCTAGGCTACGTAGAACTGGCCCCTACAATCAACTAGTAGGTACATAAGGCTGTTTTAAATGATCCGCGTGATTTTACTGAATAAGTTAGAAATTCATTTATTAAGTACTATGACTGGCTTTATCACTAGCTGATCCGTGCCCACTTCGTTGGGCATATTTCGACCGTTTTTTCTCCGATTCACTTTGCAAAACGGACTATCACGTAAAAGCCTTATTATTTTTCGGTTTTGTATATAACCTATGCCAATCAGCAATAATGTGGCTTTCTATTGGTGAATTTTTAAAATAGGTTCAATAGATCCTGAGATTACCCCTTACAGTTTAACAAACACACAAACTTTACTTCTTTATAATATTAGTATAGAAGATAGATAACAATATGAAGATTTCCGTTTTTCTTTACCTTTTAGTTTGAGAAGTAGCATGTCTGTAGTTGCGCCGGCGCCTATTTTTAAAACAAGTATATAGCAATGCTTACATCAATGCTTGGCGGCAGGAATAGGTACGGTGGTTGTACTTCTTCGAGCAAGATTTGATATGCGGCTCCAATAAAAGAAATATTTAAAAAAAAGATAAGAAGACTTTAGATATAAGCTTCAATAAAAAATTAATAAAAAAAAAGATTTGAAGACCTACTTGGATATATTGCATTTAAAAAAGTTTTCTCAACTTTCATTTGATGTTATTGAGTTTCAGGAGTATGAATACCTAAATAGATACATCGCTGATCCTGATTCATATTATTTATTTTAACAAATTTTAAAAATAAAAATAGTTTGTCCTAAATAGTTTGATCTCTGCAAATGAATATAAAAAATTAATGAAACGGATGAAGGTTCTAATAAAATCAAATAAGTTTTTAAAATTGTTTTTATTTCTATAAATTCTGTAAAAATATAACTCTATACGCTATGATTTCTTAAATCTACTTAAACCCAAACTCCGTAGTCTTTTTTTACAAACTAATGAAAATATTCTTTATATATTTACAGTTTAGAAACAAATGTAGGAACGTTACTAAACATACAATCCCCACATCTTATAAAAAGTTAGCGTTGACTTCAAGTCTTCATTACGTATGTTCTACTTCAAGTTTGCGCTAACTTTTTATAACATAGATCGAAAGTCTTTACTATTAACAAAAAATGTTTTTTTTTTATAAGAAGGATCATATAAAAAACGGTAGGAACCAGGCCGTAAGTTTCTCTCTTCTAGGCTCTGGTCGAGTGAAACTGGCACCTAGAATCACCTAGTATGTAAGACGATTCTAAATTATCCTTGTGATTTTATTGAATAAAGAATTTTATGACTTTACTTTAAAAAAAAATAGCAATTATTTTAGTTAACATTTTCACACCCAAAAAATCATCATTTGCTCTATTCAGTTTTCAGTATCCGTAAAGGTATGGAAAACTGCCAACATGAGGCATCGCAGAAAGCGGCACAAAAACGGGCATCATCCTTTCAGCGCTGATAAAGTGCGTTCGTGTATGCTTCTTCAAATGATCCCGCCGCCCAAACTTCTTCCCACAAGTCTGACATGGGTACGGCCTAACCCCGGAATGGATTCTTTTATGTCGGGTCAGTTCTTCATTCCTAGTAAAAGTCTTGCCACAGTTTTTCTCATCACATTTGTAGGGTCGTTCTCCAGTGTGAATACGTATATGACCTTTCAGTTGCCCATTGTTGGAGAATCCTACTTGACAATGAGGGCATTTGTACTTCTTCGGACGCTGTTTTCTAGCGTTGATTAGTTTCGCTTCGTTCTCTTGCTGAAGGATTCTAGCGTACTCCAGTTCCATAGCGTAGCCTTGTGCGAGAGATTCGAGGAGGAGCGGGTCTGTTGGAGGCACGCCTAATGCTTGAGCTATATCCGACGTTGGTAGGTATTCAGGCACGTATCCAGAGTATATAGGAGGTAGTAGTGGAGAAGGCTCATTGTAAGCTGGTTTTTCATTTACTTGATGCTTCTTTGTTTTCTCATCATACTTTGCTTCAGTTGGCAGGAGTCGGTCGCAGCATTCAGTCAAACTAGCTACAGGTGAGTCTGTTTCAATATCGATTGGTTTTCTGTCTTCGTCTGCTGTAGAGGAGACGGTCGCGTCTTGATGCTGATTTGTATCGGTCTTCTTGAACGTTCCACGAATTTTCCGAAGGCGGTTTTCTCTCTTATCTGCTTCCAACCTTTTCTTCTTAGCTTTCAACTCCACATCAACTGTGGTTTTCTCACTGATTGTACATTCTTCAGGTTTTTTCGCATCACTCACATCCCAAGGCCTGAAAATCCTTGAGTAACTTGAAGGGAACATTTTAGGGGATGTATCCACACGCGTCTTTAGATGTCGACTGAGACCCTTTCGCATTTTAACAACTTTTATATACATTCGTTTAACAATAAATTTAATAAAAGCGTTTCGAGCAGAGGGACTTTGAATGGACGAAAGAGACGAAATATTTTTCAATTGTTGCACACTTTAGTTTGGGTCGACTTTTTTTGTTTATCTGAGGATTCGTTCCGCGTCGTTTTGAGCTTTAGCTGGGGATACTTAGCGTTTGTTTTTGTTTGATTTTTGATGGGTGTTGGGTCGTTTTTGTATTTGATGGTGTCATAGTGTCTGAGATAGGGGTGTATATTGTTATTTATGTTGATTTTTGTGCGCGGTCGAGGGGCGGGCCCGGGGGCAGAGCGATTCGCTCGAGTGGCCGCTGCTGCAGCTGCAAACTTATTTGTTTTAATGGTCTTCGTTATTGTTGCGGTTCTAAAACGATTTATGTTACATAGACATGCATGGGGGTATGTAATAAATGCTGCTTTATGGGAGACTTCACAATTTTATTCGATGACTAATGTAAGGGAAGTGAAATTAATTTTATTTATGATTGAGAGTGCGACTAGGTTTCTGTTAACACATGAACTTGTATAAGAGCAATTTACTTGTTTCAGTAATAACAACGCGCTAGAGAGGTCTAGGCATAGGTAGGTACAAGTAGGTAACAAGTAAGCGTTAAAAAGTCAAAAATTTCTTTATTCAATAAAATCACAAGGATCATTTAGAATCGTCTTACATACTAGGTGATTCTAGGTGCCAGTTCGACGCGCCAGAGCCTAGAAGAACTAGCATGAAACTTACGTGTTTCTTATGTAGGTATAGTTATAGACTATATTCTTAAAATAATAGAATTTATTCTTAAAAATATGATAAACAAAAATTGAGATACAATCTTGTCAACCCCATCAATCAATATAACAAATAACACCAAAATCCTCGTTTTTGGATAAAACGCCACAAAATGGATCAATCTAAACAAATCAAGTTATTTTGTTCAATACAATGCTCTTGATTGTGAGCTTTTCATGTATTTTTGAACGAAATCCGAATTCAGAAAACGGTGGAATGATAAAATTGGCGCGAAGTGATCGATCACCGTTGCTTTATGAATAAAATGATAAAATGGTGGCTGATTAGGTGGATTATTTTGAAGATTAAAAAAAAACAGCACAGTTAATAAAAAAAACTCTATGGTAGCCTCTCAAGTATAGGTAACCTGTCTAAGGTAAGTTAAAAAAAATCTATGATTTCTTTTCAAAACCCAAATAGGTAGAAGAAGAAGTTTTTCTACAAGAAGTTTTCCTTTCCGCCTTTGACAGGCGTCATAGCTCAGTTTGTAGTAGCTCTGGCTTCCATGCTTTGGGTCCTGGGTTCGATTCCCACCCAGAGCAAATGTTTGTGTGATGAACATAAATATTTGTTCTGTGTCTGGGTGTTTCTATGATATCCATTTACAAAAAAAAATGTGTATATGTATAAGTACTCTGCAGTCTAGTTCCACTAGTACCTACAAGATTTGCGCTTAGTTTGGGATTAGAGTGTGATGTGTGAATTGTTCGTGTATGTATGTGTGTAAATGATTTTTGTGATTCTACAGCATAAAGTTAAATAGACTATGACTTCTAAAAATATAATCTATACTAATATTATAAAGATTCTTAAAAAAATCACATCGATCAAAGGAATCTTTACGAGCCCGCTCAGTTTCATAGGCGCGACTTAGATATACCTCCAAACAAAGTTACACAGAAATCGTGTCACTTTTTGACGAATCGATTGCTTACTCTAAAGATTCTTGTACAAAATTAAAATGAAAAAATATCTACAGATTTATATGGTCAACGACTGTTAGCCTTTCATTCCGTGGGTCGTTGGGTTCGATCCTCGAGAGCAAACGTTTTGTATTTGTTGTTATAGCGGTACAGAAATACATAATTTATGAAAATTTTCTATATATATATATATATCTATCACGATTCATGAAATTTTGTAAATATTGTAATACTTAGTCGTAAGTTTGTTTGTGAATAAAAGTTATAGTTAATCGTATATGTAATGTATTGTATTAAGTATGTCAGTCTTCTAGCACCCATAACACAAGTTGTGATTTAATTTATTTAACATTTGCTTCTAACTTAGAATCACCTAGTATGTAAGACGATTCTAAATGATCCTTGTGATTTTACTGAATAAATTAGTTTTGACTTTGACTTTGACTTAAATAAAGCTTGGTTTGTAACCAAAATAAGATCTCTACGTATTTTAAATCTCTACAACTCATTCAAAATCGAATAAAAACACAATTCATTCACAATAACCCAACAATACTGATACGCCATGATACCTTGATTTCTTTATAAAAATAATATAAATCTCTTCCATAAATGCACAATATAATATCCTTTTAGTAAAATTGGTGCTAAGCGTGACAACATCTTCATAGTAACTTAGTATTTTTTTATAGTGAAGTATTATTGTGGCTTCAATTATCATGGTTGTCGTAAAATTGTGCAAGTTTGTGAATGACATGGCGTGCAGAGATAGTTTATACAGGATGCTTTAATATACCTTATTCGTAGAGTTATTAGGTAGTGTTATATTTAATCACAAACAAACTTACGACTATACAGTATTCACAAAATGTACATTGGCATATAATATACCTTAATATAATATGCTTATATAATATACTTAATATAATATACGTACCTAGTTGTTAATAACTGTAACTTTTGTTAATTGCAAATGCTAATATGATTGATTAATTATTATTTCAACAAAAACGAAATAAATTACAGCTAATAATAGTCTTTATCTCGATTTGAACCTACTCTGGCCAAGGTACAACATACACTGTCCAAGGTACATCTGGTTTGTTGTACTTTGGACAGTTTTCACTTTTTTTTCAAATTGCTAGATGTTCCAGGTTTTTGGGAAAATACATAGTTTTATGAATGAATTAGGTACATAACTAGTTTTTTACTTTTTTAAATACCCGGAAAGGGCCATATTTTTGTAGTTTTCAAAAACCTACGAACATGATTGTGTTAAATACTAGCAGTAGGTAACTTAAGTAACTTCATATACATATTTCTAAATTCTTTAATTTTTACAATGATTGAGAATTTTCATTAAAAATCTTTGTTTATTCGGACGGGGAAATGAGGATAGAAATTTTCGATTATTTATTTTTTGATAGTATATTTCAAACTTTTAAGTATAATTTAGCAAAAGGAACATCCTGTACCATTCGCGATTTCCTGTGTGGTCCGAAGTGTAGCGAAACCTCAAATCTAACGATAGAACAAAAAGAGCTATAAATTTCAAGTGTGTCCACCGCCTTATTGTGAATATCTCTAGTCTCCATTCATAAAGTCGTAGACACACTGACGCCGTTTTTTTACTTTTAATTCATACTAGGAGCATCTACTATCGTTTTCTTCGAAATGTTACAAAATTTAACGTATCTCGTGAATATTTAGTTGAGGTTAAGAGATATTTTGATATGATTACTATGTATTGTAAAGATTTTATGATGCAAGTAAGTACATATTTTGTATTTACAAAAAAAATATTTCACAATCTTATACTCACAAGCTTTTATTTTATCAACCGACTTCAAAAAGGATGATCTTAATTCGACTGTAGATATGTAGACAGGTATGTTACGCGATTACTTCGCCAATTGTAAACCGATTTTGACCATTTTTTTTGTTTGGTAGATCATAATTCAGTACCGTTTTAGTTATTTAAAAAAAAGTTTGATATTATTACGATTGAAGTCGGTTTTACTCATTTTTGTGATAATATAATTAATTATTTGATTCTTTGGTTTTATTAAGTTTTTGGTAGCAGACATTAAACATCGCCATAAAGTAACCCTATCAAACTATCTAATTTAATTAAAAATGCTCAGCCAACCGCACCGCAAATCTAACAGAGTGTTGCGATAAAAAAACTGATTCCCCAAAATCACCACAAGCGGGAATCGAACCCCCTAATGGTATTTACACGAGGGTCAAACAGGGTGGAGTTTGCACCCCTATGCGGTGACGTAGGGTTATAAGATTAATATTATTATTTGGATTTACGGCTTAAGTTAAATGAAACACTAATATTTCTAATTTTAACTAGGTTTTCTTTCTGACAAAAATGAAAATTGATTTTATATAATTACTATGACATTTATTACTTTTGATGGATACCTATAATTATAATACAATGTTGACATAATTTTATACATTTGCATACTTAGACAAAGACATAGCTGGACATATTCTTAATAATTATCATCTTATACTCCTATGTTCTGCAAAATAAATGATTTGATTTTATATTTTTATTGGAAAAACTAATAACAGTACTGTAACGACAAAAATCTAAGCATAATCCAATTTATTTATTTATTTACACTTTATAGTTGAACTTTAAATTTGAAATATCATAAGATCTAGCCAGTAGCTCTACCATGAGTTTTTACTATACTATATTTACTATACTCGGTAGCGTCTGTAGTTAAAAAAAATGTATGAAGATTTGTACAGCGCCTCTAGCGGATCGTTGGGTACTAAAATTCGTCATACTAACATTGACGTAACTACTGTAGTAAAGTCAGGCGATTTTACTGTGACAAATCATGGTAGAGGTACAGGATTCCTATAACATGCCTATAAAGGTTGAGCTATGTCTATGTCGGTTTGCCTATTAAGGTTACGATATAAAGCTCGTATTGTCGGCGACAAATCATCGCATTGCCGAGCCGCGGCGATGGACAAAACCGGTCGTGCACAAAGCGGGCTGCGGGGAACTACGAGGTGACTTCAGCGCCTGCCCGCGCCGGCCCACCACTCTCCACAATACCGCGGCACCGAACAAACACGCGTTCTTATTTGCCCAATATAGTACCAGTAGTTATACAGTCCACTAATCTTTTATTTCAATCCAACTGAGATATCCCAACATATGGTCCTTCATCACCAAAAAGGACAATTAACGACGTCTTGAGGTTTAATCGGACTTCGCTGCGGAACTGGAATTTGACGCGTCATACGCGCCATTACGCGTTGACGTTGGAAGAGGTCAAAAGGACATCTGAAGGGCGAACTAACCGTCTCATCACCAAGGATAAGGATAAAGACATCTTGTGAGTTCGTTCCTATTTATTCCTTTCTTATTCCCTCTTCTCTTAAATGTCAAAATTTCCAGCCTTAATTCTAAATTCATTTTTAAATTTAACTTCAACTTGAGTCAGTGCTTTTATACATTTATTTTACGTTTTTACAACATTCATTGATAATTTTTGCCGTAATCTCATTTTTATAGCCATAATTAGTCTTCATTCAAAGTGCAAAGCTTTGTTTGCTAATTGCCGTCATAAAACTCGAGCGTTCAAGGTCAATTGCATGAATCAGCAATTCTTTACAATCGCATACGCACAGCTGTTGAGCTTACCTATTTCTATCGTAGATATATAGTGCATTTCTTATCTTTATTGCCTTGCTGGTCTTTGTATTTCGAGTCATTGCACTTTTATAATCTTACGTAAATCTTTTTAAAATCAGCTGTTGCTCTTTTTGTGCTTGCAAATACATTAAATAATCATGTCGGAACTTAAAACTTTAATTAAAAAACGCTCAGCTATAAAATCTAAACTTACTATCTTTGGCAATCATTTAAAAATCGTAAAAAGCTCTAAATCATTAACCGAGTTGCAAATCATTGACTTGGAGTGTCGCTTACAAAAATTCGAGCCCTTATACGAGGAATTTGACGCGTTACAGACTGAGATCGAGGTTCTATCTGACGAGTCACCAACCGGCGAAGTTCAAACTGAACGGGAGCAGTTCGACACCGAGTACTACACGTCGGTATCCATTGCAAAGAGCCTGCTTCCAGCTAGAGGAAGGACCCGGGAAGGGTCTGCATTGAGCTTCAGTGACGCAGAATCAGGTGGGCAAGTGAGAAACTTAGTTAGGCTACCTAAAATTGACCTTCCTCATTTCAGCGGTGGCTATCAAAACTGGCTTGAATTTAAAGACACATTTCTATCTCTAATTCATAATAGTGATTGCATAGATAACATAAACAAGTTTCATTATCTTCGGGCTTCTCTTCAAGGAAGTGCCGCTCTGATTATTAAAAACATCGTTTTTAAAAGTGATAATTACATAACTGCGTGGGAATTACTTTGTGAGAGATTCGATAATAGTCGCTTACTAGTTAATAACCACCTACAGGCTTTGTTCAACGTGGATTCTATCCGCTCAGAATCATGTAAGTCGATTAGGTACCTTATTGACGTGACTAACAAAAACATTAGGGCTCTCACATCTTTAAAAGAACCCACCGAACACTGGGACACGCTTATCATTTATATGATGTCTACTAAACTTGATAGTGTGACTTGTCGTGAGTGGGAAGAGCATAGGAATTCATTAAATTCATCCCCCACCCTAGCACAATTTATAACATTTTTAAATAACAGGGCCGACTTATTAGAAACCTTAGATGAAAATAAAAACACAAAATTAAAAACGGAATCCTACAAAACAAAAAGCTTAGTCATTAGTAATAGCACTGATAATAATTCACAAAAAACTTTTAATCGTAGATCATGTCCATTATGTAATGATGAGTCACATCAGCTGTTTCATTGTGAATCGTTTCGAAGCCTACCGCTTGAGTCTCGTAATTTAAAAGTAAAAGAGTTTAACGTTTGCTTGAATTGCTTGCGTTTTGGCCATACAGCAAAGAAATGTTTTTTGTCACATTGCAGATATTGCAAAGAAAAACATAACACTCTTTTGCACGTAGACAAATCTTCGTCTTCCACTTCTCGTGATTCTTCTTCTTCGTTGTCCGAAGGCATTGTTCTGACAACTGATGAAATACAGGTTACTACTCCGATGCGTGTTTTCCTTTCCACAGCGTTGGTGAGAGTGGTCGACAGCAAGGGCAACAAGCACACCGCCAGAGCGATACTGGACAACGGTAGTGGCATTAACATCGCTTCCGACGCTTTATGCAGTAAGCTGGGTTTGCCGAGGCGGAACGTGAGCTCCACGGTATCAGGTTTTCACAATCATGTATCCCATAGTACACAGTCTTGCAATCTCACTATTGAGTCTTTAAATAGTGACTATAGGACCAACGTAGATTGTCATATTTTCACAAATGTAACTGCAGCTGTTCCGATTACATATATAGACACAAAAAACATACATATCCCACCAGGCTTGAGTTTGTCTGACCCGTCTTACAATATTCCATCTAAGGTGGATCTTCTTCTCGGGGCAGATACCTTCTGGGATGTACTAGGTAGTCAAAAAATTAGCCTAGGCAAACATTTACCTGAGTTGCGTAATTCAGAGTTAGGGTGGATAGTCACTGGACATATCCCTAATCCTAAAGGTACATACAGCCAATAATTATACAATAATGGTCTTGAGATAAAAACATTTCTTCAGAGGTTTCAGATCTCTGGTCTTAATTCGCTAACACTTTGCCCTGTCTTAATGAGTTATTAATTAGGTGGGTTCTTAGTGACCTTTGTGTAAAAGTCAAAATCCATGTATTCACAGATGCCTCAGAAAGTGCGTATGGAGCATGCGTCTACATCAGGTCTGTGTGTAGCTCGGGGGTCGTTCGTGTTCAGCTCCTTATATCTAAAAACAAAGTAGCACCAATCAAACCTACTACTATTCCTCGTCTTGAGTTATGCGGGGCATTATTAGGTGCAAGACTGTGTACTAAGGTACTTAGTTCACTAACATTAAAAATAAACATGTGTCGATTCTGGTGCGATTCCACGATCGTCTTAGGGTGGTTGTCCACTCCTTCAAATCAACTTAATCCTTTTGTACGTAACCGTGTAAATGAGATCCAGGAAAGCACCAGCGGTCACACGTGGAGCTACGTTCCGTCCAAGGAGAACCCGGCAGATCTTGTTTCTCGCGGGGTGAAGGCTGATGTTATCAGCGAGGCCTCGTTATGGTGGTCTGGTCCGTCTTTCTTGCTCGAGTCAGAGCAATGCTGGCCTAAAATGCCTAATGAATCCCAGAAACAGGACCTACCGGATCTCAATTCATGTCTTATCTTAAATAATAATAATACAAGCGAGAACGATGACTCTAAACTATTATTTACAAAACTTATAACTAAATATTCTAAATTTACACATTTACAACGAGTTATAGCTTATATACAAAGGTGTATTTACAATTGCAAAAATATAAACATTAAAAAATACAAAGGTCATCTTTCTTGTGAAGAATTACAAAATTCATATAATTTTATCTTGCATACTGCTCAATTGGAAATGTTTCCTGATGAATCCTAAAATCAGGTAACTCTTTGTCCAAGAAAAACCGATTAATATCATTGACCCCTTTCATCGATCCCAATGATATCTTGAGAGTTGGTGGCAGACTTGATAATTCTCCTTATAGCTACGACATTAAGCATCCTATATTGCTTTGTAGTAAACATCATTTAACTAAAATAATATTTCTTATGTATCACATTAAACTTATTCATGCTGGACCGCAGCTGTTATTATGTAACATTCGTCAAACTTATTGGCCTTTAGGAGGCAGAAACTTATCTAAATCTATAACAAAAGGTTGTATAAAATGTTTTAGATTCAAAGCCAGTAATGTTCAACCTATAATGGGACAGTTACCCGAATCCAGAACTACACTGGAATTCCCTTTTTTACACTGTTCAGTGGACTATGCAGGGCCAGTTATGATAGCTAACCGTAAAGGTCGAGGTTGCCAGCTAATTAAATCTTACTTGTGCATTTTTGTCTGCTTAGCTACAAAAGCCGTGCACCTGGAGCTCGTTACAGACCTTACCAAAGAGGGATACATGGCCGCTCTAAACCGGTTTGTGGCTCGGCGAGGGAAGCCTCAAAGTATTACCTCCGATAACGGAACTAATTTTGTAGGCACTTGTAATGAATTAGATCGCTTTTTACAAGATACTCAATCTCAAGTAAGTTCCGCAGGCGCTCAAGAAGGTATTGACTTCCTCTTCATTCCGAGCTACACCCCTCACTTTAATGGTATGACTGAGTCCGCCGTCCGTTCCACTAAATTTCATCTTAGAAGGCTTCTTAAACTGACTAATTTCACGTATGAAGAAATGCATACTTGCTTGACTCAAATTGAAGCTATACTTAATTCACGTCCTATCACTGCCTTAAATTCTGACCCGTCCGATTTGACACCCCTTACTCCCGCTCACTTCCTTATAGGGCGATCACTTGTGTCTGTTCCGCATCCTCAGGTGACAGAGAGAATAACGAGCCTTGAGAGATACAAACGAATTGAATACATCAAACAACATTTTTGGACTCGATTCTCCGACGAATATGTCACCACCCTGCAACAGAAGACGAAGTGGCCCACTACATCGAGCGAACTCAAATTGGGTTCCTTAGTCCTCATACGCGACAAAGCGTTACCCCCACTACGTTGGGCCTTAGGACGCTGCGTGGCCGTTTACCCAGGAACTCGGGATCAAGTCACCCGAGTAGCTGACTTGAGGATCAAAGGAGGAGCCATCATTCGAAGGGCCTTTAATAATATTTGTCCCCTTCCAGAATCAACTTGTTGAACCAGCAGTCTACCTACGTCTACCTACTCCTACCTACTTCAACCCGGGGAGTATGTCGGCGACAAATCATCGCATTGCCGAGCCGCGGCGATGGACAAAACCGGTCGTGCACAAAGCGGGCTGCGGGGAACTACGAGGTGACTTCAGCGCCTGCCCGCGCCGGCCCACCACTCTCCACAATACCGCGGCACCGAACAAACACGCGTTCTTATTTGCCCAATATAGTACCAGTAGTTATACAGTCCACTAATCTTTTATTTCAATCCAACTGAGATATCCCAACACGTATTATTTCATTTATTTCAGAATCACGAAGTAAAGAAGTCGGTGATCAATCTCTATTATGTTTTATTAATTTTATGAAAGGGTTTGAGATCATGTTGATGGATCATCAGTTTTGACAGGTAAGGGAGAACGCACACCAACGACAAAACGTCTTTCAAAGTCACGCGACTTGAAGTGAACTATAAATAAATAAATAATGCTGGACAATCCACTCAACATCATCTAGCTCCAAGCTAAGAGCTTGTATTATGGGTACTAGAAGACTGACATACTTAATACAATACACTACATAGAAAGATATTTTTATTATACATATAAAATACCCATAACACCCGAAATAAATATTTGCAGATCGTATGAACATTTATCCCAAGGCGGGAATCGAACCCGCAACCTTCCGCGTCGCAGGCGAACCTTCGCCCGCCGCGCCGCATATCGGTCGTCGCAATTAAAGCAAAAGAAGCTATAGTGACTCTTAAAATAACCTTATTTGATTTGATTAATTTATTTTAGTCTATTTCATTTATAAATCAGTTGAACTTATAATTTACTTGTTAATTAAAGTAAATTTGCTTAAGGTTTAAAGCAAATAACTTGAACAAAGCGGTATTTGTCTCAGTTTTCGGGTTAATCAATATTGACTTGTAATTTAAGTTTCACAGTCTTCAAGGTTATTATAACTTGAGCTTTAAACTTAAAGTTAGCCAAACCTCCTTTAAATTATTTGCCTTTTGACTGTATAAACCTTTATAGCGAGTAAAAGGATGGTTGTCTGAAATAAATCGCTTTTTGTGATAAAACCGCCTATTGTTAAGGCTAATATTATTTTAAACTCCAAGTGTTTATTTATTAGTGTTGATTTATTTGAAGAGTTTTTTTAAGGTCTTGGGATAAGTTTTATGGAGTCCAAGTACATATCATTATTAGGGTTAAATCCTAATATTCTGCTGTGTTTGTCTATCTGTCCGTCTGTCAACCGTACCTCTACCATGAGTTGTTACAGTAAAATCGCCTGACTTTACTACAGTAGTTACGTCAATATTAGTATTACGAATTTTAGTACTCAACTATCCGCTAGAGGCGCTGTACAAATCTTCATACATTTTTTTAACTACAGACGCTAGCGAGTATAGTATATACTTATAGTACCTATAGTAAAAACTCATGGTAGAGCTACAGGCTGTATCTCATGAACCGCGATAGTTAGGGAGTTAATTTTCACTGATTGTTTATTTCTGTTGCCGACAAAAATCAAAATTCATAAAATAAATATTTTCAGAACAGTGTACTGAATCCTTTAAACAGAATCCTTCGTGCGCGAGTCTGACTCGCGCTAAGATGGTCTTAATTACTATCTTAGATAAGCTGTATACAAGCCTAAGCTTCTAGATTGCTTATATACCTCTTGTTATATACCTATACGGCCTTAAAAGCTAGTGACATGTACCTACTGGTAAAAAAATACAGAAAAAAATGTCAGATCACTGTCGCAAGCAAACTGGTCTTTCGCAAACCTACATCAATCCTTTAAACGCTCCAGTGACCAAGTATACAATACGTCGGTCTGTGCATCTGTACAAGGTGTGAAGCCGACAAACAAACAAACAGTGTCAAAGAAGCCGAGACTCCGCCCCCGCGGTCTCATCAAACATTGACTCTGGTCGCGTGGAACTGGCACTAGGGATGGGCAAACCGAAAAAAAGTATCGATATATATCGTATCGATATATTTCAAATATATCGATTATATCGTCCAAGAAATATCGATATTTCGATATATCGATATTTTTTGCTTAATATGCTAATATTTATAAAAATTGCCAAAATATTAGAAATTTTAAAGCAAATATACATCTGGCTGTTTTGACATCCGTTTTTTTATTTAAAAAAAACAGGATTTTCATTGCTTGACTTAAAAAAAACAAATTAAACATAACATTACTCAAAAAAGAATTTGTCTGATATTGACATCAGGAACACTCGTTGTATAGAGCTTTAAAAATATATCGATTTTGATATCGGAAAATAAATATCGAATATCGATATATCGCTGGAAAAAATATCGCCGATATATATCGATATTTTGCAGAAAAAATATCGATATTTTGATATATCGATATTTTTTGCCCATCCCTAACTGGCACCTAGAATCACCTAGTACTTATGTAAGATTCTGAAGGACGGCTAATTAAATATATGGCCAAAGGACGACCTATTTATTGAAAGTCAAAAAAATATCCTTGTAATTTTATTAAATAAAGTACCTATATTTAAATTTTGCATTATTTTACTTTTCCTTTCATAATTACAATGTGTTTTTTATTCTAGCTTAAGTGTCCCACTGATGGGCAAAGGATTCTCCCGTTTTTATTTATTTCGCTAATATAGTTGACAGGCGTCACAGCTCAGTGGTAGTAGCTCTACTTTCCATGCTGTGGGTCGTGGGTTAGATTATCACCCAAAGAAAATGTTTGTGTGATGAACATAAATATTTGTTCTGTGTCTGTTTGCTAATATAATATATTCAATGTATGTATTTACAAAAAAAATGTATAGAAATATTCTATCAGCAGTCTAGTTCCCATAGTACAAGCTTTGCTTAGTTTGGGACTGGAGTGTGACGAGTGAATGTCCGTGAATATTTATTTATTTATTATATGACATAAATATAATTATAATCAACACATCAAGTCTGCGCTAACTTTTATAAGATAGACCGGCAAGGTATTGTCATCATACACCTACTTAGTCGTACTTTGTTACATCGGTATTTTCTTTTTGACACAAAACTCACACCTCTATCCAGAAAATCGAGATATCATTGTCCGAAGTACCTACCTAAGTAACCTGTCATACAAAAGCAAACAAAAATTCGCCACATCAAGGTTGTACCGACCAATCTAATTTACAATCACTACTTCAAGTGTCTATATCAATAGTTTGCGCGCCATACAAAGTCTATACAAAGTTTGCTAAAAGGCGTGGCGCGGTAACTTTGTCGGAACGTCCAAAAAGTCTACTGTCGGCACCTTTGGGTAACTAACAAAACCTTTATTGGATGACATGTATGTTTGATTATTTGTTACAGATACACCGCTCTAAATAGTGATTCTTTGTAGCTTGAGATAAGTTGTTTGAAGTGACGATGGGTTTGGTGAATTTTGGAGTTTTAACTGCATTTTGGAGTGTTTTTTTCATCGCAATTTTTAATGTAAGCCAAGAACATATCCAGGCTAAAACGTTAAATAGCCATCGGAACTTTTTCTAACTTCGTCTTTCGAGCCCAAGTAATGTAGAGTGTACTTTATAATCTCAATCTAAAGAAATATATGAATTTGTAGACTTTTGACATAACTCCATCTAATGAGAAACATACATTCATAACTGTGTGTTTGCATAAAAAAAAAAATTACCTTCGCTTGTTTTTAAAAACACTTAAAATCGCCTGATTACTCAAAACGAATTTTTTAATATATCGGTGACCAACCGATATTTTTCAAATCTTTTTCTACAGCCGTATTCTTCTGCTTCATTTAACACGGAGACTTTCAGATACAACTATCAAAAGATCCTATTAATGTATCAAGAGCCAAACAATACCACAACAATAAATATGGCCACAATTCATATGATCTAGCAGCTGCTCTTATAAAAACTTTATCAAAGTTGCCACGGGCGCGGTGGCTTGCCAGAAAATCTGATTCATTAATTCAATAACTTTGAAATCACAAACCACTGTTATTTTTGCATGATTTAAGATGTAGGCGGTTTAAATTTAATTGACTAAGCGTTGGGTTAGGTCACACTTTTACAGATTGCTATGTACGTAAAGTGTCTATAATTTTTTTGTATATATAAAAAAAAGACGTGTGACACTCGGAGACTGCCGCGGTAAAGCTATTGCATAGCGTTTTTTGCATGCGCAGCATTAGGTTATTTCGTTACGGAATTTCTGAATTCGGTCTCCACGCTCAAGGCCCGCGATAGAAGCTATGCAATAGCTTAAAAAAATAGTACAACATCACGCACATGAACATGTTACTATTTTTAAAAATTTATGAAATAAATAAAAAATGTTTACCGCCATGAAAATCATTAAGACCTTTTCTAACATGATATAAGTAATTTTGTTGTTAAATAATATAAATAACGGTACAAAACATAAAAAACAATAATACTTAACTGTCAAAAATAACTGAATGTCAAAAGGATTTAATCATAACACCTGTCCACTCAGAAATGAAGTCGAATCTTTTAAACCACTCAATAAGACAAACCAAACAAACAATATAATCGGCTTAGGAACAAAACCAGTAAACACTCGCTTTAAACCATATTCAAGTGTCAAATACAACATAATACTTCTTAACCCAATTTAGCGAACGCAACTTCGCAAAAAAAAATCTATTCATCTATTGTATTCTCGCACAATTCTCATACACAACTTAAAAAGTCCTTATTACTATGGTTATAGAGTTCAAAATTCTGTAAGTGGTCGAAAATGGCAGCTTTTGGGACCTCGCTGACGTTTCATTGAATGTATCTTTGTATTTGTTAGCACAAAGCTAATGCACTCATGATCTTTTCAACATTGTCATCTATACTAAGTACTTGAAAGTACATTTTCTATTATTATTAGGGCATGAACTCTATTCTTATAACGATAGAGCTCAGTTTAGAACGAAATCAGTTAAAAATTGTATGATGTAACTTTGTATTGAGGTACGTAATTGAAATTTTGACTTTGCAAATCGTGTGACGGGGTTTATCGCGTGTCGAATTGCAAATGTTTCAATTCACATCACAGCTTGACGTTTCAGAGAAAGTTAAAGATTTGGTGACACTTTCTTTGTTATAGTTTTACATTATGAATTATATATCTTTTACAGTTTTAGTGATAAAAGTTTCTTGAGAGACGCTTTACTGAAGTATAAATATTTGATTTGAATAACAAGAGATCTGATAAAACATTTTATCTCGTCATCTTGTAAAAATTGAAGATGAAAAACATTGCGGACAGAAATACAATTTATCAAGAGATTTAAAAAAACTTTTTTGCGTCTAAGGAGTCATAAAAAATAAGTAAGTATATGAAATTCTGACAACAGCTCAAGCTTTTCTGTTAATGGCTTATGATGATATTAAAAAAATTGTTGCACGATAACAACTAATTCAAAATCGATACCAATTATTTCAGTAATAGGTTTTTCATACTTAATAATATAATTTAATTTAACTATATTGTACCATTGCATACTATATATAATTTACTATGTTGCGGGTTCGATTCCCGTTATCCTTTAATTCTATAACATCAACACGACGTGTATATAACTAAAGCATCTACACGATAAGAAGAAGAAGATCTAATACTGCAGTTTGACAGCACTAGACGCAATAAAACTCACACACAAATAAATAGTATGTTCAAACCGCACATCTGTTCCGCCACACCCATACATTTAGCTATTGTGTGACTTGTCACCCCATCGCAAAGTCAATGCGTTTGATAACGACCGTAGTCAAATGTGATGAGACGTTGTTACAAGGATACCGCGTTTTTTTTATACAATTTATTTTAAGTTTAAAATACTGCTTGTGTAGATTGCTGTAGATTTACAAGTTTTTGCCTTTCTAAGCTTCTTTTTTTGATCTCAGCAATGTTTAAAATATATGATAATAAGTAAACTACTAGTTTACTACCGATTTTACTTTGGTATTGATTTGGATCAGTTGAGCTATCTATAGATCACTTGCAACGGTCTGTAGATAGCTCAGCTTGTTTTATATATTCCTATGTACATTTTGTAAATACTGTAACAGTCGTAAGTTTGTTTGTGAATAAAGTAAGTACTAACATTAACCTAAAAAAAATTGTACTACTTAGATAATATCATTTATTTTTAACATTTTACATAAATAATTTTCTATATTACCTAGAACGTCATTGTGGCTTATTTCATGGCCTCATGGCTTATTTTAAAAGTTGCTATTATGCTGCCATCTACTTACACAATCCAAAGCACTGGAGCAAATGTTACTGCAACCCTTTCACAGATGGCGTTGTAGACACTTTTACAATCTAAAAAATATCGGAAAACGCTGTAGTGTGATGAAAAGCGGCGGATGATCGAAAACTGTGTTGAAATAAAATTTGTTCTGTAAAATGATTGAAATTAATGAATTAAATTAATTAATTAGTTCCAGTTAGTCTACTCAACGAAGGATTCCTATTGGTTCCAATTTAGAAATGTTCCTACTCGAAAATAAATCTGTAAATCTTTTAAAAAAATTAACAAGACTTAAAAGATAAGATAATTCCTACAAGACTATTTACTCTTGAGTTTATGTGAAGTTCATGGTTTGTTATCTACTTATGTAGGTAATAATATATTGTATTAAGTATGTCAGTCTTCTAGTACCCATAACACAAGCTCTGCTTAGCTTGGGGCTAGATGATGTTGTGTGGATTGTCCAGTATTATTTATTTATTTGTTGGAAGAAAACTCTCGTTATACGGGCACAAATATGTCAGAACTGCCCGAGTTGAAACTAGAGTAATATCAACTTTATTATTTTTAATTAACCAAAAGAGGTCAGCCGTATTAGGACTCATTATTTATAAACTGAGAAATGAGAATGAGAAATGAGAAATATTTATTGGGCACAAAAAAATATTTTAACAGTTAAATATTGAATCCATAGGTTCCCGAACTAGTTGAAACTGTGTTTCGGGAACCAGTGGCTTCTCACAAATGGGTTCTTATTATAATTTTTTCATGGTCTAAAAAGGCATATAAACTGAATTTTCAAACTTAGACTAACATGCGATTATAATTATATCTATTAACAATTTAATCAATTTCGAAAAAAAAGCCAAAAAATAATGTAGGTATATAAATAATAGTAAGTAGGTACTTAGATAAAAAAAAAGGGGTCAGAAAGCAAAAACAATATAAAAAAAACAAATATAATGGTGCAATGTAAAATTAATAATATTTTTTAACAATCACGTAGTATTAACAAATAAATAAATAAATAGATATGTAAATGGCATATAAATGTAAGTATAAATAAAAATGTATGACTAAAACAAAAATAAAATGTGTTTAAAGTAAGTCAGTAGTGCATGCAAAAAATCAAAAATAGAAACTAGCAAGCATATTTTCAATGCCCTCATAGTCTTTATGCTCAATCCAATTCTTTATAATTTTTTTAATTTCGTTATTGCTTTTAGTTTTAACATTGTGCTCTTTATTTAATGAGTTATAGAGATGAGGAACTACCACATCAAATTGTTTTTGGGCAAACCTTGATTTTACGGTAGGGACAGGACATCGGTAAACTCGCTTAGACAAATCTGGCAGAAAAGGTACTACATACCTGTGGTACCTTCTAAGGCTTTCGTATATAAAAATTTTCCGAACGCTCAGGACCTCAGACTTATTGTATAAATCTACTGTTGGGTGCCTGAAGGGTAGACCAAGGAGTACCTTAAGCACTGCCCGTTGGGCCCTTTCCGTTACAATGAGATGTGTTTTAGATGCTGATCCCCAAGCGCAGATGCAGTACCTACATAAACATTCACACAGTGCTTTATAAGTCTGAATGAGTAAGGGTTTGTCAGCAACGGTTCTCAGGGCTTTAAAAACATAGATAAGTTTTCTAATCCTCGAGGCTAACGATATTGTGTGACTGCTCCAGTTCAGCTTATCATCAATGAGCACTCCGAGGTATTTAATTGTGTTAACTCGAGATAGTGTGGAGCATTTACAATGTTCTAGACAGTTACTACGATTGCAGGGAAATGTATGAATTTTAATAGCAATGTCGGTACTAAAAAAAATATAGCAAAAAACTCATTTATGCTATAATGGAACTATTATTTTTATGAAACTTACAAAGAATTATATTTAGAAGCAATTTTTCAGGTTTTTTTGTTATTTTAATCGTATAATTTATGTAATTTGATTTTTCTTATTTTATATTCCATCACCTATAGATATTATTAGATTTTATTAAGCTATATTTATTTGTTTAGCATAGTTGCAAATTAAAATGTCAATCTATGTTTACAGCGTTTGAAAGGAGTCTCATATTTACACCAGATTGCACTATAATAAACTATAATTATACTAGTCTATACTAATCTATACTAATATTCTTCTTCTTCTTCTTCTACATATTATAAAGAGGTAAAGTTTGTGTGTTTGTTAAATTGTAAGGGGTAATCTCGGGATCTACTGAACCGATTTTAAAAATTCTTTCACCGTCAGCAAGCCACATTATTGCTGAGTGTCATAGGCTATATAAAAAATAAAAACGCTTTTACGTGGTAGTCCGTTTTGCAAAGGAAAATACAGGAGAAAAAACAGTAGAATTATGCCCAACGAAGTGGGCACGGGTCAGCTAGTATGTACTTCTATAAAACTACGAAATTAGGACAAACTTGCAACCAGCGTACAGTATCTTCAATCAATACGAATGAGCGGTAAAGTGTACTCTGTAACTCGAATGAGGCAACCAACCTCATTTCAAATAACCTTAAATTTTATTAAGAAGTTCGAAAGAAGAAAAATATATTAAAACTCTTTACTGTTCTTGTCTCTTCTATTTCTAAATCCTCGATGTGAAAAAGAAGTTTTTTAACGTGTCTGAGTGAAGGTGTAGGTTTATTTGTGGCATCAAGGATTGAACCGATTTTGATGCGTTTTTCTTGTTTGAAAGATGTTTTTTTGATAATGAAATGTTTATTATGTCGAGATGTTTTTTGTGACGGGAGTTACTTCGAAAATGGAATTACTAATAATAAGCTATGCTTCTGCTTCGTAGTCCAATAATTGAGAAGGTAAACGCGTAACAAAACACAACAATAGCTCGCTAAATACAAAGTCTAATCGCAGAATGTAAATTCATTACAAGAAATCCCTTGACAAATGAATGAAAAATAGACGCCGCTGTGTCTGCTCTTCCGTCAATGTTGAAACAATGCTAACACGATACAACCTACCCTTTATTCAGATTCAAACAAAAAAACACCGTATATCTATAGATTTAGAGAAAAATCTGAGAATTATAGGGGTTGGCTGGAAAATCTGTTAATCCAGCACTGGATTCTCGACTTTATTAACATGGGTATAGAGGCAAAAGGAATAGAACGATTTGTAGACACTCCATTCTACGTCCGCGCAGTCGCCGCGACGCGCCGGCAGTCTGATCGGTGGCGCCACTGAGCACAGTCGCCAGACCTCCTTTCAGCTTCCAGATGACCAACCTATTTGTGTAAATTAAAAAAAAACTAGTCAATTCCCGCCTTCCATTTTCAAGCCTAAACCCTAATTCCAAAGTGCAAAAACATTTACAAATATAGTTTTAATTACAAAATTATTGTAGCAATAACATTTTCTATTGGTTTTCCTTTATTGTGCGTATTTTGATAAGTGTGGTCAGGGGCGCCCAACCTTTGCCGTGTCGTGTGTTAGTTACGTAACAGTTCCGGGTAAAATCGATATTGTATAAATAGCGAGCCACGATTGAGAACAGCTGGCCGACAGCCAGACATGCAGCCTACGGTAAGAAACTATCAATTTTACAAATCTTAAATATATAATATTTGAAACTATCATGGTTTTGAACATGGTTTTCATTATAAACGGGATAAATAAGTATCATGTAAATACCATGATTTGTGAGTTTGATTATTTCCCGATATTTCGGGTCGATAACGGGTGATCAGTTCGACCCGTGATCATGGCGCATGCAACTGTGCCGAAATATCGGGAAATAATCAAACTCACAAATCATGGTAAATATCCCGTTTATAATGAAATCTTAAATAGTCTAAGTAGCCTTTATTTCGACATGAACACAATTGTTCATACCTTAACTATACCTTTTTACTTACAAATGCTTTAGAAAAGGATTTTTGTCTTAAACATGTATAGGCGACAAAGAAATTGGTTTACCACTCTAAGGTTGAATATCATTTGCACGTACAAAACATCAAGGGCTATTTTCGCTTGACAGATTAATAACTGCTACGTCAGAATCTGTCAATCTGTAATCCTTATCGAATAATTATGTTACTGGGAGATGTCATCAAAAGTGGTAAACCAATTTCTTTGTCGCCTATACCTCAAGCGCCGAGCCTAGCAGATAAAAATAGACTTTCGTAGCGTCCTCGTAAAGGGGCTACGCCGTAGTAGCTGTACTAGTAACTCAATAGTAACTGCGATTCTCTAGAGTTCAATTTTGGCTGGCAGGGATTTGACCTGATAGTATCATAGGGTCATCATTATCAGCTATTCCCACTGTTGGACATTTCTATATGTTTTTATGATGTACAATTTTGGGCTTATTTCCCTCGGATTTTTTTCTTTCCTTTTTATACTGAAAAATCCCATTAAAGCAAGCCTATCTAATAAATTCCAAAAAAATATTAGAATTTTCCTAAAAAATTGGGTAAGATACTGCGTAAAAAAAAACAAAAATGTTAAATCGTTATCACCTTGTTATAACAATAAAAAGTATGAGGATCTCTTTTGACATTTCATCAATGTCATAAAAAGATATCATACCTCCTTGGTTTCCATTTAATTGGGTGCAAAGGAATTTCAACATTATTTAGTTGGAATAAGGTTCAATATTAGTTTACGGATCTCATTTAGAAGTTATAATAATGCTACTGTTTGATTATCATCTCGTCACTTATCTTTATAAAAACCAATTAATTTGATGAGTACTAGCCAAATTAATCAATATCATGATTGCCTGATTTTCATATTTTAAGAGTTCTATGTTGTACCAGTTTTGCTTTATTTGGGTCAACATGGGTTTATATGTCCATGAATTTATATTAAAAGAATATTTGAGACTACACAAATTATTATTTGTCATGACTAAAATAATTATTTATATACCGAAATTGTTATCTAATATTTATACATTCAACTTTTAATTTTATAGGTAAGTATTTGTTTTATCAAAAGTTCCTATTTATTTATAATACCATACTACATATTGTTTTAATGTAATTTTTTCGTGTTCTCTATTTTTATTTTTTATATTCAAAAGCGTTTGTCATTCATTCATTCATTCATAAAATAAACCAATAGGTTATTTACAAAAGTAGCATTTAATATAATACAGATTACACTTACAATAACAAAGTTAAACAAAATTCGTCCCTAAAAAGAAAATATCTACTTAAATAAGATCTTGGCTGATTTATTATTCAGCGTGCCAAATCAGCTAGGGTCTCAATTCTTACAATTGAATAGTCACGTGATTTTATTGAATGGACGTATTTTGGAATGAAGTCCCTTATCGTGCGTTGCAAAGGGAGCTAGACGGAAAAAAATTAGACCGAAAGTTGTAACGACACTTTTTGCTATAAGTTGTAAGCCTTGCGGCGAGCTCGTTTTTTGGTTGCCAGTTATTAAATTAAGACTTTCGTTCCATCCTCACTTGACACCTCTCGTTTTTTTATTAGTATGTAGTTTATTGCGTTATCTATTATCTTTAATATGCAATTTATCTATAGTTTCTTTATTATAAGTTGGTACATATCTTAATTGGGCATGCTAATGTACATTTACTTTTAGGTTTTTGGTCAATAAACGTTATTATTTATTTATTATGAATTTTATTTGTAATTATTTACTTATCTGTAGATCTTTAAAATAGTTACCATCCAGATAATAAAAAAAATGGTTATCCACTATTTTTTGTATATAAATACATATGTAGATAGAAAATATTTTCTTGCACACCACAACTTAAATTTAAACATATAGGAACATACTAGTATATAATAAAGTTAAAAGTCGGAAGTTAAACGTAATATAACGTACCTCGTTGACTTGATTGCAGACAAAATAGACAAGAAGAAGAAAGTTATAGAAATATTCCTTGATTTGGCGAAACCGTTTGACACTGTCTCCATTCCCATCCTTACCAGAAAATCGGAACTCATAGGTTGTCGTGATAGCTCCCTTCAGCTACTGTTAGACTATCTAAAGGGTAGGACACAGAAAACTAAAATAGGGGAAATAATTAGTCAAGATCAAACTATTACTCTCGGTGTCCCACAGGGTAGCGTTTTAGGCCCCAGCCTGTTCTTAGTTTATGTTAACGATTTGTGTAACTTAAAACTGCAAAATGGTAGGATATTTTCGTAAGCAGATGACACCGCACTCATCTTCGAAGGCAATAATTGAGATGAGGTAAGGACTTTTGCCGAAGAGGGCTTAAAAATTGTAACTAAATGGCTGCAAAATAATTTACTATCACTTAATATAAGTAAAACTAAGCTTATGACATTTGCGAATCCACGTAGTAGAACTCCGTTACTAACAATCAAATCAAAATCAAATCATTTATTTTGCAGAACATAGGAGTATAAAATGATGATTATTAAAAATATGTCCAGCTATGTCTAACTTAAAAAGTATGCAAAATGTATAAAATTATGTACATTTTGCATACTTTTTAAGTTAATAATATATGTCAACATTGATTTGCATACTTTTTAAGTTAATAATATATGTCAACATTGAATTTTAGTTATAGGTATCCATCAAAAGTAATAAATGTCATTAGCAATCAAGGCACATAATGCGAAATGCGCACACGGTGCTTGTGATTGCTCAGAACTGGAATAGGTTCAACACATCAAATACTTAGGCGTTGTCATTGATGAAAAGCTCAGCTGGTAATATAAGTAGGTACTTACTGTAATTTTCCACTCCTCGCATAACCTCAACATGGCTTATATAATAGCTCATTATATATATTATTATTTATTATTATATATTATTATTCGCTGGAAGACGCGGTATTTACAACACAAGTCTAGCACTTAGTGTATATACCGCACACAACATAATATAATACTCAAGCCAAAATTATGCAAAATTGTAAATGTAAAATTGAAAATTTTAAATATAGCCGCAAGTAATCCAACACCGCAACCTTTGATCTCCTTGTCGGGTTTCCTAAGCTATGAAATTATCTAAGTACCTAATCCCTAGTTTGAAGTGTTGAATGTTTTATAGTTTAGTTAAATACAGGAATTAAATAACATGTATTACGTAACATATTAAATACTAGCGGCCCGCTCCGGCTTCGCACCAGATAAGAATTGTTTTATGAATTTTTTTACATAAAATAATAAATATAACCTATGTTACTAAAGATGAATGTAGCTTTGCTTGGTAGTGGCTCTGCCTTTCCGAAATATAACGATAATAAGACGAAGAATTTCCTTAACCTCAAAGGTTTGCTGGAAGAAAACTTTTCTTAGGGTTAAGCTCGCCTTTGTACATACCTCTGCAATATCTAGCCTGTAAGTTTTGTGTGTACAATAAAGAATCTAAGTCGCGAGCATCAACTAGTCCTTAATAAATATAATCTACGTAAACATGCTTATAACTCTATGGAAGACAAAACAACAGACATTCTGTCTGGACACATAATGCTTATGGCGTCAGTCTGCGTGTACTAACCTAGTGGAATACTCATCGATTTTAGCTACAAAGATTAGTGACATAACAGCGCATAAAGAAATACTAACGGCCGGTTTCTCGAACGATGATCAACGAAAATATCAAATAATTACTATGTGTGAAACTCGGATCAATCGTGATTTGGGTTTCCAGAAACCGGCCGTAAGTAATCTATTCTCGCCTATATTTTACGTGGCCCATCAATACGACCGGCACTTCTGCCAACAACTGAGATAATCAAGTGTTTATCTTGACCTCAGTCAAGTCAGTCAATCGTCAAGTCTGCTGTCATTTGTTTGAAACGGAAAATGGTGAAGATTTTTGATTTAATTCTTATATTTATGAAAAAATAATGTGGAATACAGAATGGGTTAAAACCAAGACTATAGGTAATAAACTCAGTACTCATTTCATTTATTGCACTCATATGTTAAAACTAGGTTGTTGCAATAAAATTTGGTACAACATATGAACCCTGTTTGAGGGCACTACAATATTACAGGATGGTAGGCAGACCGAGACCAAACAATCCATATCCTATATAATGAGAAATCGTATTGTTAAGTGCAAAAATATAAAACAAGTCACATCGCGGTACAGCAAATGCAAAGAGAAAATTACGTTGCGATCGTTCAAAAGCCTCGCAGTTTTACAGCCCGCGAACATGGAACTCGTGACGTCACGCGTGCGCCATCGCTCTGACGTCACTGGGTCGAGTGAGCAATATTTCGGCTCTACGGAAAATGTTCGTGAAGAGACGTTTCAATGGCTTGTAAGGTTTTCGCAATTATTATCAAATTATGTTTCTGAGAATAAGTGGTTGTATAAAAATTTATTTAGACAACAAACTTACGACAGTAGTGTTTTCAAAATGTACATTGGCATATCAATGCAGAAACAGTTGAGCTATCTACAGACCGTTGCAAACGATCTATAGGTAGTTCAACTGATCCAAATCAGTACCAATCGGAAGCGTACCCAAGACACTGGCTGCATATTAGGTAATAATAATTTTAGTTGTATAACAATACCTATTATTAATGATGCTGCATATTTTTTTTTATATTACACTAGTAAAAGTAAAAATGTTTTATTGATAAATAAAAATAATATAAGCATTCTTATGAATATTATTAACCTTATCTAAGTACCTACTTACTTGATAAAGTTAAAAACCATTATCACTAATGTTTTTATAACATTTGTAAATAATTATTAATCTTAATTTTTTTTCACGCAGCCCCGTATCAAGAAAGGTCGCGGGTTCAAATCCCGTACGACTAACTTGAACTTATCGATCTACTCTAGACATAAAAATAAAAATCGATTTTTCTGATTTCTCTAAATAAATAAATATGAAGATATGTAATTGTGTATCTACACTATTATAAACCATTAAGATTCGAGGTATTTTCGAGGTTTCTCTAAATAAATATGAAGATAAATAATACTTTAATATTATAAGATCTTTATAAGCTTAAAGATAGGTCGCGCAGACTCAAGGCGCCATTGTGACGTCACAATGACATAACCACGTCTTGAGTGACGTCACAGCTTAGAGAGTTATACATTGATGTAGGTTTGATTCTCTACTCATTATTAGGATAGTATGTATAAATTATCATAGGTAACGCACTATGTATAGGTAACATAATTTTCAAAATCGGTTCAATAGATCGAAAGATTACCTTACATCTTCCTCTGTATAATATTAGCATGCTCAAAATTATTTTACCTTTTTGTACATGTTAGAGTAAGATTAATATTTTTTCTTTCTTTCTTTATAAATATTTTAATACCAAAAAAAGTTACCATTATACCATTGTTTACGCATAGTTTCTAGTTTTTAAGCTTTTGTTTCATGATGTACCAACAGTAAAGTATTATTTTTATTTTAAAAAATCACAAATCAAATATTTCTTTATTCAATAAAATCACAAGGATCATTTAAAATTGTCTCACATACTAGAAAAACACACATAACATTAGTGCTAGGATGACTTAATGCTGAGAGCATTGTCTGCCAGTCTTCCTGGGTGTGCAGAAAGATGGTTTGGTGTGTTATAAAAAAGAAAAACAAGTTGTAAATATATTACCTAATCCTACTACAATAAAAAATACCTAGGAGTACATAAAAATAAATAAATTACATTTATCATTCATTCATTCAAAAGTTCTGAAAAATAAAACTAAAAGCATTTATAAAGTCGCTTTACGCTATAAACCGGCTATAAATAAAGGTTATTACTAATTAAATGTACATAGTACAGTTTGCCGTGTCGCCACCGATTTGATTGTACCACGGAATGTTTGTTTTAATTTAGAAACAAGCCGTGACGTGTTTAAACAGTTTTAATGGCGACCGGCTAATTTGTACACGGAAATTAAATTATAAGTATCTTTATTTTTAACTGTGTAACTGCGATAATTTGTGGCAGCGTATATAAATTAAGTAAATATTCACTTGACGACCGATGTGGCGCGGCGGGGGAAGATCCGCCTGCGACGCGGAGGTTGCGGGTTCGATTCCCGCCTTGGGATAAATGTTTGTACGATCTGCAAATATTTATTCCGGGTGTTCTGGGTATTTTATATGTATAATAAAAAATATCTATCTATGTAATGTACGTATTGTATTAAGTATCTATGCCAGTCTTCTAGTAGGTACCCATAACACAAGCTCTGCTTAGCTTGGGGCTAGATGATGTTGTGTGGATTGTCCAGCATTATTTATTTATTAACTTAATTTCACTCTAGTTTGAGACAAGAGTGAAATTAAGCATAGCTTGTACTATGGGAACTAGATTATTCATAGAATACTTTTATGCTTTTTTTTTGTAAATACATGGGAAGAATATTTGTGGTCTCAACCTACTCACTAATGAGTGGGTCTTCGATTGACGTTGGAAGTTGAATACAAACATAGCTGGAAAGCTTCTAAAAGACAAGATCTGAAATCGATACAGCCTTTTCCCTGGAAAATAAATGTTATTTATGGGGCGTCTAAACGGGCTATGTTTTGCGGCGATTTGTGGCTGCAATTATTGGCAAACATTGCCCAGCCATCAATAAAACATTTTATGGCTGAGCAATCAATTGCAGGCAACATGTTGCAATATGGCTGCAATAGTATGGCCTTTGATTCAGAACCCTTGCCACACAATCCAGCAACAATGGCCGACGAAATGTCAAAAAATATGTGGCTATAATGCCGGGCCATCCTTAAAATATTGCATAGTGTGGCTGGTATTGATAGCAATGTTGCCGGCCACAGTATTGCAGCCACAAATTGCCGTGAAGTGTGGCCCGTTTAGACGCCCCATAAATAAAGTCTCTATTTCCAATAATTTTAGAGATTAAGGATAACAAAAGCTTGCGGCTATATTTCTTGGAAGGTTCTTATCTTGTTCTATTTTCGTATCTTTGAGTATCTTCTTTCAACAAAAGGTTAGATTTATTTTTCAATGGGTAGTTGTGAAAAATACTTATATAGAAAATCTGTACTTGAACAGAGCTTTATGTATACCTCATAATATATTTTGTGATGACATGTCTTAATTTTTTCTTTTATTTTTTGGTAATTTCTGTGTTAACTACATCTATAGATCTTGCAACGGTCACATAGTCAACATAGTTTGTTTATGAATAATACTTACTCCTGATTCAAAAATAATGTAACCAAATTGAAAAGCAAACCGATGAAAACAGGTTACGCCAAAAATACATTACCTACTTTCTCCACTAACAGTATTGTACAATGCCAAATAAATCAAATTATGGTCCCGGAGGCGCCGTCAGCGGTCTTAAGGGCTGAAATCTTGAGGATTGCGGTCCTGTAATCCTGTTACTGAGACAAGATGGTACCAAAAATAATACGGAAACAACGGTGATTTTGGGACCTGCTTTTTTTAGAACAAAATTATGTGTCATTCCGTGTTGACTTTTTCAACATATAAGAAGGATTTCAAATCTTTTTTTTGTGTGTTAGGTTATTACTTAGTCCGCCAATTGTGGACCGATTTTGATGATGCTTTTTATACTTAGATTTTACATATTTCAGTGGTTGTCCCATATATTAATTAATATCTGATAAAGTTCTTTTCAAGTAATCTTTAACAATAGTTTTTCGTCAACCTATCAATGACAAATGAAGTCGATTTTGTATATATTTACAAATAATTTTTTATCTGTTAATTCCTTGTGTTGTATTCTACAAATCTTTTATTTTATATTAAAAATAACATGTCTTATAAAAAGCGGTTTCTTCCTAACAACCTTTGGTTGATAGAAGTATTAAATATACGGACAATTAGTTGAGTAAAAACATTACTAATTAACTGTGGTTCTAATACAGAAATCTGTCTTCATAGCATAACCCCACGTTGCTTCATCACACAAAATTTCCACCAAATTAATACTATACACTGCTCCATTTGATACCCCGAAACCTATATTCTACAGAACAGCTTCCAGTATAACCTGACCTCCTTCCCCCCTCTCCGTTCACAAACAACTTGTAATTCAACGGAAATGCCTTAGTTTTGGGAGCTCAGGACAGACCGGTCGGGGCAGGCTGACGCGTCGATCGATAGAACTCAGCATACCAAAAGGTCGGGTGTTTGTGCATTTTGTTATTAAATGTAAGGTCATTTTGTTATTGAAAATTGCTTGCTGTTACTATGCATGTATTAAAAAAATATATGTAAGTAGTCGATCAGCAATCTATGTAGTTCCAATAGCTTTGCTTAGTTTGGGACTAGAGTGTGAGGTGTGAATTGTCGATGAATATGCGACAGTGTAGGATTACTAAGAATTATACCGTCGATGACGATTGCGGTTTTAGACATTTATATAAAAAAATATAACTATATTTATTAATTATCGTAATCGATTGCCTAGCCCTGGAACGTGGTAATTTAGATAATTTTTTATTTTGAAATTTATCAACATCATAGGCCACTGCTGGGTTTACGCCTTGTCTATAACGTATTTTTTTATTTATCATCATTTTCAACCTATATCAGTCCACTGCTGGACGTAGGTCTCTCCCAAGACGCGCCACTGAGCCCGGTCTTCGGCTCATCTTCGCACCCGTAATTTCCATGACCGCCAACAATTTTTTATTGCTTTTCCATAAAGCTATCAAAATTGGTACAGAATAAAAATACCAATGAGATTACCAAACCAAGCAGTTTGGCTCTCGACCTCGAAAGAAAGCGATTTGAACTCAATTACCAAGCGAAGCCTTATCGAGTTCCATCAATTATGTAGATGGCACTTCGGATCGGAAACGTTCACTTCAGTACAATCGTTAAACGATGGTTTAATTGTCATCTTCGAATTACATTGCTTGGCCAACTTGTGCATTAATATCGCCTCGTGGAAATTCGCCTGGACAGCACGCAATGTATCGAGAACTGGCACAAGAACCGTTCGAGTATAGCAGCTTCATTCAATACAATCCTACACTCGAATACCACTCACGTTATTGTACATTAACGATTATATTTATAGAAATATCGCTTTGATAAATTCATCTTGCTAATAGTGAAATATCGGATATATTGACAGGCGTCACAGCTCAGTTGGTAGTAGCTCTGCCTTCTATGTGGGTCGTGGGTTCGATTTCCACCCAGTGCAAATGTTTGTGTGATGAACATAAATATTTGTTCTGTATCTGGGTATTACTATGTATTGTATTTATAAATGGGCGATAGTCCAGTCAAAATAGACATTCCAGCTTGCATTAATTCCCAACAAGCTGGATTTTTGTGCAGGCCTTGAATACGTCATTACAAATGATATGTCAAAAGTCCCCATCGATCCCGCTTGTGCGTTGTTTTTTATTCCAGGTTAAAAGTCATAAATTTGCGGTTTTTGCGTATATCTCTGAAACAACGAGAGCTATCGAAAAATGGTTCAGACAAAGTTTGTAAATCGTAAAATTATCTACAAAAATATCTCAACACTTTTCTTCTACAAAGCATCGCTTTCGAGATATAGTGACTTTAGACCGCAGGAACATCGTCGAAGATGCTGCGTTTTTTTCATTTCAGCCGTTTTATCTGCTTCATTGCCACAGAACAAACAGTATTTCTTGAAATTTACTGAAAAGGGTGATGGGTTCGATGGGTTAGTCCGCTTTGTACTAGAGTACGAAGTAATGAATCGTCTTTTTGTTGCAAGAAATACTGTTTGTTATGTGGCAATGAAGGGTACGACTATAGGGATCATTTGTAATGACGTATTCAAGGCCTGCACAAAAATCCAGCTTGTTGGGAATTAATGCAAACTGGAGTCATAATTTTAGTCTATTTTGACTGGACTACGAGCTTAACCTTACCTAATCCTGAAAAGAGTTTCAACAAACCTTTGGTGATGTACATAGTAAAAGTAGTAGATATATATCGTTTTATAGTAGATATATTTTACACTATAAAAAGCCATTTTTACCATAAAATTGTGTACGCTTTACAATTTATCAATACTTTTTACAGAGCCTCATCACCCAAGAGTTATTTGTGTAATCCAACTTGTATTGGATCTTATTTCTATGGAATAACGTCCAAAATTGATTGTATTTTTTGGGAGAGAGAATCTGGATGATTTGAACCTTCAAGTCTTGAGATACAAGAAATAAAGCTTTTTTTCTTTTTTTATCGAAGAAAGGGTAGCACGACATGTCTGGATTTATGGAGATCCTTGAGTAGATTACAAAATCAGATGCCTTTGGGAGTTTTGAAAAGTCATAAAAAAGCTATGGGATCTCTTAAAAATCCATAGTCATGAACATTTTGTAGTAAAATCACAAGGATCATTTAGAATCTTATAAAATAATCGGTTCTTCACAATCAGTATTTTTAACTAAAATGTGTATGTGTTTGTTACAAATAAATACACTTAATTTTGTTTGAGCATAATCAAAATTTAGGCAGTTATCGTACTAGAGCCGTAAAATTGACATAAATTTCAGGGAAATGCATAAAAATTATCGTACTGATCATAAAATGGATACATTAATAATGTTGAACTAAATTATGGTATTTTTGAACTAAAATACCTACATGAAATCTTAATACTAACTTGATCTAGAGACCCTATAGTAACCCAAAGGTATACCTATAATATTGAAGTACAACGTTTGAATCTCAAAACTTGTTCGTAGAAGCTAAAGTTTGTACCGCTAGTTATAAAATTTCCAAACTTTCCTAACTTAACCTTATACTTATGTTCAAAGGTTTATATTCTGAGTATAAGTTTATTCTTCTAGAAAAATCTTCTTTGAAAATAAATAATAAATATTCGTGGATATTTCACACATCGAAGTCTAGTCCCTTATTTTGGGTAGGAATCGAACCTTCGACCCGGAGCAGCGCAACTAACTGAGCTTTGAACTATTTTATTTTTTTATATTATTATGAAATTAAGGAATCACTTTATTCAAAATATTCTTTTGCCTATCACAGTAATTACGAAATGTGGTACCTATTTATAAAATAAATTACAAACTGTTTAACTATCTGCAGACCGTTGAAAACTATCTACAGATAGCTCAATAAATGTATCGTGTAAAAAGTGTTTAAGTTGACATATTTTATTATCGACGGAATATATCTGAAATCTATAAAACCCGAATTTGCCACTCAATAAATTCTTCCTTTACTGCGGTCGTTTTATGTAATAGCTCGTAAATTGATTTTAGTAATAAATAGCGATTCAATATTACCTGATCCCGTGATACACAGACTAGTACGGAAAACTGGATAAATTTGAGTCACATTGTGCGTTAACGTCACCTCGATTGCCGAACGTTGCAGCGTCAACGCGCAGTGTATCATATACTACCGCTACATGCAGCGTTGCGTTGGTGAATGCAATACTAGTCTAGGTAAAGTTTAGTAAAAAAGTCTAGCAGAACTTTTGTAAAATCTACTGTTATATTACATCCTATACGTCAGCCAATCAGGAAACTGCATGGAAAATGATAGTGTTTTCCACAGTCTCTGATTGGTTGAACTTTGGGATGCAAGATAAATTATCTGTTTGATGTGTGATCACTTTCTTCTTCTTCTTCTTCTATTTTATGTGCTCCTGCTTCTGCTATACGACAAGCAATTCTGCCAGTGTCAAGCTTTTATTTCCAATATCTCAGACAAGTCAATCGTCAAGTCGACTATCAAAATATGACAGAACTCGAAATCAACAGACTTATTTTCGGAACTGATTTTAAAGACTTTATTATAATCTTTGGCATATCAACGCATGTTTGATCTGTATTTTAGACAACCGTTCCGGTTCCGTTTTTTTATCACTTTGTTTGAAATTATGTGATTAAATTGTTAATTCATTTCCAGAGGATGAGGCGGCCTCGCCGGCATCGTTGGCTGACGATGTCCGTATTCTTCATCGCGTACTCCGTGTTCCAAGCTGTCTTCAGCGCCTCCGTGGCACCAGACGCGAACACGGAGCTTGGAGACACCACGACCTTTGAATTCACTACATCTGGATCTAGGACTGAGGAACGAGGTAAAAACCTGGGGAAACCCCACGACCTTTGAATTCACTACATCTGGATCTAGGACTGAGGAACGAGGTAAAGACCTGGGGAAACCCCACGACCTTTGAATTCACTACATCTGGATCTAGGACTGAGGAACGAGGTAAAGGCCTGGGGAAACCCCACGACCTTTGAATTCACTACATCTGGATCTAGGACTGAGGAACGAGGTAAAGGCCTGGGGAAACCGCACGACCTTTGAATTCACTACATCTGGATCCAGGACTGAGGAAACACGAGGTAAAGATCTGTTGGCTATAGTTGGCTATAGATCCGGTACCTGCACCGAGAGTCGTGACTACGTACGTCAAATATAATACGAGTCACATTGTGCGTCAACGCTAGCTCGTGTGCCGAACGTTGCAGTTGCAACGCGAAGTGGCATCATCATCAACCTATAGCAGTCCACTGTTGGACGTAGGTCTCTCTTAAGACGCGCCACTGAGCCTGATCTTCGTGTCTTCTCATGTTGTTTGCCAGCTACACTCCTTGTATCGTCGCTCCATCTCGCCGGAGGGCGTCCTACACTACGCTTGCCTAAACGCGGTCTCCACTCCAGTAGGTATCATAATCATAATCATAATAATCATAATCATTTATTTGCATTAAAATGTAAGTACAAAAGTTCTTGTTTATAAATTAATCGATCTCAGTACATTCTGCCTCGTCAAGGCGTGCCAAATTGTATATGAACTCATGTCATTAATTATTTATTTAACAATTTAAAAATAAAACATATTAAGAAAAAGAATTAACATGTCAATTGGAAAAAAAAAAAATAATAATAATAAAATATATGTCAGGTACACTCAAAATTAATTACAATTTGTCACCTAAATATTCTTTGATGTCGTAATAGCATTTTTCTAAAAGCCATTTCTTCAATTTCCATTTAAAAACATTGAATGGCATATTCTTAAATTCGTCAGGCAATTTATTAAAAATCGTAATGGCATGATAGTGAGCATTACGTTTGACAAGTTCAAGGCGGCAACGTGGAACGTAGAGACGATTTTTGTGCCTTGTGTCTCTTGTGAGAACTTCCGAGTGTTTTGTAAAGTATTCGGGATACTGCCTTACAAATATGCATATATCCCTTATGTACATGCAGGCTAATGGCAATATTTTGTATTGTCTAAATAAAGGCTTGCAACTGTCTAGAGTCCATGCACCACATATGGCTCTAACACATTTTTTTTGTATTTTAAATGCCATATCTATGTCAACCGAGTTTCCCCACAAAATCAGTCCGTAAGCTAATACCGATTGGACATGTCCATGATATGCACTGAGTGCTGCATCTACAGATACACGTAGTCTAAGCATCTTATTTGCATAAATAAACCTGTCAATCTTGTCACATACTTGTTGTATATGTGCCTTCCAATTGCAGTGTTGGTCAAGGTAAATTCCCAGGAACTTTGCTGTATCAACTTCTGTTATTTGTTTGTTCTGGTACTTTATTATAAGGTTTTCTTTTAATTGTCTACATGTCCCGAATTGTATTAAACTGGTTTTATTTATATTAATTTGCAAATTATTACTTTTTAACCATTGTATAGTATTGTGTAGTGCAGTATTTATTTCTTTTTCATCCGTCCGTTTATCCGTTTGCTCCAACGATTGTCGGTTTGCGCGAAGTGTAAATGGTCATAAATATTTACGTTTCTGGTACCTACGTTTGACTATTAAGTGGTGCTTAAAAGTCCAGGACTAAAGTGGCGCTTTTTTTTCAGAAGAATCAAAAGAATCAACCCCTGCCGGCGCTAGTGAGAGTGAAGAAGTAACTATAGCAGATGGAGATAAGAAGAAGATGAAAGGACTCTTGACTGAAGAGGATGATAAGAAATCACAGAAGGATGCTGGGTATATTGAGGTATTGTATTTAGATATATTTTTTATTATACTTACGGCCGGTTTCTCGAATGATGATCAACGAAAAAATCAAATAATTACCTACTATGTGTCAAACTCGGATCAATCGTGATTTGGGTTTCCAGAAACCCTTATTAAAATATTTAGTTTATTTAGTTAATAGTTACCAAAAAAAATCCACATACGGCCGTATGTGAATTTTTTTGGTAACAATTTTTAACATAAAGTTTGTTTATAACTGTTTTTTTTTATAAAAATGGATTCAATTCGTAAACTAAATATTTTAATAATACTATATTTCGAAGAAATAGTTCTAATAAGTATTTTGTTTTTAGTATTTCATTTTATTTATTTATTGTCATCATTATGTATATAACATTTTGTCTAATCTTAGGATTATTTAGAACTAATACATACAATACCCTATAAGGGTGTTGCAAAAGAGTATCTTATGCTTACAGAAAGAAGAAATGGCTAAAACCCGAGAAGCAGAGAAGAAGTTAATACTGAGGAATTTGATCCCGACCGTGCATCCTTTGAGGGAGAACTGCACTCCTCCTGCTATTGAACAGGTGAGGATTTTCAACACCTGGAACTTGGAGCTGGAAAACACAAGGTTATTAGACTGTGGGGATAGGTGTGGTATCTCCAACGAAAAGGGAAGATCTTCCACGGCGAGCGACCTTTGGCTCGGGGTCCGAGGACCGATGGATAGTCTTTATTCTTTATTCTTTATTGTACACATAAAATACAGAGAAAAAAACTTCAAAACAAAACATGTACTTATAGGCGAGCTTAACCCTAAAGAGAGTTCTCTTCCATCGGTTCATAGTCATCGGTTCTATTACTTATGTTCAAACTCCGTGATAACTTCGTTTGCGCGATCTATTATTTTGTCGCCATCTGTTGGTCGGTTTCGTAGACTACGATGTAGTTCATCATGTAGCGATATAGATGGCGCTACAAGACTAAGAGAACGAAAACTTCTGGCGACATTGATAAGTAATTTTAATTAATACACATTTTTATGTACAATTTTAAAACATAATTTATTTATGAAGAACGTAAAATAACATATTTTAAGAATAAATAAATAAAATATTTATGAAGAAACAAAAGACATAAAAAAAGAATCATTAAAATCTGTAAGTAACTACGAAAGAAGTATGAGTAATCCTACTCAAAAGATTAAAACGAACGCAGTGTTAGGTTATTTCGTTACGGAATTTCAGGATTCGGTCTCCACGTTCAAGGCCTAGGAACTATGCAATAGCTTAAAAATCTTTTTTGAAGGCGTTCAAACTTGCTCCGTTCTCTCATCCAGTTTCCTCGCCCACTGATGGGACAGAACGCGCGTAAGCACGGCGGTCTGATCCTTCACATCTTAGTGTGCGTGTTCACATTCATCGGACTTGCGATTGTGTGCGACGAGTACTTCGTATCGAGCCTGGATCGGATCTGTGAAGGTAAGAAATATTGGGCTCTCCTATTTTCTAACCTAGCTTTCTAAAGGCAGAAACTGTTTTGTACAGTTTCTGCACTTTCCCAGCAAATATAAAGAACCAATCTCAAAAATGTATACAGGGTTACACGGAAAATTATTGTTTATGTTCGCAAAATAGCTTAAACTAGTAAAAGATATAACAGTTCAGCCGCAATAAAAAAATGTTTTTGAATTTCCTGCTAGAGCGAGAGGTATCACCTTAACGTAGGTTGTTGGAAATTGTATATATAATCATAAAAAAGTTCATCTTTAAATGTCATATTAAACCTATTTACGTCTACTTTTATCAATTTCAGAATGAAGGTTCATTCTATCATTAATCTTTAGTATAGATTTTTTCACAAAACTGTTCACACATAAAAAGTAGACTACTATGTTTCTCTCAAAGCATTGCTGTCTCTCAAATAATCTCTTTCTCATTTCTCACATTATTTCTAGTTGAGTATAAAGTTCTTAAACTCTTTATATACACAGAAATACTTCTACAAAAATATGACTTGTACAAAGGCGAGTTTAACTTACCTACACTGAAAAGAGTTTCTTCCAGATAACTCAAAGGTTTGCTAGTTTAGTGAGCATTTTTTAACAGACGTACTTTACAGAATTCAAACTGGCACCCGATGTGGCTGGCGCGACTTTCATGGCGGCCGGCAGTTCCGCCCCTGAGCTCGCCACTGTTGTCATCGGCGTGTTTTGCGCTCAAGATGATATTGGTAAGAAAAACACTAAGAAATAATATAATAGATTAATTTGTGTCCGATTTGGTTAAATAACGATCTCTGGTCTGATTTAAGATCACTTGTTTATCAATAAAAAAAGAACGCATGTGTTCTTTCCTGAAAAGAAAAACAAGAAAATAAACACAAAAAAAATCAAATAAATGATAATAAATAATACAGTTAAGAAACTCTAGTATTATTATTATTTTTTTTAATTTGGTTATCTACAGGTGTGTCAGGTGTGATCGGTTCAGCAGTGTTCAACATAATGTTTGTGATATCGGTGTGCGCTTTGTGCGCCGGCACCGTGTCTCATCTGAACTGGTGGCCTCTCTGCAGAGACTGCTTCTTCTACGCACTCTCTATTCTCGTGATGCTCTGCACTATTTGCAACGGATATGTTTCTTGGTGAGTATCAAAAGAAGAATGACTCAGTTTTATTAAAACAAAGATGTCGAACGATTTTATAGTATTTTGCTTAATGGTAAGTATTCTGGGAGAGTTTCTCTGTGAGTATTCAAGGAAAATTTTCTTGTATTTGAGGAGGACAATGGTTGGTATGTGCTTACTATGGTTGGTATGTGCTTACTCCTTTATTAAAAATACTCGTAAGACCATCTACCTAGCGAACTTGATTGCAAGTGCGATGTTTCTTTCTGAGTATTTTGGTAGAGTTTCTTGCTGAGTATTTACAGACAAGGAGACCAATAATGGCCTTCTACACCTTGTTTACGAATAATGTGTATTCAATATGTTTAAGAATAAATGTGTTTCTTGACAAAATTATCTATAGAATAAGTATGATGTTTCTCGACGAGTATTTTGGAAGTTTCTCTGTGAGTTTTTAAGGACAAAGATTAGAATACATGAGGATTGATGATGACATAACTCGGCTATATTGTAGAGTTCTTTTTCTAACCTGATTAATAGGTTCAATTTATAATTAGGTTAGACTCAAAACTAGATGTATAGTAGGTACTTTTTACATTTAGAATCAGAAAGCTAGTATTAAATAAAATAGAAGTCTAGTATTTTTTTTTATGGTATGTTTTTGTGCAGGCCCGAAGCCCTATTCATGTTGATAATGTACGGCGTATACTGCGTGGCGCTCCGCTTCAACACTCAGTTGGAGCGCTGGGCCATGACGTTGCCGCTTCCGATCAAACTGCCTACCCGAGAGGAGCAAGCCGCGCTAGTCACCTACAAGTAAGCGGAGCGAGCCCTTCAATATTCTCTATAATAAATAAATAATGCTGGACAATCTACACAACATCATCTAGCCCCAAGCTAAGCAGTAGGTATGTATATATAATAAAAGTATGTATAATAAAAAATATCTATCTATGTAATGTATTGTATTAAGTATGTCAGTCTTCTAGTACCCATAACACAAGCTCTGCTTAGTTTGGCACTTGAGTGCGATGCGTGAATTTTCCGTGCAAACATACATCCATACAATCTAAATTTATTAATATGTTTGGAAGATGATTTTAAACAAAAACAAATATAAATGTTATGATGTTTAATATTCTAAAGTAGAATCTTTTTAGGGTTTTGAAAATGTATAGATATAGACATAGTAAAATATATATTATTAATTGAAATTTGAATACAAATGAAAACTATTTTAGCAGATATTCTACTTTAGAATATTAAACATCATAAACATAAATGTTTCAGAAGCGGCGGTGCTCCCCCGGCGCCCCCCGCCGGCAGCGACGAGTACGCACAGATGGACGGACAGACCAAGGAGACCTCCATGCAAGGAGATACTAAACGTAACTCAACTACATTTACTAAATATACAAAATATCGACAGGCGTCACAACTCAGTTGGTAGTAGCTTTGCCTTCCATGCTGTGAGTCGTGGGATCGATTACAACCTAGAGCAAATGTTTGTGGGATGAACATAAATATTTGTTCTGTGTCTGGGCGTCACTATGTATTCTACGTAATGTATTTACAAACAAAAAGTATATAATTATTCTATCAGCAATCTAGTAGCCATAGTCAAGCGTTACTTAGTTTGGGACCAGAGTGTGATGTGTGAAAAGTCCATGAATATTTATTATTATTATTTATTTATTTATTAATATTCATAGTAACATTTTTGGTACATATAAAAGTTATAATTGGACCGGTGAACTCTCTTGAGGTCCATTCATAGCAAATATATTTTTTATTTATATATTTACGTCAATAAACTTAAAAGGTACTCGTTTAACAAAATAAGTCCTATAACATAGACATGAATTGACGAAATTGAAAATAGCGCAATCACAATTAAATTGCCTAATATTTTATCACAGTTTCGGAAATACCTTAATGGTCCAATGCCCGCAACCTTCCCCTACATTTAGGTACTTAATTTACGTAATTGCTGCATTTTTGTGTATAACATAGCGTATGGTGGGGAGGGTGCGTATGAGAACGCGGCGTACAACGCGGACCCCGTGCCCGTGTGGGACCCCACGCGCGCCTGGGACCCCGACCAGAGCTGGGAACAATCGGTAACGGTTCACATTATCACAAAACACACAAAATGTAATCAGAACCAAAACTACAATCAGAACACACAAAATGTACTTAATCAGAACACACAAACTGCAATCCAATTACACAAACTACAATCAAAATAAACATTCTGCAATTTTAACAAACACACAAAGTTGATAGTACCTTGTGTGTTTACAAATTGCAAACAAAACACTAACTACGATCATAACGCACAAACAAAAACAAACACACACAATACAATTTAAACAAACACAAACTACAATCAAAACAATACACACAAACTACAATCAAAACATAAACTGCACACAATACACAAACTACAATTAAAACACACAAACTACAATTAACACACAAACTGCTATCAAAACACAAACTACAATCAAAGCATAAACTGCACACAATACACAAACTGCTATAAAAACACACACAAACTACAATCAAAACACAAACTGCTATAAAAAAACACACAAACTACAATCAACACACAAACTAGAATCAAAACACACTGTTACTGTAACATTCCAGGCCCCGCAGTCGGGATGGAATGTCCCCGGGCAGGCGCCCCCCCCGCGGCTCACGCAGCAAGCCGCCTCCACCCCCGCCACCCCCGCGAGCCCCCCGCAAGCACCGCCGCACCAGGTTATATATACCAGTCTTTATATTTATAGTCTATCACTAATTTTATAAATTTAGACCGATGTGGACATGCGTTTAGGCAAGCGTAGTGTAGGACGCCCTCCGGCGAGATGGAGCGACGATCTACGGAGTGTAGCAAACACAACATGAGAAGAGCCAAAGACCGGGCTCAGTGGCGCGTCTTGGGAGAGACCTACATCCAGCAGTGGACTGCTATAGGTTGATGATGATGATGATGATGAGACCGATGTGGCGCGGTGGACGAAGGTCGCCCTGCGACGCGGAGGTTGCGGGTTCGATTCCCGCCTTGGGATAAATGGTTGTACGATCTGCAAATATTTATTACGGGTGTTCTGGGTTTTTTTATACCTATGAAATGTCCGTGAATATTTTATTTTTATTTGATTTAAATAATTGCTTTGTGTCCAGTCGGCGGTACCAGAGTACTACAAAGCCAAGGAGTACAACCCGGAAACTGCCGTCGATCCTCTCATCAAGCCCATCGGAGCCAGTAAATATCTTTCCTATTCATTTACCTAAATGTTTTAAGATGGTAAAACATAAAACTTTTTTTAACTTAATTTATTATTAATTAATTGTAACAATAATCATTTAGGTTACATGGTGTGAAGAACACAAATGATGATGATGATGGTTTTGGAACCATCCGGGTGTCCCTTGACACCTCTCAAAAGCAATCTTCGTTCCATCCGGGTGTTCATTGACACCTCTCAAAAGCAAACTTCGTTCCATCCGGGTGTTCTTGACATCTCTCAAAAGCAAACTTCGTTCCATCCGGGTGTTCTTGACATCTCTCAAAAGCAAACTTCGTTCCATCCGGGTGTTCTTGACATCTCTCAAAAGCAAACTTCGCTCCATTCGGGTATCCCTTGACACCTATCAAAAGCAAACTTCGTTGTTTTATTAAATGTTTATTTGCCTGAAACATGGTAGGTATATGGTCTTATTCTAATCGTTCTCGTTCCATCCGGGTGATCTTGACACCTCTCAATGTTTTTTGACGTAACAACGTGTTATAATTCGATAGAGCCGGATGCACGCACGATAAAACATGACTCATGCGGCGTTACCTCGCTCTAAGGCGTTCCATGTAAGGCTTGAAGTGCAAGCGAGAGCGCGGAACGAGCGTCAAATAAGCACAATCGGCCTTTGCGTTCGTTGTCACGTTCAACTATCGTCAGTAAACCGACTTTACAGACAACCATTTTTTGTTTACCCGTTATGACCTATGCTTCTGAAACGTGGACACTGACAGTGGGGTTGGTCCACAAGCTGAAAGTCGCTCAGCGCGCTATGGAGAGAGCTATGCTCGGAATTTCTTTGCGAGACAGAATCCGCAACGAAGTCATTCGTCAGAAAACCAAAGTATTCGACATAGCTCAAAGAATTAGCAAGCCTGAAGTGGCAGTGGGCCGGCCATGTTTGCCGAAGAACCGACAACCGTTGGAGCAAACGCATACTGGAGTGGAGACCGCGTTTAGGCAAGCGTAGTGTAGGACGCCCTCCGGCGAGATGGAGCGACGATCTGCGGAGTGTAGCTCGCAAACACTGGATGAGAAGAGCCGAAGACCGGGCTCAGTGGCGCGGCGTAGGAGAGACCTACGTCCAGCAGTGGACTGATATAGGTCGATGATGATGATGATGATGATGATTTTATGTTTCCAGATGCGTTCCAGCTGTCGTGTTGGTACGTGTCGTTCCCGGTGCACTGGGCGTGTCGGCACACGATGCCGGACTGCCGCGGCCGCTGGTACCCCGTCGCCTTCCTCATCAGCATGCTGTGGATCTCCTTCTACTCGTACTTCATGGTGTGGATGATCACCATCATCGGTGAGGCACCTTCACTTTATTTATTAAACAAAATACACAGCTCTTAATCTATACATAAGTCTATCATAGTCTAGTCTATCATATCTAGTCTATCATATCATCATCATCATCATCATCATCAACCTATATCAGTCCACTGCTGGACGTAGGTCTCTCCCAAGACGCGCCACTGAGCCCGGTCTTCGGCTCTTCTTCTCATCCAGTGTTTGCCAGCTACACTCCTCAGATCGTCGCTCCATCTCGCCGGAGGTCTATCATATCATAATCTATATATAAGTATATAAATAAATAATGCTGGACAATCCACACAACATCATCTAGCCCCAAGCTAAGCAGAGCTTGTGTTATGGGTACTAGAAGACTGACATACTTAATACAATAACATTGCATAGATAGATATTTTTTAATATATACATATAAATACACAAAACACCCAGAATAAATATTTGCAGATCATACAAACATTTATTCCAAGGCGGGAATCGAACCCGCAACCTTCCGCGTCGCAGGCGGACCATCGCCCACCGCGCCACATCGGTCGTCATATAAAAATGTAACCCGTTTTCCGTTGTCACGACATAGCATGAAAACGGCTTGACCGATTTGGCTGGGTTTTTTTTGTAGTTTTCTAATACTCTGTACAAGATTCTTACGGAAAAAAAATTAAGAAAATCTCTCAGAAAAAAAAACTCTAAGGCGGTATGAAGTTCGCCGGGACAGCTAGTATATGATAAACATACAATAATTGGCTGTAGGTTTAGTTCATGAGTATGTATTAATATAGTTTAAAGAGCTGTGGATTTTTCTTTAATAAATAAAATAAAACACAGACTACACGACAATGTGACGATGTGACATAAAATACATGACGACCGATGTGGCGCGGCGGGCGATGATTCGCCTGCGACACGGAGGTTGCGGGTTCGATTCCCGCCTTGGGATAAATGTTTGTACGATCTGCAAATATTTATTCCGAGTGTTCTGGGTATTTTATATGTATAATAAAAATATATATCTATGTAATGTATTAAATATGTCAGTCTTCTAGTACCCATAACACAAGGCTAGATGATGTTGTGTGGATTGTACAGCATTATTATTTATTAGATATTATAATAAATATAATTCCAGGCTACACTCTTGGTATTCCGGACACAGTGATGGGTCTTACATTCGTGGCGGCCGGAGTTTCAGTGCCTGATGCTCTCTCCTCGCTTGCTGTTATCAAAGAAGGGTAAACTATTTTTATTTAATTTTATTTGGTAAACACACAGTACAATAAACTATAAATAAAAGCATACAAGCACACACAAATCAGTAAAATTTTCATTTTAGCCAATAATATTATAAAGAGAAAAGATTTATATTTTCGTGTGTATTCCCTGAGTAACATAGGCTATATTTATTTTTAGAAAATATTAAGGATCCTTGCCAAAACTTTAGTAATGTAGCTGTACCTATGCTGTGGATTCGATTCCCACCCAGCACAAATGTTTGTGTGATGAACATAAATATTTGTTCTGTGTCCCAGACATAGAACGTCGTGCTGTTATGTATTCTATGTACGTATTTACATAAAAACATTTTTTTTTATAATATTCATTTTAGTTTCCAAAGTACAAGCTCTTCTTAGTTCGGGATTAGAGTGTGATGTGTGAAATAGAATAGAATAAAATAGAAAACTCTTTATTGGTACACCAAAAATACGCTTACGCTTAAGCATTAGTTTATTTCACAGAACGGCACGTAAGTATACTTCAACACAAAGTAATAAGCTTGTTGCGCCCAACAAAATAAAATTACAGATAACAAAACAAAGAAACATAAATGGTTACATAATGGGCGGCCTTATCGCTGAAAGCAATCTCTTCCAGGCAACATGTCCATGAATATTTATTTTATTAAAGTTACGGCGACATGGCAGTGTCGAACGCGGTCGGTTCCAACGTGTTCGACATCCTGGTGTGCCTCGGCCTGCCGTGGTTCATACAGACCGCCATCATACAGCCCGGCTCGCACGTCAACGTCATCAGCAAAGGTATTTATTTACATTATCATGAATTTTGACGTGACAACGTCTTATAATTTGATAGAGCCGGCTGCACGCACGAAAAAACATGATTCATGCGGCGTTCTGAGGCGTTCCATGAAGTGCAAGCGAGAGCGCGGATTATTTTGCAGAACCGCTTACAATCCCGTTCGTTGACGTTGTCACGTTCAACTATCGTCAGTAAATTGACTTTACAGACAACTTTTTTTTGTAACTTTTCTTCATAATTTCTAAACTATTAGTACCTACTACCTATTTGTGTGTATGTGTATGCTTTGGCTTTTGTCGTTTTGTTTAAATTGTGTTAAAATATGAATGTGAAAACTTTTAATTGGCCTTCAGATTTACTTATTTTTTTTACTATGTAACTACATATCTGTTAGTTTTCCAAAAACTTATAAAATAAAATAAAATTATAATACCTAAAAGACAAGAAGAAGTTAGTAAAAGATTGAAAATGACCCGAAAATTTTTAATTAAAAAAATATTTTTTGTTTTATTTGACTAATTCCTATTCTTCACTAAATAGTAGAAAAGTAAATAAAAAAAAATATGCCGTTTACCTTAAGTATATTATACCTTAAATTTTTTGATTAAATATAATTCTAACTATCAAAAACTTATAATTTTAAATAATGCGTCTGTTTTATATTCTTTACTAAATATATATACAAAATATATAAAAAAAATAATGTCATTTTTTTTGTTTTTCACAATAAGAATTAAATTCTAGATTATAAAATAATAAAAAATAATAGTCTGTTCGAATCTTAATTTGTCACTGAGACACCAATTTTTTTATTTATTTATTTAGTGAAGAATAGACAAAACAAAATGCACAAGATGTTTGAAGCCAGAACAAAAATACATATCTATTACTTACTAATTCTAGGTACATTTATTATTATTCAGTCATTGTCGTCCCACTGCAGGGCAAAGGCCTCCCTTCCCTCCTTCCACTCCTCGCGACTTAACGCAGGTATATTACAAAATTATAAAACATATTTTGTTACATCCAGGTTTGATCTACTCGACTCTCTCCCTATTCTCGACGGTGATATTCCTCGTGGTAGCAACTCACGCGAACGGCTGGAAGTTAGACCGGAAGTACGGCGCTGTACTCATGGTCTGGTACATCCTGTTTATAACCCTCGCTAGTCTGTACGAGCTCAACGTGTTCGGACAGTTCAACGATCCCGATTGTATCTCTATTTATTAAAGATATTATTTTTAGCTTCAAATACGAGCTGTGCTCATGGTACATTACGTTTATAATGCTGGCTAGAGTACAAGCTTCTGGTACGTTCTGTTTATAAATAGCCTGTAAGAAGTAATGGTACTCGTATATCCTGTTTATAACGCTCTTTAGCCTGTACAAACTTATGGTACATTCTGTTTATAGGCTGCAAAAACGTATGGTACATTCTATTTGTAACACTGGCTAGCTAGTACATTTTACGGTACAGCCCGTTTATAACGCTTGCTAGTGTTTACAAGCTGCGACACTCTTTCGTACCTTAAAGGTTTTATGAGCGTAAATACAATGTACCATAGATTAGAGTACGTTTCTAATTTTCGTACTTTCATAATATAATTTCAATTTCATAAGTGCTACGGACGTAGCATGCTCGTAACTCGCTCGTAGCTTGCTCGTAGTATGCTCGTAGCACGCTCGTAGCATGCTCGTAGCTAGCTCGTAGCTTCATATCGTTCATATGCTACGCCGCGACTTGGATGCAAAAAACCGTAATATTTCGTCGCTCAAAAAAAAGTTTTATGCCACGAAAGTATTGTTAAAATTGATTCTTCGTAGCTAATTTTAGATTAGTTCTACGCCATATGTGCTACGAGCGTAGCGCTATCGTAGCATCGTAGGCAGTAAAAAAACTATTTTCAAAAATTCTGGGGACATATTGTATTCAGTCTAAGTCCCATTTATTTTAAGCCTGCAATAATAAACATTTCTTTGTTACTTTGCAGGTTTTATACAAGTACATTGAAACTTTATTAATAAATGTTGAAAATCTTAAGTAACGTTATACTTCGAAAACATATATTTATGGACTAAGGGCATTATTTTGCTATCCACTGCAAAGAGTATACATAATATTGATATTATTAAATTAATGCAGATCGATAACCAAAAATGCCCCATCGCCTTTAGCTTTGAAACACAAAATGTACCAAAAAGGTTAGAGATATTAGGTTATATATCTAGTTAATTGTTTTTTTTTTGTGAAAATACCCAATTTTTAAGAAACTAGTCTCGTACTAGTCATTTTCTAGGCTATACTTGTTTTGTATAGAACTTGTTATTTCTTGCACTATATTATATCTACTTATAATAAATATTCAGGCCTATATTAGTTGACAGGCGTCACAGCTCAGTTGGTAGTAGCTATGCCTTCCATGCTGTGTCGTGGGTTCGATTCCCAAGAACAAACATTAAACATTGATGTTAGTTTGTATGATTGCTATGTATTAATAAAGTAGACATTTTTAGCAATCTAGTTCCATAATATAGATAAACTATTTTTAAAATGCACGCGTATCCTCCGCGATTAAGCATAATACAATAGTATACAGATACAATAAATAAATAATGCTGGACAATCCACACAACATCATCTAGCCCCAAGCTAAGCAGAGCTTGTGTTATGGATACTAGAAGACTGACATACTTAATACAATACATTACATAGATAGATATTTTTTATTATACATATAAAATACCCAGAACACCCGGAATTAATATTTGCTGATCGTACAAACATTTATCCCAAGGCGGGAATCGAATAATAATAATGTAATACTATTTAATTGTTTTTTTTGTCACCGTCTTGACACGTTACCGAATAAAGAATAGCTGGTTCTATTCTGATCTATTGACAGGCGTCACAGCTCAGTTGGTAGTAGCTATGCCTTCCATGCTGTGGGTCGTAGGTTCTATTCCCACCGAGAGCAAATGTTTGTGCGATGAACATAAATATTTGTTCTCTGTTTGGATGTCACTATGTATGTATTTACAAAAAAAAATGTATATAAGTATTCTATCAGCAATCTGGTTCCCATAGTACAAGCTTTGCTTAGTTTGGGACTAGAGTGTGATGTATAAGTTCCTGATTATTCATGATTATTTAATCTAAATTTATGATTTATTTATTATCTGTCGGCCAACTTGTCCATTAATGAGCGATTTTCCAAATGGCTTTTAAAAAAAAAAAATTGTTCAAAAATAGTCGATAGATGGCAGTAGACAAATAGTGTATCAAAATCCCTCTCTTTTTTATCTGTCTAATCTATTGGTAGCTCTGTCGTGTAGCTGTCATTATCATCCTGTCACGTCCGTTTCGGTGTATTCAGCGTTTTGATACATTTTGTTTGCTTTTATTTTATCATTCGTGTACCTTCTTGTGGATTTTACTTTTGACGACAACAGACTGTATACTGGTTTCTGATTTCTGCCACGATTGAAGACTTTTAGCTTTTGTCAAACAGTTTAGAATTTTTTCTAGGACAAAAATTTCACACCACAGATAAAATATGAAAACTTTTTGTGTTGACAATTGACATTGATATGCATTTGACGTTGTGCGCCATCTATCGTGTATTGTAGGAACACTCCCTGGAAAATCGCTCATTCGTAGAACGCGTGAATTTTAAGAATGGTTTGTGTACAAGATTTGCTTAGTTTGGAACTAGATGGCGTTGTGTGAGGTGTCGTATATTAAGTATCAGTATTATTAGTTTTAAGTTACTAACGCTGTTGTCTTATGAATATTGGTAGATGTCAGCTTACACCATTTTCGGAACCAAGTTCTTTTACGTGCGAAACGGAGCTAAAAAAAATTAAGACCAAAAGTTGTAACGACACTTTTTGCTGTAGTTGTAGGCCGTGCGACGTGCGCGTGTTTCTCTGTCTGTCTCTCATAGAAAGCAAGCCAGTTATTTTCGTTTCGTCTTTCTATTTCGCATTGAACAGTGTAGTGAAATTTTATTAAAATTCTTTCACTATTTAATCGAAAGGAACTTCGTGCCATCCGGGTGTCCCTTGACACCTCTCAAGTTTTTTTTTAATTTAACTTTTTACTGTTATAAAGTACGAATGCACTCAATATCTAAAACTAGCCCAAAACACACTGATAATGTTTGTAAGTAGCTTTAATAAGTACAAGCTTGCGCACAATTTAATTCTACATTTATTGAGCTACACTATTTGCACTGAAATCATCAAAATTCTGATATTCCTACTATGTATTTACAAAAAAAGACGTGTGGCACTTGAAGACTGCCGCGGTAAAGCTATTGCATAGCATTTTTGCTGGATTACGCATGCGCAGTGTTAGGTTATTTCGTTACGGAATTTCTGGATTCGGTCTCCGCGCTCAAGGCCCGCGATAGAAGCTATGCAATAGCTAAAACTTATGAGTATTCTATCAGCAATATAGTTCACTAATTTTGCTTAGTTTGAGACTAGAGCGCGATGTGCGAAATGGTCGTTAATACTTATTTATTTATTCATTATTATTTATTTATTATTAATTACCTTTTATTTTTTTGGTCTAATTTTGGGGCAGCCATTTTGAAAACGCCATTTTGAAACTCAAAACTTATGAATATCGACATAGTTGTAGCAAGTGTTTACAAAACATTTCATTAATAGCAGTTTTTATGTAAATAATTATATTTAAGTAGTTAATTTTAATTAATTATCAGACACTTGTCTATAGAAGATTACTAATATGTTTAGACGCGTTTTAATCCAAAATGCAAGAATCAGTTTCAAAACAAAAAAAAACAAAACATCGAGAACATTTACGAATTATAACAACAAAATAATACTTAGAATACTTTATATTAATATACAAATTAGACGATTTTTTTCATACGTTTTATGTTTTCACCTTTATTTGGATGTAACGATCATTCCTAAGAACTTCAAAGGTTTAAAATAGCATTATTTTTTTTGTTTTTTTTTTTTGGCTCGCACATTAAGTTTAAAGTAGGTAGGTGCCTACCTATACTTATGAACAAATTATCTTAAGGCCCAGAAAAAAAACTTCGGTTTTACACGATTTAATCAAGTTACACACATTTTGTAGGTACAGTCAGCATCAGAAGTAGATCACTATTTAATCAATTTTTTTTTAAACATTAATTAATTATTAAAATAGTAGATATCAATTTTTATCTTCCATATATCCCTAACGACTGAAAATATTAAAATTCAATGTTTTCCAGTAATAGAAACTGAAATACCTCATAATTTATTAATTTATATTATTATCCTCTATTCTGTGATCTTATAATTATGTAGATATATATATTATTTATAATCATAAAAAAATCCAATCTCTATAAAAAAAGTATATCTAAAAGCTATTTCTAATGCTGGGGCCACACTAGCGGGCTACGGCGAATATTCGTGTTAACGCGATGTATGTGGCCGGGTACATCGTGTCATCGCTTACAGTCCATCAAATCTAAGAAGTTCCGTTTGACGTTTCATATTTTTCCAACCTAAACAACTTTGTTTATGCGTACATTATTTAATTTCGATAACCTTTTTCGTAAAACCTTGAATTTAGAAAGATTTTATTATTGCATCTAAAAATGTACAATTCTTAATATCTAAATTTAATTGAAAATTTTCAAACAATGCAAAATAACACATATTTACACAGTAAATAATTTCTAATAATTCTATTCTTGACGTCATTGCAAAGTCACGTAGTTCGGTCACTGCTCGTAGTGTTGCGACTCTTCGGTTACACTTGTATATAAAACAATCGCTTACATTATACGAAAAATCGAATGTATTGCTTTTAAATTATCAATTAACGAATTTGTAAAAAGACATGACAGGTGTCAAAATGATCAAATTTGACATAATTTGATGCCTCGGTCCCTAATCCACCCAAAGCACGGCCAGAAAGCGAATTCTCGGGCACCTTCAACGTACTATTTACGGGTAGGACGCCATCTCTGTTTAATTTCACGTTATAACTAATAATGGACGACTTTGATAGAGACATTAAGTTTGATAATTTCATAGACAGTCAACTAGTCATTAATTTAAATGACGATGATGACGAAGACGACGACGATTCAAGTACTTGTAGTGAATAAAAAAATTATCCTAAACATTACTTTTATTTAATTATAATAATTGATCTCTTAAAAATCGGATATTATAGTAATCGATTTTTTATATCCCATCCCTATTATTCAATTTGTCAGAACTGTCAAACGGTACCTCTTAGATTTGATGGACTATAGTATATCGCCTTTATCCGAACACAATGTTTTTGTCGCGCCAACACGATACGAATATTCGCCCGCTAATGTAGCCGAAGCATTAGGGCAGTATTCAGTTATGTGTTTAAACTTTAAATTATAAAATACTATAAATAAATGTTTGTAACAATAAAATTCACTGTTAATAAATAAAAATATCAAATCACTTTACATCATAGATGTAGGAATGATCTATTTAATTTAAAATTATTTTCGTATTTTATAAGAGTTTTTTCTTCACATTAATTGCAATAAAATAGATACTATAGGATTATTACAAATGTAGTGGTTCCACTGTTACGTAATGTATAGAATAAACCCTTTAATCGTTTTGAATTTTATCAAGAGAAAAGGCGGTTAACTTTCTAATTTCTCGTATTTGACATTGACATTTGCGAAGATATGACAGATTGCAGAACAAATTTGTTGGTTTCATTCATTGGGATTTGGTTAGTCCAAAGATTTCGTTTGGGACTAGAGTGTGATGTGTGAGATGTCTTTATCTATATAATAAGTGATATGTATCTTCAAAAATGTTGAAAAATCCGTACGAGAAATAGTAAGCTGGTGGTTTGCGCTTTTTGTAATGTACTTACCTAAATTTGTTATATTTTCACTCCCAATGCACATAAGTAATAAAATGCTAGGCAACTTGCTTTTGAGTCATTAATAGTATAAAATTAAGGTAAAGACAAAGTCATAAAGTAGAAATATTAAGTGTTCTAAAAGCTATTCTTTTTATTTTTAGATAATGTGTAGAATTTTGATAGCTTCAAATATAATATACCTGTTGTATAAATGAGCATATACTTACATAGCTCTGTATGTGGTTGCTATTTATTATATTATATACTCTATCTAGATTTATCTATAAAATAAAATGTAATCATCACTATTTAGAATTCCGTACATATGCAGAACTTTCAAAAAGATTAAAGATCAAAATACTGGCGGGAATCTTTGAGTGGTGTTGCCAACTTTAAATTTCAATATTGAATGTTATACCAAAATACTGGCTGGAATCTTTGTGTTGCCAACTTCAGATATCAATATTGAATGTTATTGATTATGGTAACAAACAATACATTGTTAAATATATGTAATAATTCCTTATTATTTGAAATAAAATAGATATGTATGATAACTTATTCATCTATAGGTATCGTTTTGAATGTGTTTATTTTTGTTTTTTTCTAATGTGGACTAAACTGCAGAACATGTATTATAGTGGAATCATGTAGATTTGATTATCTGTATCTTAAATGTAGATTGCACCTAGATATATCTAAAAATCTACATACATTTGATCTATCCGTTATAATACTTGAATAGAAACCTCTATAAGGGCAACGTAGTACCTAATTGTAAAAAACCGTCAATAAATATTGTTGTTTCCTATCGAAAAGGGCTTTCTTGCATTTTTAAAATGGAACCAAAATCGATTTGAAATGTTATTAGAGTAGGGGAACCTGTTGTACCTTGGACATAGTTGTACCTAGGACAATCGTGTTTTAAAAAAAAATGCGTTGGTTTTAGGAACCATTGTCTATAGTATTTGAGACATCATTGGTCAACAATAACGTCAAAACAGTTGTGGTTTGCCAGCGCTAATGGTTGCAGCGAAAAAAAATAATTTCGGTTTGTTCAATTATAAAGTCAGTTTTTTAGACTTTTGTTTTTGCTATTTTTTTCAAAATGATGCTTGTTTCAAAAACGGTTTTACTTAAAAACTAATCGTAGTATATATAGCTATTGGACAACATAAGTCTCAGATCCTACCTCCAATCACAAGTGGGTGTACAAAGCTTGTGAAGTAAAGTAGTCGCGATGTTGTACCTTGGCCATCCGAGTTACGTTGTACCTTGGCCACCATCATTTGTTTGACATTTATATGCATATTTTTTTTGAGTGCTAATTAATTGCAGAAATGGTAAAACTTATGTAAAATGATAAGAAAGTAATGAAATAATTAGGTTTCAAGTTAAAATTACGTGATTAGAGACCAAAATAATGTCATAAAAAATTTGCTATAAATCAATTGGCGAAGCTTTTTACAAAAACAACCTTTCACCTATATATAGTTGTTAATACCTGTAACTTTTGGTAATTGCTAATGCAAATATGATTGAATAATTATTATTTCAACAAAAACTAAATAAATTACAGCTAAAAATATTTTTTATCTCGATTTGAACCTACTTTGGCCAAGGTACAACATACACTGTCCAAGGTACATCTGGTTGGTTGTACCTTGGACAGTTTTGACTTTTTTTTTCAAATAGCTAGTGGTCACAGGTTTTTGGGAAAATACATAGTTTTATGAATGAATTATGTAGGTAATTTCATGGTCTTTACATACACATACACTGGACAGATATAGCTGGCACCATTATTTAATAAAAAATCAAAATTCAAAAAACTGTCCTAGGTACAACAGGTTCCCCTACTGAGAACGAAATTCAAGAAATATTAAAACTTTTTTTTTTGTTTTCAATTTACTCTTACTTTAAATAAACTCCACGTGTAGGCACATTAACATATTTTTGTCTTTGACTGTACCACCAGATATCTAAAATCGATTTTGTGTCTGTCTTAAATGGAAGGTAAGTCCCCTGATTTGTCAATAAATAAAAAAAGCTATGTGTTCAGTGATTCTTTTAACATAGTAGGTAAAAGTTTTCGTCGTGACAAGCACAGACATGTCGACTAAACAAAATATAGAATTTTTCTTGTCTCTATATTTTCTATACTTTTCCGTGTCTGTACGGATTTTACTAAAATAAATGTGCATCAATTAATATTGTCAATTTGATGTTTACGTAGATAATAAGATATGTATACCTAAAGTAATCGAAATGTACCAAAACCCACTGTGTGCCCTTGCATGCTTGTAGAACTGCTAAAACCAAAGTTTTTGGATTCAATATTCAAACATGTTGGTTCCTATTTAGTGTATCAGTCAGTAGTATAGATATTTATCTGCATATTTTCATTGTGAATGTAGTGGACCATTTAAAGTTAATTATACCTACTATTTTTTACTCCCTATATGGCAACATTGAGTGAGTACGCAAGATGGATCTTGCCTGAGTGCTTAGTCCGAAGTTGCATTTTAAAACTCCCTACTCTCGAGCCGAGAGTCGTCTCTCGGATATCCTCATATTTTTGTATGGATATCCGAGAGACGACTTGAGAGTAGGGAGTTTTAAAATGCAACCTCGGAATAAGCCCGCTGATTTTTGGTTAACGTCATTCTGAGGCCCTATCACGAATAAATGTGACAATCGTAAACGTATCGTAACGTTAGCACATTCAAGATACACTGCGCGGTGCCGCTGCGGCGTTCGGCAGTCGAGCTGACGTCACTGTTTCTCGAATACGCTACCGTTTCGATACGTTAGCGATTGTCACATTTATTCGTGTTAGGGCCTCTGTTTACTAAGAGCAGTAAGTAACCTACCTTGATAGAAGGGGTATTTTGGCCATCCGAGTAGAGCCGGATAAAGGATGTCGACTAATTATAAAATAGATACGTATATAATATGTGTTGTTTGTTTGAGAGCGTTTGTTTCACGTCAGAAAATAAGATGGATCTAATAGTTTTTGGATTAAAAAGCTTGACTACCCGCCGTTTTCTCGTATAATTTCGCACTAGTTTCGCGCTCGCTCGTTTTTAACAGTTTAAAAGTCATTTTTCAAATCAAGTTAGAGAGCAATGCAATTTTTTAAAAACGTTGTTTGCGATTTTCCATATTATTGAGCGAGCTAGTGTTTGACGGGCCGAATGTACCTAATTTCGAAAATATCTGACGAAACATCACATCGAAATTAAATAAATAATGTTACTTAGTCTAGTCCTATGCATACGACAAAATATCCTGACAAACTAGATACCTATACCGAACCGAAAGATGTAACGATTAGTGCTACTTAGGTGTTCTGTGGGCCTTGCAGGCATATTGTGAAGATATTGTTAATTACTGTATTAAGTTATTATGACAATGTTGAATAAAGTGTAAAAAAATAAGTTTGTTTTTATTATCCCATACTTTTTTTTTTTTATTTGCTCTTCGGAGCAGGCTAAGGTTTTAGAACCATACCGCCTAGTCTTACGTAAATGTTTTTCCCTTAAATTAGTTTATTTTCTTTATTATTTTATTTACAACGTCTTCGGGAGGACGTGGTAAAAAGAAATAATTGTTGTAGTGTAAAGTGAATGCATAAAATACTGAGTCCTTATCCCATACTTAAAAATCCAGCCGGCGTATCCTAACCACTCAAAACTTGCCAGGTTCTAAATCATGTTCAGTTTCTATAGTTTATATAGTAGTTTATATATTATTTATATTTACTTTCTATGAAATACTGGGCTAAAGGGTTGATTTTACCTGATCAAACTATCAATAAAAATGAACAAATTCGATGTACAGTTAATAAATAAAATACCTACTTATAGGATAAACTATCAAAGAAAACAAGTCATAATTTTATTATTATCATTTATTAATTTTATCATTATAGTGCAGTACATTCTTTCCTCAACTGGAGACAAAATTTCGTCACAATATCCCTCCTGATCGCAAGTTACGGATGAGATCTCTTATTATCACAAGAAAAGGGGTTACAGCGCATTATGACAGAGATAGTTCTTTTTAAATGTCTATAAATATAGGGGTTACACACCGCGGCATTAAGTAGCGAATAGCTATACGTGTTTGGATGTAGTAACTTAGCGATACTGTAGCTAATTTGTCAACATGTATACGCGCTACTTTAATCAGTGGGCCCTTTCTTACTTTAATCAATTTTATTCTTGAAATTCAATACAATTATTTCTTACATTTTTCTTACAATGTTTTGTTTTAGTTATCTTCATTAACGGGATATTTACCATGATTTGGGAGTTGGATTATTTCCCGATATTTCGCATGCAATGATCACGGGTCGAACTGAAGTCTTTGCAAGTAGATATAGATGCCATTGGCAGACATACCGGTCTACCCTCTTTCGCACTCTTATTCAGTTCGACACGTGATCATGGCGCATGCAACTGTGCCGAAATATCGGAAAATAATCAAACTCACAAATCATGGTAAATATCCCGTTTATAAAGAAAACTATGTTCAAAACAGTGATAGTTTCAAATGTTATACAAATTGTGTTTTCTTATTATCCATAATGAAACCAAATCAAATAAGACTCAGCTACACTCGCAGCTATCATTTACCTACATACAATTACGGCGTATGAAACTGATGGTCAAATTATGACATACGTTTCATACAAAAGTGATTTGCAGTACATTCTTACTGGTGGAATAGGAACCCCGTTATTCTTAGTCTGTTTTGCTGCAATATCGCAGTGTGTGTAACCTCGCCGATAATTCATTACATACAAGCTACTTCTCCCAGTAAATAAATCCATTAAGTTGCAACGAGTTACAGTGTGACTCGTTGGGAATTTTTTTCCCAACGAGTCACAGTGTGACTGGATTTGGTGTGACTGGTTGAGAACTCACCCATTAATATCAACGCAGACAAGTGATAAATCGCTCCATAGTTGATACAATGTAAAATAGACTTTATCATGTATGATACAAGGTCGATATTTTATTAAAATAATGCAATTTACCACTCAATATGCGTTGGCCTAGTCATACATAACTCATATTATACTTTTAGACATTTAAACATTATTAAACATGTTTTAAGGCATTTCTTTCAAACCGAAAGCCTTACCCAATCGGCGCTTGGCATTGAAGCTAACTTGAGAATCAAGAATGACTTTGCTGTAAACATGTACAAGTCAAAATTGCAAAAAAACTGAGGGATTAGACTTAAGGTTTTATTGATTACGCTATTCGTAGGCAGTGCTAGACGTCAGTCGTGATTATAACTCACGCTATGACGTTATCGGCCGGTTTCTGGAAACCCAAATCACGATTGATCCGAGATTGACACATAGTAATTATTTGATTTTTTCGTTGATCATAGTTCGAGAAACCCGCCGTAAAAGACTCAAGTTAACTTAATATCCATTTTGAACCTTATCACTAGGTAATAAGACTCTATTGCAGGTCGATGTTTGCACTATTCTGTCTCCATTTGTTACATTCTCGCTTCACTCTTCACACAATATTTCTTTTATTTCTCATATTTTTCTATGGACTTTTGTATAATGTCTTGTTACGTTACTGTCGGTGTTTTACTATTAGTTGAGCTGGCAATACTAAAATATAGTATTGCCAGCTTATATATTAGTAATGAAACTAAGTTTGTATACTAAAACAAGTCTAAAAAGAGTATCAAGCATAAATTTTGACTCTTTTTGTCATTTATGTCAATGGAAATGTGTTAAAAAGTATCCATAATATTTAGTAAACAGCATACATACCATTAAAATAAAACAATAAAACACCTACTAGTCACATAACAAGATATGATACTAAAAACCGTAAATATAAACCTTAAAGCACGAACAAAATCTAACAATCGCTACTGTATTTGAGTTACACTGCGCGTCAAAACTCAGCTGCAAGATATAGCAGCGTCATCGCGCAGTGTAACTCGAATACACCACGATTGTCACAAGTATTCGTGCTAACTCTTCTTATCCTGTGACACTGAATTCGAAGGATATTTTTGGAAGCATTTTGTTAATGTTTTGTATAAGTAACCGGTCAAGTGAGATCTGAACTAAGGCAAGTAAACCAATAACAACTTTATTATAGTTAAGTAAATAACAATATTAATTTTTAAAATACTTTTAGGGGTGGCTGTCATTTGAAGCCGGTTTTAGTACGTGGAAGTTGGGTACGAATTCTCCATCAGATTTTTGATTTCTTAAAGAAATTATTCGATGGGATGTAACCAACAATAACATTCTTGATCAAGTCTTATCTATATTGGTAAATTAGTGTCACAAGATAAGGGTTAAAAAGAAACAAAATTAGCGTGTCTTAAAAAAATAACAGTTAAAATGAACACTGTCTCATATTTACATTTTTTTTAGCAATTAGTCTAAAATATATGATACCGTACGTACCGCGATTCTCAGCGCCGCACCGCCATCGACAGTCACTATGTACAATTTGGAAGTGATTTCGAAAATTAATAGCAAAAATAATAAAAACCTAACTACATATTTATACGTCGAGGGTGCGCCGTCAAGAAAAAGGGAATCAATTCTCTTACCTAAGCATATTTTTTTATAATTTTTCTTCGTTTTTTATTTCATACAGAATCCTACTTACATTTTATTAGTAAATAAATCAGTAATTTTTAATGAACATTTTTAGCCAATATTGTTACATCGCGTCCGTGCCGCCAAATGTATTTCAATTATTCATTTTATTTACATTCTCGAAACACTTTCAGCTCCTATCAATTAATTTAATGTAAACAACTAGCTAATAATGAGAAAAAAAACTAACATCGAAAAACTAAGTAAATATTGAGTTTAATTAAACTAACAACAAAAGAACGACAGCGTATTGCCTACTTCACGTAGGTCGCTGTGACGGGTCCCATACAACCACTGAGGCGGACCTACCACTATTGCAATGTTACTGGCGTTATACACATCTTTAAGGTACTGACAGACGTGCTCATTACTAGCACGAAAGCATGCTTTTATTGAGCAAGTGCTCATTAGTAGCTACCTGAGGCGCAGGTAGGTGGGGGCGTGCTCGGAGCACGTCTGAACATGTTTGCATGCCTATTTAGGAGTATTATGCTTTAAATAAAGCATGCTTATTAGCATGCTTTTTTTGAGCACGTCTGTCAGTACCTTTACAACATTGTATAAACTATGGGTCAAACATACCCGTAGGTACCAACATATTGTCAATCTAAATCGAGACTCACGCACTTATTTCATGATAATTCTTCACGAAGACATAAAAACTCTTACGACGACTTACTGATCTGTTGTTAAATATTTCGCAGATGACAAGCGTTTAAGCAACCCATATCACGATCGATCCTAGTTTTGACACATAGTAATTTGATTTTTTGGATGATCAACATTTCAGAAACCGGCCGTTAGTGTATAATTATCATAAAATGTGCATAAACTAGTCTCGATTCAAACTGTACCAAAATACCATGACTGTATTCATCAGCAATAAATCAAGTCTCACATAGATTTCTTTACTGTTTTCAGGGAAAAAACTGTCAAATAAAATCTATACCTTGATAATTGCGTCCGAATACTTAAAGTAACAATGAATAGTGATAGAAACCGCAACTGATTTGTTTCATCGCGTATTACCGCAAACTCAGTTCGTATGATCGTATGTACACATAATACATCTTGCACATAATGTATCTTGCACATAATATACCTTGGGCTGTATTCGCACAAAACAAGTATATTTCAACAAGAAAACTGTCAAAAATACTTGAGCTCCGACAAGTATTTTGTCTGCATACATTGGACTTAAGAATTTCAAAATGCATACCGTTTTACAGGTCACACCACACTCCCCTTTTCACATCACGTAAGGCGAATTAAATATATAAAATACGATTCGTATTGCGTATTGTACACAAGTTTCACATTGTCTCTTGCACCAACACTATTTGCTTTGCTGACTATCCGACTTTACAGCTGAATTTATAATTATATTTCTTACTTTTAAGAAAATGACGGTTCAATTTTGATGAATTGCAATATCATATGTAATAAAAATGCGGAATCGTTTTGACAGGTCCATCCTTACAAAGTTCAACGAGATTTTATGCCATTGTTGCGATTTCTATAAGAAATCTGGTATACAAATGGATTCGGTAGTAAGATGACCGCAGTATCATGTCAACATTATCTTATGCAGAGGTGTTTTACCGCGAGAAATGAACGTAACCAGTTTTTGGGCGTTTTTCTAGTCAAAAAACTAGCACTTTTTATCTCAAAAAGACGATTCTAAATCCTTCTCCTATACAAGTATACACAGAATTGCATTTATTATATGTTTACGCGTTTATATTCTTTGTTTTCTTTGTTACTGTTCACTAAGAAACCTTTGTTTCTCGGTCATAATAGCGATGCTACATTTTTAAAAATAAATTCACGTTTATAAAAATCTGCAATAAAGTCGGGTAGTCATCAAAGTAAGATCAAGGCCTCTCGAGCGAGTGGTCCGACGTGTCACGCGGCCGGGTGATATCGCACCTTCTTTATTGGACCTCCCGACAACGCCGAACGCCATATTCTTTTTCACTGTAAAAAAAAACAATAAATAAGATTGTGTTTTTATAGGATAGCTATTGCGAGAAATAGATACACAACATAATAGAAAAGCAAAGATAATATGAATACATACGTAGATAACTAACGATCTATCTTATAAAAAGTTAGCGCAGACTTAATGTCTTGATATGTAACACTTTTAAAATACTTCTAATCAAGTTTATTTTAAGCTTGTAGTTATTTATATGAATTACTAGCTGACCCGTGCCCACTTCGTTGGCCATAATTCGACCGTTTTTTCTCCGATTCGCTTAGCAAAACGGACGTAAAAGCCTTTTTATTTATCAGTTTTGTATATAGCCTATGACACTCAGCAATAATGTGGTTTTCTAATGGTGAAAGAATTTTTAAAATCGGTTTAGTAGATCCCGAGATTACCCTTACAATTTAACAAATAAACAAACTTTACTTCTATAAGTATAGATTTTACCTGCATTATTCCGCTTGACATTTTTCTATTACTTACATTTTTGAACTCGTGATATCTTTTGAATGGAATGTCCAAATTGAATAATTTAAAAAGTCATATTAAGGTATTGAAACAGTCTTAATTATGAAGAAATTTATTTAGATAAGGATTAATACCAAAGCACAAATAAAGAACCTTTTTTAGGGGCGTCATTTTAATTATATTTTTTCGATATTAAAACACTTATAGTGACATATCTGTAATAGTTAGACATATGCTGTCGCTGACTTTTTTGTGGATGATGATGTGTTCTACAAAATTGTAGTACATGATATCTTTCTATCATTAATAGTTTTCGCAGCGCACGCGATGTAAGGAATTTCTTAGGTATTTTTTTTACACCTTGGGTTACATAATTGAAGTTTTAGTAAAGATCCTTAATGTTTATGAAAATATAATATAGCCTATGACACTCAGCAATAATGTGGCTTTCTATTGGTGAAAGAATTTTTAAAATCGGTTCAGTAGATCCCAAGATTACCCCTTACAATTGAACAAATATACAAACATACAAACTTTACCTCTTTATAATATTAAGTATAGATAAAAACAATGGTGCTAGATTGATAACGCAAAGCTAGAAGATACGTAATAGAAAATGATTATTTACGCTCTGAAATTTATGTCGACAACTATTATAATCATTAGTTAAGTACTCAATTAAATATTTTACCAATCTGTACATGAATGAAAATACTGTTGTTTCGTTTCGATAGTCAACTTAGTACGGATTTATTTATATTTATAAAATGTAGATGTTAACTAAACGCTACGCAACGATGATTTATAATTTGAATAGAAATTACCTTAGTCATAACGAAGCTTGTAATTGTTTAATCAACGTGATGGATCAAGCCAATGGCCCACTAGATGTTAAGTGATTAAAATTGCTTTGCGTCAGAAACAGGTATAGTGGTTACCTTTATTTTTAAAAAATATAATTTATTATTACCCCGGAGATTTAAAGTCCGAGCTACAGCTTAAAATGTTAAAATAACAGAATAAACACAAAAAGAGTGTTTTTATTCAATTTATATAAAATTCACATTCCCTGTTGGTAAAAAATGCTGCTTATCTCACGCATAATACTATGTTTAAGAGTTTATTTCACTCATTTTAGTAATTTATACAATTTTTTGATATTTCATCACTCAATAATAAAAAAGAAATATATAAGCTTATGACAGCCAATTTCTAAATTACTGCTGGCTGTTATATAAACAAAATATTTTATTTTAGAGCAAAACATCCTTATAATGTAATTTATATAACTTTAAAACACACAAAGACAGACATGTTATCCACAAGTTCGTAACTATCGACAGGACATAACAAACATAGCAATTTCTTTAACGGTATAATATCCACAACTGTTTTTCAAAAATTACTTTTTAATAAGCTGCTTTGTCTACCCCGATTTTTCTAAAAACAGCCACGCGGACCCAAGAATTAATTTCATAATGAATATCAAGTTTTCAGCATAATTCGCCTGCTACAATTTTAGAGATCATCAACTCGAAAAAAAAAACGCGAAATTTGTCTAAATCAAGTTGCTATCAAGATTATAAGATCTAGTTGTAGTGTTAAGAGATAGTGGTTAGTTTCTTCTTTAGTTGGCTGACAGACTGGTGGCCTTTTACAGCTTGTTTTGAGTCGTTCGTGGCGTGGATTGACTTCACCTAGAATAGGATACGAGTGTGAGTGAAAGGGATGGAAGGAGGGGATGGTAGGATGGAGGGGATGGTAGGAGTGAGGAGAGGGAAACGAGTTGATTGTTTATAACTTTGATTGCTGTTGATTTCAGTTTGTAATATAATTTAACGAAATATGATTAGTCATATTATATTAGATACAGCGTTCTATAGACGTGTGTTGCAGACTCTACTTACGTTGTATAGACACGTACAACAGGTTCTAGTTACGTTGTATGGATATGTGCTACAAACTTTGGTTACGTTGTGTTGCCAAGTGTTGCGGGCGCAGCGGTAACGTTTTGATCGGTTGTACCTCCGTGTATTGGTAGTGTAGTGTAGTGAAGTGTAGTCTAACTAATGTAGTGAAGTCTAATGTAGTGTAGTGAAGTGTAGTCTAGTGAAGTGTAGACTAATGTAGTGTAGTCTAATTAATGTAGTGAAGTCTAATGTATTGTCGTGAAGTGTATTCTAATGAAGTGTAGTCTACCTAATGTAGTAAGGTCTAATGTAGTGTAGTGAAGTGTATTCTAATGAAGTGTAGTCTACCTAATGTAGTGAAGTCTAATGTATTGTAGTGAAGTGTATTCTAATGAAGTGTAGTCTAACTAATGTAGTGAAGTCTAATGTATTGTAGTGAAGTGTATTCTAATGAAGTGTAGTCTAACTAATGTAGTGAAGTCTAATGTATTTTCGTGAAGTGTATTCTAATGTAGTGTAGTCTAATGATGTGTAGTCTAATGTAGTGAAGTCTAATGCAGTGAAGTGTAGAATAATGTAGTATAGTGTAGTGTATTATAATGTAGTATAGTGTAGTGTATTATAATGTAGTATAGTGTAGTGTAATTACCTCGTTGGGCGCGGGCTGCGCGGGCGGCGCGGCGGCGCGGCGCTGCACGGAGGGCGAGCGGCGGTCGGCGGCGGCGGCGCCCCCCTCGGTGTGTTGGTTGCGTTGCCGGAGGATGGTCCAGTCGAACGTGTAGTCGTACTGGTAGTTCATCGTGCGGAACAGAATCCGGAACAACTGTTGTAAACAATAACATCAGACAGGCGTTCAGCGTAGCAGACGTTTGACAGGCGTCACAGAGCTGGTAATAGCGATCCATGCTGTGGGTCGTAGGTGCGATTCCCACCCAAAGCAAATGTTTGGGACTAGAGTGTGATGTGTGAAATGTCCATGAATATTTATTTATTTATCCTACATCTCATTTCATAGCATTTTTAGCCTGTGGTGTCCCACTGCAGGGCAAAGACCTTCTCTTCCTACATCTACTAACTTTAATTCATATCTAACACTCTTTATAATATGGCTTTCTTACAACTCCCTTTCCGTGACATGGCCTTACCATGTCAACTTATAACTATTCTAGAATAATAAAAAAGCTAAACTAATATTGCTCACCTGTCTAAGATACATGTAATCTGGTGCCTCGTCAAAGGTCAGTCCGCGGCAGTAATTTAAATACATCGCAAACTCGGCCGGGAAACCCTGAAAAATAACAACATTTTTATATTCACTTATTCATTTATGTATGTCAGTCGTCATACCCATAACACAAGCTCTGCTTAGCTTGGGGCTAGATGATGTTGTGTGGATTGTCCAGCATTATTTATTTATTTGAGCAAAAGATGCTTCAAGCTTCTTTTAACAGACTTTAAAAGATTCTTAATTTGAGTTATGTTATTGTGTATGTGATTACATTGCCAATTGTGAACCGATTTTCTTTATGATTATTCTTTGTTTGATAGATAATAATACTTCAAATACCCATATTAATTTCATTATGACTAAAGCTTGAACAAAAGCTACTTCAATCGTCATTACCAAGAAATATTACAAACAAATTTTTATAATTTACTCATTTAGGTACTAGCTAATGAGTAATTTATAAGAATTTGTTTGTAATATTTCTTGTTGTTGACGATTGAAGTAGCTTTTATTACATTTTTATATAAAGAATTACCACTAGACGGTAAACGGAAACAAGGAAGACCAAGACGACGATGGAGGGACATATTTACACAGTGCTGCGGACCGGACTGGATGCAAAAGGCAAGAGGAAGAAACGTATGGAGGGAGCTGGGGGAGGCCTACGCCGCCGAGGCGACTACTGCTGATAGTTGAGGAATTAGACATAAGTTAGCCATAAGTAGAGTAAAATAATTTAAGTTAACTAGTTTTATATATTTACATACCTAAGCAGTAGCACTAAAGGCTTTTTTATTTTATTTGATTTTTATTTTATATAAAGTATTAATTAATTTACCTTGGTTAGCACCTCGACGGGAGTTGACATTTTCTTCTCACTAATTCGTTCGTACTTCTGCTTCTTTGTGATTGCTTTCAAACCTTGCCACGGCAATGATCCTCTGAAAAATAATTATTCATGTTACCGTATTAAGGATAAATGTAGTCAAAACAAATATATTTGACGACCGATGTGGTCCGCCTGCGACTCGGAAGGTTGCGGGTGCGATTCCCGCCTTGGGATAAATGTTTGTACGATCTGCAAATATTTATTCCGGGTGTTCTGGGTATTTTATATGTATAATAAAAAAATATCTATCTATGTAATGTATTGTATTAAATATGTCAGTCTTCTAGTATCCATAACACAAGCTCTGCTTAGCTTGGGGCTAGATGATGTTGTTTTGTTGTTGTGTTGTATTGATAATTGCAGTTGATACTTTCTTATCTACAACATGTTACATTTGTGTGACGGACAAACAATCGTTTGAGTGTTTCTGTGGGTCACTAAATACAAACCCTATGTTATAAGTTAGCGTTGACATTATGTCACCATTACGTATGGTAATCAAGACATCAAGTCTGCGCTAACTTTTTATAAGATAGACCGAAAGTATAGTCCAGTCATTTTAGGTTTTATCTGCGGAATAATTCCTAGTGGTCCTAGGAATTATTCCGCAGATTGGGGTTTAAAATAGCTTAAATGACTGGAGTAGTATGCATACCTGTTGAAATACATGAGTACATAGCCAAGTGATTCCATGTCGTCTCGTCGCGACTGTTCGATGCCGAGGTGGGCGTTGATTGACGCGTATCTTGCCGTTCCTGTCGATACAAATACATTTTAAAATAACTTCACCACCTCGCGGCCGATCAACTAGCCGTTGGTCTGACCTAGTGAAACCTCTAACTGGGCTTCCTATACCCCGGCAGAACGCCTGCCCCCTGGACATGATTTGCATTGCCCAATTTGGAAGTCGCTTAACAGACTCCGCACCCAAGTTGGTCGGTGCAAGAGCAGTTTAGCTAAGTGGTATAATAGACCCGTCTGAAGTCCAGCGTGAGTGTGGTGCTCCTACATAAACCATGCTGCACTTGCTGTCCTGCCCTCGGTGCCCGACCATATGCACTAAAGCTGATCTTATGAGGGCATCCGATAAGGCCATTGAAGTTGCCACTCACTGACACTAAAGCTGATCTTATGAGGGCATCCGATAAGGCCATTGAAGTTGCCACTCAATGGAGTAGAATAGTTTGAGGATGAACCATTGATACGACGACTGGGCTTCCTGTCACCGTTGCATTGAGAGAAGCTGAGGATACAGCATGGAGACAGCTAGTCAACTCTACTAGGACATTTCAGGACGGGCACGAACTTCAGTAATGAAGAATGCGACGAAAAAGAAGAGATTACTGACAAAAACTGGCCGAGTAGAACCGAAAATCGGGCTCAGTGGCGCGTGGGAGAGACCTACGTCCAGCAGTGGACTGATATAGATTGATGATGATATATCTAGGTCCGAGGAGGAATAAATGTGTCAATCGCAAAGGTATTGAAACGGTATTTGAGTGACACTACGCGGTGATGCTAATTCGACTGACGATCGTCACAGCGTCACCGCGCAATGTGTCTTGAATGTGCTTACGTTACGTTACGATACGTTTGCAATTGTCACATTTATTCGAGCTCAGCCCAGTAGTTTAGATTTATAGTCATAACAATAATTTACCGCTGCTTTAGCAGTTTTAATGTACAAAAATATATAAATAATATAAAATATCAGCAATCTGTGCAAGCTTTGCTGATTTTGGGAAGCAATTTATTTTAATTCATTTACTGATAATTTTTATACATTTTCTGCCACCATTATTTTACGACCACCCTGATATAGATACCCGATCTCAGGTTGTGAACACTGATTGAGTTGCTGTCTTTAAATACCCGTAAAAAAGTTACCACACTACCGGCTGGTTTCTCGAACGATGATCAACGAAAAATTCAAATAATTACTATGTGTCAAACTCGGATCAATCGTGATTTGGGTTTCCAGAAACCGGCCGTTAATCTCACCTGTAAGGTTCTTGTCCTCGCGATATGCGATGTGCGATCTGGAGCGCAGATCTCGGAACTTCTTGGCGAGTCCAAAGTCGATCATGTAGAGTTTGTTGCAATGTCTGCCGATGCCCATGAGGAAGTTGTCTGGCTTTATATCGCGGTGGATGAAACACTTGCAATGTATGAACTCCACCCGCCCGAGCATTTGGTCTGGAAATGTTGATAATAGATAAATAAATAAATAAAGAAATAATGCTGGACAATCCACACAAATCATCTAGCCCCAAGCTAAGCAGAGCTTGTTTAATGGGTACCAGAAGACTGACAAAGTCAAGTCAAAGTCAAAAATTACTTTATTCAGTAAAATCACAAGGATCATTTAGAATCGTCTTACATACTAGGTGATTCTAGGTGCCAGTTCATACTTAATACAATACATAACATAGATAAATATTTTTTTATTATACATATAAAATACCCAGAACACCCGGAATAAATATTTGCAGATCGTACAAACACATTTATTCCAAGGCGGGAATCGAACCCGCAACCTTCAGCGTCGCAGGCGGACCATCGCCCACCACGCCACATCGGTCGTCGATAGAGATAGATTGATAACTCTTTAACGTTTACCTCAAACAAATAAAGCAAAAGAACTTAAACTAGTAGTGATAGGCATTGCAATGGACGGCCTTATCGCTGAGAGCGATCTGTTCCAACTTAACTACAATTCGTTTTCATTATAAACGGGATATGATTTGTGAGTTTGATTATTTCCCGATATTTCGGTTTAGGTAGTTGCGTATTATATAAATAAAAATAATATTTTCCAAACAGGAAAGATAAAAGTTACAAAAATCTTACCTGCCAACATAAGAACAGTCTTGATGGTGAATTGGCGCGAGCAGAAGTTGAATAGATCCTCCAGCGACGGACCGAGTAGATCCATCACCAGTATATTGTGATCTTTCTCGTAGCCGTACCATCTGTAACAAAGAATATACTAATTTTATAAATAATCTGGACTCCTTCGACCGGGAATGGGCAGAGTTAGCTAGGGATAGAGAGAGATGGAACGAGAGGGGGAAGACCTTTGCCCAGCAGTGGGACAGCGCAGGTTGATAAAAAATATAAAAAACACTGCAGCACCATCTATCTATATGATAACTACATCGAAGTCTACGCAACAGATCGTTTACGCGATCTAGGATTTGTTTGGCAGAGACAAATCCTAGATCGCGCAAACGAAGTTAACACAGAGTTTGAATATAATTATTAGAACCGATTACATTATAAATTATATTGTCTAATGTATATTGTGCGTGAAAGAGAAACAAACGAACATACATCCACCCACACATCCATCCTTACAAATCTTACTATCCTTAGTAGGATACTCTCCCACTGCTGGGAAAAGCTTTCATCCTATCTTTTAACATTCCTCTATCTACAGCTAATTCTGTCCAGACCACAGTACAAAATACTTATAATTTGTTAAAAAAAATTGCTTTCTTTGTGCCGAATTCGATCCTATAAATAAATAATGCTGGACAATCCACACAACATCATCTAGGCCCAAGCTAAGAAGAGCTTGTGTTATGGGTACTAGAAGACTGACATATTTAATACATTACATAGATATATATAAACTATCTTCATTTGTTTTTGTTAATATTGTATAACTTTTGAATAACTCCACAGGAATGAATCCATATAACGATATTTCGTTACGTCATTGAATAGTAATACAAGAAACCCACAATCATTTATGTAACCTGTCTAACGTATAAATGTCCAAGGTTAAACAGAGGATTTGAATAATATAATGTGGATATCGTAAACATTTGGTAACATGTATGAAATCAAACTGAAATAGATACGATTTATGTTTGATTGATTAATTAACGATGTACCAGAAAATTAATCATTAAAATAATAAATTTAATTAAAATGTAAATGTACATTTTAAGTATGAATAAGAACACTGTTTAATTGTATTGTAATGTACCTAAGTTTAAGTTGATTGCCATAAATAAATAAAAACATAGTTTATGTCTGTGTATCTGAATATTTGTGTACAATAAGAGTTTATGTATCATCTTTCCAAAGGATCAGTTTGGTGATATTATTATTAAAAGCATTTATTTTATTTCCTTTATTTTTCTTTTATTTCCAGTAGTTTATATTATGAAATTTACATACTTAGGCCCGATTGTGGCCTAGTTGCGGAAACCAGTCCGCACTAGTAGTATCATTTTAGTGAGGTTTTTTACATTACAACGTGTTTCTCGATATGAAGCCACTACTGAAACTTATGTTAAAAATACTGACCTATCAAACTTTGTATGAATAACCACTAATGAGTGAGTAGTGACTACAAGTGACTCACAACAACACAATAAGTATGAAATGAAGGGTCATCAAACTGGGTACTTGTTACTAAATACGTGATAGACGTACAGGTCAGAATATCACAATCAGATGATAGATTCCATAACATAAGCAAGTCGAAACTTGTATCGACATGTCATGCCTTGTGACGTTGATTTCATGGTGTGGAACAGAGGGCTGAGCACACAAATGTTATGATACACTGTTCGCTAACGCTGCAACGTTGGACGGTAAAACTGATGATGATGCGCAATATATCTTAAATACGTTTCCGATTGTCACATTTATTCATGCTCATTGTACACTACTAAGAATTTCACTGATTTATCCTTACAGGATTGAATGCAAAATAGACTTAACAACTTCGACATTATGTTACATATTGGTTTGAAAGGTTATTGTGGTAATGTTGTGGCAAGTTGCGTCATAGCTTTGTCGATAAGCCAGGATCTACCAAACCGAATGAAAGCGGCAAGTATAACGCAACCAGAAGTCACGTTAAGTATCAGCGAGTAGGTCAATTTATTGACTGAATTTTAGGTCGCTTTAAATGATATCTGGTCGAAGCTTTGTATCAAAACATCAAGAATCAAGTGGTAGGGAAATTATGAGCTCAAGCACACCCCGATTCAACCACCCATTGATCAAAATCAATGAAATTATTCCGTAAAGTAAAATCACAAAGATCATTTAGAATCGTCTTACATACTAGGCGATTCTAGGTGCCAGTTCCACGCGACCAGAGCCTATAAGATCGGACAAGAAATAAAAGAAAGCAATAATGATATAAATTTAAATGAATACAGTTACAATCAAGAGCAAACTCCGTCATGTTAAAAACTGTAAATACGTAATCAATTTCAACATTGAAACGTCAATACAAATAATGAGTACCAAGAATATAGTTGTTTTGTACCAAACAAGTGCAAGCAAGTCAAGCAACAATAATTTCGGTGTGAAACGTCAGTACTCAAGAATGGATATGAGCGTCAGAACCGTTTATTACATATGGCTGCAAGTAAATGGCATACTAGCAGTTAATTTCAAAGTAAAACGTCACAACTATACATTACTATAGCTGAGGGCCTACGAACGTATCGCCTTCGTATCGCAAGCCACCAATTTTGTATGGAAATCCAAGCTTCTCAAGAAATCTGCTAGGGGCGCTGTTTGGATCTCCATACAAAAACGGTGGCGCTAGGCGATTGCGTCTCTACGATTCGTGTGTGCACAAACTCGTACTTGGGGTACTGGTGTCCGCGACTTCGTCTTGCTAACGTTATATTTTTGTCAATTCGCACAATATCTTTATAAATTATAGACTATGTGTTTTTCTGATGTATAAACACCATTATTGACGTCTCTGTTTTTTCAATTATATTATTGGTTCTTCTTCTTATCGTGTCGATGCTACAACTGTATTTTGTTGTAGCATCGAGTTGGAAAGATTAGTCAGACTAGACACTGCTTTGCCGTGCCTAGCTGTTACCGGTGTGCGCCACGAGGAGGCTCTTTCCATGCACCCATTATTGGTTTATCCGTGTAGATTGAAGTATTTGTATTTGTGTTGGACTCCCGTTTCCGCATTTAGACGCTAGGTTTAGGTGGTCCATTATGCGTGGTGTAAATTGAAGTAAGTAAGTAAATAAATAAATAATATTGAAGTTTCATTAAAATCCATAAAGTAGTTTTTGCGTGAAAGAGTAACAAACATGCATACAAACTTTCGCATTCATAATAATAGTAGGATTTGTTCTGTGGCAGGAGTCGGCGACGCGTGACCGTTCGGTTTGAAACTTTTTCTCGCCATCGAATAATTGTCGAGCGTTTGTTAGGAGTTTCTATGCTGCGTTATGAATAAAACATTAATGTTGTACGACCATTTCACTTGGTGGCTTTGACAATTCACTTTGATTGTGTTTAGGTGCATTGGTTTTAGCAGCTGATTCTTTGACTTTTTTTTTATTATGCCATAGGTGACAGACGAGCTTGCGGGCCACCTGATGGGAAGTGGTCACCGCCGCCCATTGACACCTGCACACCAGAGGCGTTGCCAGTGCGCTGACTTGGTTCAATAACAGCGTTACCGCGCAGTATAAATACGTTATTTTTACGTCATTTATTCGTGCTCAGCCTGAGATTGATCTATTAAAGATTGGCTGGACAAAATCCTATTCATAAAGACAATGCCTGATTTTCTTAAGTATCTAATATATAGACTACTGTTTTTAATCTTGCGGAAAACTAATTTGTTCAGAAAATAACTGGGCACGCGTGGTCCGTGTAAAACGTCACGTATCAAATAAAATCGTATTCGCTTTTGATATAGCCTGATACAGCCATTTTTGTCAGTGGTTACGTCACAAGTACTGTGAGCGACTAACATCGGTATGCTACGTACTCCAACCGGTTTCATGGAACAGACTGTTGGGCGGTCAGAAATAGGACGAGCCGCAAACGCAAAGCAAATGCTAAATGTATAATGTACGCAGACAGAAGTAGCTAAATTACTATCGTGAAAATCTATAAAATATGAGTTTTGGATATAATAAATATTGGACTCGCACATCGCGCTCTAGTCTCAAATTAAGCAAAGCTTGTATTATGGGAACTATACTTCTGATAGAATATTTTTTTAAATACATACATAGAATACACAGTAACACTTACCTACAGTCCACCGACAGATACAGAACAAATATTAATTCATCACACAAACATTTGCTCTGGGTGGGAATCGAACCACAGCATGGAAGGCAGGGCTACTACCAACTGAGCTGTGACGCCTGTCATACTGGATTATAATATTCATGATTCCTTACAGTAGTGTACAGTTTTTTTTAGCACTAATGTTTGTTCTGTCTGGTGTTACTAGGTATTCTATGTATGCATTTACAAAAAATATTCTGGTTCTCATAATACAAGCTTTGCTTAGGTTTCTTTGGCGATGTGTGAAATGTCCATTATTATTTATTTTACTTTTATTTATGTGAATCAGACAAGGGGTCTAATAAAATGCATAATGTTTCCTGCGTGAGATCTTCCCATGACTGCCATGTTCAGGAAGAGTACGAATAAATGTGACTATCGAAACAGTGACGTATTTGAGATACACTGCGCGTCGACAACAGCTTTACTCTCGAACGTTGCAGCGTTAGCGAGCAGTGTATCTTAAACACGTTACTTTTACGATTATAGCAATTATACGTGCTCAGTCCTCTGAACAAGCCGGTTTTGTATAACGGATCGCTCTTTATAACCAGAAATAAAGGGTACACTTTAGTATAGGATTCCGTAAGATCAGTATTCATTCATACATTGGACATCGAATTTTAATTAGGTAGACTTCGTGAACATTTATAACTCGCTTTAATTTGTTCGGGCTATTTTAGGCCCTATATTATGGGACTGCAGTCCCAATATTGATACCCAAAAAATGTATACAAGTATTCTCTACACCGATTTTTTCTAGGGTGAGGTCTTAATTGTTGTCAAATTATTTAATATCGTATTTCTGATGTTAGTTATAAACTACTCAAAACAAAATAGGGCCCACCCAGTAAAATGTGATTTAAATAAAAAAAAATATATAAGCAAACGATTTATTGAAATTTTTATTTTTGTTATAGGTTAACTCATTCAAGATCTTTAAAAAAAACGTCACAGTACCTTTTTTTTGTCAAAAACATTCAAGAAATGTGCGTTTTTACGCATTAACTTAAAATCACACGGTCTTTCCAAATTATGCTTTGAAGAAATGAGTTAGTTTTTTTTAAACAGAGTTGTAGGGTTGTTTTAATGCCTTATGTTTAGTAACGCGTAGGCCCTCCCCTATTGCGAACACACTCTCTGAGTCGGTTTGGAACACTCTCTATAAGGTGGATGACATTTTCATCTGGAATTTGCTCCCAACACACTTTTAAAGCGGTTATCAATTCCTGTCGGGTACGAATTTCTCTGTGGTTGTCCTTAAGGCTTCTTTTCAACTGGTCCCAAATGTGTTCTATTGGATTTAGATCCGGACTCATGGCAGGCCAGGGTAGAACTGAGATACCAGCTTCGGAGATTGCACTTTGGGTCACTCTTGCAGTATGAGGGCGTGCGTTGTCTTGCATCAGAATAAAGTTAGGGCCTACTCGCTGTGAATATGGGATCACATGAGGTCGGATGACATGCTGAACATAGCTGGCGGCCGTTACACTGCCCTCATCCAAAATTACTAGCTCGGTTTTGCCCATTATGCTAATCCCACCCCACACCATAATACTGGGTCCACCAAAGCGGTCAGTTTCACGAATACAGGGTTCTGTAAAACGTTCTCCAGGTCGTCGCCAAACTCGTACGCGTCTGTCATCATTAAAAAACTTTACTTTTGATTCATCTGTAAAGAGGACGGTCCTCCAATTACCCATGGTCCATTCGAGGTGATCACGTGCAAACCTTAATCGCGCTGCACGGTGGGATCTGGTTAATTTGAGCCGAACAACTGGCATTCTGGAATGTTGTTGGTCTTCATGATGTCTGTTCCGAACAGTTTGGTCACTCACTCGCGTTCCAGTGGCGTCACGTAAGCGGTTTCTTAATATGCGTGCAGTTACAGTTCGCTCGCGACGTGCAGAGAGTCGGATGTATAGGTCTTCTTGGGAGGTTGTGGCTCGGGTTCTGCCTGAACCGCGCCTCCTACTGACACTACCTGTCTCTTGATAGCGTTCCCACACATTTCGAATAGCTCGTCTAGACACACCTAAGCTTGACGCTACCGATCTTTGCGAATTTCCCTGTTGAAGCAAAACAATGGCTCTTGTCGCGGATTCTGTGTCCAAGTGACGTCGAGAACCAGGCATTGTTTACGCAAACACTAATTTAATCGATGATTAAAGGTAAAGTTACGCTAACTTCTTCGTTAGACACAACAAACACCACTGAGCAAGACTCACAGATTTTGCCACATATCGTAGATTTTTGTTTTTTTAGCCTGACACTTAAGAATCACCCTAAACTTGGCGTTTAAGTGTTAATTATGATCAATAAATATGCCTACTCAACAACCCCATACTTCAGTTTGCCAATAACTCACAAAAAAAAATGTGTCAGGCAAAATATCGAAATTTTTCAAGTGGGCCCTATTTTGTTTTGAGTAGTTTATTATAATAATTGATTTGACATGGAAAACTAGCAAATTCTAGTTTTACGCCTCAATAACAAACTAAACATGACATAGATTTAATATCAACTGGAATATAAATAGAAAACATATATTTATTTATAACGACAATTACATATTTATGTATTCCACTCAAACTGCGGTCGGAAGCCAGTTCCTCAATAAACATTTAACCTCTGTTTGCGCGTGGGTATTCAAAGTATTTTATTTCCTTACCATTTCAATCATAAGTTTTTTTATTGAACTTGGTCAATGACCTAGTGCAGTGACCATGAATAAACCAACATCACGACAGACAAGAGCAATCTTTAGAACAACTCGCTTTGTCCCCAAGATCCGGTTACCGTTTCCTGAGAACCACCTGTCCTTTGCTAATAATAACCAGACGCAAGAAGTACGCTATTATAAAAAAAAATCTTTGATAAATATGCATTAGTGATTGATCAAATCAATCCACTCTTATGTCTAAGTAAACGTTATTTTTTGAAAAATGTAAGTTAATCTATTTATATTTATATTGGTGTTACCAGATACATATAATTTGGACATTTTCAAGATGAGAGTACCTAAATAGGTTCTATCTAGGCAAACGCGTTACACCGTAGGCCGCATCATCATTTAACATCAGATGAGATTGCGGTCAAGTGCCTATAAATACTATACATAAAAAAACATCTAGCTAATGCTCGCGACTTTATCTTAGGTTATAATTTGAATACACACATCCATCCATACAAACTTTCGCGTTTATAATATTAGTAAGACAGTCCTGTGTCACAGTTATTCGTGCTTACTCTTCAAAACTCAATTAGTAAAAGTACATTTGAGTTATTACAATGGATACTAGAGAAAATTTTTAAAATTCCAAAACTTGATATACTAACTTACTACTTTTCGAAATTACATATTTTTTTATACCTGCTACGAAAATAGCCATACAGCTTGGATTGAGTATTGATCAAATTCACTTTCTTATAAACAATGACTCAGTGATGATCGCGCAAATGTTTTGCAAGATCTAAAATCTTCACGACCTTGAGAAGATCATACATAAAGAAGTTTCACTTTCACATATCCGTTATGAATACAACTATGTTTTAACCATTTAATTACTTATCCTACTAATAATTTAAACGCGAAAGTTTGTATGTGTTTGCCTAAATATTTTTTTTAAGTTAGAAATAATTAAGCTGGATTTGCGATATTTTGGTCGCGAATGGAAATAGTTTTACCGAATGCTACCGGAATAGGCACGCCGAACGTAGGCGTTGAGCTAAGCCAATGTCCTTGCTGGGCAACGTAGGTGCTTATTGCTTACATGGGATTATTGCGACACCGCATCTAGACAAAGACTTTTGAGTGTCTGAATTACCGGGCTAATTAAAATAGGCTAGCTAGCTAAGTACCACATATTCTCCATGTTGTTATAGATTTTTTCCAAATGAAAAAAATCTTCAAGGATACATTTTAAAAACTACTCAAAAAGATCTTGAGTAGAAGTATTATCAACCAACTACTATTTATTGCGAGGATATTTTTACAATATCTCTTTTTTAAGTTTCATAATACAAACAACAATATTTTACTAATAAAACAGCTAACACAAAGCATGATGTTATTTTCATCATAATCGCAACTATAATCACCAAAAATTACAAGAAAAAGTTTTTACTATATTTTTTGTAAACAAAACACAAATTCGACTTGAAATAAAGTTGCTAGTGGGTGTAAAGGGTCCTTAACCTCATCAACATCTTTACCATGGTTTTCATTATAAACGGGATATTTACCATGATTTGTGAGTCTGATTATTTCCCGATATTTCGGCACAGTTGCATGCGCCATGATCACGGGTCGAACCCGTCAGTCCGACCCGAATTATCGGGAAATAATCAGACTCACAAATCATGGTAAATATCCCGTTTATAATGAAAACTATGTTCAAAACTGTAATAGTTTCAAATATTATATCTTTACCATGTTCTAATCCCACACTAGGTTGCGCATTTTTACTTCTTCCACTCCTATCATTCGGCAACTTTGAATCCATACATACATTCATATTTCATTCAATCCAACCACTTTTCTTTCAGCCTAAGGACTAACTGTGAAGAAAAAGAACTTACCTTATGTGTGGTATACCGATGCCCCCTTGGAGCATCTTATAAACCCTGCTCTCATAAAGAAGTTGTGGATGCCGCGCTTTTATCGACTCAACCTTCACTGCCACTTCCTGCAACAAAACATACATATTTTATGAATTCTGCAACAAACATACATATTATACGATATATGTAAGTCTAAATATATGTACGATTATAGATGTAGGGGGACGAATATATGTGATAATCGTGTAAACGTATTGTAATACAAGGCACACTGCGTAGTGACGCTGCCACGTTCGTCAGTCACGCTATCGCCAACGCGTAGTGTGACTCGAATACGTCAGCGTTTATCGTTTAAGGGTGCGTTCTCCACAGGTTTAAAATACCACACCCTTCGTTATGACGCACATCATACTAAAAACATAAAATACTTTAACTTTTGGTAAAAAATCTGTATTTTTATTAAATACTAGCGGCCCGTCCCGGCTTCGCACGCGATATTTTCCCGCTTTCCCGCTTTTCTGTTGAAATTTTTCTAGAATTTTCTTTGCTATAAACCTCACGGAGCCCGAGACCTTTCCAACAAATGCAAAAACCGTGGAAATTGGTTAGTGCGTTCTGAAGTTATATCGTTAGGAAGGAAAACCTGACTTGTACTGACATTTTTATTAAATATTGGATATTTTTAGTATTTAAATATTGCAAAGATGATACTGCAGACACATCATATCATCTTGTAGTTTACTACTGAACATAGATCTATATTAATTATCTGCATGTTTAGGTCAATAATGTCCTATTAAAACAAATAAATAAGTACAACTATTAAATTTGTTTACAGATTTTATCAAGAAATAACAGCTAGGCACGGCACAGCAGTGTCTAGTCTGGCTAATCTTTCCAACACGATGCTACAACAAAATACAGTTGTAGCATCAACACGATAAGAAGAAGATCAAGAAATGATAATTTCATACGACAGAAAACAAATAATAGTGCATGTAGATGTTTTTGATGATAACACCATCACATAACAGAAGGAAAATCGCAACTATTGAAAGTAGTAATGCTGCAGTCACAGATGTAAACTGACATCTTAGACAACTCTTTGGGTATTAGAAATCAAGAAGAAAGCCCACAGTATATGGCTATTTATTTATATCACACGGGGATTTATTTTATACCTACTTCAACAAAATACCTAGACCTAGAGTATTACAAAAATACAAAAGCAATAGTCATAATTAGAACAGAATGCTCTTTTTTATATGTTATAAATTGTGTAACTATTAAATTATGAAATCAATCACATTAGATGGCTGGAATAGCAACCGCCATCCCTCGTGCAAAAAGGACCTGCCTGCGTGCGGCCTAGTTGCAGCAAATAGCCCGCTCTACAAGTACAAGTCAGTTATGAAATAGAGAATTATGGTTGCATAAAATAATGTATAAAGAGAGTCAACAACAGTTAGATTATAAATGGGATATTTGCCATGATTTGTGAACTCACAAATCAAGATAAATATTCTGTTTATAAAGAAAACTAAATGTTAGCTTATTTATTAATCATTATTTTGGAAAATGACGGTTCACATTTTATCAATTACTGAGTTATTATTTAACTACTTATACTCATCTGGCCTAGATTACAAGCATTACCATTCGTCATGACAATCCAGCAAGTACATTGGTACCTTTTGGATCAGCTGATCTATTGATAGCAATGTTTAGCAGATAGCCGAGCAGTTTGTTTTGTAAACACTGTAATAGTCACTAGGTATTTAGTGAATGATTCACTACCAGTGATTTCAGTACAACTAACTTGATGAACATAGCTTCTGTTTTTATCAAATGGTAAGCAATAATAGTATTTAGCAACAGAATACAGTGTCATAGATAAAATGAGATAAAAGGATTTAATGTTATAACAAAGGTCTTGCAAATTTCACATCGTGATACGTGTGATTCTTTCGTGCTACTTACGAAATATCATGATACTAAAATACAACGAATATCTCAATGTTAATGAATATTTTGTGCCCTCGCTCCATTTATTATGAGGAAGTACACGCCCGTACCGCCATCTTCGCTACATAAAGTCCCAAAATAATCTAGCGCCTTGTAAGACGCTCAATCCTACGGACTACGGAGGAACGTCCGATGTAAAATCAATAGTATTTGAATAATTACCTCGCCACCGCAAATATTTACGGCCAAATATATGTCTCCGAAACTGCCTCCACCGATTTTGCGGACAACATTGTATCTATTAGCTATTACTATGTTTTTTCGGGCTATCAACATGCTTCCAAAGGTAGCCATTTTGCTTTTTTGTTACAACGAGTCGTCACAAATTAGTCAATGATGTCCCATCGCACCGAGTACAATTAACACAACACTTTTGCAATTTGGCGTCTATTGTTGTTACTGAGAACTTTACAGATCGTGAAAACACTGGAAAAAACCTCTGAAAATCATTTTCAGTCAAGAGTCGCCAACCTACTTCTTGTGACGTCAGAATGGCAGTGTTGCCATTTAAATCTTTTTAAAAACTACCATATTTGTAATATTTCGATGTTGCCAGGAAAAGATCGCCAAGATACAGTCGATCTAATACGTTAATAAAATAAATCTTTAATAAACCAATAATGTGTAAGGAAACTAAATTAGCCTGTTCAAGTTGTCGGAATAGGAACTACCTCAATGCAATAGATTTATCAGTTCACAATAACTGGTAACTGATAAAATATGCAACTAGGTAACCTACTAAAACAGCTAGAGGTTGTGACCAATGGTGCAAGTAGTAAATAATACCTACATTACAATTTGTTTATTTGATCAAATCTTTTATGGAAACTTAAGATTACAAAATGTACTTATTATCACAATTCTGGGTCATTGATGAGTGAATTATGTGCTTTTATCAAATAATGTTACTTTGTTGGTACTCATTTACAGAAACACATTTAAAAAAATGTATTCTATCAGCAATTTAGTTCTTCTACAAGCTTTGCTTTGTTTGGGACTAGACAGTATTCCATTCTGTAACACAAACTGTACTTCTGAGAATAAAATGTTATTCTAATTATTGGGTTATTTAATTTTTAATAAAATATGACATGTTTTGTTCTTAATTATAATAATTAGAAGAAGTAAATGAGATCTGTTACAAATGAGTATTTACTGTAATGATGAGTTTTATTGAGAACCATAGCTTACATTGAGTGTACATTATTTCACCAATATTAGTTACACTAAAAACCAACGCTATAGTAAGTAATGGTTCCTATAGCGTTGGTTTTTAGTGTAACATGGTTTATGCTGAATGGTGGCCTTATTACACTTCTATCTTGTATGCATTCAATGTTATGTACAGTACATATTATGGTGTAATGTTTTCTATTTCTTGTGTAAATGTTACACAAGGTTTAGTTAAGAAGTTTTCTGATTCCTCCTACAAAATGCTGAACTCTTAGTAGCAGTCACTTAAATCTTGCTGGTTTTTACTGATTTGTGCTTAAACAATGAGATTACATTAATACTTATGTTTTTAATGGTATTCCATACTAGTGCGTTAGCTGAAGAGGCAATTAGACAAACCTGAGGTTTAACAATGTTCTTGTATTGATTTTCTGATATTTTTTGGTTATTTATGTACAAAACAACAGTGTCTACCTTTTAAAAGTGCAGTAGACATATTGGCCTACTTACCCAGATATTAGGAGGACATTATAGTCAAATATTGAAGCTATTTTCTTCATAGAACTATTGGTTATAAGATTATTAGCATATGTATGCTAAGTTAGGCTGAGACAGAGAGAAATTGGAACAAATATAAATAACCAGTCAGTCCATTACATAAACATGAAAAAACAAGTGTGTACGCGGAGAAATCAATTTCCAGCATTGTTTTGTCATGCAATCACCTACGACCCTGAAGATATCTTAATCTTCGTATCGTGCACAGCTAAACTTGGGTCTAACATACGTCATACGAGAAATCTCATCATCCTCCACATGTTCGACGCGAAAACGCGGTAAAATCACGCATGGGCTCGATCGAGGGTTTAAAATTAGAAATCTAGTAAATAGCAAGCATCTTTACCTCTCCACTAACGATGTTGATCGCCAAATAAATGTCACCAAATGATCCACCACCAATTTTTTTTAGCATCTTGTACTTTCCCGTGATAAGGAGCTGGTTCCGTATAAAAGTCGCCATGGTTGTAGATTATAATAAAATAGTCCAGTTTCTACAATATCAAACTATAAAGAGCACAAAATCACGCACTGAATAGAACAATGATATAAATTCACGAAACTACATTTTACGAAATAAGAAACTGTGACTGAAACAAAATGAATGACAGGCGGAACGGAACAGAACAGACGGAATACATCACCGAGTGAAGAATATTGTGAACGAATGAATGAATGAAGAACAGCTCTATACTATACCTGTCTGTGGAAATAAAGGGCACAATATCTGTGGTACGTTATCTAGTCGTTCAGAAACATGATACCGCGATGAAAACTTTATGTATAAAAACCTATTTCCAATATTATATTCAAATTATATAGTATGATTTAATAATATATTAAAATTTAAAAAAATATTTTTCTAGACTATACGCTTCAGTAAATGTTTTGATGCATTTTAAAATTAATTTACCTATTTAATTAATCAAGGAGAATGAACAGGTTTTGAACGAATACTTAGAAGTGTTGCCAGGCCTATTGATCACAATTCTACGATATTGGTAGAAGTCCACAAGGACAAACTATGATATCAAAAATATCCATTGTTGTGGTTAAACTTTAAAGTTGAAGGTCCTTTAAAGTAAATAGAAGTGAAAAGTAAATTAAGTAGAAGTAAATAAAACGATAAAAAGCAGTATTTGAGCATTCAGTAGTCTAGTTGTATGTGTAATCTAGTTCCTACATTTAAATCATTGTAGTAGGTACATAAAGAAATACATAATTTTAATGGTAGGTACTATGTTAAAGAAATAGTGCTATAAGGGAATAAGTAATAAAATAAGCTTAACCAAAGTTCTGAATCATGTGTTAATAAATATACATTCATCTACATAAAGCATTACTGCTGAGGTAGTAAGAAATTTTGTACACTTGAATACTAGCCAGTATGTACCTATGTATTGTAACTGTGCGGTTATTTGATACGGTTTTACTTATTCCACAATCAGCAATAATGTTAGTAATGATGCATATTATTTAAAACTTTTTAGTAAAATTAGAACACATGATTATATTATTTGATACATCATTATAACATAATGTATTGGTATTATGTTATATGATTAGAAACTTAATTAAACACTGGCATCTGCATTCTGTTTTTCATTTACTATCTCATTATCCTACTAATATTATAAAAGTGAAAGTTTGTATGGATGGATGTATGTTTGTTACTTTTTCATGCAAATTACTGAATGGATTTCAATGAGACTTTACAATAATGTAGTTTATACATCGAAATAACACGTAGCATCTTTTGTGTCAAAAGTTCTCTCATTTTTAAACATTGGATCAAGTTTATTTCAGTGAGATAGTTACGATATTGTAAAAGCCATAGCATTTTTCAGGTTGACCTTACAGTTCATGAACTCTCTCTCGCATACTGTACCAATATAGACATTAGTTTTGAAATGTTTGTGCTAATATTTAAAATTGAGCATACAAAATATTTAGTACCTAGTCTTTTTCTAGGTATGGGCACTTCAAGATACCCATGATAAAACTGTTGAAGCTTGATAAGCTTACCTAAGAAATTCTTTATCAATAAATAGTATAAAAAATAGTAGTAAAATGATTGTAAACAAAGTGGGTATAGTAAACAAACATCATGTTTTTTTTAAATAACATTGAATTTTCCAGCATAGAGGTCCAGTCTCTGCTACTCTGGCTTGGCTATACTAGTGCTAGTCTAGTCAATGACTGAGTCAAACTTTATTTTAGCGTAGTAACATTAGGATGGCCTTTACCAAAATTTCGCAATAGTCAACCCACAAAAGCAGAATAAGGAGGTTGAATACATCAGATTCTATAGCCTACTGCTCAGACATGACTTAGGTATCGTAGATAACATCATTTTATAGCAATAACATACACAAACAGTGGTACTTACCTCTCCGTTTGCAATGTTTATCCCTAAATATATGTCCCCAAACGAACCACCACCAATTCTTCTCAATATCCTGTATTTGGAGGCAATCTGCAACTCCCGTCGGTAAGACAGCATTTGTTGAAACGACATCCTGTCGTTTTGTTTTATTACGTTCACTGAATAATGGAAATTTTGTTGGATTTTGCTACTATTATTCAAACAAACACTTCGACACGCGAACAGCTGCGTTTGGGGTGGCCCGCTGTAAGTAAAAGCTTCTAATTTCTACCATTTCTACCATGTATTTGTTTTTATTGTACAGAGAGCGAATTTTACTCAAAAACTAAACTTGCGACTTTTTCTTTTTCTGTTGCACAGTGCAAGGATTTAAAAAACTTGTAGAAAAAAAAAAGAATTATAGCTTCATAATTAATTTTATTTTATGTTTATTAGGTTGTCATAAATTTAATACAAAGGAGAATGGTATATTTTGCTTTTCAGTTTTCTTGTTTGTTTGTCTTTCGAAAACTGTTGTTAATTCGGCCTAAAAGAATAGGGGAATAAAACTTAATTTTTTGTGTAAAACTATAATTTATTGATAAAACTTAGTCTATATAAAAATAGCTCTTTCTAGGACCCGTATTTAGGCACTTAAGTAGGAGGTAGGTCCGGTGAAAAAAGTATCTCGATAAAAATATACACAAAGACAATAAATTTGGTGCTTTTTAAAAATGTAAATGTATAAATCACAAACTTTAGGTACAGTTAGGTAACTTTCTTATTCGTTAATAATAAGTCGAATGCGGTTATTATTACTTGTTAAAGACTCCTATTATGAGCGGAGCGACATTAAGCGGTAGCGCACACCAATAACAAAACGTCTTTTCGTACATCGTAGTCTACGCAAGACCAACAGATGGCAGAGCAAATCCTAGATCGCGCAAACGAAGTTATCACGGAGTTACGATGTAGTTACGATGTAACGAGTTACGTATCTACATATACTTATAATAAAACTGTAGAGAGGTCAATTCTGTACATGAAATATATTGAAAAAAAAACTATCAGGGGGTGATTAGTGATCGATACTGATGCCAAAAATGCAATCAGTAAAATTTTTGTCTGTCTGTCTGTCTGTCTGTCTGTCTGTATGTTCCTTATAGAAACAAAAACTACTCGACGGATTATAACGAAACTTGGTACAATTATTCTTCATACTTCTGGGCAGGTTATAGGATACTTTTCATCACGCTACAATCAATAGGAGCAGAGTAGTGAAGGAAAATGTCGGGAAAACGGGAGAAGTTACTCCGTTTTTTAAGCTTCCGTCACGTGTGCAGCCTTAATGGTTAAAGTTACATAGAAATCATGTATGACGGAAATATTCTTCATTAAATTGTCTAAAAAATATCCCGCAACAGCATATATCTATCTTTTATGGTTGACTCACAATAACGCGTGTAACTCCTGATAGCTTAGCAGTTCGGAGCATTTTGATTATACATATTTGTTTACTCTTACGTTTATAAGACTCTCAGTCATCCCAAATTTAAAAAAGTTAATATTATTACCTATTCAATAAAAAAATAATCATAGAAATCGGTATAGAAACACCAAACTTATACATGAAATAAGCCATCGCGCCGTCGCACTTGAATACTCAAATCGAGTAAAGTTTGAAATTTGTTGTGTTTACCACTAGATGGCGTTACTGTGCATAAATCCTAGATCGCGCTATCGGTGCGTTTTGGCAATATGTTATAAGTCGGTCGGTATTTAGGAATAGTTCCGTTAAATTGAGTTATCTTGATAAGTTATTTAGGGTTGCGTATCCGATTACCGCTTTAATGACGAATAAATATTTAAAAACAAAATAATTAAATATTTAAGGGGGTGCTCATAATCTCATACAAAAACATAATTTACTTAGATGGTTTGTTTTTTTTTTATATATAATATTTTATAAAAAATATATTGTTGTTGATGAGTACATTTACTTGGGCCAGTTAGCGAGCTTCGAAAACAGGCAGGATAAGGAGATCGATCGCCGCATCGAGAACGCCTGGAAGAGCTACTGGTCCATGAAGGAACACATGAAAGGCGACCTTCCACTTACGCTTAAACGCCAACTCATCGACATGTGCATCCTGCCCGTCCTAACCTACGGTGCGCAGACATGGTCACTGATTGAAGCACAGAAATCCAGACTCAAGATTTGCCAAAGAGCAATGAGCATCTTTGGTTTCAAGCGCATCGATCGAGTGCGAAACACTACGCTGCGTTCGCTCACTGGTATTGCAGATGTAGGCAATAAAACCGCGAGGCTTAAGTGGGACTGGGCAGGTCATATTAGCCGGATGGACCCAGAGAAATGGTCCAAAATCGTGACACCGTGGCTGCCTGAAGACGGAAGGCGGCGTAGAGGCCGACCAAAAAGGCGATGGCGGGACGACCTCGATACTTTCGAGAGGGATTGGTGGACGAAAGCGGAAAGCAGAGAGAAGGATTTGGAGGAGACCTTTGCCCAGCAGTGGGACGAGATAGGTTAGGAAAAATATATATATATCTGTAATATACTTACTTAATCTATACTAATATTATAAAGAGGTAAAGTTTGTGTATTTGTTAAATTGTAAGGGGTAATCTCGGGATCTACTGAACCGATTTTAAAAATTCTTTCACCAATAGAAAGTTACATTATTGCTGAAAAATATAAAGGCTTTTACGTGGTAGTCCGTTTTGCAAAATGAATCGGAGAAAAAACGGTCGAATGAAAGCGTTTCTTACGAACGCTGCCTTAACTATGAAAGAAGTGTTCTAGAGAAAAGATGTGGAGCTTGATAATGCCTACAAAAAAGCCACAAGTCAACGACAGCATATGTCTTACTTTTTTATTTAATGAAAATTATCCCCAACGAAGTGGGCACGTGTCAGCTAGTGTATAATAAAAAATATCTTTATCTGATTCTATTGTCCAGCATTATTTATTTATTATTATTTAAAGTTAGTGCAGCGAAACAGTTTGCATTGTAAATTCTGGCAGTATTGCCTGATGAAGATCACTGATGATGAAGCACAGATTGTTATCAGATACTTTTTTTTTGATTGATGATTTTCCTTCAAAACCGTCGAAATAGCTTCGATTGTTTTTCCATTCTCTATCTAAGCAAGTATAATTTCACGCCTAATACACTTGGTGGTAGACATTTTATAGTTTAAAAAGGCTACTAGTTACACCAAACGATCGTCCCAAACTATGGAATGATAATAGGTATTGACCTATTATCATTCCATAGTATTATTCAACTACGTAGTATTCAACTTTTTATATAAGTAGGTACCTACTATCAACACATAAGAGTAGTGTGCATCATTTTGATAAAACTCTTCACACGCATAATGAGAGCAAAACTGATAAAATTCATAAATATCAATGTTTTAATAGCAAATAACAAAACACACCGCAAAATAAACGTTTGAGACCGCATCCGTTGCAGTTCGGAAAATTGTTATCAACTGCGAACTGCGACTCTTGTCACACTTTTATCTATAATTTCGGAAACCACAAATATCCGCAGCTAGTTTTTATATTATATATAAATAAATTATGCTGGACAATCCACACAACATCATCTAGTCCCAAGCTACTAGAAGCCGTGACATACCCAATACAATACAATCCATAGACATTGAATTCAGGTCGAAAATGTAAAAATTCCCGATTAGGTATCTTTCATACATATCACAACCAATATCCTTTACAAAACTATACATAAGTAGGTACCTATATAAATATGGCATTTATTCAATAAAATCACAAGGATCACTTTGAAACGTCTTACATACTAGATGATTCTAGGCGCCAGTTCGTCGAGACCTCTAATCTAGGTATCTAATCTAGGTATTAATATAACTAGGTAATAATTTTAACGTAAATTAAAATAGTAAAAATGTAAAAAAAACTTAATTATAACTATAAAATCAGTTACCCAATAGAAATCTATATATAACTACTATTTAAGTAAGTAATTAATTAGTGAGCTATGTTAGTCAAGTTGTAAGTAGGTACTTACTAGTTAAATAGGTAATCCCACTGTTAGTCTAGATCTAAGCACATAATTGTTTTGTTCATTGTACTCAAAAATAGTTATTTAAGTGTTTAATTAGGTTTTATTTTATTTGGTGTACAAAGTGTATTTAAGTAAGTATTTAGTTAGGTTTTATTTTATTTGGTGTACAAAATACATATTTTGTGTTAATAAAAAAAAACAATATGACATATTTTACGATTAAGTTACGAAACAACCTCACTTCATCAGGTGAGCCTTCAGCTGCAAATCAGCAAAGCTGCAAATTTGAATTTCCCGCTAGAGCGAGAGGTATCATCTCAAGGATGTTAAGTCAATTGCGCCAACACCCTCCAAACCGGACCACAGCAAAGCGAACACTGTCCTGCAAAGGCAGGAATAGACACATAGTCATACATTGACGACCGATGTGGCGCGGTGGGCGAAGGTCCGCCTGCGACGCGGAGGTTGCGGGTTCGATTCCCGCCTTGGGATAAATGTTTGTACGATCTGCAAATATTTATTCCGGGTATTCTGGGTATTTTATATGTATAATTAAACATATCTATCTATGTAATGTATTGTATTAAGTATGTCAGTCTTCTAGTACCCATAACACAAGCTCTGCTTAGCTTGGGGCTAGATGATGTTGTGTGGATTGTCCAGCATTATTTATTATTATTTATAGACAGGAAACATACATTTCCGTCTATTCCTGCCTTAGCCAGACAGCGATCCAGGATGCAGTATATTAAACCGAAACTTCTTTAATTAGTAATTTATTAAATAGTATTTAACGTCGTCGTTTCGGTCTCATAGCCTGCATTCTAGACCGTATACTGTTCAAAACAGCTTGGTCATCACAGCTGCCCCACCCCATTTCACGTCCATGCTGTTTCACAAACGTCATCATCACGATTCTTCCGCGGCTATCCAATCCAGGTCTTACAGGTGAGCCACGAAAATAGTACGCCTGTGCTCTAGAACCAGTCAGTGAACATACACGTAACGCACTTATACGAAATATTTCTAAAAGTAACATTCTTGCTAATGTTTTATGATCTTTTGCTATACGTTTAGCATTTTCAAACTGAAGAGCGTTTATGTAAACACGACTTGAGGGCAAAACTTCAGCAAGATCTGGTTTAGCTTTATGATATTTCAATGTCCATTTGGTGTCATTAGGATTATAGTCTGGTGGTAAGATAAATGGGCGACATAACAAAGCACGCTGTTTCCTTATAGCCTCACGGTTTTCATTTTCATCTTCAGCAAGTCTGAAGTCTTTGTATGCATCATCATTATATCGACGTGTTTTTTTTATTATTCTTTTCTCCCTTTTATTCGTGAATTTTGATTCTTCTGCTACAGCAGAAAATCCCTTCGATGTAGAAGCAGTCGCATCACTCGCGTCACAGTTTGTTGTATTACATAATTTACTGAGTTTATCAATCACTTCTTCAAGTGATTTAATATTACTCAAATACGTTTCACGTTCACGACTGGTCGCTTCTTCGACCCGTTTTGCAATCAATAAATTCCTTTCATTGAACATTTCAATAAACTTTTCCTCCATTAGTTGCTCAACAGCTGCACGAAAGTCTTTTGATAAAATGCCCTCCGATGAACTCTGCACAGCTGTATTTTCTGTAACGATTTCAGGCTGAGGAATTTGTTTAACATTATTATCATTTATTAGAGTTTTCGTGTGGATCTTATCATTTACATGCGGCAGTTTATCGTTGCTTACGCGCATATTGTTGAATTGTTCTAATGTGATTTCTGTTTGGTTCACAATATTTAAAGAATCTTGATGATTGTTGGTGGCTCGCTTATCAAGTGTTTCTTGGGCATGCTGGTTTTGACCACATTGACCTGTAGTAATTAAAGGAGATGGTTTTTGATGGCATTTGCATGAACAACTTGGACTTGGACTGGCATGGCATGAGCCGTTTGAAGATTCGTGGGAACCTGAAGGTACCTGCGGTACGCTTTGAGAAGGAATCACTTTTTGATGATTACCATTTGTTTGCAAAAATCCATCAACAAGTGTTGGCTGTTGGTTTTGAAGAAAACAGTTTGATGGAATTGATGATACAGAGCTATCGTGGTACTGATAAAATTGGTTTGATTGTAAACGATGAGGTGCAGATGGTGTATTTTGCGTGCTCTGTGGAAATTCCCTTGAAATCATACTACTATTTCTTCCAGTTATTTTTTCATAATTTTTTGTTTTTGTTAAAGGCTTGCCTTGAAGCAAACATTGTTTCAAAGCTGACGATAGATGCTTTTCACCAGAGTATTGAGAATGATGTCCTGTGTTGGATATACTTTGCACAAACTGTGGATTCTTTTTGATAGGCTGATGATGCACTTTGCTAGCTTCATTTGATCTATTATCATACATTGCTAGTCTGTGTGGATCCCGAATTGAGTAATTATTACTTGCAGGTAGCATTTCCTTTGCATGTGGATAAGAAAGGGGTTTCTGATGCACTATATTTTCAAAAGCTTGCATATTAGATGAATTTTGCGCATCATATCTCTCTGATCTTTGACTAAAGCCACGAGATGCTTCATAAGGTTTGAGTATCGGTGTTCGTAGCTTATACGGATTTTGATTCAAAATAGGCACATTATTAGTAATAGAGGAAGTTTTATATACGCTTTCAGATGTCTGCATGGGTAGATTTGTTGCGTTCTGGGAATTTTGTATTGTGGGCGTGAAATTTTGAGTTTCAATAGTTTCAGCATTATCATTATAAAATTCGTAAGATTCACGTGAAATGTCCTGTGGATTTTCTATCTGTAGATTGGCTTGCGAAATACCTCTACCGTCGGTTGGACTTCGGTTTTGTTGAATGTATTTTGAAGTCTGGCCGGAATGATGTACTACATTTTGTGTAGTTAACGCTCTCGAGTAAGGACTTTTCCCCATAACATCGGTTTCATTACTTCTCACAGTAACAGCTTCAAGTGTAGTATTCTTGCTTGGATGCTCTGTTATCTGACAGGGCTGATGTGCGTCATCTACAAAGGAATACATAGGAATGCTCTCCGTACTGCTTGTATGACCAGATTGTTGAAGCAGTTCGTTCGACTCACCATTGTTTAAAGTGATAACTCTCGACGAAACTGGTTCTTGATATTGATTCTTCTCCAGTTGGTACGTGTTCCCTAGATTCGGAGAAGTGTCGTTTTTTGTAGTATCTGGATTGCAAGATTTATCAATGACAGCATTTACTATTGAAGACATAGAAAGAGATTTTTCTTGAGAAGGATCTTCAAGAATCGAAAGTAATTGATCTTCCGTTAAAGTTTCTTTGTTTCCGTTATCATTTGATACAATTCTTTTATATTTAGGTTCAAAATCAATTCTCGGGAGTTTGATAGTAAGTCTTTTAAGATTCGGTACTAATCCTGGTTTCTTGAGAGAGATTTTTAGCGGGTCATTTTTGTTAATGTGCGACTTTAAGTTATATTTCAACGCACTTCTTTTTTCCACTTTGTATCCTAGAATGAGATATTGCAACATGATTAACCACATTCTATTGTTTTAATGGCACAAGAATATAAGTACAAAATCTATCACCAAAATGGACGGCTAGACGGTGTTGGGAGAATATTTTACAGCTATTTTTTTGCCTAGAAAGCTCTTGTGTAGAGAGGTCATACAAAAAGACTGGAGGTCAATCAATTTGATACGTTTCAGCGCCATCTAACTTGCCACATGAGAAACTGAGTTTACAACTGCGGTCAACAGATGGCACTCTAACCTACCATTTGAGCTATCGTTACAAAAAGGCTTACCTGTTTTCCTTTTTTGAGTTTTATCTTTTTTGAGGGCATCACTGCTTTTCGCCTTTATGAAGCTTTTTATCTCATGATAATGATCTGTAAAGAAAAGGTTTAGTAAAAAAAGAGGTAAAGTAATCTATTTTAATAGTATAAAAAATCTTTAAATAAGAAATCATTTCTGTATATTTGATCGTGAACAATTTATAATATCTGCTTACTATGGGACTAGTGAGTGTTATGTGTAAAAAAATAAATAAAAAAAATAGCTGTGTGTCTTGTCACACCTCAGCTGCTCGCTCGCTTTTACTTCTCTTCTTCTGTACTTCTCCCTCTCTAATTATAATTATTGCTACACCAAAACTTGGGTACATTATGTACTTACTATTAAGACCTTGTGTACAGAATGATAACAATAAAAATACTGAATACTTACAAAGTTCTCTAATAAAAAACACTAGATGATACTACGTAAAAGTAGATAGACATGGTATCGCAGGGGTCACCAAATGGCGGACCGCCGACCCATTGTATGCGGACCGAAAAATATATCCCACGCAGTATTTTTGTTGACGTTAATTCGAAAAATTCCGGGCTAAGTAACGAGTAATGTCAATAGTTTGCACCAATTCCACTCCAAACATCAAATAGATAATCAACAATAACAAATGCCACTTTTCTCATTGATATGTAAATAATAATACCTTTGTAATTTCCGTAATTACATTTGTTTAATACTTAATTATTTTTTTTAATAAAATGTGCGGACCGCGAAGGTCACATTACATAGGATAGGTTATATATCTTAAAATAGACCCCGAACGAAACTAATTGGTGACCCCTGGTCTATCGCATGATGAGCTAGATTTATTATGACATTATTAATATTAATGCCTACTCTACCTTTTTATAAATAAATAAATAATGCTGGACAATCCACACAACATCATCTAGCCCCAAGCTAAGCAGAGCTTGTGTTATGGGTACTAGAAGACTGACATACTTAATACAATACATACATATTTTTTATTATATATAATACAATACATAGGTATTTTTTATTATACATATAATACCCAGAAAACCCGGAATAATATTTGCAGAACATACAAACATTTATACCGAGGCGGGAATCGAACCCGCAACCTTCCGTGTCGCAGGCGGACCATCGCCCACCGCGCCACATCGGTCGTCAAATAAATTATAATGAAGCAGTGTGTTTCATTTAAACCTATTTCATGACTGTACTTGGTACACCTGATACCTACAAAGAAATTTTCAAATCTTAGGGAGAGCGCACACCGATGACAAAACGTCTTATAAAACCATGTGATTTGTCGTTTATGAAGACTAAAGGGTTGAGCGACGTAAAATAATCTGTCTAACTGCAGTCTTGACGTCGGTCTGCGCACACCCATAAAGTATCGAGCTCGACTCCCGATCGATAGTAGAGAGACTAGTATGAGTTTTTGTGTAAATGAACGATGCGCTGTCATGTCACGCTTGGCGCTAAACACTTTCGTTTGTGACACTGACATCTGAAAAGCCCTAGTCTGATAAAACATAGCATTGTTTTTTTAAATATTTTTTAATTTTCGATTCTCAACGAGAGCGGTATGTGCGACTTTAAAAAAAGTACCTAATCATGAATATGTTTTAATTATTTACCTAAAGTTAGTTATCTTTTTGAGCTAAGTAGTACCTACCTATCTATCTATATGTCAGAGCTTTATTGGTTGGCGTGGCGCCAAGCATATCTAAACGACCCGCCCCGCGTCCCTTGTCCCGATGCAATCAGCGCAGTAGGCGCATGCTAAACGCAAGTGATAAATCATATGATTATAGCATATGATTCGGAATCATCATTTGAAATAGTAGTTCAAACTGGATTGGATTGGGCTCATAGCTGACATCTGGGCAAATGTCTCTCCCAAAGCTTTCCATTAAGCTTTCAGGTTTATTAGTGTTTATTACTTACTTTTTATTACAACAAAATTGCTAGGAAACAAAAAAAGAATCTGTCTTGCTGTGTGGGTCGTGGGTTCGATCCCTAAAAGCAAACTAGACCGTTTTTGCATAGAACTTTTAGCTTGGAACTAAATGTCGTTGTAAAATGTGTACATAAAAAATCCAACCAAGGGCCAAGTGCGAGTCGAACTCGCGCACGAAGTGTTTCGTCCCAAAAAATCAGGTTTTGTACGAGAACTCCTTTAATTTTTCTTTTCATTATTTGTTGTTATAGCGGTAACAGAAATCTTTTTATTATCTGTAAATTTTCAACTCTAACTATCATTTTATACTATCATCTGGGGGGGCGAGGTGGGTCATGCGGGTCATGACCCTCCCCTGAGCTGGTTCCAGGACTAAGGTGGACCGCTAATTAAACATAATTATTTTATTTATATTTTGTCACCATATGTGACCACTTGGCGCCAAAGCTGGATCGTGCCCCCCCTGACGTCAAACCTGGATCCGCCCTTTTATTACCCTCTGGGGCGGAACCCCAAAAAAATACTCACTAGCTCCATACTTCACGATGGCCAAGTAGAATTCCCACCCGCTCTCTGTTCCACTCTTGGCCTTCACCAGTTCCTTAGTTGCTGAAGAGTTTTGAGAAGGATATGCCACATACACCCTTTGATCAGACCGTGTGAATGACCTGATCCATGATTGAGGAACACACACGTACTCCTCGATTTCAGGATACGGTTGCTCCAAAAACTGAACAACGTAGTATTCTTCTTGGAAGCCTGAGTCCATCTGAAAACAAAAAACGGTACATTTAAATAATAATAAATAAATAATGCTGGACAATCCACACAACATCATCTAGCCCCAAGCTAAGCAGAGCTTGTGTTATGGGTACTAGATGACTGACATACTTAGTACAATACATTACATAGATAGATATTTTTTATTATAAGTACATATAAAATACCCAGAACACCCGAAATATTTGCAGATCGTACCAACATTTACCCCGAGGCGGGAATCGAACCCGCAACCTTCCGCGTCGCAGGCGGACCTTCGCCCGGTAATAAACGGTACGTTTAAGTGTAGTTTACAAGAAAATTGCCACATAACCTAGTTATTTAAATAATTATAGCACATACAAACAGAGTTTAAACAAATAAGAATAAATAAAAACAAAGAAAATAAAGCTTATAAAAAAATCATTAATATACTTAGTTAACCTAAACAAAGAGTAACTAATTGCATTATCGGAGCTTTGTCTTATAATAAGAAAAAAAAACCAAGCTTATAAAAAAAAATGACAAAATGCTTTCCAACATTTAACATCATTAGTGTTATTAGGTGGAAGGAGAGAGGGGAGACCTTTGCCCAGCAATGAGACAGCGTAGGTTGATAAAAAAAAAAAAAAAAATCTTTAGTAAAATATTTTGGTTTAAACGGAAACCCTGACCGGCCTCAAAACAAATCTTAGTCTTTCCTGAATAATTAGTTCATCGACCTATCTAATATCAATCAAAGGCTCACCTTATTAGTTACGATTTCATTATCCATTAGCGGACACAAATATTTAAAGATCCAACTATCAGGCTAAGCTGTTCCCAGCGGAATGAATAGCGTACAGACTGCGCAGAACTGAACTGAACTCGAAAACAGTCCGTAGGCACTTGATAGTCACACACACATAGACTGTGAAAATTATGTTAGTGTGAAAATTATGTTAGTGTGAAAAATTAAGAATGTGTGGGGTGACGTCACTAACGTCTGCTAAAATAAAACCTTCATGCTCGCAATAATAAATTGGTTAGGATAGGACGTTGCTCGCAAAATGATCTAGTATGTATATTTTAGTAGTATAATCTGCGGTAGCATAGCAGCTCTGCCTTCCATGTGGGTCGTGGGTTCGATCCCCACCCAGAGCAAATGTTTGTGTGATGAACATAAATATTTGTTCTGTGTCTGGTGTTACAGTATTTATTTACTTACAAAAAAAAATATAAGTACATATTCTATCAGCAATCTAGTTCCCATAGTACAAGTTTTGCTTAGTTTGGGACTAGAGTGTGATGTGTGAATTGTCCGTGAATATTTATTGTTCTTTATTTACTTATAATATATTTACAGTATTTTTTAATTTGCTATTTTTTGTTTGTAAAACCATACCTAATATAAAGTGTAGTAGTTTAGTTTTAATTTTTTAAATATAATTATTATAAATACATTGTAACGTATCAGTTAAACTTGTATAATAAAAAAATAAAAAAATAGTCTAGAAATCGTAGGTAGTTTATATAAACGGAATATTTACCATGATTTGAGTTTGATTATTTCCCGATATTTCGGATAATATTTCGGGATAATCAAACTGTTGATAAATATACGGGAAATATATATATAAGTATATATCATTTAGAATCGTACCTATATATCGTAATATATACGATTCTAAATGATCCTTGTGATTTTACTGAATAAGAAGTTTTGTGTTTGACTTTGACTATATACTATATTTATTTCCCATAAATAGATACTATATGGGAAATAATCAGTATATAGACACAGTTGGCAGGCAGGATCGAAATATCCTGTTTATACAGAAAACTATGTTCAAAACCATGATAGTTTCAATTATAAAATCTAGAAGCTGGTTTGAGACTGAGGTACAAAGTACATGAAACATTATCAGTTGTTATATATTAGGTTCAGTTCAAAGTAAACAACTTGTTAAGTATACTTATTCAATAAATTAAATTATGTACAAACTAGTTGGGCGTCTAGTCGAAGCGACGCGTGACCCGAGGGCTGGTGAGTATCTGGCCCAGCGTATCAGCATTGCTATTCAGCGCGGCAATGCAGCCAGTGTCTTGGGTACGCGACGATTGGTACTGATTTGGATCAGTTGAACTATCTAAAGATCGTTTGCAACGGTCTGTAGATAGCTCAACTGTTTCTTATGTATTTTATATGACAATGTACATTTTGTAAATACTGTATAGTCGTAAGTTTGTTTGTGAATAAAGTTTGTACAAACTTATTATACAATCTTATTATTCGACATCTTTGGGTCATTATATCCGGTCGTAATATTTTTTTTTGGCGAAGGATACCACCAGTTTTTATTTTGCTTTTAAATAATAATAAAATATTTTTTCCTTTCATTTTTATAATATTCCCCTCCTTTTCTAATGGGTTTCATCCTACTACATATTATTTTCTTTGTTTTTAAAAGCTTTCGAGCTTGGTCTATAATAGCGCAATCTAGTTTCAAACTAAGCTTAGCTTGTACTATAGGAACTAGATCACCGGCTGATCAAATGATTATAAATATACTATTTTTATATATATATTTAGAAACTTTTTAATAATAGCTTATGATTTTTTTATTAAGTAATTTATTTAAGTAATGTATTTACAAAATGTACACAGGAATATATAAAATACTTAAATATTATTAATAAACGAATGAGTGAATGAATGAATGAAATGAAATATTTATTAAATCCTAGAAACTTCAATGTTTGTTAGCACACATATTTTGTTTTTGGTGGAATTCAAACCCAGGACTATCTATATAGGTCCTAATATCGACACCAACTGAGTTGTGACGCTTATCAAGTTTGTTATGAAGAAGGTATGTATGTATAATGTTGTTTTTCCAACAGGCCTACTTTACCTACTAAGTACTATAAAAATGTTCTACGCAGTATCAGCCTCCCGTTTATCGGGTAAAAACTGGCCTTTGACATACATCAAATCAAATCAAATTATTTTATATAAAACTCTAGGTAAGTAGGTACATTAACTTACTAGTAATAAAGAACAACTTAAAATTAACATGTAACATAATAAAGTAATAAATAAAATAATATACATAAGTACATATATTATCAAAGAGTTTCAAAATATATATGTAAAGTATGATATAAATTATCTTATATCAAGTTAATACAGGGTGTAACAGACGGGGTGGACCAAAAGCAACATGGCGATGGGGGAGAAATTATATCTTTGTATTTTTCTATGGTTTTCAAACGATAAATTTCCTGCCATTTTTTTAGACTGTCGACTTACTACACAGAACTATTTTCAAACACATGACATTGCAATAATTGCCTGTCGCATTGACAGAAGCCACATAAATAGGAAGAAGAAGTGTGCATTATTATGCGTCCTAAATGCACAGTGCCGCCGCCGGCGCCGAGTCACGTGTTGTTTTGAAAATGAACTGCGAGTCGGTTCAAGGTTTCCCTCTATCTGTTTTGATGCAGTAGTATTTAATGTCCTCGAAATTAATGTATTGAAATCGTTCAACTTTAGGTGATATGTTAAGAATATGAGCCAAAAGGGTTATCGTTTCGTAGGATATTAGCTGAAAAGCAGTGTTTGCTTTTGAGCAAAGCTTCTGCACTGAGCAAAATATGCTATAATATGCAATTTATACACCTTTTTGTAGTATCCCAACACACAGAATTTCATATGTTTGTATTAGTAGTGGGTCCACTACTAATACCAACATATGAAATTCTGCTTTGAGCTATCTACACACGGTTGCAAACGATCTATAGATTCTCTTTGCGAGTTCCACGCCTAGAAGAACGGGCAACAAACTACGGCCAAGTTCCTACCGTTTTCTGTACGATCCTTCTTACAAAGAATTACAATTAAATACAAACAAAAAAAAAACAAATAAAAACAAACAAACTTACGACCATTACAGAATTTACAAAATGTACTTACATAAAAATACATAAGAAACAGTTGAGCTATCTACAGATCGTTGATCGATCTATAGATAGATCAACTGATCCGAATCAGTACCAATCGGAAGCGTACCCAAGATACTGGCTGAATAAAAATAAAAAAAAAAAACAAAATCAAATATTATTCAATAAAATCTATGATCCTTCTTACAAAGAATTATCTACAATTATGCTCTAGGTAGGAATCAAAGCCATGACTACAGCATGGAAGGCAGAGCTACGAACTGAAGATAACAGAGCCCACATCACACAAGCTAATATAACTCAATCACCACATTTTCTGTTGCCATCATAAAATAAACCCTCACCCACCTACAAAACCCTACCACATAGAGCTCAAATTACATTACTTGTGTGAGCTGAAACAGGCCAATGACCTCTATTTGTCATTACATATAACATCATTTATTAACGGATTTACTTTATATAAAAACTTGAATTTTTTTCATCAATTTCGGCAGTTTACAGTGATCGGTAAAAAAATTTGAAAACATTTAGTTCACCAATAAATTTCATTTCATTTCATTTCAATGTATATATGTAATAGTTTTATCAAAATAGAGGAAAACTCTAAAATAAAACACGTAATCGCACTTAAACATGTTTCCGGGAAGCTGCCATCAATATGATAAACGAAAAACATCTATAGAGGTCAAGTTCAATGGCGAAATTAGGTATAAGTTTTATTATACCTGATAATATTGCCATTATTGCCAAATCCTAAACTAACTTATTAACTTTGTTATTTTAATAAATAAATACATTCTTTATTAACCAATCAACACAGGATAATTACAAAGGATATTAATAAAATCACCTAGTATTTAGGACGATTCTAATTGTGATTTTACTGAATAAACTTTTATTGATTTTGTTACGTAAACATCAAATATTTTTAGAGGGCTAAGACTTCGGCTGGACCCACTTTGAAAATGCACTGATTTTCTCAAGTTGACACTCTTTCAAAATGTGACCCACCCTTTTTGTTAAATTTAAGAATATTATGTACCAAAAGGTATCCTTAAAGGCAATATTGTAGGGCCCCAACAGGGTCATGTTAGGCTCTAATCTTAATTTAAGATCTATAATTGTAACCAACATGATACAACAAATCAATCTATCTATCTAAAACATTAACGCTAAATGTTTGTTTGACCGAACCCACTACCAACATAGCAGGCAGATTTATATCAAGTATGACGTCATTGTCCATGCTGTTATGGGATCAATTCAATGATTCATATTAATTAATTCCATAAATAGAAACAATATACATTGTGTGCGGAATTTAAAACTAGACAAATTTAATTGATCAATCAATTTATTATTAACCTATACATTACAATATTAGATTACCTGAATTTAAAATGATAAAAAACTATAGAACTTTTGATTATGGAAAAATGCTGCATGCAATTTCTAAAAGTCACAGTAAGTCATATAAGTTTACAAAATGGGTCAAAGTAATTGAAAGATTTAAATACTTTTAGTACAAAATAAACTAAATGCTCAAACAAAATGATTATACAACGCGCACAGAACAGCATTTTAAGAAACCTCTCAAATGCCCCTTGGTTCCTTATGAACTCGGAGCTGCATGATGACCTGAACGTCAACACAGTCAATGATGAAATCAAACTAAACTCAAGAAAATACATGGATCGATTGACCTCACACCCAAACCACTTGGCGGCACAGCTTACTACTATCGGTTACCCCAAGAGGCTACGCAAACAACACATCATTGAACTGCATCATGATGCTTAAAATATAATAAAAACAGGTAAAAAAACTTTTTAAGCTGTTTTTATTTTCTAGTTTTTAGTTTTTACGCCATCTTGGATTTCAATTTTTTATAGTATATTGTATTCTGCTTGTTGAGCCCTTTCATTTGATACCCATATTGATGGGATTAATAAAACATAAATTATCCGCCATTTTGTAGCGGCGGCCATCTTGAATTTATAATGATAATGAATAAACATAATTGTATTGTCACCAAAATCCAAAGTGTATACAAAATTTCAGATTAATCGGTTGACAGGAAGAGGATGAAATTTGAATTACTAAATTTGACCCAAGAATAAATAAAACAAACGGGGTGAGATAAAACCGTTTAAAAAATAAAACCGTTTAAAAAAAACCGTTTAAAAACGGATAGTTGCTCGCTGGAGCTCTGACCCAACAAGTCCGACTACGTAGGTAGGTACTGTTTGTTTCCCTAAAAAAATAAAAATAAAATCAGCTAAACAATCTGAATACATTTTAAATGAATAATGTTAGGATGTGTTTACGATTATCCTTTCCAAGGTATCGCAAGTAGGAACGAAACGCAATCCTTAGAAAAAGTCAAACGCGATCGTTTATAACTTACATTCAAAGCTTCGACGAAATAGTCTGGTTGCATGTGCGATGTAGGTGTATAGACAATGTTTATCAAATGTGTAGAGGTCAATCGGTCGGATTGTGAAGGACATTCGGTCGATTCGGCAAGGGCAATTCGCGGGCATATTGCCCCGTAGTCACTGGGAATTTTCCGCTCGTCGCCGTCGCGGCGCGGCCATTTTGAATATTTGCATACCCAGTCGGTATGTTTTAGTCTGTGGCCAGACAGGCGTCAGTAGCATCACATACCTACAGTTGGTAGTAGGTAACACTGCTTTCCATTCTGTGAGTCGTGGGTTCAATTCCCACCGAGGACTTTTATGTGATAAACACTGATGTTAGTTCTGTTTGGTTGTATTATTGTTATTGATAAGTATTCTGTTAGCAATCTAGTTCTTGGTAAAAGCTTTGCTTATAGCGAAGCTATAGCGCTATGTGTGAAATATCTATGAAAATGTATTATTTATAACAAATTACCAAGGCTATATAAGTGACACGCGACTTCGTGTGTCTATTCGTCTACTATTGGCTTGGAAAAAACGGAGGAGATTTTCAATACAACGTTTATGGATAGAAATCGTATATGTAGTTATAAAAAAGAGCTTGAACGAAACGTAGCTATAGCACTCGCAAAGATATTCGCACCATTTATTTCGTAGAACTGATGATATTGTTTGGGAACTTATTATATAACCAAAAACCGAAAATTTCTGACATGGTTGAAATTTCGATGGTGTTCTGTTAACATTTTTATAAATATACTCTTATTAAGTGACTGATTTGGATCAGTTGAGCTATCTATAGATCGTTTGCAATGATCTGTAGATAGCTCAACTGTTTTTTATGTATTTTATATAATGAAATTGAAATTTATTGTACCATATTCCTCCCTGTATTGTAATGTACTGTATGTACATTTTGTAAATACTGTAATATTCGTTAGTTTGTTTGTAAATTAGTAATATAATTTCCTATTATTTGTTTAATTATTATTTAAATGTTTTGTACCCATTTTCTTTAACGAAGGTAAACATCAACAATTGATACATTCCATGATACATTAGAAACTTTTTGATTTGACCTCTGCGACTGATAACAAGGTTACAACAAATATTAATGGATTTAAAACACAGCGCCATCTAGTTTCAAACTCACACAAGCTTGTAGCTACATTTAAGAACTATATTACTGTAGGTCTACCGTGAGTTTTTACTATACTATATTTACTATACTCGCTAGCGTCTGTAGTTAAAAAAATGTATGAAGATTTGTACAGCGCCTCTAGCGGATAGTTGGGTACTAAAATTCGTCATACTAATATTGACGTAACTACTGTAGTAAAGTCAGGCAATTTTACTGTGACAACTCATGGTAGATACACTGATAGAACACTTATAAACATTTATACTGAAGTATTCGGAAATTCTTTGGCACCTTGAGCGCCTTATTTATGAACTAGCTGATTTTAGCCTAGGATATGACTAATAATAGTCATTGTTTGTGTTATTCTGATGTATAAGCTATATTATTAAAATACATTCAGTAGTTTTGCGTGAAAGAGTAACAAAGATACATTCAAATAATTATCTTATCTTATAATAATATAATAATGCTGGACAATCCACACAACATCATCTAGCCCCAAGCTAAGCAGAGCTTGTGTTATGGTTACTAGAAGACTGACATACTTAATACAATACATTACATATATAGATATTTTTTTTATTATACATATAAAATACCCGGAATAAATATTTGCAGAACATACAAACAATTATCCCAAGGCGGGAATCGAACCCGCAACCTTCCGCGTCGCAGGCGGACCATCGCCCACCGCGCCACATCGGTCGTCATATACACATTCATCCATACAAACTTTCGAGTTTATAATATTAGTAGGAATTAATTGTTTTTAAATAAATAATTCTATACAAAAGGAGGATTTAATGCTAGAGCATTCTCTACCAGCTCAACGTGGTAAAACAAAAGAGGTTTTATGGTTCAAAGCTTGGACAAAAAAGCACCAACCTCTTTTTTGAACTTTATATGCGAGTTGAAGGTACTAAAAGCACAACCAGGTCTTTTTCTCTTGCCTGTTCTTCTAGACTCTAGTCGCTACGAACTGGCACCTAGATTCACCTTATATATATACGTTTCAAAGTGATTCTTGTGATTTCATCTTCTTTTATTTGAATTTGACTTTGACAAGGTCACAGATGCGATGGATTATTCAAATCAAGTAAAACGTTTAAAAGTGATCCAAGTGATTTCATCTTTTTTTATTAGAATTTGACTTTGACAAGGTCACAGATGCGATGGATTATTCAAATCAACTATGACGTTTTAAAGTGATCCTTGTGATTTTATCTTATTTTGTTTGAATTTGACTTTGACAAGGTCACAGATGCGATGGATTATTCAAATCAAGTAAGACGTTTAAAAGTGATCCAAGTGATTTCATCTTCTTTTATTAGAATTTGACTTTGACAAGGTCACACAAGCGTTGGATGGTTCAAATCAAGTAAGACGTTTAAAAGTGATCCAAGTGATTTCATCTTCTTTTATTTGAATTTGACTTTGACAAGGTCACAAATGCGTTGGATGGTTCAAATTAAGTAAGACGTTTAAAAGTGATCCAAGTGATTTCATCTTCTTTTATTTGAATTTGACTTTGACAAGGTCACAAAAGCGTTGGATGGTTCAAATCAAGTAAGACGTTATAAAGTGATCCAAGTGATTTCATTTTCTTTTATTAGAATTTGACTTTGACAAGGTCACAAATGCGTTGGATAGTTCAAATCAAGTAAGACGTTTCAAAGTGATTCAAATGATTTTATCTTCTTTTATTTGAACTTGACTTTGACAAGGTCACAGATGCGATGGATTATTCAAATCAACTATGACGTTTTAAAGTGATCCTTGTGATTTTATCTTATTTTGTTTGAATTTGACTTTGACAAGGTCACAGATGCGATGGATTATTCAAATCAAGTAAGACGTTTAAAAGTGATCCAAGTGATTTCATCTTCTTTTATTAGAATTTGACTTTGACAAGGTCACAAATGCGTTGAATGATTCAAATCAAGTAAGACGTTTCAAAGTGAACCTTCTGATTTTAACTTCTTCATGAACGGAGTTACTTTTCGCGAGTTGCGAAAGCGGGGTAGACGGAATAAATTAAGACCAAAAGTTGTAACGACACTTTTTTTTTTTTTTTTTTTTTTTTTTAATGCTAAAATGGGTGTGCTCTTGACCTCGAAACTCACACAAGGGTAAGGATGAGGTCTACGATGGAGCGAGCCCACCCAGAAGGTGCCTATTAACTCTCTTTTTGAAAACAACGGGGTCGTAGTTAAGCGGAAATATAAATCTTATTGTAAGGCGCGCGGCGTGAGAGTGTTTCTCTCTCTAATGCAAGCCGGGTTTTAAATTAAGAGCTTCGTTCCATCCGGGTGTCCTTGGACACCTCTCAAGTGTTTATTTGAGTTTGACAAGGTCATAAATGCGATGGATGGTTCAAACCAATTCACGCCCGATGTGGCGCGGCGGGCGAAGGTCCGCCTGCGACGCGGAGGTTGCGGGTTCGATTCCTGCCTTGGGATACATGTTTGTACTTACATATATTTATTCCGGGTGTTCTGGGTGTTTTATATGTAAGTATAATAAAACATATCTATGTAATGTCTTGTGTTAAGTATCTAAGTATGTCAGTCGTCTAGTACCCATAACACAAGCTCTGCTTAGCTTGGGGCTAGATGATGTTGTGTGGATTGTCCAGCATTATTTATTATTATTATGTATCCAGTTGGTGGGCGGAAACATAATACGAATGCTCCCAGATACCAATATACTGTGAGGCGTGCCACATCCCCTGATAAGAGATGCAATAATTCATGAAGACCACGACCCTCTGTCAATAATGATACTGATAAGAATATTGGAAATAATACACATAATTACTTCATAGAATACATAGAACAAACTCATCATCATCATCAACCTATATCAGTCCACAGCTGGACGTAGGTCTCTCCCAAGACGCGCCACTGAGCCCGGTCTTCGGCTCTTCTCAGTTTTTACTGTATAATTTCATAATTCAAATCAAAAACAATTAAACTTTATTCAGTAAAATCACAAGGATCAATTCGAATCGTCTTATATTCTAGGTGATTCTAGGTGCCAGTTCCACACGACCAGAGCCTAGAAGAACGGGCAAGAAATTATCAAAAGTAGCGGACCACTTACTAAATAGTATTGACTACTATTTAGTAATAACTACTATTTAACTACTTATTAGAATACCTATTAAATTTGACAGGCGTCACAATTCAGTTGGTAGTAGCTCTGCCTTCCATGCTGTGGGTTCGATTCCCAGCCAGAGCAAAAGTTTGTTCGATAAACATAAATATTTGTTCTGTGTCTCGGTATTTCTATGTACGTATTTACAAAAAAAGTGTCTAAGTATAAGTACTAATAATCTATCAGCAGTCTAGTTCCCATAGTACATAAGCTTAGCTTAGTTTGGAACTAGTGTGTGATGTGTGAAATGTCCTTGAATATTTATTAATTTAAACACATGTATCTAAACGTATCAGCATTGCTATTCAGCGCGGCAATGTAGCCAGTGTCTTGGGTACGCTTCCGATTGGTACTGATTTGGATCAGTTGAACTATCTATAGATCGTTTGCAACGGTCTGTAGATAGCTCAACTGTTTCTTATGTATTTTATATAACTATGTACATTTTGTAAATACTGTATAGTCGTAAGTTTGTTTGTGAATAAAGTTATGTATATTAGTATCTAATAACAATATGTATCGGCTCATTGACCGCTTCAACAAATCATTAATTACGTAATCCAGGGGTTACTGTCTGTATGCCCTTGGGGTGGGAGAGGGTGGCAAATCAAATCAAAGGGCGGTTTTTACGTAATAAGTGTTTTACAAGTAAATAAATAATAAATAAATAAATAATGCTGGACAATCCACACAACATCATCTAGCCCCAAGCTAAGCAGAGCTTGTGTTATGGATACTAGAAGACTGACATACTTAATACAATACATTACATAGATTGATAATTTTTATTATACATATTAAATACCCAGAACACCCGGAATAAATATTTGCAGATCGTACAAACATTCATCCCAAGGCGGGAATCGAACCCGCAACCTTCCGCGTCAACAATGCGTAACAAGTCGTTTATAATTAAAGATCGATTTGTATTCTGAATGATTTCATTCCATTTTTTTTTTGGGAAACCCACTACAATTAAAATTTAAAATTAGATTTACTTTTAGTATAAATACATTTTTGTATAATTAATACTCTCGTCACCGTGATCACAACCACCCAACTAGAAATAAAATTTGGGATCGAACCCACGACCCACAGTAGCTACCAACTGAGCTGTGTGCTTGTCATAAAATGTATACACCTACATTTATCTGCGTATGTAATCTATTTTCACCAGGAACATAAAAAAAATAGAAACAAAAGTATATAGGAAGAGAATTTAGGTAGGTCCGATAGGTATTTGACTCGAAGCCAATACAAGCATTAAAACCTCAAAATAAAACGCTAGTAGGTAACTGCGCAGTTGCATAGGTACAATGCACTCTGCACGTGACTTTTGGGGTTCCACTTTAGAAGGCTCTAAACGAATAAAACGACGACCGATGTGGCGCGGCGGGCGAAGGTCCGCCTGCGACGCGGAAGGTTGCCGGTTCGATTCCCGCCTTGGGATAAATGTTTGTACGATCTGCAATTATTCCGGGTGTTCTGGCTATTTTATATGTATAATAAAAAATATCTAGCCATGTAATGTATTGTATTAAGTATGTCAGTCTTCTAGTACCCATAACACAAGCTCTGCTTAACTTGGGGCTAGATGATGTTGTGTAGAACATTATTTAATCATTTATTTAATTTAACTAGATGTTTTTATGTATTTTATATGCCAACGTACATTTTGAAATTACTGTACAATACATTACATAGATATTTTTTATAATACATATGAAATACCCAAAGCACCCGGAATAAATATTTGCAGATCGTACAATTATTCAAAGGCGGGAATCGAACCCGCAACCTCCGCTTCATAGGCGGACCTTCGCCCACCGCGCCACATCGGTCGCCAAAATTAATAGGTAAGTAGGTATAGTTAGGTACATACCTACGAAATGCCTAGATACTGTATTAAAAACTTTCCGTGTTTACGCATGTCCAACTAGCAACAGATAAACTGCACATACCTATCTATCTATTTAATATTATATCGTCTAGCTAGATATTAATAAATATTCTCGGACGCGCTCTAGTCCCAAACTAAGCAAAACTAGTACTATGGGTACTTTTTGTAAATACGTTATGCACGTATTTACATAGAATATATACTTAGTAACACCCAGACACAGCAAATATGCTTATTACACAAACATTTGTTTTGGGCGGGAATCGAACCCACAGCACTGAAGGTAGAGCTAGCCTGAGCTGCCTATCTAACGTCTATCTGAGACGCCTATCTAAGTATATTGCATTAAATGTTTGCATTAGACGATACCGTCTAGACATGTTTTAATATAATTTGTAGATAATTATTCGTCTAGATGAAGAAATAGTTATGATTAACGAGTTTTGAAGGGATGACTACCGTGCCTGTGTTTATACAGCCTAATAAGTAACTGTAGTAACTTCAGTATGCAAGATGATACGGTGCCTTAGATTTCAATAATACGTGCACAAAATTGAACTACGATTTAATAATTTCTAATTTTAGACGATATATTCTAATTTAATCAATAATATTTTATAAACAAACCTCGGTCTGCCTACCATCATGTAATATTGTAGTGCCCTCAAACAGGGTTCATATGTTGTACAAAATCTTATTGTAACAACCAAGTCTTAACATAATATGAGAGCAATAAATGAATTGAGAATTGAGTAACTAAAAGAACATGAAAATGAAACGACTAAATTCACTAATAAATTTATTATAGTGATGATCTAAATATATGTACTAAAATACATTTAATATAGGTACCTACAGTGCAGTCGACGTAGAGACGACGGCGAAATGCAGCCGGGACGTAGCTTAGACGAAAACTATGAAACAAAACATAGCTCCTAACAATAAGTATAAAGAAGATAGCGTTATCATTCCAATGTTGATTCATCGCGTAAATGAAACTCTATTGGAACCTTACGACTTTTTTTTTATTCGAGGGGCTCGCTAAGGGGCAGTATTCCTTGTCAGTCGGCGCTTATTCTTGCTGGCAACACTACGTTTTAGGCGGGATAAAATTCTAGTTTTATTTATATTTAATGTTTTATTTAATGTTTAAACATTATTTTCGCGACTTCGAGCGAGGTAACAGTTCGGTAATATCAGCGCGGAAGATTTAGCTACTAGCGGTGAGTATTTAATTAAATGATAAGAATAAATTACGCTTTTGATTTATTGATGGCGTCAAAGCTTAGTTGGTTTTCTTGGCATGCTGATGTGTCGTGGGCTCGATCCTCCCAGGAATAAAAGTATTATTTTCTAGTGTTTGTAAACATTGATGTTTGAATTCAGTCTGGGTGTTATGTATTGTTTGTATAAACATTATGTATTATTTTTCAGCAATGTAGTGCCCATATTATGAAGCTTTATACAAAAGTAGAGCTTTTAAAAATGTGGTCACTAAAATGTTGCCGGGAAAAGATCGCTTTCGATAAAATGTTTGTTTCCTATTGTTTTTAATAATAGTAAATAAATTAATAAATAATAAATAAATTAATTAATTAATAAATAAATAAATTTATAAATATAAATAAATATTCTAGGTACCTACTTACATTTTGTTTTTAATACGTATTTAACATTTTCGTATTCTTTTTTTTGTTGTAGGGTACTTAAATAAAAAAAATTATATTCATTCCATTATAATTTGACATTTGCAGTACATTAGTATGTGAAATTACCGAAATAACTAGATGGCCCAACACAGGGTGGATTTTTAAGACAGATTTGTAAGAGCATCTAACAAAAACGTCTCGAGGAGACTTTACTTGTGTTTTTGAGATATATTGAATAGCATTCATGGATTTTGGAAAATGTACTGTCAGCGTAACGAAATGCTCTGCCTTCCATGCTGTGGGCCGTGGGTTCGATTCCCACCCAGAGCAAATGTTTGTGTGATGAACATAAATATTTGTTCTGTGTCTGGGTGTTTTTATGTATTCTATGTGTGTGTATGTATTTCCATAAAAAAGTATGTAAGTATTCAGCAATCTAGTTCCCATATTACAAGCTTTGCTTAGCTTGGGGCTAGAGTGTGATGTGTTTAATGTCCATAAATATTTATTTATTACAACTAGTCTACTTTTATAAAGACAAAAGTAATATCAAAAAATAACATAATACAAGGCAGGTTTAAAATAACATTAACGCACCGAGTGTTTTAAAATGACCCTTGTTACCAAGTGATAAGTCATATTTCATTTTGTATGATAAAAAGGGGCGTAGTTCAAGCTTCATAACCGTAGACCTCTTGTGCTACGCAGCAATCAGGTACTGCTACGTCGAGTTTCGTAGCACTGTCGTAGACCCTTGGAGACGTAATAGAGTGTATCCTTCTTTGTAAGAAGGATCATATAAAAAACGGTAGGAACCAGCCCGTAAGTTTCTTGCCCGTTCTTCTAGGCTCTGGTCGCGTGGAACTGGCACTTAGAATCACCTAGTATGTACGACGATTCTAAATGATCCTTGTGATTTTATTGAATAAAGAAATATTTGATTTGATTTGAGTGTAAACTATTCTAAAAATGCACGCGCCACCGCGGTTACACTCACATGCTATAGTGTACTGATACAATACATTTTTGACATTGGTTGTTCAAAGTTTTTAACCAGTGCGTCCTACCGGTTATGACTTATCCCTTCGTGCGGCGCGCGGCCATTTTGCGAATACGTCGCGTGTGCCGGGACCTTCACGCGATATCAGTGTGTCTCGCTTAAATTATTAATTGCCATAAAATATTGTTTGGGAGCTATTTACAAAACTTATGTTATTCGAATTGTCTTAAAATTGCTATTACACAGTATATATCCAAGTTGAATACAACCTAACAGATTTAAGCTGCTTTGGTTTTTTGGTTATATAAAAAACCGAAAAACAAAAAGGCTTTTACGTGGTAGTGAGTTTTGAAAAGTGGATCGGAGAAAAAACGGTCGAATGAAAGCGTTTATTACGAACATTAAGCCCAACGAAGTGGGCGCGGGTCAGCTAGTAATAAATATAGAATGACTGGATCTGTCGGCCAACTAAGTAGTGCATTAAAAAGCTCAAGCTTCGTTTATATACTTAATTGTTTATCTATAATTCTTTAAGTACGATCATATTTAGTCTGATCGACTAGTTCGGTAAGGGCATCCAATAATTATATGAAACAATTATGAGATTTAAAAAAACCCTTGTGATATCATGAGATTTTCAACCCCCACCTCTAGTTTCAAGTGATATTTATATATATGCGTAAATTAAATGTTAAAAGTTAATCTGTGCTTCATACATAACACATTAAAAAAAATACAATACCTACCGTATATCATTTTTATTTATTCTATTTTTTTGTTTGTTTCTGATTGACGGGAATGATAATTACCTAGATTAGTTGTTATTCTCTGGGTACTTGGTACTTGGTACGAAGAGTTCATGGATAAAAGGTCGCGACCGGCGATAACCCTGGGGCACCGATCACGCATAAATGTGGCAATACGTTTGAAATACACTGCACCGTGATATACCAACGTTGGAAAGTAAAACCGAAGTTGAGGCGCAATGTATTAGAAATACGTCGCCGTTTCGATACGTTTACGATTGTCATTTATTTGTGATTAGCTGACCCGTGCCCAGTTCGTTGGGCATAATGTTCGTATGAAACGCTTAAACGGACTACCACGTAAAAGCCTTTTTATTTTTCTGATTTTTATATAAACTATGACACTCAGCAATAATGTGGCTTTCGTCCTGTATTACCATGGAGTGGACACGCGTATGATTGGTACTGATTTCGATCACTTTTGCTATCTACAGATTGTTTGCAACGTATTACAGATACACATAAATATTTAGAGTATTTTTATTTCGCGGAGCAAATTAAATTAACAGATATATTTATGGACAATTCACACATCACATCTTAGTCCAAAACTAAGCAAAGCTTTGAAAAACAAGGTTTTAAAAATAGTTTTTTTTTAGTTTTCAATATCCATTATATTGGAATGAAGCTCCTTATATAGTTTCTCTCTCTCTCTTTCTCTCATATGCTTCGGCTACATTAGCGGGCGAATATTCGTATCGTGTTGGCGCGACAAAAACATCGTGTTCGGATAAAGGCGATATACCTACTACGCGATGACACGATGTACCCGGCCACATACATCGCGTTAACACGAATATTCGCCGTAGTCCGCTAGTGTGGCCCCAGCATTAGAAAGCAAGCCAGTTATTAAATTAAGAACTGCGTTGCATCCGGGTGTCCCTTGACACCTCTCAAGTTCTTTTAGTGTTACACAATATAAGTATTATTCACACATTTATTTAAAATCTTAGAAAAAAGTTATTACAATATACATTATAAAAAATACATATATTATAAAAAACTTAAAACTAGGTTGCCGCCGGCAGCGGGGCAAGGTCCAAGCTAGTAGTAAGTAGGTACTTATTATTATTATATGTACTTGCATTTTTATTTATTTAATATTTTTATTTTCAGATCATGTCATATGGAGAAGTCATGATAAAGTATCACGTAGTCAGCTTTGTGGAGTCGCCGCACAATAATATTGAGCAGTATGTTTGCATACCCAACTCCTGGGTTCTCCTGTGGAATGTAGATGATGAAGAGGTCCGAGTAGCATATCCTATCGAGAATCCGGAAATAACTAGAAAACGGATCGAACGCGATGAACCAGTACAGCACACCTGGACAACATTTCTTGCTTCTATCAAATTTAGCACAGGTAATAATAAAAAAAACGAATCAAAGTCAAAGTCAAAAATTACTTTATTCAGTAAAATCACAAGGATCATTTAGAATCGTCTTACATACTAGGTGATTCTAGGTGCCAGTTCCACGCGACCAGAGCCTAGAAGAACGGGCAAGAAACTTACGGCCTGGTTCCTACCGTTTTTTTATATGATCCTTCTTACAAAAAAGGATCATAAATATAGAATACAAACGGATACTGGAGTGGAGACCGCGTTTAGGAAAGCGTAGTGTAGGACGCACCCGGCGAGATGGAGCGACGATCTGCGGAGTGTAGCTGGCAAACACAACATAAGAGGAGACGAAGACTGGGCTCAGTGGCGCGTCTTGGGAGAGACCTACGTCCAGCAGTGGACTAATATAGGTCGATGATGATGATGATGATGATGAATAATAAAAAAATATTCATGGACATATGTGGACGACCGATGTGGCGCGGCGGGCGAAGGTCCGCCTGCGACGCGGAGGTTGCGGGTTCGATTCTTCGATTCCCGTCTTAGGATATATGTTTATACGATCTGCAAATTATTCCGGATGTTCTGGGTATTTTATATGTACTTATAATAAAAAATATCTATACATATATGTAATGTATTGTATTAAGTATGTCAGTATTCTATTTTTTATATGTGGATGGATGTAGAAGTAGAGGGAGGCCAAAGAAAAGATGGATGGACTGTGTCAATGATGACATGTGTAAGAAAAAGAAAGGTGTGAGCATTGAGATGACGTCTGATAGAGGAGAGTGGAAGAAGACGTGTTGTACCGACCCCACAAGGCTAGGAAGATGATGATGATGATGAATAAAAAAAAATTTTTGTAATTTATTAGCCCTCGATAAAGAATTTATTTATTAGGTACCTATTACTTTTTTTATTTATTAATAAATGTACTTAATAAACTTATTCAAAATTATTTCGTGACCCGAGGGCTGGTGAGTATCTGGCCAGCATCGCTATTCAGCGCGGCAATGCAGCCAGTATCTTGGGTACGCGACGATTGCTACTGATTTGGATCAGTTGAGCTATCTATAGATCGTTTGCAACGGTCTGTAGATATCTCAACTGTTTCTTATGTATTTTATATGCCTATGTACCTACATTTTGTAAATACTGTAATAATCTTAAATATAAAATATTTATCCTCTACAAATATCATAAATCCTCTTTTGAAGTCAGATAAAAATAAACAAAGAATTATCAAAATTGATAAATCTAAATTATGTTTCAGATGATTATAATAAAGCAGATTTTTGGATCGCAATGACACCATCCTCCATTTCCAAGCCTCCAGTTATAATTATTGATGGTAATTAATTATATTTAAATGTATTTAATTAAGTTAGTATATTAATAAAAGGTGCGACTGACCTGACAATGAATAACTTAGTGCGAGCGTACACCAAAGACAAAACGTCAATTAAAGTCGCATGACCACTGACAAAACGTGTTTTAAAAATATATTTTTTTAATCAAATCAAAATCTAGGTTTTTAAATAATCTAACTGTAATATTGTTGTTGGTGTGCACATAATGTTAAGGCTTTGTTTAACGATGCATAATACTATATTTACAAATTTTTTTCCAGATTCATCCAATGATGCTACTAATGATGCAACAGAAAGTAATTCTATTACAAATGGATCTACAAACAATGAAGGTAATATAACATTCTGTCATTTCTGTCTGTCTGGAAGAAATATCTTTTCGCGACAAGACCACTTAGTTCATTTTGATAAAAAAAAAAAATTTTTGGCATCAAAAGAACGAAGAGTATGACCACCGTGCTTAGAAATAAAGTTATAACCCTATTACGTATACTCACAATCATTAAATTAAAAATAAATAAATAATAATAATAAAGGATTATTCTACTTTTAATATGTATTTTTCTTTAAAGGTAATGTGGCAGCAGTCGATGTAGAAAGCAAACCATTGGACAGTACTAAGCACGATATTTCAACTTTTAATGAAATAAAACCTCAGCTAGACTTGCCTTTGGAAAATAACCAAATTTTGAAATCAATAAAAATGGAACCTGGTTACGAACAGCCTAAAGATGAAGGTAAGTCTGCCTACCCTTTCGCAGATGATAAACCATGTATCCTAATTCAAAGTGTAACCACCTGCAAAGAAGAAGTAATAACACCAGAAACGGACAAATTAGACGATCTAGAAAATAATGTAGAGACATCTAAAAGTAATGTGATAGACACACCGCCAACATCACATATACAAGTACAAGAGGCACCACAACGTATAAACAGAAAACGTATATCTGTAGTACCCGAAGCACATTTACTTCCACAAAAAACTCCAGAAAATAAATCGGCAGTTGAAAACTTGATAAATTTCGTGAACAATCAAAAATCTCAGATAACTACGCTACTACCACAAGATCCATCTCCAACAGTAAATGAAACACAAATAGACCAAGGGTCTACTGACTTGAATACAGATCACAGATCTCACCCTAAAACTGCCTCTATGGATACGCCAATACTAGAAAATACAAACCTAGAAAGCAACTTAAGTCAGGTACCTAAACCCTCACAAACACCAAACAATGTCCCAGCCAAAGATAAGACAGAACAGATTTCACCTCCAAAAGTAGACTTAAAGCCGTTAGATCACATAACAAAGTGTACATTAGATGATATTGCTCAGATAATTGACGCAGACTTAAGTGAAAATAGTACACCAGGGTATAACATCAATATCGAAGATAATTTGGATACGTACAAAATAATTGTCACACGATCTGACCAGATGGTATATAGTATCAAAGCACCTCCGGCCACAATTAAGAATAACACAGAGAACAATCTAATCGTACCCCAGCATCGGGTACCAGAAAAACCCTTAGCATCGGTTTCACGAGGGTATATGCGACGTGACCCACGCTTGCAAATCTCGCCTGTTCGAACAACTAATGGAGGGAATCAAATTGATCTAACGAAAGAACCCGGAAATCAGGGAAAGCAAAAACGAGCTCCGACCAAAAGAATTAGCACAAAAACACTAACCAATCCGATACCTAAGAAACGTGGTCGCCCCGCCAATAAGTCACTTGTTGGAGCACCGTCTGTATCCTTTTGTGCTAATCCAGGAGCTGGCAATCAAAGAACCATGCAGTGGCTACCTGCTGCTAAACCTCAACCGATTCAGCCGCGTCCAGTTTCTGAACTAAACCAAAATCAACATCGTCCAGTTTTCAGAGCGTGTGTACTACAAGATCCACGTACCGGACACATATATCTTGACCGACCTTTGATGCCCAACAGCAACGACCAAAGAGTGCATGTTCAGAGTAACATGCATAATATACCACTGTCTATTCATAATGTTCCGACACCAGAACCACTGGGTTACCCATATGAAAATCAATATGTCCCAGATTACAGAAACTGCACAGTTCCACCTCAGAGTGTAGAGCCAGCATTTTCAAGGCGTCTCGTCGAACTCAATAGTGCTACCCATATACCGCACCCTCAGTATAATTCACAGGGTTCATCTGCAGTACATAAACACTTAGCAGCCGACGCCCGTAATACTTATAAACAAAACGGTAGACATATTTTACCAACTCATTCATATCAAGAAGTACCGCTTACAAGATGTACCGATGCGAATTGCAGACAAATTGCTTATCCTGAAATCAATACACATAACACATCTTCAGCTATAGCCCCTACAAAAGCAAACCAGCCGTCGATAAATGACGACCCAAATAATGATCAATATTTACCTGTTCATCTAAATTCTTCATATCAACCACAAAATATACCGATCCAAGTAACCGATCCGATCCGATCCAACACCGATCCGAACTATGGCAAAGAAAACGTTTGCCAAAGGAACACTGTGATTAGAACGCCTTCTTCTCAAAATATTAGAGACATAAACCAACCGTTGAAACCATATACGGGAGAAAATCAGGCACCAAATGCTAATGGTAAAGCTAATGGTAAAGCTAATGGTAAAGTTAATGGTACAGCTAATGGTAAAGCTGAAGACTTAAATCAAGAACTCGATAAGTATTTGGAGGAAAGATCTAGGTTAGAGGAACAGTTCCTAGCAGAGTTCAAACTTATGTTACCAAAAATGCATGCAAAAGATTTCAAGATGAACGAACCGGACAATAACATCATATGCGACTTGGTTAAATGCAACGATACCCTTAAGAAAGCGGTCGATGTACTAAATCAATTGGAGATGAATCTCATAAAAAATTCAAAATCTACAGCTCCACCAATTTGGAATGAACAAACTAATAACAGTTCTAATGATGACGATACCAGTGATGATAATGACGACCAGGTTGTACCTCCAAAGAGAAAGAGCAATCGGAGATATGCTTTCGTTCTACCTCCAGAGTACAATCCAAAAAACTCGAGTTGGACGCTCAAGCATAAAGTTGCATCACCAGGACTTATGGAACTTATCCCAAAAAGCCGTGTTTATATAGAAACAGCTAAACTTTCAGAATGTTTGAGCCGTGCAACAGATAATAGATCGCTAGCTAGGTTGTTGTTGATGGAGATTTTTAATGAGAGCGCTTTGAGCGTCTGCTCATTCACGGGAGCAAGATCTAGAATATTCGATCGCATAGGTATCCAAGTCAGACCAGGGTTAGACGAAAAGGCACGAACGGCATTATTGACCTTCATTGAACAACATGCAATGGTAAAAGGTTGGGACATGAGCGAAATTGCTGTTTTATCGTCTATACGCAATAAAATGGGAAAATTGCGATTTATGTTAAAACAGAAGAGGTCACGTAAAGGCAAGCTTTAAATTTAACGTGACTCGCACACGTATCGTCACGGCAGCGTATTTGAGGGGTGGCTGTCACATTTATTCGTGCTCGAGTTACATTGCGCGGTGACGTTGCAACGTTCTGTAACCCCAAGTACGAGTTTGTGCACACACGAATCGTAGAGACGCAATCGCCGAGCGCCACCGTTTTTGTATGGAGATCCAAACAGCGCCCCTAGCAGATTTCTTGAGAAGCTTGGATTTCCATACAAAATTGGTGGCTTGCGATACGAAGGCGATACGTGCGTATGCATGTGCAAAACTCGTACTAGGCCCTCAGCGGTCGAGCTGGCGTTGACGCGTTGTGTGATTCGAATAAGCTATCATTATGGTTCATTTCTATATGGCTTCTGCCGTGTCAAGAGTTTATTTTGATTAACTCAAGTCAATCAATCGCTAACTCGGTTGTCATTTGTTTTTAACGGAAAATGTTTTTTTTTTTAATTTTTGGAAAATGATTTTCATCAAATTTCATTTTATTGAAAACTGATTGACTTGACAAAAATAATATACGAGCAATTATATAACTTGACACTAGCGAAACTATCGGATTAAGGTCATATAGATAAGAAGGCCGACACTGACCAACCACAAGAATTTTGTCTTTGCGACTGATAGTCAAAAAAAGACGTGTGGCACTCGGGGACTGCCGCGGTAAAGCTATTGCATAGCATTTTTTGCTGGATTACGCATGCGCAGTGTTAGGTTATTTTCGTAACGGAATTTCTGGATTCGGTCTTCACGCTCAAGGCCCGCGATAAAAGCTATGCAATAGCTTAAAAAAAGAAAAGAAAAACGAACTGATTTGACGACGACTGAACTAATACGCTACAAGTTTGTAAAACGACTGTATGGTGGCATTTCTTAATTATAGTGATATTTATGTTACGATATAAGTAGATATTAATTAAAAAATAAGATAAGTATACCTAATGTTATCTAGTTTCAATAAGATAACATAGTTTAGTAAAGTATGTATATCTAAATAATATAGAGTACAAGTTAGAGATGGGCACGACAATCGTAAACGTATCGAAACAGTGACATATTTGAGATACACTGCGCGTCAACATCAGCTTTACTGTTGAACTTTGCAAAGTTACCGCGCAGTGTATTTTAAATGAATGTGACAATCGCAAACGTAGCGAAACAGTGACGTATTTGAGATACATTGCGCGTCAACATCAGCTTTACTGTTGAACTTTGCAAAGTTACCGCGCAGTGTATTTTAAATGCGTTTACGATTGTCACATTCGTGCTCACTCTAGAGCGCCTGAAACCTTCTTGCTTAGTGCCTATTTATAAAACCAAGTTTGAAACACTTTTTAGCAAAATAATTAATAATGTAAATAATGTAAATGATTTTTTTAGATTTTTTAGTTAAGTGCATGTTTTTTTCTGAAAATGGAAATCCGTTTTCGGCTAATTGTAATTAAGTTTATTTCATTTTCATTTAAGAGCTGTGGATTTTGTTACAAAATAAATAAATAATTTTGTGTTTGTAATAAATAATTTTTAAAACTTGATTTTTAAATCTTAGCAATACCTAAATCAATTCCTTCATTCATACGTGACAATGAATGAACGAGAGATTTAGTTCTTTTGTACAACTTTTTTGGCAATTTGTACGTTCTATAGATTTTGAGACTAATTTTAACTACCTCAATGTCTGCCTATAAGTTTATTGACTTAAATTGTTAAAATTACGATTAATAATAACTAGGCTATCTTTATTATTATGTTTTATTATACGTTTTTAAATTAAAGGAATTTCCCAAAAACCTATTGTTTTTTTTCACAGTACCTACCTATAATCTTAATCTTCTATATATATATAAATTAATACTCTTATTTCTTCAGGGTAACCGTAATAGGCAATTTTTTTTATGAAAATTTGGCGTTACAGCCCATTCGATGTGTAAAAGTATTTTCTGAGTTTTACGGTCTATCTTATAAAAAGTTAGCGCATACTTGAAGTATTGATTACCATACGTATTGATGACTTAAAGTCAACGCTAACTTTTTATAAGATAGGGGGTAAATATATATCTATATATTCTTGGACATTTCACACATCACACTCTAATCCCAAACTAAGCAAAGCTTGTACTATGGGAACTAGATTGGTGACTAATATACATTTGTTTTGTAAATACATACATAGATTATCTACATCTAACCAAACTTTGACACTTTGACAGGCGTCACAGCTCAGTTGGTAGTAGCTCTGCCTTCCTGTGGGTCGTGGGTCCGATTCCCACCCAGAGCAAATGTTTGTGTAATGAACATAAATATTTGTTCTGTGTCTGGGTGTCACTATGTATTTTATGTACTTACGTATTTACAAAAAAATGAATATAAGTATTATATCAGCAATCCAGTTCCCATATTACAAGCTTTGCTTAGTTTGGGACTAGAGTGTGATGTGTGAAATGTTCGTGAACTTTATATCTTTAGAAAATGCAACGAGTTTTGCTAGGTTCGGATCGGAAGGTAAATAAAAAACAGATATTTGGAATACAGTGATAAATATTTATTACATAACAATACATTGTGTAACAGTACAAATAACAAACTTAATAAATTACCAGTTTATTATAAACTTTTCAAAGAAAAATACATGATTTAAAAATAAATTCGTGTTAAAAATTTAGAACAAAAATGCAAATTTTCTTCTTAATCTATTATTGTTGCGTGACCTTAAACTATGGTAAAAATAAGGCATGTATTATTCCTTATACGTCTATGTATCTCCAAGCATTAATCTCTCCAAGCAATTTGTAATATATGCATATAGCTAAACTTTTTTTAACTTCATTTAAGAAAAAAAGTAGGCATTCGAATTTAAGATTCTCCTAATACTTTTTAGATAGTCTAAAAAAAGGCCTTTGCATCTAGTCTAGATTCTAGATATTTAGATAAAATAGGCTTGTAACACCTATAGCTCACTAAGTCGGCCTTATCCACAAGAAAGATATCCAAAATTTAATAACATGACGATAAAACATTCTATTTCCAACATTTCACTAAAAAAAGAGATACCACGGGTATGTATTACGCTTACTGCTTCTTGACTTATTAAGATAATATCAAAATATCGATTTTTCTAAAACTTATTAAAATAATTGCTTTTATCAGCGTTGCACCGTTACCATTCTTTTTTAGGGTTCCGTGCCCAAAGGGTATATCGGTTCCTTATTACTAAAACTCCGCTGTCTGTCTGTCCGTTTGTTTTTCATAACAGCAACAGGTAGATATAAACTTTTCTGAAAAAAAGTTCTTTTTTTTTCTTTTGCTACCACTATCTGGCAGTTTAGTTCAAAACTGCAATCTACCATTACGGCTATTGAAACATAGTTGAAACATGAAAACATTTTTTTATGTAACTTAACTACCACTATCTGTAGGCAGTTTAGTTCAGAACTCCAATCTATCATTACGGCTATTGAAACATAGCTGAAACATGAAAATAATGTTCACGATAAATACCCGTGTATTTCTTTACTATTTCTCTAAAAGCCGAATTCACCAACGATGTTCTCATATAAACAGCAAGTCTATTTTAATATATCTCGTAACAGATTTTAGTTAAGGCATCAGTCGGCGAAATCGGACACAAGCCACACTATTTCCTCTAAAATACTACCAAATAGTAACAAATACTAATTACGTGGCAACCCAGTCTTAACTGTCAAAGTCTAACTGTCAAACGCGACTGTCTTATTCTAATAGTGCAACTAGTGCGGGGGCCTATTCTGCAGGTTTTTGAGTTCGACACACTTTTATCTACTCCAGGGATCACCAAATGGCGGACCGCGGTCCGCAGACGGACCGCCGACCCATTGTATGCGGACCGAAAAATATATCTCACGCAGTATTTTGTCTGTCAATGTTTTGTATGTCAATAGTTTGCACCAATTCCACTCCAAACTTCAGACAGATAAATCAACAGTAAAAAATGTCACTTTTCTCATTGTTATGTAAATAATAATACATTTGTAATTTCCGTAATCACCTATGTTCAATTTTTTAATTTTTAATGAAACGTGTGGACCGCGCCGATCATTTCATTTCATGGATCCCGAGCGAAACTAATTGGTGACCCCTGATCTACACTATGGTGTGATCGAACTCATATGTCGAATGAATTTAAGGCGCGGGCATGCATTTGAGTCGTGCAAATGCGGCTTTCTCGAGCGATTCGCGATGATCAGGATGCGCTATTTTGATCAGTTCGTACGCTCGCTGTCTGAGAGTCTTTCCGAAGAGATATGCGATCCCTTGCTCGGTCACTACGTAGTTCACGTGAGCTCGAGTTGTCACCACACCGGCACCTGGTAAATATAAATAAAACTTGTTAAATTAAAGTGCTAGGTTGCAGTGAGTTATTGTGTCATAGATAAATAACACTTGTTAAATTAAAGTCTGACCACGGTGCCCAATTTACAGTGAGTTATTTTCAGAGGAATTTCACTAGGTACTATTTTGATGAAGCTTTTATTGAAAATTTAATAATGAAATTTTGCTCAAATCTGTATGTTTTTGGACACCCCTGAGGTTGCGAGACCTAAAATTGACTAAACTAAACACAATATAAGTATTAAGCAATATATACTAGCTAGCCTCTGGTCGCGAAGAACTTCCACCTAAAAACACCTAGTATAAGACATGGTCGGGAACAACTTGGACCTAGAATCACCTAGACGATTCTATATGATACTAATGATAGTTTATGTTTATTGTCATCATTATGAATGTATATAACATTTTGTCTGGTCTTAGGACTATTTACATAATGTACCCTAATAAGTGTTGCAAAAGGGTGTTACAGGGGCGGACCGATTAACAAAGCATGTAAAATTTAATAATAATAATGAAAATGTCTTGTGATTTAACTGAAGACTGACCTTCTTTAAGAGTAGGTACGATCTTGCTGATTCCTTTCTTGGTTTGCGAGACGATAGCTATGATGGGCTTGCCCCGACCGTCCACCGCCTCAGCGGCGCCGCGAATAAAGTCAACTTGTCCGCCAAAACCAGAGTACATTTTAGTACCTGAAATTACATTAAATAAATAATGCTGGACAATCCACACAACATCATCTAGTCCCAAGCTAAGCAGAGCTTGTGTTATGGGTACTAGAAGACTGACATACTTAATAAATAAATAATGCTGGACAATCCACACAACATCGTCTAGCCCCAAGCTAAGCAGAGCTTGTGTTATGGGTACTAGAAGACTGACATACTTAATATAATACATTACATAGATAGATATTTTTTATTATACATATAATACCCAGAACACCCGGAATAAATATTTGCAGAACATACAAACATTTATCCCGAGGCGGGAATCGAACCCGCAACCTTCCGCGTCGCAGGCGGACCATCGCCCACCGCGCCACATCGGTCGTCAAAAATGAATGAATTTTGGACAATCGTCTCTTTCTCTCCATCAGACTGATTTCTTCTTCTTCTTCTTCTTTTCTTTGTGACTGATTTCTTACCAATAGAGTCAGCGCAGACTTGTCCTGTCAAATCGATCTCCAAACAAGAGTTAATCGCTGTCATTTTCGGTTGAAGTGACACAACGTGAGTGTTGTTTACGTAGTCAATCTCCAACATTTCTGTAAAGTTTCATTTAATTAGAAACAATTCATGGACAATTCACACATCACACTCTAGTCCCAAACTAAGCAAAGCTTGTACTATGGGAACTAGACTAATAGAATACTTAAATCCAATTTTAAATACATACATAGAATACATAGTAACACCCAGACAACAAATATGTGTTCATCACATCATTGAACCTTTTTATATGGGTGGGAATCGAACCCGCGACCCACAGCATGAAAGGCAGAGTTACTACCAACTGAGCTGTGACGCCTGTGTTACGCACATCAACGACAAAACGTCTTTTAAAGTCTTGACGAGACTTAAGTTGAGTAAAAGGTGACATTAAATAAACCGTCTTGCATTATTGCAGTCTTAATCAAAATCACCTACTATATAAGACGATTCTAAATGATCAGCGTGATATAAAAGCCCCAAGCTAAGCAGAGCTTGTGTTATGGGTACTAGAAGACTGACATACTTAATACATTACATAGATATTTTTTATTATACATACATATAAAATACCCAGAACACCCGGAATAAATATTTGCAGATCGTACAAACATTTATCCCAAGGCGGGAATCGAACCCGCAACCTCCGCGTCGCAGGCGGACCTTCACCCACCGCGCTACATCGGTCGACACCATCGAATATTACTGAATAAAGTATTAAATCTAATGTAATCTAAACTTTGGAAAGTATAAATTACTATGAATCAAATATATACTAAGTGAAAATTACATGAAATTTCCAATAACCACATAAATAAAAATAGAACCTTATTCATTTTTCATCTTCTTTCTTAATTCATGAATTCGTTGATCACGGTACTGGTTTAAAAAAAAGTAATTAATGTAAGTACCTAAATATTCTAAGAAAACAAAAGATATGAATGTGTGGCGAAAAGAGGAAGGTTTAAAAATAAATGGTTGGATTGTGTGAAAGATGTAATGAATATGAGAGGTGCAGATTCAGAGTTGACGAATGAAAGTGAGTGAGTGGAAGAAACATGTTGATCTCACTTCGGTTGCCTGGAAGAGATCGTTTTCAGCGATATGGCCGGCCATTGTGTAACCATTCTTTATGTTTATTGTTTTAATTTGTTTTTAAATGTACCTATGTTCATGTGTAAATATACGTTTTCTATTCTATTTTATCTGATATTTTTTTTTGGTGTAGTAATAAAGAGTTATCTATCTATCTATCTATGTTATGTCAACCATACCTAGCGTGGGATAAGGGCAGGGGAATGATGATATTATAAAAAAACGTGTTCAATAAAACATACGTACCTCTAGCGTGAGATAAGGGCAGGGGAATGATGATATTATAAAAAACGTGTTTATTAAAACATACGTACCAATAAAAGGATTGTTGTCAACAAAGTCATACAGCTCCCTGTTACCGACAAGGAAGCTTCCAACAATGCGCCCTTTGTGCATCTTTTTTCTGAAAATAGTTATATTTTTTATTAAAATTACCCAAAACAAGCTTTCATCTCCATCTCCAAGTAACTAACAACATCGCTAACCACATGCAAGTGCGCATAAATCAGTTAAAACTTTTTGAACCGAAAATAATTTTCATATATTTTATAAAACATTCAAAATAAATTTAGAAGGATGATCGATATTCTGAAGTCGACGATAACTTAGTGGTTACCTTTAAATTAAATAAACAATGCTGGACAATCCACACAACATCATCTAGCCCCAAGCTAAGCAGAGCTTGTGTTATAGGTACTAGAAGACTGACATACTTAATACAATACATTACATAGATAGATATTTTCTATTATACATATAAAATACCCAGAACACCTGGAATAAATATTTGCAGATCGTACAAACATTTATCCCAAGGCGGGAATCAACCCGCAACCTCCGCGTCACAGGCGGACCTTCGCCCGCCGCGCCACATCGCATCGGTCGTCAAACCTATATTCGTCGAGTGGAGTTAGGATTTGGTGGCGAAGTTGGATAACGCACCACCGTACGGTAGTGAGGCGAAGATCCCGGGTTCAAATCCCGCTCGTTTCAATATCATGAAAATTTATAATTTTTATGAAAACATTTTAAAATAAAAAAACATACTTGTTGTTTGTAACACAGCCACGTTTCACGAGGTCAATGACCCCCACGCTGAACATTTCAGAGTGAATGCCGAGATCCTTGTGATTAGTGAGAGCCGATAACACTGCGTCAGGAATACTGCCGATACCTGACAAATAAATCAAGTATTAACACAAATGTTTGTTCCGATACTTTGTGTCATAACTCATAACAATAAATATACATAGACATTTAACATAACGCTATCTAGTCCTTCAAAGTCCCCAAAGTCAAAGCTTGCACTATGGGAGCTAAATTGCTGATAGAATACTTATATGTATACTTTTATTTGTAAATACATGCATACATACGGTCTATCTTATAAAAAGTTAGCGCACACTTGATGTATTTATTTATTTATTTTTTATTGATATTATATGGTAATCAATACTTAAAGTCTGCGCTAACTTTTTATAACATAGACCACTAGTATGTAAGACGATTCTAAATGATCCTTGTGATTTTACTGAATAAAGTAATTTTGACTTTTGACTTTTTTTTTTTTACTATCACAGTATTGACAATAGAGTTTGGCCTGGCGCAAGCCCCTTACCCATCTGCAAAGTAGCACCATCATCAACCAGGTTCTTGCCAATGAGTTGTCCAATGGTCATTTCCTCAGGGCTGGCTGGCTTACTGCCGTGGTCTGGTAGAGGGGTGTCATCATTGACCGCATAGTCAATGTGTGACATGTGGATGATTGCGTCACCGAAAGTTCTAGGCATGTTGGGATTTACTTGAGCTGGGGGACAAAATAAGTTGGTTTTAGAATGAATACATAACAATATATTAAAAAATAAAAACTTGAGAGGTAGTTTTTCGGAAATATCACGATTCTTACAGGTTGGATTTTCAAACAATTTGAGAATCCCTTTTAAACGCAGCCACAACAATTTGTGTGGTCCTTCAGTCAAATCTCGATTTCCATGGGACGATTTTTTTCCATAAATATTGTAAAATGTTCGCCTATAGAACCCCTTTTAAATGTACTATGTGGAAAATGTCATTTTTTTGTTCGTGGCCCGTGGTTTTTGTAGTGCTACTGCTAAAGCGAAAAACAACACTCGTTTCAGGCATAGATGGCCTTGTACACTAATACATATGTATAATATGGATATATATCCATATAATTTGTTTATGATTAGCACAGTAATTTGTTTCATGTTTTTACAATTTTAATTACTTAATTTCATAAATTAAATTTAATGTTTTCATTATATAATGATTTCCTGTTGTTTTTATATGAATAGAAATCAATTATTTTTTTAATTTATAATACTAATTATTTTTTGTCAAAAGTGTGAATAAAAAAAAGCGGTAGGACAGATAGTATGTTTCTGACCCGTTCTTCTAGGCTCCGGTCGCGTGGAACTGGCACCTAGAATCACCTAGTGTATGAGAAGATTCTAAATGATATAATATTTGAAACTTTCACGGCTTCGAGCATAGTTTTCTTTATAAACGGCATATTTACCATGATTTGTGAGTTTGATTATTATTTTCCGATATTTCGGCACAGCATGCGCCATGATCACGGGTCGAACTGAGGTCTTACGTCAAATAAATCTCCCAAATTATGATAAATATCCCATTTCTAAAGAATACTAGATACAACTAGAGAAGAAATCTAGATTGTAAATGATCCTTGTGATTTTCATGAATAAAAATACTTTGTAAGAAGGATCATATAATAAACGGTAGGAACCAGGCCGTAAGTTTCTTGCCCGTTCTTCTAGGCTCTGGTCGCGTGGAACTGGCACCTAGAATCATCTAGTATGTAAGACGATTCTAAATGATCCTTGTGATTTTATTGAATAAAAAATATTTGATTTGATTTGAAAGAATATTTGAGTCTTGACTTAGGTGCATACTTACCAATGATAACTTTAGAATTGACTAGTGCTGCCCTGACGCAGTCAACTGAAGTACCCAGGCTGCAATACCCATGAGCGTCTGGTGGAGACACCTGGAATATATTCATAGATTTATCACTAATGTTATATTCAATAAATATTATTTAATTATTTATTTATCGCGAAGATTGGAAGGAGGGAAGAGAGGTTTTAGCCCTGCAGTGGGATGACAATGGATGAATAATAAATAATAATTTGTTTATTGTCGATTAGAGTCAATTTTTAGAGTTCTAAAGTGTTTAAACTGGACTTCTGGATAGCTACTGACATCAAAGCCACAATTAATAATGCATTCTCAGACCATGTCTCACTATTGACCTGCCCGCTATGCCCAAAAACCTGTCCTTAGGTCGATTTGTACGTTGCCACAGAAACCGCTATAGAAGTGGCCAAGTTTTGGAAAAAATAAAATTAATTACTAAATACTGTAATAAAAAAATAAAAAAGAAATGGAAAAAAACTGTTTGAGACCATCATCGACACGAAGAAGAATCTAAGCCGCTCTACGAAGTAGTTTATAATTTAGGCAGCACTACATTAGTTTTACAACTACAGTTACCTGAATAAGAGCCAAGTCTGGGCAGATGATCTTCCTATGGAATAGTTTCGGAATGTCCTGAAGGAATATCGGGATGGCGTCGGATCTGCCTTCAGCCACCGACTGGCGGACGTTAGCAGCCATGAACAGCGACACTGATCTATCAAGAACATACAACATATTATGACATGTGATCTATCAAGAACATACAACATATTATGACATGTGATCTATCAAGAACATACAACATATTATGACATGTGATCTATCAAGAACATACAACATATTATGACATGTGATCTATCAAGAACATACAACATATTATGACATGTGATCTATCAAGAACATACAACATATTATGACATGTGATCTATCAAGAACATACAACATATTATGACATGTGATCTATCGAGAACAATATACATATTATAATATTAATGATATACATATATATGAACAAATCACACTCCAGTCCCAAACTAAGCAAATCTTGTACTATGAGAACTAATATAGTTCTCTGATAGAATACTTACAAACTTTTATTCACAAACTTACGCCTATTACAGTACATATGTACAAAATGTACAAAGGCTTATTACTTTTAATTGTGTGTAAGTATATGTTTTGATCTCATGTGTGTGACACAAAATAAAGTTTTTCTTTCTTTCTTTCTTATAAAATACATAAGAAACATTTGAGCTATCTACAGACCGTTGCAAACGATCTATAGATAGATCAACTGGTCCAAATCAGTATACCAATCGGAAGCGTACCCAAGATACTGGCTGCATTGCCGCGCTTAAATAATAGAATACTTATTTACATTTTTTTTTGTAAATACATACATGTAATACGTACTACGTATTCTACATATTACGTAATAACACCCAGACTCAGAACAAATATTTATGTTCATCACTTAATCATTTGCTCTCAGTGGGAATCGAACCCACAAACCACAACATGTAAGGCAGAGCTACTACCAACTGAGCTGTGACGCCTGTCATAAGTAAGATATCATTAGATTAAACTTCGCTATTTTTTTTTTTTTTATTCTAGCCTATATTGTCCCACTGCTGGGCAAAGGTCTCCCTCAAACACTTCCACTTCTCTCTATCCTTGGCAGTGTCCCACCAAACCAATTCAAATACGTCAAGGTCATCCTTCCAACGTTTCCTCTGCCGACCCCGACGCCGCTGACCTTTAGGTGTCCAGATGGTAGTTATGGTAGTCCATCTATCTTGGGGCATTCGACTAATGTGTCCTGCCCACCCCCACTTGAGCTTTGCGGTTTGGACTCCAACATCAGCAATACCGGTCAAACTTCGCTATTTAACCTTATAAATAAGTGCATTTTACTATCTACCTAAACCTAATTAACAGCAATATTTCATATCAAAAACAAGATAAAAAGGGTATTATCGTGTTTTTATCTGACAGTAGATAGCATCAGTATTGTCAGATGTCAATCAATTAATTATTTATAATGTAATAATTTGATAATTTAATAAATAAATAAATAATGCTGGACAATCCACACAACATCATCTAGCCCCAAGCTAAGCAGAGCTTGTGTTATGGGTACTAGAAGACTGACATACTTAATATAATACATTACATAGATAGATATTTTTTATTATACATATAATACCCAGAACACCCGGAATAAATATTTGCAGAACATACAAACATTTATCCCGAGGCGGGAATCGAACCCGCAACCTTCCGCGTCGCAGGCGGACCATCGCCCACCGCGCCACATCGGTCGTCAAAATTTTACGTACGGATCAATCAATTAAATTATAGTCCCAAACTAAGCAGATCGCGTACTATGGGAACTAGATTGCTGATAGAATACTTTTAATTTGTAAATAGATACATTGAATACATAGTAACACCTAGACACAGGACAAATATTTATGTTCATCACACAAACATTTGCTCTGTACCTCTACCATGAGTTGTCACAGTCAAATCGCCTGACTTTACTACAGTAGTTACGTCAATATTAGTATTACGAATTTTAGTACCCAACTATCCGCTAGAGGCGCTGTACAAATCTTCATACATTTTTTTAACTACAGGCGCTAGCGAGTATAGTATATATAGTATAGTAAAAACTCATGGTAGACATGGCTACTGGGTGGGAATCGAACCCGCATTGAAGGCAGAGCTACTACCAACTGAGCTGTGACGCCTGTCAAATAAAAGCGTTAATATAATCTTATAAAACTTATTATTGGGGATTTTGACATGATATGTAAGTATATACTTTTATCGTAGCGTGATGCATTTATCATTTATCAAGAGACAATATAGATGAAGATAAATAAAGATAACAATTTATCTGTAACTAGGTATTCAAGAATGCTTAACCAATTTGAAGTCAAATTGAAATGGGTTTAAATTGTTACACAAGAAATTTCGGCAAGGTAGAATTCTTGAGTCCGTAATTTTCAATTTTGTCCGAATTGATTATTCAAATGATCACAATGAATGACATGCATTTTGTGTGAACAACACGAAATTTCGATTTAATCGCTTTTTGAAAACGATTATTGTCAAAAAGACTCTTTTTTTTGATTCTATACCACTAGGTGAGGTCGGCACAACATATATTTTATTCTTATCACTCGTCATCTCAGCAATAACTCATGTAATAGTCGCAAGTTTGTTTGTGAATAAAAAATTTTTTTGTTGTTATTAAATTGTTATGTTTAATAATAATGTTCATATTGTATGACCTGTAAACTGTTCTTTATCAAAAAAATGCTTATGACTTATGACTTACATATATAAATAATAACATAACTTACATAAATAACATGATTCTTATATCAATTATGGTACCTTGAAAGCGATTTGTTTAAGTGTGAAATGTCCTTGAATATTTGTTTATTATTATCTACATATTTTATTTGCCGATGACGGAATAATGTATGCTATTGTCTGCGATTTTGCGAGCGTTACGTGTGTCTTGTAATTTGAATATAAGAAAATCTAGTTAACCTAAAGTAATGTCTGACCTATAATAATTATTATGAATAAAAATCTTATCTTATCTTATCTTATCTGCCTGAATATACCTACCTACTTTTTATAAACTATTAGGTATTATTGTATTTCGAAAAATGTAATATTTAATAACTACTAGCGGCCCGTCCCGGCTTCGCATGGGATATTTTCCCGCTTTCCCGTTTTTCTGATGCAATTTTACCAAAATTTTCTTTTCTATAAACTTTACGGAGCCCGAGACCTTTCCAACGAATGCAAAACCGTGGAAATCGGTTCGTGCGTTCTGGACTTATATCGTCAGAAAGGAAAACCCGACTTATTTTTATATAGTAGACGTAATTGTTGAACTGGCACCTAGAATCACCTAATAATAAGACGATTCTAAATGATATTTGTTACAGAATAAAAATTAAATAACTTTGACTTTGTTGTAAAACAGTGTAAATTGGTAAAAACATACCTAAAAGTGTCCTTCAACTCAGGAGCAACGTACGGAGCATCTTTTTCAGTATGCATGTGGACTACTTTGATGTCCTTCATGGACCCTGACTTGCCGACCTCGGTCATCGCCGTGAGGAGAGGCACCGGCGTCGCTGCAGCTCCCTGGGCGAAGACAGTTTGACCTGGAATGGGATAAACTCTTTATACCTCTTTATACGTAGCCGTTTGACCAAGGGCGGACCCAGCTTTGGCGCCAGGGGGGGTCACATAGTCGTGGTCAAGTCAAGAACTTATAATTTTATGTTCAATTAGTGGTTCACCTAAGTCCTGGAACCAGCTCAGGGGGGGGTCTTGACCCCCATGACCCCCCCCTGGATCCGCCGTTGGACCAAGGGCGGATACAGCTTTGGCGCCAGGGGGGAGTCACATAGTCGTGTTGTGGTCAAGTCAAGAACTTATAATTTAATTCCCAAACGATAATGACAGAATATTAGGGATGGGCCGAAATTCGTTTCACATTCGGTTTAACCGAACTTCGGCGGTTTGAACCGAACTTCGGCATTCGGCCGAAATTCGGTTCAAATGCCGAACGTTCGGTACAAAAAAAATATTAAAATAACTCAAGTGTTTTGACTAAATTAATAAAAATAAACCAGCTAAATATAGATAATCACAGGCATTTATTTATTGTTTCTTACTTACTTAAAAAATATATTCTAATTTCTAAACATTAACAGAATTTTGACATCTCGCCCTAAATCACTAAGTATTTATTTATATTATTTTTTATAAAGGTTATAAATAAATTAAACCTTACTACCTACTGGTATTTATAATTTACCAAGGGCAAGTTATGGTGCAAAAACACCAAGGACTCTGCGTTATCTGGCAGGAGTCTGTTACGTTTTTGTTCGTAAATGTTTCCTGCCTCTGAGAAAAGTCGTTCAAAATATACGGAGCTTCCAGGAGGTGATAAAAATATTCGTGCCAAAAAACTCATGCAAGGGTACTTGTGATTATTCTTAGCCCACCAACCATATGGACATTGCCCTTTAGGCAGCAAAACATCATTCAGATATCTATCTAGCTCTGATGCAATTGGACTTCTAGTTTCTTCTATATTGGGAAGTTTTGCTGCCGCCAGTTCCTCGTAGCAGCTCCAAAACGTTTTGTGTGTGTCTTCGTTGTTGTGTTGTGAGGAAGACTGTGTTGTCTGGATAACTTCATCGTCACTGCTTGAGCTTTCATTCTCTTCACTCCTTCTTACATACTCTGCTAAAAAGACACGTCTTATCGAAGGTACACTGTCTAGAGTAAAAAAAATCATTTTATAGCGTGGATCCAAAAGTGTAGCTAGGCTGTAAATTTTGTCTTTTTTAATCTGCTGAAAACGTCTATCCATGCCATCTTTCAGTGACAAACGCATAGTGTTCACATAAAATAAAGCCAATAATTCAAAAGAGCGGGTAAACAAGATTCGACTTGTGTGACTCGAGAAAGCGCGGTGATACCTACCGAACTTCGGCCGAACTTCGGCCGAACTTTTTATTTTCACCGAATGTTCGGCCGAAGTTCGTATTCGGTTCAAACCACATTCGGCCCATGAATATATAAATAAAAGCATTATGTTCAATTGGTCCACCTAAGTCCTGGAACCAGCTCAGGAGGGGGTCATGACCCCCATGACCCCCCCCTGGATCCGCCGTTGCGTTTGAACTGGAATAGGAAATACTTATAAATACCTGTTTACTCTTTATATGTAGCTAGTTTTTATTTACCCACCGAAACGCGAAAGGGGTAGCCATATTTTGGGAAAACATTAGTTTTAGTCTTCGACTCGAAAAAAAACATGACTACTGGTTTCATGGTTTTTAGGGTTTGTAGGGTTCCATACGTAAAGGCAACAAGGGACCCTATGATTAAGACTACGCTGCTTGTATGTGTGCCTATCTGTTTGGTACGTAACCATTTCGCACTTTGCCAGTTTATAATTAGGTGAAGCCATATTAACGCGTAAGCTTGTATATCGATAAGACCACACCCCTCTGACCCTGTGACCTTAAGATTCAACGACCGGATAAGATGCCAGCAACCCACAAGTAAACACGATGACGCGCGCTCGACGATACAAACATTGATGTTATTTTTACAGCGATTTCCAAGAAAATATTTAACGTTTTGCCGTTCAATGTACGATAGGCCGGCGCAGATCAGGACGGCATGGCAAGGGATTTTTGATTTTTACTATACTCAATACTCAATACTCAATATATTTATTGCATTCATAATGGTACATGTCAGGTTACAAATATTGTTAATGTTAGTTTCACACATGAACCCTCTTCAAGGGTATCGCAATATTAATGTCAAACTTAAAATTAAAATAATCTTCTACAGAATAAAAACAATGATCAATAAGTACATTAAATAATTTTCTACTAAATAGATGTCCTTTTAATTCCTTTATATGATTAGGTAATTTATTATAAATTTTGGTAGCCATGGTATAACAGTTACGACTATATAATTTAGTTTTGTGCGCCGGTATTGCTAATCGATTTTTATGTCTATTACTGAATTTGTAAACGTCTTCAAAAGTTTCAAATAGATGCATATACGTATTAACAAATTTACACATCTCCAAAATATACATACACGGCAAGGTCAGAATTTTATATTTTCTAAACAATGGTGTGCAAGGTTCCCAAGGCGGCTTATTAAATATTGCTCGTATGCACTTTTTTTGCGCTATGAATAATTCCTTGGCGTTAACTGCGTTTCCCCATAAAATTACATTATACCTAAGATGGGACGCCACGTAACCGTGATAGGCTAGTAGAGCAGTTTTGTGATCGGTTATGTTTGCAATTTTCCATAGAGCATAAACAAAACTATTTATTTTAGATTTGATATGTTCGATGTGTGGCACCCATGAGCATACATTGTCGATTTTAAGTCCAAGAAATAAAACAGTATCACTTTCTTGTATTTCTTCATTTTGATAAGTTACATTGAATGTATCTCCTTTTAGTTTTCTATTATAAAATTTAATAAACTTCGTTTTCGTAACATTAACTTTAAGATTGTTTTTACTTAGCCAGTCAATGCAAGTTTCTACTGTGTTATTTAGATCATGTATATGTTCAGATTCATTGTCATTTGATACTACAATAGAAATATCGTCGGCAAACAGTGAGCAATGATTTTTTGTGATATCAGGTAAGTCATTAATATACACTAAAAAAAGGAGTGGCCCAAGTACACTGCCTTGAGGCACACCCAGTGTATTATATCTAAAAGATGACCTGAAATCAGTAAGTTCATTTTTGTCATTTAGTTTCTTTACTTCTACGCATTGTGTTCGTTCAGATAGGTAGCTCCTGATCCAGTCACATGCAAGACCACGTATACCACACATTTCACACTTTACTAACAGTTTCTTGTGATTAACATAATCGAACGCTTTGCTCATATCAAAGAACACTGCCGAGACAAATTTATTACGATCTACATTCTCAAGTATAGCGTTAACTAAATTAAAAGCTGCCAAAGTAGTTGATTTGCCTTTCTGAAATCCGTTTTGATTACTTTTTATTATGTTAAGTTTGTTGAAGTAACCGCTTATTCTAGAATGCATAGCTCTTTCAAAGATTTTAGAGAATACTGGTATGAGTGTTATCGGACGATAGTTATTTATGTCAGAAGGGTCATTTTTTTTAAATATAGGCTTAACAATTGATTTTTTAAGTTTTGTTGGAAATTCTCCAGTTTCAAATGAGAAATTTACTAAGTGAGTTATAACTTCTACAACTTCGTTAGAACAATATTTAATTATTTTAGTGCATATACCGTCGTATCCTACAGATTTAGTCATTTTTAAAGATTGAATAATTTTTTGTATTTCTATATTGTTGCAAGGATTTAGGAACATAGATGTCGATTGTGATTGTATTTTAATGTCATTATTATTATAAGAGCTATGTGATGATGTCAAACTAGTGTAAAATTTATTAAAAATGTCAGCTATAGTTTTAGGATCAGTTATAAGGGCATCGTTGTGTTTTATTTTTATATCAGAATTTATAGGATTAAAATTATTTTTGCTATCATTTATTATATTCCATGATGCCTTACATTTATTTTTTGAGCTTTTTATGTAATTTGAATTAATATTTTTTTGTGAACTTGAAATTACTTTTTTAAGCAATTTACTGTACCTTGTATATTTAGATTTTAATAGATCATTTCGATTTTTATAATACGATAACCTTAATTGCCTTTTAGTTACACATGACTTCTTAATCCCATTTGTAATCCATTTACATTTTTTTGTTTTATTACTAACTTTAATTTTAGAACGTGGAAAGCACAAGTCGTAGAAAAGCGTATACATGTCATAAAAACTATTAAATGCATTATTAAATTCTATTTCTCCGTAAACTTCAGTCCATTTTATATTACTCAAACACTCCTTAAACTTCTGTATATTTTCTTTATTATAGTCTCGTTTCCATATATACCAACTTTGCAGTGGAATTTTTTTTTCGTCAACATTTATTTGAAGGGTCTGGCCTGTTTCATGGTCGGATAGGTCCAAAGTGTGGACCGCTCCAAGTGCCGATTTTACATTACTAGCTATAAGGTCTAAACATGAGTTTCGTCGAGTAGGTTCATCTATGTGTATAAAAAAATTGTAGTTTTGAAATATTTCTTTTAACTGGTCAGTAGTAGAGCATTTTTTGAGTATATTTATGTTAAAATCGCCCAGTATGACTATCTTTTTTCGTTTATTGCGTAACATGTATAATAAAGTGTCAAGTTTAGATAAAAAAGTATTAACGTTTGAAGTAGGAGTGCGATATATACAAATAATAATTAACTTGTATTTTTGTATCTCTATACCACAGCATTCAAATTCTAACTCTAGAGCAAGATTTCTTACGTACAATAGATCAACAAATTTAAGATAGTCCCTACAAAGAATGCAGACGCCTCCACGCCTTTGTGTTTTTCTAGATAAATAGGAAGCTAGTTGAAAATTTTTTAATCGAATATTGCGTTCATCGCCGGATTTTATAAACGTTTCACTAATACAAATGAAGTCTAAGTAGGTATTTCTATCATTGAATTGTTCGATACATATTTCTAATAAATCCCTTTTAGATAAGAAACCACTGATGTTCTGGTGAAATATAGCTATTTTATGCACGAAAGGAACAGTTATGACCTGTATCAAGATTTGCTGTCGCGGTATTAGCTTTCAATTCAGCTACGATTTGAGAGGCATTCCTATTGGACGGATAATAGTCTAGCAATGTTCTTTGCGTATAATATTTTACACCTGAGGCTCTATGTATAGATCTAGGTTTACACTTTTGAACTAGCTTATTTTTTATAAAGTTTAAGTATTTTAAGTCATAATCAATAGAGTCGATTATAAAATTGAGTTTACTACATACATAGCCTGAGTAAAAATAGTTATGAGATTCGAGTTCAAGTTTTATATAACGACAATTTTTAAAATTACTACATATGTTTTTAATTGCGTTATTTAACATTTCAGTATTAAGGTAAGTATTATTCGCCACACTAACAACAATAATAGTAGTTTTCTCAAACTTTTTAAGAAATGCTCCTAATTCAATTAACATCTTTGTTGGATTTCGATCATTTTCCCCAACAAAAAGCACGATTTTATCATGTTTTTCCGGTTCCAAATTCCAGCCGCTCTGTAGTACAGCTTCGGTCAGCGCAAATGGTTTTGTGAAACTGCTCACTTGATATTTTTCATATGACGTATTGATTCTAGATTTTATGAGACTTTTCGCTAGTCCTGTGCCCTGTTGCGTAGAAAACATAAATATTTGTCTCCTGTCAAATTCAGGTGGATGGAAAGTTGCAGGGTTTTGTGTGCATTGATTTTCTGACTGCAGTATAATCTTTTCATCCTCACGCTCGCGCTCTTGTGAAAGAACAAGCCTGCTGAGAGCTGGTTGCTCTGGCGAACTTGTCAAAGGTTCTGTCGTAGGCATTTTGGTAGTAATTATTTTCGTATTTTCATCACGTGCCTGTTTGCATGGCAACATATTCTGTTGTAGAGGAGAGTTCCTGAAACTTTCAGATAGGCGCCGTCTAACGCTCTTTCTAGCGCTTGAAGACAGATGAGCTGTTGATTTCGGGCTTATGCATAAATGTTTAAGTGCAGCTAGCTCCTGATTTTGTAATGTTAATTGTTTGGAGAGCTCAATGTTTTCTAAAATTTTGTTCTCTAATTCATTTTGAGTTATGTCTAAGCTATTTTTTAGTTCATTTATTTCTTGTTTCATTTCATCCATTCTTGTCGAGTACATATTTGTCGACAAGTCAAGACTTTGTTGTAGATATTCATCGCACGGTATATTATTACCTATTGAATCAGTCAAATCAAGATATTCCAGTGATTTCGACTGTATAATACCCGAGCGTCGCTTTCTTTGGGTTATATTATTAAAGTCATCCATTGTGGTATTGAAGAAAAAATCACGTACAAAAAGTTTTTTACTATCGAGAATCGATCCTGGGTATGTTGACTTGTTTCGATGTAGCAGAACCGCTGCGCCAGTGAGATTTATTTGTGAGTAATGAAAATAAGCTTCGTTATCTTTGCTCGTTGTTTTTTGTCAGTTTGTGTAGATGTCGCTACTGTGTTGCTTTATTGATCACCGTTCTCATTGATCAGGTTCTCTAAGATCCTATAGATGGCGCTATTTTCAAATGGAATACTGCTTTACCGACGAAGTTCAATCGTCTGTCATAATCAGCTGTTTGTTTACTTTTTGCAGTAGTTTGAATGATTAACGGTGTAAATAGTAATATTTTTGTTGTATTTATTGTGTAGTGTTAATTTCAGTAGTAAATGTGTGACTCACGGGTGTTTGATTTGTGCGTGCGTGGTTGTGACTGTCTGGATTATGTGTTTACACTTCTAAAAACTGTTTATCCTCAAGTTTTTTGTGCAAATGTACATTTCCTTGTATCTGGTCCAATGCTTGATATTTTCCTGGATAAACACTTGTGCGTGAGTTTCTTATGGAGTTTTATATTAATATAGTACTTTACTGGTTAAAAGGTTCTTAATTTAATTTTAAGATTTTATTCGACGTAGGACCAATGTTACTTAGACGACTAGCGCCACCTGATGGACTGACTAATGGACATTCAACCGTACTGTTACAGAAATACGACATAAATTGCTATGCTTTAAAATGATGCCGCGGCATTGAACGTGAACGGAACGGCATCATTTTAAAGCATAGCAATTTATGTCGTATTTCTGTAACAGTACCGTTGAATGTCCATTAGTAAAACTTTAAAATCCCTTGCCATGCCGTCCCGGTCTGCGCCGGCCATAAATATACACCGACGACAAGACTGCAATAAGAGATAATTTATTTTACTAATAAAATAATATAGTAAATAATAGCTTACGCCATTTTTTAATCGACACCTATAGTATAAAGTCACGTGACTTCAAAATTATGTACGTTTTGTCGTCAAAGTGCGCTCTTACTTAATTTGTATTACGAGTGTTGTTACTTATAGGATAATAGTTACAATAAATAGATGGATATGTTACATAACACTATTTAGTTCCCGACTAGGCAAATATTGAACTGTGGGAACTAGATTGTAATTAGAATACTGGAAAATATTTTTTTTGGTATAAATAATTAACTAAAAATTTAATTTAAATTAACTAAAACTTAAATCAATGCATAAAAATTAAAAAAAAAAAAAAATTTGATAGGAAGTTTTATTAATTAAGTATTTACCTGTACCTGTATTTGATAGGAGTTTATAAAATAAAAGACCTTGTACTGATTCTTCTTCTTCATCGTGTCGATAGTTTCCCCTATTTTTTTTTATTTTTTTTTTTAAACTTGTCTTGCCCAGAAACGAGCTACATCTATGGCACAATCCATGTACTGGTATTTATATTGATCAAGTATTTTATTTAACCATGCCACTTAAGTAGGCCTCTTCGCTTTTTAATTCGTAACAATACATGGATACATGGCACTCTACCATACCGTCCCAAACTAAGCAAAGCTTGTACTATGAAAACTAGATTTCTGATAGATTACTAGGTAGTATGCTTTTTTTTGGAAACACATACATAGAACAAATGTTTATGTTCATCACACAAACACTTGCTCTGGGTGGGAATCAAACCCACAGCATGGAAGGCAGAGCTACTATCAACTGTGCAGTGACACCTGTCAGATATTATGATCCTTGTGATTCTACTATAAAAAGATTTTATGACTTTGAATGTCATTGTTTGTAAGTACAATCGGAGTTTGATTCTATTCACACGTATGTGACCTTTGAATATACATATTAATAACTCAAAATTTTAATTTGATTACATAATATTAATCTTGTTTTTTTTTAAATCAACCTACACTGTCCCACTGCTGGGCAAAGGTCTCCCCTCTCTCTTTCCATCTCTCTCTATCCCCAGCCAACTTGGCTTGTTAATTATCTTTATTAATCTTAATTATCTTAATTGTATTTTGGATTTAAAAAAAATGTATTATAAAAATACTAGCTGGTGCCAACCACTTTACTTTGCTTTCTTTATATTTTTGATAATTTCGACAATATCTTTGTACTTAAATGATGCGTGATATTCTGATGTATACTACACTAGCTGACCCATGCCCACTTCGTTGGGCATAATTCGGCGGTGTTTTCTTCAATTCACTTTGCAAACGGACTACCACGTAGTAAAAGCCTTTTTAGTTTTCGGTTTTTTAAACCTATGACACTCAGCAATAATGTGGCCTTTCTATTGGTGAAAGAATTTTTAAAATCGGTTCAGTAGATCCCAAGATTACCCCTTACAATTTAACAAATATACAAACACACAAACTTTACCTCTTTATAATATTAGTATAGATTAATATCAAGTTCTATTTTAATCCATTAGTAGTTTGTGCATGAAAGAGTAAAGAATCCATACAAACATTTGCCTTTAAAAATATTAGTAGTATATTTTGTAGGTATATAACCTGTATTAAGTTGTTAATTGTTATGTCAATAGACCTATTTCAATTCAAACATTAATTAAAAATTCAATTAAATCATATGTCTAAACTCTGGGTGTTACAATGTATGTATTTAAAAAAATCTATTTCCCATAATACAAGCTTTGCTTAAACTAGAGTGTCATGTGTGACATGTCCATAAATAGTTATTTGATTATTATTTAATAATTTATGCATAATAATATAACAAAATCATGTAGGTACATTTGTTTGTCTTACTGAGCAGAAGGAATTCGTGTGTAATAATACAAAATCAGAATACAAATTGAATTGAGTCAGGATGGCATAAAATTGGGCATTTTGCCAGACAGAGAAACCAGTTTTAAAGTAGGTCAATGACCTGTATATCATCTTGTTTGTAACAAAAAGTTATTACTCAACTTTTCGTTTACATTTTTTTTTCTTTTATTCTTAAAATCAACTTTGATGGATGTACAGGATATAATGAACATGATCAAAGTCAAAGGTTTACTGTGAAAATAAACAGTAAATGTTTTGTTGGACTTTGATACTAACTGTTATTGCTTCATCAATGAGATGAATTTGTACCAACATATAATAGATACCTATTTACCACTATTATAAGGAATATAATTTTATGTAGGTACTCACTGACCTATACATGTAATCCAATTAGAGAAATTTTATTAAAATTAAAAATCTATATAAAAATGTTTGATATTTTACACGAAGATCTACATAAAGCCTTCATGTTTGTAGATGCAGCCTTGATCATAATTTAAAGAGGTAAATAGGACAAGATAAATAGGTGTAGGTATAATACTCACCGGACTGCAGACATTTTTCAAAGGCCTGCTTCGCGGTGATAAACTCCGGGTTCCTATCCAAAGGCTGCGAGAGCTCCTGGGTGTACGTGAAGTAAGTCCTAGGTTTCCCACTAGACAGCGCAGCACTTATTCTGCCGAAACTACGGCCGACTTGCGGAATACACTTGCTCATCATCGACATTTTGAGATTACTGTTTGTTTGGCCGTAGATGTATACGAAATGATTGGCTGGGGGCACGGCAAATAAAACCACGTCCGTGGGCCGAGCTTGTTTGCGCACTCTAATCAATTAAATAATCGTCGAATTATAAAATAGGCTATCTGGACTGATGACTGAGCCAAGGCACATAATATCATAACGAGCGTTGCCATTGGTTGACTGCCATCCGCCCCGGATGTAGTAAAGCGTTACGTCAAGATATCAAATCAATCAACGTCAGTACGTCACTTTGACAAGTGCTTAAAAGGTTTAAAGTACTTTTTTTTTTTTTTTTTTTTTATTTGCTCTTCGGAGCAGGCTAAAGTTTTAGAACCATACCGCCTAGTCTTACGTAAATGTTTTTCTCTTAAATTAGTTTATTTTCTTTATTATTTTATTTACAACGTCTTCCCGTTCACTTTGCACTTCTATCATTAAGCATTCACTTTACAGTTATGTTTTTCCCGCCATCCCCAAGATGGCGGGAAGTCCACTTATATTTCGTACGTTATGTTTTTCTCTTATGTTAATTTGTTTTCTTCAATATTTCATGCATTCACTTCACAGTTATGTTTTTCTCTTGAGTTAGTTTGTTTTCTTCAGTATTTTATGCATTCACTTTACAACTTTACAGTTATGTTTTTCCCGCCATCCTCAAGATTTTTCGTACGTTATGTTTCTCTCCTATGTTAACCCGTTTTCTTCAGTATTTCATGTATTCACTTCACAGTTATGTTTTTCTCATAAGTTAGTTTGTTACAGTAAATGTTTTTCTCTTAAATTAGTTTATTTTCTTTATTATTTTATTTACAGCGTCTTCCCGCCATCTTGAAGATGGCGGGAATCCCAGGTTTAAAGTACGTGTCACTCAGTTATTTTTTTTAAATCCAAATTAAATTGTAATAAAATAAAACAGGTTCGCTTTTTAGGTCTTGCAGTTTGAAATCGCTGACAGTATGGGTCACTAAATATTAAATAAGTAGAGGGATTTTTAGCCACTTTTCACTAAAATACAGGAAAAATAAAAATGTATGTACTTTATCTTTGGCTCTTTTTAATCTGTTCTTTTGCACTATAGACAAAATAGTTTATTTTGATATTGCCATATAAAACTTTTTTCCCTAATTGTAAGCAAATAAGGTTTTGTTACGGGTATATGGGTAAACAGCATTGTATTTTATTTGTTATTATACATGTGTCCTTCTCATATTTTGTTATTTATGAACCAGTGAAGATATTAAACTAAAATTCCTACGTCGCGGAAGGTTGCGAGTTTCCTATAATCAATATACTCTTTGGTTGCGGGTTCGATCCCGCCTTGGGATAAATGTTTGTACGATCTGCAAATATTTATTCCGGGTGTTCTGGGTATTTCATGCATAATAAAAAGTTTATATAATGTACTGTATTAAATATGTCCGTCTTCTAGTACCCATAACACAAGCTCTGCTTAGCTTGGGGCTAGATGATGTTGTGTGGATTGTCCAGTATTATTTAATTATTAGATAATGTTTTAAATAAACATTGTGTTTCCTGGAGGAAACCTTTCATTTTCATGAAGTTCACCAAGTATGAGAGTTAGAGGGTGTGTAAAAATATAATTATCTATATGTGACTTAAACATAACACTAAGGGACAGTTGCAGAAGCCGTAATTTTAGACAAGAAGATAGGTTATCGAATTCATAACATCATTGTAATGAAATCAAAGGCATCCTGATTTTCACATTATATTATATTATATTATATTATATTATATAATACTAGCTGATACGTGCCCACTTCGTTGGGAATAATTTTTATTAAATGTAAAAGTGTATAATATATGCTGTCGTTGACTTTTTGTAGGCATTACCAAGCTCTCTAGAACACAAAAATATATCTTTCATAGGCAGCGTTCGTAAGAAACGCTTTCATTCGACCGTTTTTTCTCCGATTCACTTTGCAAAACGGACTATGTACCACGTAAAAGCCTTTTTATTTTTTGGTTTTTTATATAACCTATAGATGACACTCAGCAATAATGTTACTTTCTATTGGTGAAATAATTTTTAAAATCGGTTCAGTAGATCCCAAGATTACCACTTAGGTACAATTTAACAAATACACAAACTTTACCTCTTTATAATATTAGTAGATATAAGTAGATTAAGTTTAAATATATTTTTTATAAAATATTATTCAAAACAAACTATCTAAGTATATTATGTTTATTTAACATTTTGTTTTTATATATTTATTCGACATTAAAGCGGTAATCGGGTACGCAACCCTAAATAACTCATCAAGATAACTCAATTTAACGAAACTATTGCTAAATACCGACCGACTTATAACACATTGCCAAAACGCAACGATAGCGCGATCTAGGTTTCGTGCACAGTAGTGCCATCTAGTGGTAAACACAACAAATTTCAAACTTTACTCGATTTGAGTATTCACGTGCGACGGCGCGATGGCTTATTTCAGGTATAAGTTTGGTGTTTCTACATCGATTTCTATGATTCTTTTTTTATTGAATAGGTAATCATGTTAACTTTTTTAAATTAGGGATGAGTGGGAGTATTATAAACGTATTTACTCTTAGTAAACAAATATAATCAGAATGATCCGAACTGCTAAGCTATCAGAAGTTACACGTGTTATTGTGAGTCAACCATAAAAGATAGACATTTGCTGTAGCGAGATATTTTTTAGACAATTTTATGTAGAATATTTCCGTCATACATGATTTCTATGTAACTTTAACCATTAAGGCTGCACACGCTACGGAAAAAATGGAGTAACTTCTCCCGTTTTCCCCAACATTTTCCTTCACTACTCTGCTCCTATTGATCGTAGCGTGATGAAAAGTATCCTATAACCTGCCCAGGAGTATAAAGAATAATTGTACCAAGTTTTGTTAAAATCCGTCGAGTAGTTTTTGTTTCTATAAGGAACATACAGACAGACAGACAGACAGACAGACAGACAAAAATTTTACTGATTGCATTTTTGGCATCAGTATCGATTACTAATCACCCCCTGATAGTTTTTTTTTTAATATATTTCATGTACAGAATTGACCTCTCTACAGATTTATTATAAGTATAGAATAGATATAGATAGAAGATATTTTCCAATATGGCTTAGGGAGATTATGATTTTTTTTACAATGGCAATAATAAGCCTTGTGATAGGTCACGTGACGGCACGTGAAGTGCCATAGACAAAACCTCCATTCGTCAGTTTTCGGGCGAGGAGGCAGCGCAGTTCGGTATTTTATTGAGCGGTCTGCCAAAAAAACAGTGAATTTAGCAAAATGGCCCTCTCCGCATCTCAGGCCAACAAGGAGCATGTCCTGGCAGTGTCCAGGGACTTCATCTCTCAGCCACGTCTAAGTGAGTACCCATATCGATATGAACATCTGATCCTGTGACGGACGTCATAGATTTCGTCAATTATATTATCGATTTTGGCCCAAGTTTCCTGGTTACGGCTGGTTGTTTTTGCTTTTCTAGTCCTAGTTGTTGCAACAAAGCCCTGCAGAATCTAAAAAGTTACTTATCGCTATCTTTTGGTAGATGTTAGTTCCTACAAGAATCGTTCAAACCAACGAAGGCCGAACTAATGGAGTAGGTACAATCCAATCATCTTCAAGCAGTATCGGATGACTGCAAAAGTTAAACTGCAAGAACAGTAACTCCTAACTAGTGAGAACATAGATTTTCTTGATCTTACTGAGGACACACCTCAATTTGAAACCTAATTTTAATTTTCTTCTATCTATATATCTATCTATTATATATCAGTATTAGGATCAGTGCATTACATTACATATTTACCTATCAGTCAAGACCCAATCATGTTCTAAAGAAAAGTCCCTTATTAGATGCTAAATTATTGTAATTGTTAGGTAAGAGCTTCAAATGCTTATCTTGTAATTATAAGTATAAAATAATGTACCATAGAAATGAGTAGGCTGTTAAAACAATTCCTACTTAAAGATCTCTTTACACAGATTTACAATCACATGGTAAATTATAACCATGTGACTGTTAATCTGTGTAAAGATTCGCCGTATGTACCTACATAGAATACAATAAAAGTTAAGAATAGTTAGGTACCCGAGTACCTAACTATTCTTAACTATTCTTGACTTTTATTGTATTGAACCCGAGTTCAACAAAACATATTTTTTAAAAAGTATATAAGTATTCCATTAGTGATCTAGTTCCCATAGTACAAGCTTTGCTTAGTTTAGATCAAAGTGTGATTTGTGAAATGTCTATGAATATTTAATAATTATAACTTTCCTTTACGTCAACCATTGATTAAGTGCAATTTTGTATGTAATGAATCAGTAATTTACATATTTAGAGAAACATTACATAAAAGTATTGTAACAAATCTATTCACAAAATCAGATTGCAACCAAAATCTGATAAGAATTATATCTAAAGAAATTCATTGTAACAATAAATCTAATGTAGTACTAATGTGTCTCAGTTGTAAATACTATAAAAATGTGTTGTAAAACTGCTGTTTCACTAATATCGTTTTGATTAGGATAAATAAAAATAACAAAGTTATAATTTCTATAAATTTCCTTTATAAAACCATTTTCATTACACTATCTAGTGCCAAATTAAGAACAGCCGGTACTATGGGAACCAGATAGATTACATAAACATTTCTTCATTGTGTTTTTTTCTGTCTGCTTGCTTTGTAATTAATTATAGTAACACCCAGAAACAGAAAAATCATCTATGTTTTGCAACACATATATTTTTTCTTGATGGTCATCAAAACCACATAACACTGTCAAAAGTAGAGCTACAAATTAAGATGATTAAATGAATATTCAAGGACATTTCACACATCACACTCTAGTCCCAAACTAAGCAAAGCTAGACTATGAAAACATGAGAAGTAAAATAAAAACAAATTTCTTGATACTGGCAAAATAAAACTGGGATCCGTTATTTCACTCTAGTCATATCTAGTCATAATTTTGAATTTATTTATTCGAACATTAATTGATCCCGGTCAAATATATGACATCCCTTAAGCCGATACACATTTTCTGTATTAGGTATGGAAGTAGTATACCGATACTAACATAATTATTTTCAACAGCTTACAAGACAGTGTCTGGAGTAAACGGACCTCTGGTCATTCTCGATGAGGTGAAGTTCCCCAAGTTCTCCGAGATTGTCCAGCTCCGACTTGCTGATGGCACCCTTCGATCCGGTCAGGTAAGGATGCTCCTATAGATGCCCTCAGGGTGCTAATTTAAGGTCTATGTATGTATATCATCATCTTATCCTACTTACCAAGCTGTAAGAGCTTACAGAGTGGGGCCTGGTGACCTGTAATACAGATTTTTATTAATCTACATCAGGCACCAGTCTTTCACAAAGTTAGTCTCAAACTCTTGCTTGTACTTTAGTGTTGGAACTGTTTTAACTTTGTGGAAGAAAAATAAATGACTTTTTATTTTTATTATTTTTTTATTCCCTTGTCCCACATTATGTGGGGTCGGTACAACTCGTCTTCTTCTTCCACTCTCCTCTATCAGATGTCATCTCAATGCTCACACCTTTCTTACACATGTCATCATTAACACAATGTATGTATATCAATGATAAAAAAGGAATCATCTTAGGAAAATCTACCAAACAAAAATACTTCAAAATAAATTTAAAATTGATGGAATCATTGTGAAACATACAATTGAAATTCTTATAATTATGACAACACCAACCTCTTAAACCAATGAATAGCAAATTTAATAATACAGCTGCAAGAATGTTATGCTAAGACCTCGTCAATCCTCAGGTGCTGGAAGTCAGCGGCTCGAAGGCTGTGGTGCAGGTGTTCGAAGGAACATCCGGTATTGACGCCAAGAACACGCTCTGCGAGTTCACCGGAGACATCCTCAGGACTCCTGTCTCCGAAGACATGTTGGGTGAGCCTTTATTACACCCGTTATTAACAAAGAACATAGGTATTTGAGATTGGTGTGGTATCTCCTACGAAAAGGGAAGATCTTCCACGCCGAGCGACCTTTACCTCGGCGTCTGAGGACCGATGGATAGTATTCGGTTCCTGTTACTTAAACTCCGTGGTTAACTTCGTTTGCGCGATCTAGGATTTGCCAGCGCCATCTGTTGGTCTGTTGCGTAGACTACGATGCAGTTTATCATGTAGCGAGAAAGATGGCGCTATATATGCATCATCATCAACTTTTATTTACATATATTTGTCGATAATGTTAATGTAATTTCTGTTTTTGTCTACTGTAATGATTTGTTTATACTTTTGTGTTACAAATAAATTATTATTCTATTTTATAAATCCAGGTCGTGTGTTCAACGGATCCGGAAAGCCCATCGACAAAGGGCCCCCGATCCTGGCGGAAGACTTCCTCGACATTCAGGGCCAGCCCATCAACCCCTGGTCGCGTATCTACCCCGAGGAGATGATCCAGACTGGTATGTAATCATCACAAGCATCTCATTTTTTTAGTACATATAACCAAATAGGCTACTGTCCTTCTGTCTGTCTATTCACGTTGTTCTCGGCTACAGATGCAATTTCCAATCGATTTGTACGAAAATTGGCACAATATACAATCTATCTTTCAAAATTTAGATTACTTAAAAAATAAAATTAATAGAAAAAAACTGTCATGATTTATCTTCAGATGCGGTAGACATCCACTTTTATCTTTACGAATTTAGAAACATTAAAATATGTATTTTTAAGGTTCCTAAGATGTAATATTTGAAATTATCACGGTTTTGAACATAGTTTTCATTATAAACGGGATATTTACCATGATTTGTGAGTTTGATTATTTCCCGACATTTCGCTCCCGATATTTCGGCACAGTTGCACTGTGCCGAAATATCGGGATTCTTGACTCTTCCGAGTTAGAATAATAATTAGAATATTACAATAAAAGTTCTACTCAAACTTGTTATTGGCAGTTAGCCAGTCAGCTCTCATTTCGGGAACACACATAATCGATAGCACTGCACTGCAGTTACATGTTTGTGGCTAGTTTCTTGGTCACTAGTTGCAATCACTTTATACTACGCTTTAAAATGATGCCGTGGCATTGAACGTGAACGGAACGGCATCATTTTAATTCATAGCAATTTATGTCGTATTTCTGTAAAAGTACGGTTGAATGTCCATTAGTAAAAAATTAAAATCCCTTGCCATGCCGTCCTGGTCTGCGCCGGCCTTAAGACTAATAATAAATGTACCATTAATTACGCAGGTATCTCCGCTATAGACGTGATGAACTCCATCGCTCGCGGTCAGAAGATTCCCATTTTCTCCGCCGCTGGTTTGCCCCACAACGAAATCGCCGCACAAATCTGTAGGCAAGCTGGTCTTGTCAAGGTAATATTATATATATATATTTTTTAACCTATATTGTCCCACTGCTGGGCAAAGGTCGGCCCCAAAGCCTTCTATTTATTTTGTCGACATTCCACCAATCTTTTTGGGCGTCCATGTAATATATTGTATTAAGTATGTCAGTCTTCTAGTACCCATAACACAAGCTCTGCTTAGCTTGGGGCTAGATGTTGTGTGGATTGTCCAGCATTATTTATTTATTTATATGTTTTTCCAGGTGCCTGGCAAATCAGTGCTAGACGATCATGAAGATAATTTCGCCATTGTGTTCGCCGCTATGGGTGTGAACATGGAGACTGCTCGATTCTTCAAGCAGGACTTCGAAGAGAACGGTTCCATGGAGAATGTCTGTCTGTTCTTGAACTTGGCCAACGATCCTACTATTGAGAGGATCATCACTCCCCGATTGGCGCTGACTGCGGCTGAATTCTTGGCCTACCAATGCGAGGTAAGATATCCAAAAAATTGATACAATTTTTTACGTCTCAAAATAAAACCGATTTGGAGTTTGCAAGGTAATACGCATGTAAACAATATCTTAAAAACAAATAGTCAGATCAAAGTACATTTAATATAAATAATCATTAAAATTATTTGAGAAAAACTCCTTATTGTTTTGATTATCATAATTTTTAATTCAGATATTTTAATTTTAATGGACGATATGCCGATTGGACGCATGTTGGTTTTTTTTAAGCATAGCATTTGTTATGTGTGAAATTAAAAAATAAATAAATAAAAAATAGTAACATTAATGATGTATGACAGAAACACGTGCTGGTAATCCTGACTGACATGTCCTCGTACGCGGAGGCGCTGCGTGAAGTGTCCGCGGCCCGAGAGGAAGTGCCCGGCCGACGTGGTTTCCCAGGTACATATTTAACTCTATAGGTAACTAACTACATACAAAAAGTCTGTCTGTCAAAGTCCCTATGTATTGCAAAACTGCGCAAGGGATTTCAATGCGGTTTTTTAGAGCCGTATTCTGTGCGCAAAGGGTCAAACGGGAGGGACCCTATTATTGAGACTCCGCTCCGCGTCTCAATGCCTTTTGACCCGTCTGTTGATTGATTGTTGACATACTGATTCTGGCAAATACATATATCTGAGAAATAAAATTCACAAAAAAACCTGTCATGCCATTTGTGTTGATCACTTAAGGGAGCACCTCAAATTTTGACAACTGATTATATTTAAGTACTTATTTATTTTCTAATAACAGAAATAAACAAACTTACGACTATATAGTATTTACAAAATGTACATTGGCATATAAATTACATAAGAAACAGTTGAACTATCTACAGACCGTTGCAAACGATCTATAGATAGTTCAACTGATCCAAATTAGTACCAACCGAATGCATACCCAAGAAGGCTGCATTGATTTATTTACTTACATATTTCTATTAGGTTAGACCTGATGAATTTAAGACGATTTTCTGACCAATTACAATTATGTATCGATGCCGAAAGGTTGACCTGGTGTCCCATCAAACAGGTTTTATATCTAAACCTTTTTGGGCACCAGCTCTCTTATCTACCATCCTAATCTTTAATTAGATTTAAGGTAAACCACTGTATTAGCTTAACATTAAAATAAGTGAGAGAAATAAATAAAAAAATAAAAATTGAGTAAATGAAATGAAATGAAATTGTTTATTTGCGAGAAGTATGGTTATACAGGTGAAAGTGATCAGAGTTTTAAGTTTCACATACTTCGCCAATTAAGTAGGCGTACAAAAATACATTATTATAATAAAATAAAATCACATAAATAATTCATTGACATCATAAAAACCTCTGTTAACAAGCCATTTGTACAGTTTCTTTTTAAATTGTCTGATTGGTAATTCTCTAATGTCTATTGGTATCTTATTCAATATTTTTATGGTCATTACATAGCAATTTTTATAACATAATGCTAGTACATAATGCTAGTAGACAATAAATGTGTTTGTCCTCAGGTTACATGTACACGGATTTGGCCACGATCTACGAGCGCGCCGGGCGTGTGGAAGGCAGGAACGGTTCCATCACTCAGATCCCCATCCTGACCATGCCTAACGATGACATCACCCATCCCATTCCCGATCTAACGGGATACATTACTGAGGGACAGGTGTGTACCATACAATCTTAAACGATTTATTAATTTAAAAATTTAAATTATTTCTTCATCACACAAACATTTGCTTTGAGTGGTAATCGAACCCACGACCCACAAAAGGCAGAGCTACTACCGGCCGTGGGTTCGATATCTCGTATTTGCAATAATAATGTTTTTTTTTTTGTAATTTACTTTCGAATTTTTGACTAACAATTAGTGTATTGGTTTTAAAAACGGTTCTAGTTGTAAATAAATAATAACAGAAATGATAATTCAACCCTTAACTATCAACCCACCTGCCTATAGATGTTAGAATATGCTTTATTGTACACCAACACAAAAATGAAACAAAACATGAAATACCTAACGAAAACCCAAGAAAGTTTGAACAATGGGGCGGCCTTATTCTAAAAGCAATCTCTTGCAGACAACCTTTGGATGGCCAGGATTATATGAACAATCTATGTGTATACCAGGCTATAGTACAACCAATAGTAGTACAGCCTATAGTACACCAGCTGATTAGATAAATATAATATTTGAAACTATCACGGTTTTGAACATAGTTTTCATTATAAACGGGATATTTACCATGATTTTTGAGTTTGATAAAAGAGTGCGAAAGAGGGTAGACCGGTATGTCTGCCAATGACGTTTATATCGACTTGCAAAGACTTCAGTTCGACCCGTGATCATGGCGCATGCAACTGTGCCGAAATATCGGGAAATAATCAAACTTAAAAATCATGGTAAATATCCCATTTATAATGAAAACTATGATTAGATAAATAATAAAAATAATAACTTTTTTAATAAATTATTATTGTAACAGATCTACGTAGATCGTCAGCTCCACAACAGACAGATCTACCCTCCAGTGAACGTGCTGCCCTCTCTGTCGCGTCTCATGAAGTCCGCTATCGGCGAGGGCATGACCCGGAAGGATCACTCCGATGTGTCTAACCAACTGGTAACTACCCTCATTTTTAAAATTTTTCTGAAACTCATTTTCTAGCTACTGCTTTTGATAACAAGATTGTAGTCTGAATATCAGATTAGGCTTAAAGAAACTTTATTCTCAAGATAGAATTACAAATTCACTTATATGAGAACTTATAGTCTAGATTAGTACGTACAGTGCATTGTTTTTATTGTTATTCACAATGTAATCTAAAATACAAACATCTAAAGAATAAATAAATGAGGGTACACTGGTTTTTACGAACAAGACTACAATGTAAGATCGTGAATGTATGATGCGAATACGGTATGGATGTGGTATATGCGAAGATTTAAGTAATATCATTAATGGAACATAACAGAACACACTAACACAATACAATGTTTTAATGTCGGTTTTATTTCTTAACTAGTTTTTTCGAAGGTTCGCGAGCTGCACGCAGCTCGCGTGGTCTTGTTGCAGCTGTTGTTTTTAAAAACAGAACCCTCATACATGGCAACCCTACAAAGAATTGAAAATATTATCACAATGAACATTTACTGGAAGACCTTAAACTTTCCTACATTCAAAAACAGGTACAAAATTTTTATTCAGTTCGACATCAATTAAAAGCCTCATACATGGCAACCCTACATGGATAAAAAATATTATCACTATGAATATTTATTAAAACACCTAAAACTTCCCTACATTCAATAATAAGTACACAACCTCTATTCAGTTCGACATCAAACAGAAGCCTCATACATGGCAACCCTACATAGTAAAAAAAATATTATCACTATGAATATTTATTAAAACACCAAAAACTTCCCTACATTCAAAAATAAGTACACAACCTTTATTCAGTTCAACATCAAACAGAAGCCTCATACATGGCAACCCTACATAGAAAAAAATACATTATCACTATGAATATTTATTAAAACACTTAAAACTTCCCTACATTCAAAAATAAGTACAAAACCTTTATTCAGTTCGACATCAAACAGAAGCCTCATACATGGCAACCCTACATGGATAAAAAATATTATCACTATGAATATTTATTAAAACACCTAAAACTTCCCTACATTCAATAATAAGTACACAACCTCTATTCAGTTCGACATCAAACAGAAGCCTCATACATGGCAACCCTACATAGTAAAAAAAATATTATCACTATGAATATTTATTAAAACACAAAAAACTTCCCTACATTCAAAAATAATAACAAAATCTTTATTCAGTTCGACATCAATTAAAAGCCTCATACATGGCAACCCTACATGGATAAAAAAATAGTATCACTATGAATATATATTAAAACACTTAAAACTTCCCTACATTCAAAAATAAGTACAAAACCTTTATTCAGTTCGACATCAAACAGAAGCCTCATACATGGCAACCCTACACAGAAAAAAAAAATATTATCACTATGAATATTTATTAAAACACTTAAAACTTTTTACATTTTGAAGGTGCGCGAGCTGCACGCAGCTCGCGTGGTCTTGTTGCAGCTGTTGTTTTTAAAAACAGAAGCCTCATACATGGCAACCCTACAATATTAACTAATATTATCACAATGAATATTTATCAAAACACGTTAAACTTTCCTACATTCAAAAATAGGTACAAAATCTTTATTCAGTTTGACATTAAATAGAAGCCTCTAACATGGCAACCCTACATGGAGAAAAAATATTATCACTATGAATATTTATTAAAACACCTTAAACTTCCCTACATTTCAAAATAAGAACAAAATCTTTATTCAGTTTGACATTAAATAGAAGCCTCTAACATGGCAACCCTACATGGAGAAAAAAATATTATCACTATTAATATTCACTAAAACACTCAAAACTTCCCTACATTCAAAGATAAATATCAAACCTTTAATCAGTTTGAAAACATATACAAACCCTCATACAGGCATTCCTACATAAAAAACAAAAGAAAAACGCGTTCTAATTCCAACTCCGCAAAGAAAATTCACACTGAAGAAAAATTCAAAAAACGAACTCCTTCAGTGTTCGTAACAAACATGGCCGCCAGCCGACCATCACCACCCATCAACAAATGTACTGAAAAATATTTTAAATTCGACCATCGAGTTTTTTTTTTAAATTCTTATTCAGTTGATAAAACTAAACATCCCAAACGTGATTTTGACCCTAAAAAGTTGAATATTTACCGAGATAATCGACTTTAAAATTTTTCAAAATTTGACTAAAATTGACCAAAACTGACAGTTAACGTCAACTTTTTGAAAATAAAAAAGCAAATTCGTATACAATTAATCATTTCCAACAATATTGCATTTAAAAAAGTAAAGAAATCGCGAAATTTAAAAAAAATCTTGCCCATTACGGTCCATTATTTCTAAACTTTTGAATCGATGGTCGACCGTCCACACCCTTGACCATTTTCGTTCTGGTGCCGATAACTTTTGAGATTTATGTCGGATTTTGAAAATTTTTTCGACGGATTCGGATAGAGAATAGCCTAAATAGCAATGCGTTTTAATATGAGCTCAATCGGACCCATACAGCCAAAGTTGATGGCGGAGGGAGCAAAAGGGGGGACAAAAAGGGGGGATTTCGGATTTTTCTCGTACTCACCCCTCCTTGCTAAGTACTTTTGCATTATTACATTTTCCAATTTAAAACTCCTTCTGGGAGAACAACTATGTCAGTCAGTCAGTGAGTGGTAGTTTAGCTGTATATAGTATAACTAGTTTTTTCGAAGGTTCGCGAGCTGCACGCAGCTCGCGTGGTCTTGTTGCAGCTGTTGTTTTTAAAAACAGAAGCCTCATACATGGCAACCCTACATGGAAAAAAAATATTATCATAATAAATATTTACTGGAAGACCTTAAACTTTCCTACATTCAAAAATAAGAACAAAATCTTTATTCAGTTCGACATCAATTAAAAGCCTCATACATGGCAACCCTACATGGATAAAAAAATATTATCACTATGAATATATATTAAAACACTTAAAACTTCCCTACATTCAAAAATAAGTACAAAACCTTTATTCAGTTCGACATCAAACAGAAGCCTCATACATGGCAACCCTACATAAAAAATAAAATATTATCACAATTAATATTTATTAAAACACTTAAAACTTTCTTACATTTTGAAGGTGCGCGAGCTGCGAGCAGCTCGCGTGGTCTTGTTGCAGCTTTTTCTATTTAAAACAGAAGCCTCAAACATGGCAACCCTACATAAGAAAAAAATATTATCACTATGAATATTTATTAAAACACCAAAAACTTCCCTACATTCAAAAATAGGTACAAAACTTTTATTCAATTTGACAACAAACAGAAGCCTCATACATGGCAACCCTACATAGAAGAAAAAATATTATCACTATGAATATTTATTAAAACACCTTAAACTTCCCTACATTTCAAAATAAGAACAAAATCTTTATTCAGTTTGACATTAAATAGAAGCCTCTAACATGGCAACCCTACACGGAGAAAAAAATATAATCACTATTAACATTCACTAAAACACTCAAAACTTCCCTACATTCGTAAAAAAGTAACAGCCTTTATTCAGTTTGAAACAAATACAAATCTTCATACAGGTATACCTACATAAAAAACAAAAGCGAAACGCGTTCTAATTCCATCTCCGCAAAGAAAATGCACACTGAAGAAAAATTCAAAAAACGAACTACTTCAGTATTCGAAACAAACATGGCCGCCAGCCGATCAACACCTCCCAACACCGCCCAACAACAAATGTACTGAAAAATATTTTAAATTGGACCATCAAGTTTTTTTTTTATATTCCTATTCAGTTAATAAAACTATACACCCCAAACGTGATTTTGACCCTAAAAACTTGAATAATCACCGAGATAATCGACTTTAAAGTTTTTCAAATTTTGACGAAAATTGACCAAACCTGACAGTTAACGTCAACTTTTTGAAAATAAAAAAGCAAATTCGTATACAATTAATCATTTCCAACAATATTGCATTTAAAAAAGCAAAGAAATCGCGATTTTTAATAAAAAATTGGCCCAATCGTGGACCATCATTTCAAAACTTTTGAATCGTTGGGACAACGTCCACACCCTTGACCATTTTCGTTCTGGTGCCGATAACTTTTGAGATTTATGTCGGATTTTGAAAATTTTTTCGACGGATTTGGATAGAGAATAGCCTAAATAGCAATGCGTTTTAATTTGAGCTCAATCGGACCCATACAGCCAAAGTTGATGAAGGGGGGACAAAGAGGGGGGACAAAAAGGGGGGATTTCGGATTTTTCTCGTACTCACCGGCCTTTGTTAAGTACTTTTGCATTATTACTTTTTCCAATTTAAAACTCCTTCTGGGAGAACAACTCTATAGGTCAGTCAGTGAGTGGTAATTGAGCTGTATATAGTATAACTAGTTTATGTAGGTGCGCGAGCTGCAAGCAGCTCGCGTGGTCTTGTTGCAGCTTTAGTTTTTAAAAACAGAAGCCTCATACATGGCAACCCTACAAAGAATTGAAAATATTATCACAATGAACATTTACTGGAAGACCTTAAACTTTCCTACATTCAAAAACAGGTACAAAATTTTTATTCAGTTCGACATCAATTAAAAGCCTCATACATGGCAACCCTACATGGATAAAAAATATTATCACTATGAATATTTATTAAAACACAAAAAACTTTCCTACATTCAAAAATAATAACAAAATCTTTATTCAGTTCGACATCAATTAAAAGCCTCATACATGGCAACCCTACATGGATAAAAAAATATTATCAATATGAATATATATTAAAACACTTAAAACTTCCCTACATTCAAAAATAAGTACAAAACCTTTATTCAGTTCGACATCAAACAGAAGCCTCATACATGGCAACCCTACACAGAAAAAAAAAATATTATCACTATGAATATTTATTAAAACACTTTAAACTTTCTTACATTTTGAAGGTGCGCGAGCTGCACGCAGCTCGCGTGGTCTTGTTGCAGCTTTAGTTTTTAAAAACAGAACCCTCATACATGGCAACCCTACATGGAGTAAAAAATATTATCACTTTGAATATTTATTAAAACACCTTAAACTTCCCTACATTTCAAAATAAGAACAAAATCTTTATTCAGTTTGACATTAAATAGAAGCCTCTAACATGGCAACCCTACATGGATAAAAAAATATTATCACTATGAATATATAATAAAACACTTAAAACTTCCCTACATTCAAAAATAAGTACAAAACCTTTATTCAGTTCGACATTAAACAGAAGCCTCATACATGGCAACCCTACACAGAAAAAAAAATTATTATCACTATGAATATTTATTAAAACACTTAATACTTTCTTACATTTTGATGGTGCGCGAGCTGCACGCAGCTCGCGTGGTCTTGTTGCAGCTTTAGTTTTTAAAAACAGAACCCTCATACATGGCAACCCTACATGGAGTAAAAAATATTATCACTTTGAATATTTATTAAAACACCTTAAACTTCCCTACATTTCAAAATAAGAACAAAATCTTTATTCAGTTTGACATTAAATAGAAGCCTCTAACATGGCAACCCTACATGGAGAAAAAATATTATCACTATGAATATTTATTAAAACACCTTAAACTTCCCTACATTCAAAAATAAGTACACAACCTTTATTCAGTTTGACATTAAATAGAAGCCTCTAACATGGCAACCCTACATGGAGAAAAAAATATTATCACTATTAATATTCACTAAAACACTCAAAACTTCCCTACATTCAAAGATAAATATCAAACCTTTATTCAGTTTAAAAACCAATACAAACCTTCATACAGGTATACCTACATAAAAACAAAAGAAAAACGCGTTCTAATTCCATCTCCGCAAAGAAAATGCACACTGAAGAAAAATTCAAAAAACGAACTACTTCAGTATTCGAAACAAACATGGCCGCCAGCCGATCAACACTTCCCAACACCGCCCAACAACAAATGTACTGAAAAATATTTTAAATTGGACCATCAAGTTTTTTTTTTATATTCCTATTCAGTTAATAAAACTATACACCCCAAACGTGATTTTGACCCTAAAAAGTTGAATATTCACCGAGATAATCGACTTTAAAGTTTTTCAAAATTTGACGAAAATTGACCAAAACTGACAGTTAACGTCAACTTTTTGAAAATAAAAAAGCAAATTCGTATACAATGAACCATTTCCAACAATATTGCATTTAAAAAAGCAAAGAAATCGCGAATTTTGAAAAAAAATTGGCCCAATCGTGGACCATCATTTCAAAACTTTTGAATCGTTGGGACAACGTCCACACCCTTGACCATTTTCGTTCAGATGCCGATAACTTTTGAGATTTATGTCGGATTTTGAAAATTTTTTCGACGGATTCGGATAGAGGATGGCCTAAATAGCAATGCGTTTTAATATGAGCTCAATCGGAGCAAGCACTAAAAAGTTGCAAGCGATTACCTAAAGAGGGGGGACGAAAAGGGGGGATTTCAGATTTTTCTCGTACTCACCCCCCCTTGTTTAGTAAAGTTGCATCATTACTTTTTCCAATTTAAAACTCCTTCTGGGAGAACAACTATGTCAGTCAGTCAATGGTAATTGAGCTGTATAGTATTATAATATAATATAATAACTAACTAATAATTGTTAAACTTTTTTTTTTTTTTTTTTTTTTTTTTTTTTTTCGTTTGTTTGTTTATATAAATGGTTTTCTTAATTATCTAAGACTAAATCAAGTAACTATTTACACACGAATAATCTACTATATAAAAATAATTAAGTATATATATTAACATATATGTACTCCTATATCATCGTAAAATATGGAACTTCAATAGTTTTTTAAAAAGTACAACCGATTTAATCTCTTTGATGTCCTTAGGCAGTTTGTTGTATAGCTGAACACCTTCATAAACAATGCTCTTTTTCCCATAATTGGTTCTATGACCTCGCAATATTAAGTTGTTTGCACTACGTAATGTTTTCTTTTGCACCTGATATTTTTTTGAAAACGTTATGCGTGTGTGTATGTCCTTATTAATTATTTTACGTATTAGTAGGCAAGTAAAGTATATATATGTTTGTCTTACATTCATTATTGAAGTCTCTCTGTATATTTTGTCTGTAGAAGTATAGAAGTTGTAGTTAAACAAAGTTTTTATTAATTTATTCTGTGCTGTTTGTATACTATCTAAATTACTTATTGCTGCAGAACCCCATATCTCAACTAAATAGTCGATATGTGGTTTTACCAGCGAGTTATAAATGAAATACTTGACATTTCGAGGAGTATAGCGTGCCATAGCGCGAAGAGCCCCTGTAAGTGATCTAATTTTTGCATTAATTTTCTGTATGTGTGGCTTCCATGTAAGGTGGTTATCTAATATTAGTCCAAGGTACTTTTCGCTGGTCTTCCTATTAATGGTTTGATTATTAACTGTAAGACAGATGAAATCAGATACTTTTTTGTTTTTTGCTGCAAAAATAACGTAATTCGTTTTTGATATGTTTATAGTTAGCAAGTTTTGTTTATACCAGTTATCAAGTAAGTCTAAATCATGCTGTGCCTCAGGTATTATAGATTCAATTTTATCCCCATGGTAAAATAGGCTGGTATCATCCGCGTAGAGAGTTAGATCTCCTTTTAGTCCTATGTCTTGTATGCTATTAATATATATTAAAAAAAGGAGTGGGCCCAAAATTGAACCTTGCGGCACGCCACATGTGATAAGTTTAGGACTGCTTTCATGTTGCTCAATTTTGACTATTTGATGACGATTTGACAAATATGATTGAATCATTTTATGAGCAGTACCAGTGACACCTGCTGCAGACATTTTTTCAAATAGTATTTTGTGACTTATTGTGTCAAAAGCTTTTTTTAAATCGATGAAAACTCCCAAGACGATATGCTTTTTGTCAATGTTTAGTTTAATTTGTGTGACGAGATCTACTGTTGCTGCGAGTGTGTTGGATTTTGCCCGAAATCCGTACTGTTTTGGAGATAAAAAATTTTTAGATGATAAGAAACTATCAAGGCGCGTATAAATTATTTTCTCAAAAATTTTAGAAACTACAGGAAGAACCGAAATCGGACGGTAGTTGCCTGGATCTGTTTTGGCTCCCGATTTGTGTATTGGTGTGACCTTTGCTATTTTTAAACTATCTGGAAATATGCCTTGTTCCAAGCAGTTGTTTACACATTTACTTAGTTCTCCAGCTATAAGCAGTTTAACACATTTTATTGATTTCGTTGTGATTTCATCTACGCCAGAACTTGTGTTTATTTTTAAGTTATCAATTATTTTTATTATTTCCCTAGTAGAAGTTAGTTCATATCGCTCGAGTTCAGTAGTGTTAAATGTTTGAGGTATCGTGAGGGTTTGATGGCTTGTGATAGTTATCAGATTAGCTAAAGAAGGCCCTATCATAGAAAAGTAGTAATTAAATTGCTCGCAAATTTCTTGGGCATTCGTGATGGCACCTGAGATTATGTTTAATTGTGCAGGAGGTACAACATCTTTTACGCGATTGTTAGAAAGGTTATTGATTAACTGCCACATTTTAACTGGTTTGTTCAGACATTTTTTAAAAGAATTGTAGTAATACGTTTTTTTAGTGTTTTGTATATAATCTGTTACCATTTTCTTTTCTTTGTTCAGTTTTTCTAGTAGATTCGTATCTGTGCTGTTAATTTTGTGAGCTTGCCAAAGTTGGTTTCTTTTATTAATTGCATGTATGATATCTTTTTTTATCCAATCTTGTCTCGGTGGGTTCATAACTTTGTATTTTGTAATTTTACTATTCGATAAACATGTGTTTAGCTTCCTCTCAAATTCCTCGTATACGTAGTTCACATTATTATTTTTCGTTGCTTCGACCATTTGGTAAAGTTTTTCGTAATCTATTGCTTTATATTCTATTTTCTTTCTTAGTGGCGCTTCGTATTTCTTGACCTCAAGGTATATTTGCTTATGATCAGCCATTTCGGAGTCAATAATGGCAAAATGAAAAGTATGTTCTTTAAGATTAGAGCTCACATGGTCTAATATTGATGACGTTGTTGGTGTTTCTCGTGTACAATGATTTCGATCAATTTTGTTTAATATTTTTGTGTCATTTTCTTTTAACATTTGCTTATATTTAGTACAATCATTATTAGGTTTCAATAGGTCATAATTAAAATCGCCAAACACTAAAGTTCTTTTCTTTTGTTGCAATTGGACGGCATATTCTTGTAGAAAGTTGCTCGAATTTGTGCGTTCTGGTTTGTATATAGTACCGATATCCAAAGAAAACTTTTTGATGTGGATCCAAACGAAGTGATTGTCATTTACACAGCATTCTTCAATTAAGTTAGGTTTTAAGTTGTTATGTACGAATATAGATACTCCTCCGCCTCTAGTAACAGTTCTGTAATTGTAGAAATGTGTATAGCCTGGTATTTGGAACCTTTTTGCTTCGTCTTCGTTTTTTATCCATGTTTCCGTTAGGGCAACAATATGTACGGTAGATTGAAAGGAATTCAGGACACACCGTAGTTCATCAAATTTTCCCTCCTTGACAATGCTTCGGACATTAGCGTAAAAACATTTAAGTGATTTGTTGTTAGTGTCTATTTCATCATAAGTATGAGCAACCTGATACGAGATATTTTCTTTTGTAACTACAATTCTTCTTTCTGATATTTCTTCTCTTTGTTTTGTATGTAGTTTTTTGACAGCGTTTCAAGTATTTTAGGTACTCCTTTCACATATTTTATATGTAGGCTTGTTTCCCCATTTTTTGTTCGTTCCTCAAGTTCTAACTTTAATCTTTTCATAGTTTCTCGCTGGTAAGGTGTCTGATCGGAGTATATTTTCACATTGTCAAAGTGAACATTATTTTTATTTCGTAGAATACGTTTCACAGGTTCATCAGCTGCGAAGCATACTTTGATGGCCCGAGGTTTATCGGGCTGATATCTTCCAAGACGGATTATTTGTTTAGGATCAGGGCATTCTGGGTAGATCATTACAATTAATCTATATATTTCTTGCATGTCACACTTTACTTTTTCATTGAGATCTTCAGATCGCGATTCTTGGATTCCAACAACTATGATATTTCTTGCTCGAAAACTACGTTCTTGGCATTCCGCGATGACATTATCGCAAGAAATCGATGATAAGTGAGGGGAGGGCCCCGAGGACGATTTTAGATGTACCACTTCTGCTTCCAGGCTTTCTACTTTTTTATTCGTGGCAACAGTCATTGATCCTAGTTTGGTTACCTCGCTTTTTAGATTCTCTTGGTCATGAGTCATGATGTCGAAACCAGAGCAGAGACTACTTACTTGTGTTTTTATAGTAGTAACATCTTGGCAGAGCTTGCTAATATTTTCAGTCTGAGCATTACTGACTGAAGTCATCAGTGTCATCATTTCGGACATTTGCTTTCTCATTTCAGCAAGTTCATTTAGGATCTCGGTATTGTCATCGGTTAATTTTCTCTTATTACGGAAAGTAATTTGCGGATTCCCATTATCCGAGTTAGTAGATAGGTTTGGTTGCGATCCACCACCATGCTCCCTGAAAATACCACCTCCAGTCGGCGAACGTAGAATGCTCATTGTAGATCCGTGGCACTTTCGGTTTGTTTACGTAAGCCACAGTTATTGATGCACGAATGGGTGTGATCACTATTAGAACTTGTGATTTATAAGCTAGCCTCGTTTACTGAATTCCACTTTACTCAATTACCGGACAGTACAAAAGAAATAAATAAAAACAAAAAGTTTTATGTAAATAAGTCAACACGTCTGCACTGTACGACCGCAGGCGGGTGTGTGTATAATACATTATTTCAGTTATCATAAAGCTTAATGCTAGAACATATAAAAATATGTAATATAGCATGTTATACTATATCTTCTATAATCTATAATAATATTATAAAGAGGTAAAGTTTGTATATTTGTTCAATTGTAAGGGGTAATCTCGTTGACTAAACCGATTTAAAAAAAAATTTCACCAAAAGAAAGCCACATTATTGCTGAGTGTCATAGGCTATTATTATATTTAAAAAAAAAATAGGGATCCTTACTAAAACTTCAATTATGCCCAACGAAGTGGGCACGGGTCAGCTAGTAATATTATAAAGAAGTAAAGTTTGTGTGTTTGTATATAATGTTGAATTGTAAGGGTAATCTCGGGATCTATTGAACCAATAAATATTTTCACCAATAGAAAGCCACATTATAGCTGAGTGTCATAGGTTATATAAAAAACCGAAAAATAGGCTATTACGTGGTAGTCCTGTTTTGCAAAGTGAATCGGAGAAAAAACGGTCGAATTATGCCCAACGAAGTGGGCACGGGTCAGCTAGTATTATTTATTTTTTTGGAAGTCATTTTCTAGCTACTGCTTTTAATAGCAAGATTGTAGATCATTTAGTTGTATATTAATAAGTATGTGGTGTTAATTTATAATATTGTGTGCAGTACGCGTGCTACGCCATCGGCAAGGACGTGCAAGCCATGAAGGCCGTGGTCGGCGAAGAGGCTTTGACTCCCGACGATCTGCTCTACCTTGAGTTCCTCACCAAGTTCGAGAAGAACTTCATCACACAGGTATATTATGTTATATTATCTCCTAATAAATTAATATGCATGAACATTTCACACATTACACTCTAATCCCAAACTAAGCAACGCTATGTACGCTTGTGATATGGGAACTAGATTGCTGATAAAATACTTAATTCTGTCATTTTTTTAATTTTCTTTTAATGAATGAAAAACACTATTGTACATACTTACATAAAAAATAACACCAACATAAAATTACACATAAAAAAGAACAGGAAAAGAACAATGGACGGCCTTATCGTTCTATATCGATCTCTTTATACTATTTGATTAATGTACAATAAAGTATTTTACATTCATTCATTCATTCTAATTTTACACTTATATTACAAAACTCGTGATTATCTTTGAATGAATTAATGGAAGAAAAACACTTTATTATACATAAAAAATAACACCAACAGTAATTACACGTAACATAAACAAAGTGCCTAAGTATTATTTTTATCCTTTTACAGGGTAACTACGAGAACCGCACAGTTTTCGAATCCCTGGACATCGGTTGGCAACTACTGCGTATCTTCCCCAAAGAGATGCTCAAACGTATCCCCGCGTCAACCCTCGCAGAGTTCTACCCCCGAGACTCGCGTCACTAAACCACCTCCAGCCGTATGTGAACACCAAAAGCACTGCGAAACAACGGATTTTCAAATTTTTGTGGTCATTTTTACAGTATTAATCCTGAATTCAGCAATACTTGATGCAATAGAGATCTAAAGTCAAAGGAACATTTTAATTCAGTAATAATTTGTAATATTTGATGCAATCATCATCATCATTAAGCTGTAGCAGTCCACTGCTGGACGTAGGTCTCTCTGCAGACGCGTAATACATACTTGATGCAATACTCAGATCTAAAGTTAAAAAGACATTTTATGCTTTGATTTGAAAAATGTTCAACAAAAGTTTGATATTTATGTGTTTGTATTTTATCCTGAAGTTCTTATAAAACTGGTTGAAAAGGTACCTCAACTTACCTAGACAGTTGTTTTTGGATTTCTAACGAGCATATGACTATTTACGACCGAATGAATGAATGTTTACCTCCGAAGTTTGGTGTTCACATACACATTCTAGCCTTTTCAGGGCCGACAATAACTCAGGCCTTCATAAGTGGCACAATGTACCAACTACTTTCAATATTCAGTAGATATATTTATTAAATTCTACAGTGGGAACATTGGGCCACGCTATGTAAGATAAAATATTTAATACTAAGTTGTTAATAGATTTTATTATAATGTATAACGATCAAGCAAAATTATATAAACGCGTTCTGTGGTTAGATGTAGCCGTTTCGCTAAAGTGTTGCCGTCTTGTGTACATAATTTATCCAAATCAATTAGTATAATCGTTGATAAATTAGAGACGTTTTGTTTTGGTGCTTGAAGTAAAACTGCTGGGTTTTGTGCACAAAAATTAATTGAAATCGATTTTTTATGTGATAACCTGATAGTTTGTGATGTGACAGATATTTATGTAAATAAAACAATAGTCCAGTAACTTGTGTTACATTCCAAAATTCTAGTTTTCTTGTTCACTCCGAAGCTAGATGTTGTAATCAGTGTAAAGTGGATAAGATACTGTTGTTTTCAATGGAAATAAACTTAGAGAAAGTTAACATTCTTTTATTTAGATTTGATAAACTACCCGTAGTAGATGTGTAGACGATGGCATAATGATGGCAGACTCGGACAGAGTGATGTACAGTGCCACCAACTTAACTGTTCATGTGGACAAAATTGGAACTACATTCCGCTGTCAGTTTTTGTCTGTTGTGAGTTCATATTGCATACTATTCGATTAAATTATGAAAAGTGCAAATAAAATGCTAAAAACTCTCAAAAATTATGGGCAGGAAGTTATTATAAAAGTATAATTTTAAGAAAGAAGAGAAACGCCTGCGACGCCGTCAACTGAATAGATACTGTAGCTGTCCTAAGCACTGTCAATTTACTATGTGGCATTATACTCTATCGTACTAGCAACAAATTGACCTCTTAGTACAGAAGCACAACTTTTGAAGTAAGATGAAAGAATATCTCAAAACAATTTTGAACAAATCAATATTCCAGAACTGGAGTCTGAAACTACATGATAAGGCGTTCAAAGCAAAGTGCAATTTTACTCTTCATTACGTCGATGTATTGCATTTTACCTAAAACACGTAAAGGTGTAATAACAAAATTGATAGGATTTTAAAACATTTTATTTCGTTCTTATTACTATAATTTTAGAGCTATACATACTTACAAATAATGCAAGATTTACTGGATTCCTTGAAATGCTATGGAATGAAGATACATAGGGTCACATACATTTACTAACATCACGCATCATTTTATGGGGCAATATAAAATAAATTAGTAAGGATGGTTATACAAAAGAAACATCAAATTTAGTGTGGTAAAAAACTATAAAATTCCGTATTTATTAGAATGTGTGCACATTATCATTACATTCGAAACAAATCCCTAGACTATGTAAGCCCCTTTATAATAAGGTATGTGTATAACACTCGCCAAGTGAAAGTTCCATAAAGCTAGGTGTTGATTGATGATAGATTGAAATCTCTGAATAGAATCTAACCCGCGATCCCAGCGATGGCTTCCGAAGCAAAATACTTGACGTCCACATCCGGGTCCACATTCAACTTCTCCAAAACAGGTTTTACTTGCGGCTGGATGACGGTGGGATCCAAGAAAGGTGACATCTTCTGGAGAGTTTTAGCTACGTTGAACCTCACATTGGCAACATTATCATCAGCCATGGACAAAACTGTGGGCAAGAGAACTCGCGTCGTGATATCCTTACCGCACACTTCTGATAGCACATTGATACAGAACAAGTAGGTCATACGATGTAGGTAGTTCTGTTCGCGGGACATTGCCAATACTTTGGGAATTACATTCGTCTCGGCCCAAGAAGAACCGTACTGTTCCACTAGCTTCTTCAAATTCAAGGTGGCAGCTTCGCGGATAGCGTAGACGTGGTCGATCAACCACGACATGCATAGTCCTGTTAGTTTCTCATCGAAGAACTCTTGCCCGAGCTGACCAGCGAGTAATGGCATGTGTTCGATTATAGCTAAGCGTACGCGCCACTTTGTGTCCTCGGCGAGTTCCACGATCGCTGGCAGGAGGGATTGGACGAGCTGCTGAATTCCGATGACCTCATTAACGCACTCCAAGTTGGAGATGATGTTGAGTCTCACTTCGGGGCATTCGTCCTTCAGTTGTGTGAGGAAGAGTGGTAGGAGATGTTCGATTGTGTTCTGGCGTCCTACAATAGGGCTGAGGCCCATGATGACTGAGGCGAGAGCGGATTTGACGTGTTGGTTCGCGTCGCACACCAACTCTTTGATTTGAGGGAGGATCATGCTCATGATTATGTGCTCCTGGTGCGCTTTGTCCAGGTTCATGCAGAAATCTTTCACCTGAAATTAAAGTAAAGATTATTACACCACAGGGATGAAAATTCTTTTTTCTAAATATCTTTATATACAGAAAAAAAAATATAGTACATTTAGGTTTTAAATTTTTTTGAATATTATATTTTTATTTATTTTATTCGGAAAACAAACAGTGTACAAACTATATTAAAAACAACTTAAAAAACTAAACACCAATTATATGTTTTCATATGATTATATAATTATATGTTATTGTATATTATAATGTAATTCAGGAAGCAGGTAGGTAGATATTTTTATTATATTTTTTTTAGTGCACCTCACTAGCGATATTGTAAATTATTAATTTCTTCTAAAATTCTTGTAAAGTATTAATCTGTTACTTTCAATTAGTTGGTGTGCAATAAAGAATTTTCATTCATATCTCACCTTCCCAGCTGCCGCGGCGCGGACTTCTGCCTCGGTGTCCTTGAGCAGCGCTTGGAAGATCTGCGTTAGATCCGAACGAGCCAACTCCGGACCCACTGCTTGCTGGAGCTCCACGAATCTGTTGAGATTTTGTACTCATATTCATACAAAATTTAAATTAACGAATAAACCTGTTCTTTGGCCGATTTGTACGTTGCCGCCACTGAAAACGCCATCGAAGTGGCCAAGCTTTGGGAAAACACTGTTTGAGATCATCAACACCAAGAAGAGGAGAGACAATTAACTTATGTTTATAGTACAAGCGGCGCACTAACTCGTTTGCGACCATGTATCGCACTATCCAAGTGTCGCCGGCGCGCACTGTTAAGATATTATACCTCAGAGACAATGGGCTATATTTCACCGGGACACGGCGCAACCAGTCATTGCTGTGTCTTCAAGGTCCATTTGGATACTACTGTGTGGTGTGGCGACTCTGGTGTCTAGTTTGGTAGCTTACGAGACCAGCGCAACTGTGTTTGGTGGCGCTGTGTCTATATATCTGTGACTGGTTGCGCCGCCATGGCGTCCCGGTGAAACATAGCCCTAAGACTCGCCGCCAGCAGCCGCACAGAGTCTTGTAGTACAAGTTGCTACTCACTTGTCTGCCACCATGTACCGCACGCGCCACGAGGTGTCCCCGGCGCGCGCGCGCACGGTGGGCATCACGAGCTGCTCCATGTCCTCGGGGGGCAGCAGCGCGGCCACCGCGGCGCACGCCTCCGCCGCCAGCAGCCGCACAGAGTCTTGCTCGTCCTTTATATAACCATACAGATGTTACTTCTACAGTCAAAGTCAAAGATTTCTTTATTCAATAAAGTCACAAGGATCATTTAGAATCGTCTTACATACTAGGTGATTCTAGGTGCCAGTTCCACGCGACCAGAAACTACTACAACTACAACAAAAGACTCATAGGGACAGGCGTCACAGCTCAGTACCCCTAGTTCGAGTTTGTGCACACACGGATCTTAGAAACGCCATCGCCGAGGGCCGCCGATTTGTATGGAGATCCAAGCAGCGCCCCTAGCAGATTTCTAGGGAAGCTTGGATTTATACACAAAATCGGTGGCGCTCGGCGATTGCGTCTCTAGGATCCGTGTGTGCACAAACTCGTACTTGGGGTACAGTTGGTAGTAGCTCTGCCTTCCATGCTGTGGGTCGTGGGTTCGATTCTCACCCAGAGCAAAACTTTGTGTGATGAACATAAATATTTCTTCTAGTTCCCATAGTAGGTACAAGCTATGCTTAGTTTGGGACTAGTGATGGGTAAATTGTCTGTGAATATTTTTTGATTAAAAATCTTAACCAATAATAGTTTATTTAGTAAAATCTCAACAGATCATTTAGAATAGTTTTACATAATTAAGTGATTCTAGATGCCAGTTCCGCACGACCACCACTCTGAGTTCAATACATTTATTTTCTCATAGGCATTTACAATATTGCACTTAAGAATGTCAAATAGGATACAGGTTTTTAAAAATATGTAATACTTAAAATAACAAAAAATTAAAATAATTGTTTTTTGTTCTGATGAGAAGTGAAAAGTTCTGATGGCAAAATTAATCAAAACATTATTAAACCAATGTCTCAACCAAATATACAGTTAACACACAAACAACTATAGTTTTTCTCAGCTAATTCTTACCTGAGCCAAATTAACGAACATAGGGATCAGGTCACTCTTGACATATTCCACTTCCACGGAGCGGGCAAACTCCCCGAGCTTGTAGGCCGCCGCCCGCCGCACCATGGGCGTGTCGTCCTGGCACAGCGACCTGAAGTGTTGGCGGAGCTCGGCCTTCACCGGGGCCGACACACGGGTGTAGCACACACTGCAAAGATGTTTTGTCGTTAATAGCATGCAAAACACCCTTCTGTATTAAGGGGCGCTCTACTTTATAATTGGTCATACAACAGCATGATATCCTTTCTCTTGAGTCGCCTCATGTTAGTAGGCCTGGTGAGGTTATAGATTGCAAATTAATCAGTACAAATAGTTACCTGAAAAGTCCACAAGCGGATGCCCGAGATGTGAACCAGTCTCCGCCCGCCAAGCGCTGGACGAGCGGCACAAAATGCTGCTCCAAAGCTTGCGGAGTGTGGTGGGCGGCTACTGCTCGTAGAGATGCAACAGCCTTGTCGCGGACCACGGTCTCTTCAACTGTCGCCAGGGACTCCAGGGGTGGAAGCAGGCAGTGGGCAAACTCACCGCCTCCGACCAGGTTGATGAAGTTGCCTAGAATTAAAGTAAAAATTCTTTATTCAATAAAATCACAAGGAACATTTTGAATCGTCTTAGATGATTCTAGGTGGTAATTTGTTATATCACTTTAAATACACATCATTTTATTGTGAATATTTTGTTGTTTAACTGTTCTACATAAAAGCTTTTAATGTTAGTAGTACAAGCTTATACAGTTTGTCCAGTCCAGATGTACAATAAGAGGGTAATGAACGTCACCTAATAAAAGATGAAGGTTTTATAACAGCGTTGATAGGAATGTTTGCAGCAATTTCAGACTAAGTTAGTATTATGTATGTTTAGGTTCATTGAATGATCCGTAGTTAGCTTTTGGAAAAAAGGATTATCTGGTTATCTTGTTGCTTGGTTACAAAATTTAACCAACATTATATTAATTTGAAGAAGCTTTTAATCATTTTTATGGCATATTGCGGGTGATTTGCAATGATATGCTGAGTGGGTGCAAATGATTTCTTCGTCGACTTACCAAGTTGTTCAGCCAAAGCGAGCAAGACTTCATCTTCATCGTAAATGGTCTCCGTGAGGAACGGGATCAGCTCCGAGCGGGTTCTCTCTACGCCCAGCGCCAAGGCAATGGTCGACAGCTTCTTGATGGAGTTCAAACGTAGTTGGACATCCTCATTTTTCAACTCATCAATGAGTACAGCGATAGGGTAAAGTGATTCATCCGTTCCGGAGTCGCTCGCCGCCATTTTAGCACAATACGCTGCTTTGATTTCTTAGATCGTTTTAAATACTGATTACACAAGTCTATTGTGATTCACGTTAGATATTTTTGTAAAAACTACAACGACAGAACTCAAATGCAGCAAAATGGCAGAATCAGTTTTTTTTTTTACAAAAATCGTTAAAACATGGCAAATTATTGTTGATTTCGTATAAAACTGTCAGTGTCTTTGGTGTCAATACAATACTGTAAATACGTTATCTATGGCCACAAGCACAGATAATACAGTGAATTGTAGCGCGAAGTTTGAATGTTTTCAATTAACAGTTTCAAAATAAAACTCATTTGTATAAATAAGTTTATGTTTTATCAAAATCGTTACATGTATTTATATTGCTGATTTTAGGATAAAATTAAACGAGGGCTTTGTCATACTTACATGTACTTTTGTAGTAGAGCATGGCCAATATTAAGATCTTACAGATTTTACAAAACTATCTGACTAGATTGAAACCTTTTTACAAAGAATTATGACATCTTAAAGTTGTATTTCTTTGCGTCTAGATACGTTTCTCTTTTTGTTTATATTTTTTGTACGAAAAGTAGTAATTTTTACTTGTAGGTAACATAATGTGATATGGGCAAAGATGATAATATCAATGCGTCAATTGCCCACATTGTGTTATGCTGCGTGGCGGGGCGCGGCATCAGCCGGATGCATGGAAAGAGTTTCACACATCCTGGCATGCACGCTAACTTCTTCATACATGGTGTTCTTGGATTCCTGCATTATCAAAGTTAGTACCACACAAACTGACACCTAAGCAAACTTTCATAATAAAAAAATAAATGTTGATGGATATAAAAAGCACACCTGCTTTTTTTTTTTTTTTAGAGTGAATTGAAGCACGATAGGCTTTTGTTTCATATACCTTACACACGCGTCAGAAGAGCCAGGTTATGCAAAGCAGGCAGGCAGACCATACATGCTTCATTGTGTACTAGTTTCAGTGAACTATTCACATGTTTCAGGTGCCAGATTCAACAACGACTTCGCAGCCATTTACGGCATCAGTTACAAGGCCTCTCGCTACTTAGCCCTGCCCTGCCTCAACGCCGACCTCTACCGAGGCAACCATGGACTAAGCGTCATCCATCTTGTCTCTGGTCTCATTCCATTCACAATGGCGTTGGCGGGAAACGACAATGCTCATCTAGGGAATATGATTATCGCGTGCAATATAATATCTTTATGCCATTATTCTATACAGAATAATCGTGAGTGGGGTTGGTTTACTGCTGGGGCGGGTGTAGTGGCTTATTTTGTGTCGCCACAGTCGCAAGCTAAGATGGTGTACCCTCTATTTTTGGCGCTAATGGAGTATTGTGCGTACAGAGTGTTTCATACCCACTTTGATGCTGCGAGTATTGGGCCTGCTCATTAAATATACCTAGTTATTTGAAAATTTCTACCATTTGTATTTTATTTTCCTAATTTATCACAATAATGTCGCTGTTTAAGCTGTGTAATACGTTATTAGGTTATTATCATTATCTACTTCGATTGAATTAACCATATCGACTTAGTAAAATACTTAGTCTAATTTTTAAGTAAGTACGTTCTTAATTGGTAAGTACGTAATTTATTATAAGTATTATTGTTCTTACGTGTCAATTAAGTCAATTGTAGAATGTACCCAACAAATAATACAAAATGTTACTTACGTCTGAACTGTATCTTTACCTATATCGCAATCAAACGAAACAATAAGAACTCCTTTTCTTGCGAAGTAATATAAGAACGAGTGAGGGTTTCATATCACCCAATATCCAACAGTAAATTGTAACGCTTCATTTTGGGACCTGCCTAGACCAGCCAGCCATGCCATAGTCAAGCAGCCTGTACGGTCATCATACCATGCCTTAGCCAAGCCAGACCAGTCAGCCTCTACGGTCGCCATGCCATGCCAAAGCCAAAGCCAAAGCCAGCCAGTATCACAGTTATTAATTATCTGTGGCCTTGTCTACCATGTGTCAGTGTGGTCTCGTCAACGAGTTCAGCCTGACAAGCCTAGCCGATTTTACGCGGTTATTGAAAAACTGGAATTAAGCAGAAATATTCTTGTACAAGATAGAGTGAAACTGAGCCTGAATAAACGAATGTTATGAACTAATTACTCGTCGTTTCACTCAGAAGTGGGATTAACAGAAATCATCCCGATATTTTTTGCCGAAGTATCCTAATGAAAAGAAGGAGATGTGATCAGATGGAGTATTCCGTATTCGTATCAAATAGAACAGCAAAGCCACAACGATAACAATGAAGATACTCTAAACAGAAAATATTCAAATCCCTGCTATGAAATGAACCTCAACAGAGCGATTCGCCATTTCGAAGTAAGTCACATCGTTAGACCTTGTCCAGATTGTTGCGCTGCGTCACTTGTCCCATAGTTTCAAGCAAAAAGAAGAAGATTGCACGATTTCAACATGATTGCCGAAATATTATCAAAGTATGGTCCCCGTATGTTTTCGTTGCATTATAAGTGACAGCTCCAGGCGTTTCTTGCATTATTTGAAGCTTACCTCAGAGTATCCAGAGAGAGCATTTGACGCAGTTCGTAAGAAGCAATGTTAGCGATAAATATAAGCGACCAGGTTATTGTATGAAGCTTTCTTATGTGATCTCGATGTCTTCTGAGGGTCAGCGCCAGAAGTTTGTAGAGCTTTCAAGAAGAGAAAAAGGGCACACGCTACCTATTTAGGACGCGCGCACACTGATTACAAGACTACAGTGTTTCAAATGTGGCGCACAAAGATACATTGCCCAAGTATCATCATCATCATCAACCTATATTAGTCCACCTGCTGGACGTAGGTCTCTCCCAAGACGCGCCACTGAGCCCGGTCTTTGGCCCTTCTCATTCAGTGTTTGCCAGCTACCCAAGTACCAACATACATTTAAATGTTTCTGCCAATGATTTTTGGTTCCTGCCTCTTTTGTTGTGAAAAGCAATATCAAAGATATCACGATGATTCAGAACTATTATTCAAGAAAGGTGCTACAGAAATATTTTATTGCATAACTGTTGGACATAAAAGAAAAGATCAACGGTGTATTTGATAACGCCTGTATTGGTATGACAAGTCAATGACAAAAGCAATGTCAGAATTACAGTTATAGAAGTATTTATTGAAGCCTACCTACATCGGTACCTACAGGAAGCCAAATCAATGTCTTGAACATACAAAGGAGAATGGACAATTTTCAATGAAGTGTGAGTCACGACTAAAAATATTCTCTAAGGGTTGCCACATAAGATTGATCAGCCAGATAAATGACGAAAATATAATGTTATGAGAGCAACGGATAAGCTACGCTACACTGGAATTTAAATCTTATGACAGAAAATGATGCAGAGGATTTAGGTGAACACGTCAAACGAAGAATCCTTGCTTCCACGCGTAGCCATAATCAAAGTGCAAGTTCTGAGAAACAGAACAGACAATTACGTCTGCGTTACGGCGTACCACGTCAAAGCCATTAACACCTGTGACCAGAGCGTCATGAGAGATTTTCTCATGAGTTGAGAAGAGTTAGCCAAAGCCAGGTTAGATAACAGACATGCCATATAGCCAATTGCCTTCTTTGAAAGTTGACCTTAAAGCCGTTAGTTTTGCTATTTGCCTGCCATCTTATTCTTGTGCCAAACTTAAAATCTTAGCATGGGGCTTTGCTAGTCGATACTGCAATAAGTTAGCAGCGTTTGATGTCTAAGCCAAAACGTGTTGTAAAATCCTGTATTTAATAAACGCTGGTTCCATTCTGCACCAAGCTGGTATTTACCAGTTCGTCTGTCGCATTTGTCTTTTGGTGATTTGCACTCACTCGTCGTATTCCCGCCGTAAACGTACACATGACATTGACTGACAGATCAAAAGCCAAACGGTGACAGTTTCGTTACCGCGACTTGTGCAGTTATGACATTAGAAGCGTCTAGTTCAAACAAAGCGTGTCATTGAGCGAAACAAGTAAAATCGAAGCAGCTAGTCCTAGTATTTTACAAGCACGCATCAAACAGTTCATAAAAAACTATGCGAATAACAAAATCAAGATGTCTAGCAGAAAATAGCCGAAAGAGTAATGGCGGCTTTTCTCCGCGCTAGTGTTGGGACACGCGCGTAGTGTTCGATACAATCGCCACAGTGTTTCTAAGGTTAATATTAAATTGGATGACTTATACGTTTGCCCAAGGTTTTGCCCAAGGCATTGGTAATGTCAGATAGGAGTACTTAGGGTTTGCGGTAGTTTCATGCAAGCCGAAAAGCGGTGCTTGCCTTACTTCACAGACTAGTAGGATGCTGATGCTATGCTTAAAATTCCAAGCCGATCGAAAACATTGACTGCCATACTCTACCATGATTTAAATTTTAGCGCGCCAATTCTTTCCTAAATTATATCTAGTAAGTATTCCGAACGAGCCCGCTAGCAACGTGATACGCGGGCGCATGCATCTCACTCGCACTCGTAGCTTGCAACGGGGCTTCGCTGGCGCATTTGTCTGTACCGTTCTAACCTATGTAAGACTGTTGTTTTTATAGCTGTTTGTATAGAGAAAAAGCTCTGCTGCTGCCCAGCCTGAAGTTCAAACAAGAATACTCTCCGTCTTCACCTTTGTTTCTTTGATCATCAACATCATCCGCAGACAGATTTCACCCACTGCTAGGCATAGGCCTCTCATTTCTTGTGCCACTCTCCACGTTCCTGTGCTAGTCTCATCCATGTGCTATCCACCACGTTAGCTATATTGTCAGCTCATCTCGCTGCTGGACGGCTAACACTCTTCTTTCCTGTTCTTGGTCTCCATGCCGCAAGTCGCAACACCTCTACTCTACTACTATACTATACCTGTTAGTTTACATTGTGTTTGTTAGAGCCTATTTGTGAGGTTCTAAGGGGTCTTCTTTAATAAATGGGTTTATTTGAAGATGACAAAATGATATAATTACAATAATTTTATATGAGCGCAATATTTCTACAAGATGTGCGATGATGAACGGGATGTATGTGTGAGTGCGTCTGTGAGGTGAGACCTCTTCTTCCTCTTCTATTTTTCTTGCTTGACGTTTGGCTGACGCCTGACAGCTGACTTGACGTTGACATATTGAACAGTGTTATTGAGTCAGTTCAGAATGAATGAGGGTCATCTGCATCTCTACTTTGCTCTACCTTCTTGGTTTGTAGAGATGAAGGTAAGATTCGAACTTGCGTTCTTTTATCTGGCATCAACTTCGGAGAGCACCGTCTCCGAGTCAAGGGGTATGGCCCTGATTTGCTGTTGAGCCTATCAGTGGCGTTGTGTGGGCCTCTGTGGGTCCGTTGATACAAGGAGATCACGAGGGAGTGGTCGCCATGGTCCAAGGTTTTCGGGTGGTCTTGCATGAAGCGGCGCTAGGGCGTTGAGATGTGCGTGGCCAGAGTTGTCTACACAGTCGAACATTCGACGTGTCTGCATCACCACTACTTCTTCAACGCTTGGTATCTGCAAGTCACGAGCGATGACGTCGTTCCGAACGTATCGGCCTGCTCTTGTGCAGACTCGTAAAGCGATGTTTTGCTGGGCTTGGATGCGACGTCGGTTGGTAGCAGAGCACAGTGCGTACCAGGCTGGTGCTGCATAGGTAAGTCGCGAACGGATGTAGGTTTTATAAATTCCGGTTTTGGTTTTCAGCGGCAGTCTTGATGCGAGGACAGGTCTGAGCATTGCCCGGGCCGCACGAGTTTGCTGTAATGCACGTTCTATATGGGCGTTCATAGTCAGCGATCGGTCGATGTCGACTCCCAAATATCTGACACAGGTTTGCCAATCCATATGCTGTCCGCGGAATTGGAGAGGTACGGGTGTAGAGCGTCGGCGGGTGATAGCTAGCGCTGCCGTTTTACTTACGTTTACAGCTATACGCCACTTATCCAACCATGCTGGGAGGAGGTCAAGCAATCTTTGCATTTGATTGGCAGCTCTATCTGGGTTTATGGAGGATGCAAAGTAAGCGCTGTCATCAGCGAATAGCGCTAGAGTGACATCTTTCTCTCCAGGTTTAAGATGGCCCTCAAGAGTCGGGATATCGTCAGTATAAAGTGCGTACAACGCGGGAGATAAGCAGCTTCCTTGGGGGACACCGGCAGTTATAAATCTTGGTTGTGATGATTCTTGCTCTACCGATACAAAGAAACTTCGGCCTCGAAGGAAGGATGCTATGATGTGAATGATAGGGGGAGGTGTAAGAGAAGCGATGAGTTTGAGTATGAGGCCTGCATGCCATACACGGTCGAATGCTTTTTCAACATCGAGGAAGACTCCAACAGTAGATCGACCGCTGTTGAGTTCGTATGCCAGGTGATGCATGATTCGTGTGAGCTGCAGTGTGGTGGAATGTTGAGCGCGGAAACCAAATTGTTCAGGTCGAGGTTCTATGTGAGGAGCCAGCCTTCGCAACAACAACCGCTCAAATAGTTTGGCAGTTGATGAAAGGAGCGTAATTGGCCTGTAGTTAGCGGGTAAACGGCGATCTTTGCCAGGTTTTGGTATCATTATAACCTTACCCTGTTTCCAGATGTGGGGAAAGTGGCCCGTCCTAAGTATTCCGTTGAAGAGCATTGTCATAGCAGATACGCCTTTGCGTGGTAGTTGGCGGAGCGCGGTGTTTGGTAGGCTGTCGCTGCCCGGCGCCTTGCGTTTGGGGAGATAGAGAATGGCTTTCTTTGCTTCCAGGGGTGAAATAAAGTAGGCACCGCTTAGAGGAACGGTTGGGCGACGCATGAACTCTTCCACCGTTTCCTCTACCCGGCTGTGATGTGCTCTTATTTCGGCAGTGGTGCCGGCAGGAATTGGGTGCGGGGAAAACTGTATTTCCAGGTGATCTGCTAAGATCTCCGCTCGATCAGCTGGTGCAAATTTTCTATTACCCTGGGGGTCTAATAGAGGATATGAAGGGATAGGTGCTTTTGTCAGCTGTCTGTTCAGGGCGTGAAGGTTTCTATCGTTTTCTGAAGCTGCATTGATCCTAGCTTCCCAAGTTGAGCCACGCCAGACTTCCACAGCCACAGCCACTTCCGAAGAAAGTTTGTTAAGCTCGGCCTTTACTCTCGGGCAACGTGAGCGGGACCAGAGTTTCAGGGTTGTTCTCTTTTTTCTCAGTAAGTCGCGGATGCGTTGCGGGATTTCGTCTTGCCTTGGTGGTTTCGAGGAGGCTGGTTTCGTGGCATTTTCTTTGGCTTCCGTCATTCTTTGTAGCAAATGGACAGCAGCAGCTTCGACTTCGTCGGCTGTAGATAATCTGCCAACCTTGAGATCTTCCAGTGCTTTCTCGTATACCGCCCAGTCTATTCTCTCTTTTGGGTACCGTGGAGAAGTAGGATGCTCATAGAGGGCCAGAGTTATGAGAATAGGAAGATGCTGAGTATCCATGTCGTAGAGCACTTCAACGTAGATTGGGCAGTAAAGGTTCTTATAGATCACAATGTCCAAGACATCGGCACTATGCAAGGGACTGCTGGGAATGTGTGTGGGAGCATCGGGGCCCAAGACTTCAAAGTTGTTGGTTTCCGCATCGTTATATAAGAAGCGTCCTGCTGGGTTGATAGTGCGAGAGCCCCAAGCCCTGTGCTTGGCGTTAAAATCACCGGCCAGTAATGTGGGGGCAGAGCTGTGCAGAATAGCTGCTGTATCTCCAGCGACATAGTCTGTTCCCGGAGGCCGATAGCCGGCATGGATTCTTAGCTCTCGTCCGTCAGCATTAAGAATGATTCCTTTCGATCGGAGAGTTTCGAAGGGAGTGGGCGCTAATTCTTCGTGGACGATGTCTCTTCTGACAAGGGCCGCTGTACCTCTGAAGGCTACGTTCCGGTTGGAGATCTCATCGTGTCTGTAGCAGAAATAGTTTGGCACTCGAAATTCTTGATTGGGGTGGAGTTTCGTTTCTCCCAGTAAGATGACATGCACGTTTTGTGTTTGGGCGAGTAGGCGGAGTGGCGAGATTTTGTCCCTTACCCCTCCGGGATTCCAGTATAGGAGCCGTAAGTTGTGACTACACATGCTGGCTTCTGTTAATGGCGGCCAGTCCTCGCATCGCCGCATCTTTGAGGTCTCCCCCGGCGACGATGGTGGTGAGCAGATCCGCCAGGATCCCAAGCATGATCCGCATCGGGTCCCCGGCGCTGCCTCTCATTGTGTTGGTGTCTGTAGACATTGTAGACATTGTAGGTGGCGGCACTGTCAGCATTCCTGTTGCTTGTATTTGTGGTGATTCTGTCATGTGGGTATTGGGGAAATAAACTTGGTTCTGCAATCGAGGCTCTATATATCTTCCTGCAGTAGCTTGTGTTTGCGAATATGAACCCTGTTGTGTTGTAAGTTCAATAGAAGGGGCAGTGGGGATTTCTATGAGACACCTTGGAGCGGATATCTCGGGAAGACGTGGTAAGGCAGAGCTTATATTTTGCTCTATCACAGGGATTGTTAAGTGCTTCTCAGGAGCGGAGGGCGGCTCCTGTTGAGGAATGATTGTCGGCTCCTGTCTGGTTTGGTTTGTTGGCTGCAGTTTGGTTTGGTTTCTTGACTCCGGCGGCTGTTGTGGGGTAGAAGAGGCAACGGGTTTCCTCGCTCTTCTCCCTCCTCCTCTTCTCTTTGTTCTCAGCGGAACCCCGCGGTCTGTCGGGGGGTTGGCGGCTGTTTGCTGTATTATTCCACAGCTTGGTGGCTCGGTTGCGAAGGCCCGGTCGGGGGCTCTAGGGCGACCACCCGAACGAGGTGGGGGTGAGACTTCACGTTGCTTTGGTACAGCGGGGAGTGGGGGCTGCGGCCCCGCGGTTTTGACTCCTCGTTTGCGCGCTTCCCTTCGGAATATCGCACAACGGCGGTCGTTCGCAGTGTGTGGTTTCCCACAGTTTGCGCACGTAGGTTTTTCGTCGAGGGGTCGTCTGCAGTCAGCCGCAATGTGGTTGTCGCCGCAGCGCACGCAACGCAGTGGTCGGTGGCAGTTGCTTGAGGAATGGCCATATGCCTGGCATCTGTGGCACTGTGCCACCCCACCAGCAGCACCCCTCCATGCCTCTATTGTTATACCTGGCATATAGAGCAGTTCTCTTATGCTGTATAATTGAGCAAGCTCTACCTCGTTTAAGTGGTCCATTTGGGCGTGAAAAAGGCATCCGGGACGGCCTCTGATGGGTGGTATGGGGCGAATAAATCGTACGCGAAAGCCGTACTCTTCTAAGGCAGTCTTAATGTCTTCTGGTGGGGTGTCAACCGGGAGTCCGCGGATAGCCGCTTTCGTGGGTATCTCGGTAGCCATGCTATAGCAGAACCAAGATAACTCTGGTTCGGACTCCATAGCTTTCATAAGATAGCGCTGTATTGTCCTGTATTCTTCGGGGGATCGCGGTATAAATCGTACTCCTTTACCAAGCGGGCGCGCATTTGGGGCGTGACCTAACTCTTTTGCTAGAGTCGCAAAGTGTTTCGTCCAGTTGGGTAAGCGCTCTACCACGAACGGCGGGTAGGCCCTTGACTGCTGGGTGGGTTGCCGTTGGGAGCCTGGTTGGGTCGGCTGCCTGGGAGATGGTCGTGCCGATGGTTGGTGGTTCGGGGCGGGGCCCCCATCATCTGGGCGGGCGGCGGAGGCTTGCTCGCCGGTGTTTGGGCGGGCGGCGTGCTCTGTGAGAGGTTGGGAGGCAAAACTTTCTTTAGCTTCATGCAATAAATTTGGATTAGCAGCACGCTGGTTTTGAAGGCTCGCAAGTGCCCCGGCGTAGGTGGTATTTGGGGCAGTTAGTGAAGCATGTATGGTGGTTGGTGCGTGCTCAGATGCGATCGATTCTATACCCACGTATGATGTAGAATCGTGGCTGGGGGAGGTTGGGGGTGAGGCGGAATCTGTGCGCTCGCAGTCTGAGTACTCAGATGTATCACTATTCACTTCGGTGGTAGCGGCGCCCATGCCGTACGGACTAGTCGTAGCTTGAGCTTCTCCTCCATCGGGGAACGGCTGTAGTGAGGACGGAGAAGGGGATCGTGGTGTTTGTGAGAACTGGATCGTCACAGGCTGTCTAGTACATGGTCTGACGGGCTCAGAACGCACCGAGCGCACCACTAAGGGGATCCTTGATGGCGGAGGTGGTGAGGGCGTGTTGGGTGTAGGCGGAGTCGGGGGAGAACGTAGCTTAAATTTAAGCCGTTTCTCGTCACCGTGATCTTCATCGGAGGAACCACGGCGTCTTGGCTGCACGGCGCGCTCGCACGGACGGCGGTCGGTTTCGGCGTGAGACGGAGCATCAGTTCCGCTCGTGCCGAGCCCTAATACGTCCTCCGGCGGGGGTACAGTCGCTGAAGTTGGTACTTGCCCTGTTTCAGGTGTGTTCGCCCGGTACTGGGGCAGGGGAGAAGTCTTTTGAGGGTGATGTTTGTTCTCAGGCATTCTTGATGTAAAGCATAAGTATTGCTCCTGTATTGTGGTCGTGGCGAGCTCTTGCCTGTTGACGTCAGTTGTCCTCCTTGCGCAGTTGTCCAGCCAGATAGGATCTGGCTGGGACCTCCAGCAGCTGGATTTTCAAGACCGTCTAGTAGCAGCGTATAAGGATAGCGGTTAGTCTTCACAAGTTTGCCACTACGCTGCACATTTTATTATAAAATAGCAGGTAGTGGCCCTAAACACAATTTGGAGTAGGAGCTGCTAAGAAGGAAGCACTAATAACATCCAAAAAGCATTTTTTTCACTATCACAATCACAACGCAAAGCAAGCACAACGTGGGAATATGAGTCAGTTCAGTTAGTTTAGTTGATACTCTTTGCGTTTTTGTTGTAAATAAAGTGATTTTTGTGAGATTTTGAGTTAAAACTGAGTACAGAATCAGAATCATTTATTCGCATAAATATGTCTTGTAATTTACAAAGATCGTCGTTGATAACGAATTTGTATCAGTACATTATACCAGCTAAATCTAGTGAGCGTATATTTATTTGTCTATTAATGACTAATTTATTAGTTTATCCTAATTTTTATTTATCAATTTCAACTCAAGAAAATCCCTAACTGTATAAAACCCATGGTCTAGCAACCGGGCACGTAAAACACTTTTGATCTCCTGAGGGGCTGTACTTTAATAATAAAAGGTAATTGGTTGAAAATGTTTATGCTCATGTGATAGCAGCTTTTCTGATATAGGCAAAGAAGTTCTCGCTTTCAAAACTTTTACTTTTACTCTCCATTCCCTGTACCTATTACGCGAGTAAACATCAGTAGCCATCTCGTACAAATAAATATGCTGCTAACAAAACATGTAGTTTCATAAATGTAGAGACATGCAGATACAGATTCTATTGTTTCTTGTAATAATCTTGGATGTGAATGTTTTAATAGGCGAGGAAGGTGATATTTATTATTTCACAGAGAATTAGAATGTTTTAGCAAAATCTACAACGGATTTGTGTATTTCGCGAACAAGATAATAAATCAGTGTACCTACTAATTGACTGGGATGAATTGGTGACTGCACTGTCTAACAATAAAATTTTAATAATTGTCGGTCTAGTAAAAGTCAGTATCAACATGCCTTCAGTGCCTTCGTTAAAGCTGGCCGGCGACGGTTATTACTGAAGAGTTGCAGGACTTCAAGGGATTTAACAATGTCAGATCTAATCATAAACACAATACGTATGTCGGGCTTACCCTGTTCTCTAGCATTTGGTACGCGCACGCCACTGTTCGTTGGGATATAAATAAGGGTTTCAGCAGATTCCTTGCGGCCATACTAAAGCATCGCTCGTGTTACTGACAGTGCCAGCGGTTCTGATGGGCAGTTAGAGACTAATGATCTTATAGACCTTCCAGATAGTAATTCCTTCTTTGCTGTTCCCATTGCGGGAGCAATTTGTTGCAGAATGGCCGATTGTAACGCTTCATTTTGGGACCTGCCTAGACCAGCCAGCCATGCCATAGTCAAGCAGCCTGTACGGTCATCATACCATGCCTTAGCCAAGCCAGACCAGTCAGCCTCTACGGTCGCCATGCCATGCCAAAGCCAAAGCCAAAGCCAGCCAGTATCACAGTTATTAATTATCTGTGGCCTTGTCTACCATGTGTCAGTGTGGTCTCGTCAACGAGTTCAGCCTGACAAGCCTAGCCGATTTTACGCGGTTATTGAAAAACTGGAATTAAGCAGAAATATTCTTGTACAAGATAGAGTGAAACTGAGCCTGAATAAACGAATGTTATGAACTAATTACTCGTCGTTTCAAAATTAAAAGCAAGTGCCTATTTATTTCAATCCATCTCCTTCCATTATGAGACAAAGCCTTACACGGAACAAAAGAAAATATGTTTCTCTTCGCATACCCGCAATATTAAATAGGGTTGTCTTTATTCGGTATTTTTGCTTAAATTGAAGAAATAACTTTACACATTTGACTTAAAACCCTAAATTCAATTTTAAAATTTGAAATTTTAATTTGAACGTTGAATTTAGACACGTGAACTTCTCATAAATAACAGACACAATAAAAGGAATTCGTTTTCTATTTTATTTAATTACGTAGAGTTTTCTCTTTGAAATTTAATACAACAGCAAAGCGATCCTTGTTTCAGAGTGATCCTTGTGATTTTATTGAATAAATTTGATTGAAGTTTAAAGCTTAAAGCTACGCGCGCGTAGCACTTACCTACTACAATGTAGGTACCTATATATTTTGCTTTATGTCGATATAAATATTATCCGGTTAATTTTTATCTTTTCTTACTCAACTCTATCTAAAAGAAAGGGGTAACCAACCATTCCGATGTTGTATTAGATGTCCTAATGCACGCCCAGGGTGGGCTACCCCTGGCGCCATAGACAATCTCGTTATAGACAAACCCAGACAAATCTGCTAGAGAACATTATTCTTTGAAAATAAACTACTGTATTCTATTTCACACAAACCAATAATTTACACTTGAATTTGGTAGAATATTGGATTAAAAGGAAGTATTGGAAACAGTTTTATTATACTCGTAGAAAACCTTCTACGAGTATAATAAAACTGTTAAGTAATTCGTAAAAAATTAAAGGTACTTACCTACCGCTAAACCTAGCGGTAGGTAAGTACAACAACAAGTACCTTTATTTTTTTACGAATTACTTTATTTTTCTCAACAACGGTATATAGCTATTTTGTTATCTGTATTCTTTTCTTCTTCCTCTTTCCTCTATCAGCCGTCGTCGTCTCAACGCTCACTCCTTTCATAATCATCATAACATAAAATAGTCCAACTAAAAAAAAAAACAATGAGTTAAAAAGTTTATTCAGAAAAGGTTGCATGGTGTGTTCTTATAAAAAACCTAATGCATACAGAATACGATAAACTGGACTCTAACTTAATACAAGTCATTCCGGCATAGTAGAAGTGAGGAATCTCTACAATTCTTCATATATAAACACTAGCAATAAGTGTCTGTTTGTCTTTGATACCCACTGATTTACTGGCATGAATGGATTTTACGTAAGAGATCAAGAAGCTTTTAAACTTTGGATGCGTTATTTTAAAATTCTAATATAAACTATAGTACAATAATGTGACAATCGTAAACGTATCGTAACGGTAGCGTAGGGGAGACCTAGGATAGTTGTTACAGAGGAGAGTTGTTACAAGGCCGATTTCTCGGAACCTATGATCGTTAGTGAGCTGGCAATGCCACTCAATTGATTCTTTTTAGATGCGCTTCTTGATAAAACAAGTGTCTCAGGCATCAGACAAATGGTTGCCCGAGTACGACGTCTGCATGAAAAAAAAACCGAAAAGTATTTTTTTTGTCAAAATTTTGGTTATATTTATATCGTGACACATTAAATTTAGGTGGTTATGTTATTTTTTTGTATACTGTAGGGTTATTGAAGTTTCAAATAGTGGCGTTGTTTTGATGATCCTTTACGTTGTTGTGAAATTATGAATGTTTATTCTGACCACTTCGTAATTTTCGACACCTAGGAGAGTTGTGACACGCTGTAACAACTCTCCTATTTTAGTTTGTTTGCTTTGAATTTTATGTCATTAGCAATCCAATCAAAAGGTTTCAGTTCAGGAGTGGAAAGGCTGGTCGAGAATGGCACTAGGAGTGAGCTGCTGTACGTCTGTCATAATAGATTGGATTACAGACATATTTTATAGCGGCTGATATTGTCATGATGCCTTAGTTACTTAAAAAATATTTATTTCTTATAATCTTAGTGTCTGTAGTCTCAACAATTATGCTAAATGATAATTGAAGTATTATTAAAGGGTGTGTGTTTTATAATTCTTATAAAAGTCATCTTACCTATCAAATATAGTATTGATAAACAGCTGTAACAACTTACCTTGGTGCCTGTCACAACTTACCTCGGTGTTAGGAGAGTTGTTACAGTTTGAGTTGTTTCTGTTTTGGTAGATTTTCTGAGAAACCTTACAACTTGCATTTATTGTCATGACTGTTTTTGATAAAGGAAAGATTGCTCTATATTTAGACATAAAGTTGATAACTGTACTATGTTTCTTTATTGAGATATGTGGTTTTATGTAAAAATTGTAACAACCCTCCTTGGTCTCCCCTACCTATGAGATACACTGCGCGGTGACGCTTCAACTTTCTCCAGACGAGGTCTCGTTGACGGGCAGTGTGATTCAAATAAATTTCTTCAGTATAGTGACTGATAGGTACCTTATTAGCAACAAAAGCTCTATGTGAAGAGGCTCGCTTATGGTACTACTATTTCCAAACCGAAACTTTTTCTAGACCCTGGACTATCAAGACGCAACATTTGAAAGCTCATTTATCAAAATCAGTCGAGTCATTTCGGTTACAAGCTCAGAGTATGTACAAGACAAGGAAATAGATGAACAGTGCGATGCCATAAAAAAATGAACATCCCACATAATGTATGTGAGAAAGAAAGAAGAAAGAAAAAACTTTATTTTGTGTCACACACATGAGATCAAAAATATACATACAATTAAAAATAAAAAACCTTAATATTAACATGTTTGTGACCTCAAAACAGGCCGTCACTCAGCATGTGTTGTAGTAAGTAGTACCTATGTACTACTACAACGCTTCTTCTTCTTATCGTGTCGATGCTATAACTGTAGGTATTCTGTTGTAGCATCGTGTTGGAAAGATTAGCCAGACTAGACACTGCTTTACCGTGCCTAGCTGTTACCGGTGTGCGCCACGAGGAGGCTCTACTACAACGCTGATCTTCCGTGATGCCCATGCGTACCCTGGCAGCAACAGCGGCACACAGTTTAATTACCATTAATTACATGTAATGAAATTTGTAAGAAGGATCATACAAAAAAACGGTAGGAACCGTTTTTTGCCAGTTCTTCATCCAGTAGCATTTATTTCGGGTGTTCTGGGTATTCTAAAATGTATAATAAAAAATATCTATGTACTTAAGTATAATGTAAGTATTGTATTAAGTATGTCAGTCTTCTAGTACCCATAACACAATCTCTGCTTAGCTTGGGGCTCGATGATGTTGTGTGGATTGTCCAGCATTATATATTTATTTATTCAGTAGCATCCCAAGCTTCATTGTTTTTTTTTCTATATTGACAGAAAAACGCTTATTCGTTCGTAAAAATAAGAATGTCAGTTTCGTAGATCTGTGGATGCACCCGCTCGCAGCAAATGACGCAAGCGAGCCGGACTGAATGGTACTTTATTGCATTTCTTCTTCACACTGAGGCGTTTGAAATTCTACATTTTTCAGACGATTTCAACTGCAAACTTATTCCAAAGGAATATACCTATTATTAATGCCTTTTTAGCGGCTTGAAGAAGTTGTCACGCGATTTCATTGTGTACGTTGTCAATATGCATAGTAAGTTAATTATATAAATAAAATAATAACTTAGGTATATAATATTGATGTAAGTACTTACTATTATAGGCAGTATTACTTACGCAAGATAAACAGATGAGTTATCGAAATGTAAAATAATATTATTATTGTTAATTAAGTATCTAATAGAATCAGCATAATCACTCGCCTGATTGATTAAATACTTACTTAATTAAATATTAGTCAACTTTTAAAACAACGCTTCAGTCGTCTACCTAGCTCATTTAGCTCCAAGGCCCTGCGTAATACCTAAGTACATAGAGCATCTTTGGGACTTGTAAAGAGTTGTACATCTATTTGAGGACCTTCTTTAAGAGTAGACTGAGGTTGTATTTCAAAGGGCACAATAACGCGGTCTAGAAAGCGTTTTATTACACAAAAGGACAAATAATACTCGGACAAAAACACTGAATCAAAAAAGGTTCGAAGTCGGGAAATGAAAATCATTTTGTGCCCACTATGTGACCAGCTTAGATACTAAACCTCCCAATTCGGCTGATATTATTTATCGCTAAAGTATAAACATAGCTGTACCTATGTACGTTTTTTTTTTCAGTTTATAAAAAAAACTATAATTTTATACTTATATTATAATTTTTATAAGTAGGTACTTATTATAATTTTAGTGCTTTTTAATTGACACGAAGAAGAAGAAGACAAAACACTACATCATCGACGCGTAAGGGAAGTTTGTTTTATGAGAAAATTAATTAAACAAGCATTGGGTCACACTTGATAGATTAACGGCCGGTTTCTGGAAACCCAAATCACGATTGATCCTAGTTTGACACATAGTAATTATTGATTTTTTTCGTTGATCATCGTTCGAGAAACCGGCCGTAAGTTAAGTAAGTACTTATAACGTAAAAAAAAAAGAAAAAATGTACGGCGGTAGTAATTCCCCAGACAAGCTCTTCTACAATAAGCCCTTCTACCGCTCACTCTCTACTACTACTACATATTCTATTACTAATGAGATTGTCAACTTTGCTTGAGAGGCTTGAAGTAAAAACTGTCAGTCAAACCACGTGATGTCGAATCAGGGTGTCTAGGCGTCTGTAGGAAATATAATTTCCGCTTTGGAAAACTTTGTTATCTTATGAAAAGGATGCCTTTTACTTATTTCAAAAGTTCTAAGTTTATAGAAAGCTAGCATACAAAAGTATTGAAAAAGTTTATACCTACATAACAAGCAAATACTTATTTATAGTAACATAATAATCTGCTTCAATTTACAAGCGTCAGTTGGTAGTAGCTTTGCCTTCCATTCTGCGAGTCGTGGGTTCGATTACCACCGGGAGCAAATGTTTGTGTCATTATCATCATAATATATTTGAACATAATTATTAGTGTAGAGTGTGATGAGTGAAATGTCATGAATATTTTGTTTATTTTATTACATTTATATTAATTACAACATAATTACAATATTGCGTAAAATGGTCTATATAAGCTCTATGTAAATGATCCTTGTGATTTTACTGAATAAAGAATTTTTGAACAAAAAAATATACCTTAAATTATCGGTAAGAAATAAGCAAAAAAACGTTTAATCGATAGTGTTTTGTATGAATCAGAGCGGTATAATGTTGTTGTTTATCCCGAAGGCTTACCGAAAACTATTCCGGTCATAACAGAGCCTAAAGCTAGTTCCTACTTGTTTAATAGTCCATTATCGCGTTGACCCTGTTCATGTTACTGCCGTATTCAAAAACACTAGGTAGTTAATAGATTATATAAATATAACAAAATAAGTTATGAATATAAGTGTGGCAGGACCTTCCTCAAAAAAAAGTGGTTGTATTGTTAAATAAATATTCACGGATAATTCACACATCACACTCAATAGAGTATGATGTGTGACATAGTATGTTGCTTAGTTTGGTAATAACCAAACTAAGCAACATACTATGGGAACTAAATTGCTGATAGAATACTTGTATATTTTTTTGTAAATACATAGGTATAGGCGACAAAGAAATTGGTTTACCACTCTAACGGCCGGTTTCTGGAAACTCAAATCACGATTGATCCGAGTTTGACACATAGTAATTATTTGATTTTTTCGTTGATCATCGTTCGAGAAACCGGCCGTAAGGCTGAATATCATTTGCACGTACAAAACATCAAGGGCTATTTTCGCTTGACAGATTAATAACTGCTACGTCAGAATCTGTCAATCTGTAATCCTTAGCGAATAATTATATTACTGGGAGATGTCATCAAAAGTGGTAAACCAATTTCTTTGTCGCCTATACGTAAATTCGCAAAAGACTGGCAAACAATTGCTCACAATAGAGACGACTGGACAGAAGGAAGGGAGACTTTTGCCCTGCAGACTACGGGCTGCTAATAATCATAAAATAATAAAAATACATAGATTACATAGTATACCCGAACAAATATTTATTTTCATCTCACTTGTTGGTTCTAGGTGGGAATCGAACCCACGATCCGCAAGGAAGGTAGAGTTACCAACTGAGCTAGCAAGAAAAATACGTCTAATAAGCACCTACCTAATATGTAACAGTATGCTATGGAGCGTTTATGAATAAGGGGGATTAGGATGTGTTTAGACATAAGGATGGGTTTTAACCCTATTATTTAGGGCGTGAATTAATTGTCTGAGTGTAGGTACTCCATCTCTATATTTAAGTACTTACTGTAAAGTCCGAGTTTTTTTTAATAAATAAATAAGTACCTACGTCGATTTTAGAGTTTTACGAATCTTCGCACATTTTGTAAGAGAGAGAAATTACTGAATATGTAAGAAGGGTGCTTTTGTGACACATAGTAGCTTACGAGTATTATAGAACTGTTCTTAGTAGTTTTAAGTAGGTATTAGTTGTACAAATAAAATTTACAATAATTAAACGGCATTCAAGCTTGTCATTGTATATCTTATGCGGAACCTACACTAAGATTTGTATCTTGTGAAATAAATATATCTTTGCAATTGTTTGTGTGTGCAACCCTCACGAAAATTTAACACCATTGTTGTAAATGTTTGTTGCGGTAAGAACATTCACTCTCCAACATAATGTGCTTAAATATCTGCTCAAAATTGTAGACGAAACCATTCCATCTTTGGTTTCGTCTACAAGTTATTAGAAAACCGCTCATATCTATCCTTTTATGTATTTCCCGCAGTTTCTTGTAGACGCTAGTATCAATTTCCAGAGACCAGCTGGCGTCTCCCATACTAACTGTCGCGTGTTCCATGACAAGCCATTAGTAGTAATCGATATGAGAAAAATAGCTCTTCAAATATTTGTTGCTAACTCAGTCAAGCTTGAGTACTAAGCGGAGAATCTGAGTAAATTACTTTTTTTTTTGTGGCTCGCACATTTATTGCATTTGCAAGTAACTTATTTGAGCTTTCCCGCCAAATGGGAATACCAGATGGTTTTTAGTCTTCAATCAATGACTTCAATTGTTCTTTTAAAAGTTCCCGTCGATAGGTGATTTTCCAAATAGTTTATAAAAAATAAATAGTTCAAAAAGAGTCGATAGATGGCACTGACACATTAGTGCCTATCAAAATCCCTCTCTTTATTATCTGTTTAATCTATTGGTAGCTCTGTCGTGTAGCTGTCATTATCATCCTGTCACGTCCGTTTCAGTGTATGAAGAGGCTGATTTGACAACTGATCGCTCTCAGCAATAAGTCCGTCCATTGTGTTGACTATTGATTTTAATTTAATTTTTTTGTTTCCTGTGTTGTATGCAATATAGATTTATTTATCTATCTCTGGTCGCGTGGAACTGGCACCTAGAATAACCTTATAAGTAAGACGATTTTAAATGATCCTTGTGATTTTATACTGTGTAAAGTAATTTTGATTTTTTTAGTAAGTATAGGCGACAAAGAAATTGGTTTACCACTCTAAGGCTGACTATCATTTGCACGTACAAAACATCAAGGGCTATTTTTGCTTGACAGATTAATAACTGCTACGTCAGAATCTGTCAATCTGTAATCCTTAGCGAATAATTATGTTACTGGGAGATGTCATCAAAAGTGGTAAACCAATTTCTTTGTCGCCTATACCTATATTTTTTATCTACTTAAGTTTATAGATTTTTATCTATCATTTTTATTCCGAACAAAACTGCAAAGTTGCGACGAAATGCTTTACATGAAATATAAAACTTGCAATATCCCACAAAGGGGCCTATCTTACGACCAATAACTACTTCCTCACAAACTGGCTGAGTACGAACAAATGTGACAATCGTAAACGTAACGTATTTAAGATACACTGCGCGCTAACGCTGCAACGTTCAATGTTAAAGCTTATGTTGACGCGCAATGTATCTCAAATACGTTATTGTTTCGATACGTTTAGGGGAACCTGTTGTACCTTGGACAGAGTTGTACCTAGGTCAATCGTGTTTTAAAAAAAAATGCGTTGTTTTTAGGAACCGTTGTCTATAGTATTTGAATCATCATTGGTCAACAATTACGTCAAATCAGTTGTGGTTTGCCAGCGCTAATGGTTACAGCGAAAAAAAATAATTTAGTTTTTTTCAATTAAGAAGTCAGTTTTTTAGACATTTGTTTTTGCTATTTTTTCAAAATGATGCTTGTTTAAAAAACGGTTTTATTTAAAAACGAATCTTAGTATATATAGCTATTGGACAACATAAGTCTCAGATCCTACCTCCAACCACAAGTGGGTGTACAAAGCTTGTGAAGTAAAGTAGTCGCGATGTTGTACCTTGGCCATCCAAGTTACGTTGTACCTTGGCCACCATCGTTTCGTCGGCATTTATATGCATATTTTTTTTGAGTGCTAATTAATTGCAGAAATGGCAAAACTTATGTTAAATGATAAGAAAATAATGAAATAATTAGGTTGCAAGTTAAAATTACGTGATTAGAGACCAAAATAATGTCATCAAAAATTTGCTATAAATCAATTGGCGAAGTTTTTTACAAAAACAACCTTTTACCTGTATATAGTTGTTAATACCTGTAACTTTTGTTAATTGCTAATGCAAATATGATTGAATAATTATTATTTCAACAAAAACTAAATAAATTACAGCTGAAAATATTTTTGTATCTCGATTTGAACCTACACTGGCCAAGGTACAACATACACTGTCCAAGGTACATCTGGTATGTTGTACCTTGGACAGTTTTGACTTTTTTTTTCAAATAGCTAGTGGTCACAGGTTTTTGAGAAAATACATAGTTTTATGAATGAATTATGTAGGTAATTTCATGGTCTTTACATACACATACACTGGACAGATATAGCTAGCACCATTATTTAATTAAAAATCAAAATCCAAAAAACTGTCCTAGGTACAACAGGTTCCCCTACTATTGTCACATTTATTCGTGGTGCTACTGAAGTTATTGAGTTAAAAAAACCACTCTGTCGCCTGATTAAATTCCTTGGACGTAGAATTAAATCTTTTTTATTTGGTAAGGTATGTTGTCTACCGAAGCGTATGCGTTATTATTACTTGGTTGGGTAATAGTTTGATTCTATAAAGTAATATCTCGATGTAATGTACAATATTTAGATTTAAATAGAATAACGCCTTGGAGTATGTCTGATAAGTTATTTTATTATATAATAAAGAATTTGAATTTGATGATGATAAAATCTTAAAATGCTGTATATTTTACGCTATGTTTTACTAACGCTTTTCAAGGTTTTCCTGTATTAGAACTTTTTGTCAACTATGTCGTCGTTGTGCGCTCTCCCTTACCGCATTTCAGACAAGTCACGCTTCAGTGGACCCACACCTTAATAATCTTTGCAGTTTACTTTATATCTATGTATGAAGGTATGTAGTTCATGGGAACTAGGTAAAACAATAGAGATTAAAATCTAAAAGCATTTGGTAAAGATAAGTTTATTGAAGGTTAAATACGTAAGGACCGTGTGATAAAAAATGTTTGCGACTTTTCTCAGGCACGGTAGCCGTCTTCTAAGGTACCATACTTTATTAGTTCAGGTAGATATGTAAAATGCAATAAAGATAGGCAGATGTGTCGTCATTTTTTATAAAAGGCGTGGGCGTATGCTTGGGCATGGGCTTGGGCGTACGCGTGGGCGTGGGCGTGGGCGTGGGCGTGGGCGTGGGCGTGGGCGTTGGCGTGGGCGTACGCGTGGGCGTGGGCGCGGGCGTGGGCGTGGGCGTTTTAGGAATAATTTTAAACCCCTGGGACTTATTATAATCAAATCAAATCTTATATCTACCTATGACAAAAAAACAGTTATTCTTTGTGTTGTTCCTTTTGTGCAGGACGCAATTAAAATTTAAAAAAAAAATACTACTAAATTAGTGACCAAAAATATTGTCACTAGAAATATTATTTTGTTGTTATGTTAATTGTTACTTGACCCAAAAACACGTTAGTAACAAATTACTTACATACACAAATTACAATGTTACAAAGCTTTTAGCTGGTTAGGAAATAGTAATGGTGTTTCAAACAGTCATTAGTCACTAAATTGTGTAATTAAAATAACTGACTCGAAACGTTTGTTCACAGTTCAAACCGCGTAGTTTTTCAACTAAACCTGGTTTAAAGTAAATACTAGGTTTATTTCTTCTTCTTCTTATTAAAGAGCTACGCTCTTGTCTGCGTAATCAATGCAAGCTACGCCACTTTTTTCTTTGCCTTGCATTATAACTATATTTATTATTTATTATTATTTATTTATTAGGTTTATTTAGACTTTTAAAAACACTTATTTAAAAAAAAACACACGTACACAGAACACTTAAAATACTAAACTTTAAGTTCCAATATTGGCAATTTTGACGACACACATGTTTGCGATATTGTTTTTAAACAAAACTGCCTGTAAGTATATCTAATACAACAACATCGCTAAGTTTTATCATATAAAAAGTACGCGCAGACATGTCTTGATTACCATACTTACGGCCGGTTTCTCGAACGATGATCAACGTAAAAATCAAATAATTACTATGTGTCAAACTCGGATCAATCGTGATTTGGGTTTCCAGAAACCGGCCGTTAATGGTGACATAATGTCAACAATCTATACTTCTATAGGTACTTACTAATAATATTATAAAGAAGTAAAGTTTGTGTGTTTGTTAAATTGTAAGGGGTAATCTCGGGATCTATTGAACCGATTTTAAAAAATCTTTTACCAATAGAAAGCCACATTATTGCTGAGTGTCATAGGTTATATAAAAAACCGAAAAATAAAAAGGCTTTTACGTGATAGTCCGTTTTGCTAAGTGAATCGGAGAAAAAACAGTCGAATTATGCCCAACGAAGTGGGCACGGGTCAGCTAGTATTTTATAAGATACCCCTATCTTATAAAATACTAGCTTTTGGGGTAAGTAAGCTATAATAATATTCTATTAAAGATTGAAGATGATTGAAGTTGATTTGATTTCAAACGTTATCAACAATAAATACCAACTAAATATAGGAACATGCATAATATGTAAAAATAATTCCAACAAGTAGGTACTGCTCAGAACTTACAATAATTTTTATGGGACCACTTCTGATCTACCAATCTACGAGTCAATCTCTTCTCTCTCTTCTTATTCGTTTCACTCTTGACAGAGTGGTCGTGGTCGTCATGATGAATTTTCCTTATCATGGGCTGTGGCACGCCTCACAATATCTCGCCATTTCTCTCTGTTTGCTGACAGCTGAGAGCATTCACTCAAGCTCACGGGTCAATAAGAATCATCAAAATCGATTCAGGCGGTATCGCATAAATACAAAAAAACAAACAGTCGAATTGAGAACTTTCTTTTTTGTTTTTCGATGTACACTGTTATAATTTTATATTTATTCTACTTCACAAATTTACAATTTATAATTATAATAATTGAATGCTCCTTTTAGTAATTTTATTTATTGTTTAATACACTTTTTGTGTATAATTCATTCAAAATAGATTTTAGAGAAATATTATTATTTATAAGACCTTTATTGACCAAAAATTAATGTTTATGGTATGATATGATTAAATCTTTGGCTTAAAGTGCTCGTCTAGTTTAATCCTCTCAAATAAATATGCAGATAAAAATACGAGATGAACTAAAAATAGATTCAATTTGCATCTTTCAACTATCGCTCTCGACTCTCCACCTACTAACTTAAAACTAATTTTTCCCTTTATGTTTGGTTCAGGTTTGCATATCCCATGTTTTATTCAACGAAATCTTCCGTTTATTATTTTAATTTGACCTCAATTAATTACATTAACAAAGGTATAGTTTGACCTAGTTCTGGGTTAACAGATTTTAGTTAAACTTTAGTTAAACTTTTAGTTATTTTAGGTTATGTTTGGTACAAAATTAAGAAGTTTAGGATTAAAATAAATAAATAATGCTGGACAAACCACACAACATCATCTAGCCCCAAGCTAAGCAGAGCTTGTGTTATGGGTACTAACTTAGTTTGAGGCTAGATCTGTAACGCATTTTATTCAATTCAAGAATATTTTGAAAGATAAATACCTAATAAAGACTAAAGGTGTAGAGCATGCTAAAGTTTACATTCCTGAATTTGAGGACATATGTTGTGAGATTCTCATCATTTATTGGGTATGGCTCTGTTCATTGCCCTCTTATTGTACGTCCGGATTGGTCAAACTGTATAAACATGTATATTTAATACCACAATCAAATGTGTGTTCAAAAATACCACTTCTAATTAAAATCTTTTATGTACAACAGTTAAACAATCTTCTTCTTATCTTATATTTCTGATTCTGATAGATGATGTTTGTGGATTGTCCAGCATTAAAAAAAGTTCAGTTGGCTAGCCTTCGAGAGTTTTAGCTCAAAACTGGTTGAGATCATCCAGTTTTCTATCGTAACATGACAATCACTACATGCAGGAAAGTAAATATTTTTAAGCTATTGCATAGCTTCTATCGCGCGCTTTGAACGTGGAGACCAAATCCAGAAATTCCGTAACGAAATAACCTAACACTGCGCATGCGAAATCCAGCAAAAAATATGCAATAGCTTTACCGCGGCAGTCCCCGAATGCCACACCTCTTTTTTTCTATAAATTGTGTAAAACGTACTTACCTACCTACTTTTAAATATTCTTTGATTTATCCTTCAGATACAAGGAAGTAAAGTAAACAGAAAGTTGTCTCCCAAACGGCATTGACGCTGAAACTTAGTTTTTTGTAATCAAATCCATTTCTTTTCATACCGTCCTACTATTGATTGGGTCAAGGATATGGGGATCAAAATAAAAGTTAGCCTGCGAGCGCACTTGCGGTAACGGCTGAGACAACCACCTAAGCAAAGCTAGTTCTATGGGAACTAGGCTGCTGATAGAAGACATATATGTAAGTATATATTTTTTTTGTAAATACATAGGTACATAGAATAAGTAGGTACCTACATAGAACAACTATTTATGTTCATCGCACAAACATTTGCTCTGGGTGGGAATCGAACCCACAAACCACAGCATGGAAGGCAGAGCTACCACCAACTAAGCTGTGACGCCTGTTTATTACTACTTATTTAATACTCTATTTAATCCCTAGTCCATCTGCTTGGCTTTATACTGCAAGTGCGTCTGCTTGTTTATTTTGTATGTTCTTAAATCTAGAAATTTGATCCACAACAAAAATTTACGATTTTTTTTTCTATAACTTCTGAATATATAAGTTTTTCATAATAATAACCCGAAATAGAACCAAAAGTAATGTCGCGTGAACATAAATCCAATAGCTGGTAATATGAGCGTCAATGCTATCGCCTTTGATACTGACAGGCTTTTAGCCTGCCGTCATGCTATGATGGATGGCATCTTGATCTGCGGAGCCCTGACCTCATCAAGAGACTTATTTTCTGTCACTTTTAGGGCCCCCGCAAACTGCAGACTTTTTATCGGTCGGCTTCAGTATGAAGATGCGCGAATTACAGTGATTCAGTCTTCATACTGATTTCTTCCGACCAAAGTATCGGCCGATAAAAAGTCTGCAGTCTGCGGGGACTCTTATGAGAAGGATCGACCAAAGTATCAGCCGATAAAAAGTCTGCAGTCTGCGGGGACTCTTATGAGAAGGATCGACCAAAGTATCGGCCGATAAAAAGTCTGCAGTCTGCGGGGACTCTTATGAGAAGGATCGACCAAAGTATCAGCCGATAAAAGTCTGCAGTCTGCGGGGACTCTTATGAGAAGGATTCACCATAGACACGTTTTTACTTCGCTCATCTTGGGCATAGATGCGTAGTTTTTTTTTCGAAAATGTAGATTATTAAATGACAATTTAACGATATGTTACTAGTGAACGAATGAGCGATTATAAAAAGGTTTTTAAGTTGTTTTAATACAGATTGTAAACATAAAAACTAATCGTCAATTATGTACCTACTTAGGTACTTTGATGTTTTCACATGAAGAAAACAGAAAAACTTTCAAACGAATACACAAGTTACAATAAAAAAAGCAATTAATAACATGTATAAAATTTATTTATCGTTCATTCGTTCACTAGTAGGTAAGACATCGTTCAACTGCCATTTATAATCTAAATAAAAATACCTACACTTTCTAAAAAAAAACTGCGCATCTATGCGCAAGATGTGCAAAGAAAGTGGTAGTTTTCCGAATAAAATATATACTTAACATAGTCTTTTAAAAAAAAAGCTTTTTATCCCAATATGTTAGCGGGGTGCAAAACGCTGGCCTTTCTTTTCGTTGATAAAGGGATGTCTTTCTGCTATTAAGTGTAGAAAGTACTTTCATTATGAGATTCGTTTTATTCAGCAATTAGTACATCTTTTAGAGCCTAGTTCACGGTTCTAGGACTTGTGTTCGTGCACACCGAGTAGGATAATGTATTGATTCACGCACGACTGGGAATTGAACCTTCGACCTCAAGGGCGGATGTCAGCATCCCTTAGTGCCCTTAGTGGTTCGATACTCATGTAATAAATTATTTTGGACGATGTGCTTGAAGTATTCTTAGTCACTTATTTAATTTTTAACATTGTTGTACGTTTTTATTGAAAAACAATATATTAGATATTTAAAACAAAAGTCATTGTAACTAAACAATGATAAATAAATAAATAAATAAAAAAAAATATTACATTCTTAGTTCTCCTGACCCGGCAGACTTGCCTCAATCGATAAATAAAGTTCAAATTGACTCTATAATATATTTTATTAAAAAAACGTTTGTTTGGGAAATAAAAAGGGCTATTTTGAGGGTTTTTCCCGGCAGTTATTCGAATTTTTCTTACCTTTAAAACCTTCCCTAGACCTCCACAAACATTCCAAGACCAAATAAGACAAAATCTGTTCAGCCGTTCTCGAGTTTTAGCGAGACTAACCAACAGCAATCATGATAGATTTTGTTGAGCTTTTGTAATCTTGTTACAAAATCTTGAGTATGAAGATTTCTTAAGATAAAATACTGCTTGGCTACTGTTTTCTGTTTGGTTTATCTTAACATCACACTCGCAAGTAGGTAAATACCAGCCCTTTGAAGTCCACAAATATTAAGATTAGATTTGCGCACGGCGTAGGGCCAGTGGATTCTTTACACAGAAAGCAGAAGGAGAAAAAAGAGGTCATTGAGTTTTAAACCTTTTTTTATTTTCATGGAATATCATTGCACTAAATATCGAATATCACCGATTTTTCACACTTAATAAAAATATCCGGCTCGAAGGACCATTTAGGGGACTTTGGTATGGTTTAGGTAATAAAATTCAATAATTTCGACGAACACGTTTACTTCATTTTTCATAAAACAAGATGGAAGGGAATAGATGACGAAAACAGCATAGGTCGGTGCAGCAGTTAAAATGCATTGCGCGCGAAGATTTAAACCTAAACATGGTGAGTGTCAAAAACTTTCGAAATATTCAAATCCATCTGAAGTTTAATTTTATGTAACTATTCTATGTATTGTTTTATGTATATATGTATCATATATAAAAAAATAAATATGTCTCGGTATTCTATTAGCAATTAAGTTCCCATATTGCAAGTTTTGCTTAGTTAGTTTAGGCGCTATGTGTGTAATGTCCGTGAATTTTATTTACTTGGAATAATAAATTTCGATTGAGCTCTTTCTGCCTTTACATAAGTTGCCTGGGAAAGCGCTCTGAGCTATGTCATATAGGGTACCTAAAATAAAAAATAACAACGTGTGGCACTCGAAGACTGCAGCGGTAAAGCTTTTTGCTGGATTACGCATGCGCAGTGTTAGGTTTTTTATGTTCAGTATTTTCGTTACCGAGTTTCTGGATTCGGTCTCCACGCTCAAGGCCCGCGAAGCTATGCAATAGCTTAAAAATAAACAGTACCCCAAGTGCGAGTTTGTGCACACACGGATCGCAGAGACGTGATCGCCAAGCGCCGCCAACTTTGTATGGAAATCCAAGTTTCTCTAGAAATCTGCTACAGGCGCTTGGGGTACAGGTCTTATTGCAAGTGTGAAAATGAAAATGAAAAAATGTTTATTTCTGTAACCAAAGATACTTAAAGTTATGACAATGTGGATGTTCACCTATTAGTATAAAAATACTTGTGTTAGAGAACATCGCTCTTAATTATCCACAGTGTGGTTACAATCAGGCGCGTGTCGTTAGAAAAATAGCCGGTATTCTATATAAATGCAGAAAGGCCCTTCAGCCTTGACACGGAAATTCCTGTTTGGGTTTATTTGGGTAAACAAACAGTATAGGCATTAATAATAACCAAATAGTTTGTATAGCCCTGACCCCACTACCTGTGGCTTCGTATCGTTACTTTTCTATTACAGGGGACTGAGTATTAACAAATGTGACAATCGTAAACGTAACGTATTTAAGACACACTGCGCGCTATCGCTGCAACGATCCACAGTAAAGCTGATGTTGACGCGCAGTGTAACTCAAATACGTCACTGTTTCGATACGTTAATGATTGTTTTTTCGTGCTCAGCTCCCAGAATTCCATTACTGCACTAACGCACTTAGCGATAAGGGATTTGAAGGATTTATTGTATTTCGGGCAGAGTTATTTGTATAATTTAGTTTTATTTTGGTCTGAATCGTATTTTAATATGCTCTTTAGGTTTTTATACTTTAGTATATATTTATCACTCTCTAAAGTTATTTAATAATAACCAAACTCTTTACCGTAGGTTTTTTAATAATCTAAAATAATACTGCACAATTGTTTTGTCTTCGTATTTACTTCATTGACTAAGGAACGGCCGGTTTCTCGAACGATGATCAACGAAAAAATCAAATACATAATGACTACGTGTCAAACTCGGATCAATCGTAATTTGGGTTTCCGAAAACCGGCCGTATGTCTACTATGTGACTACGTTGGTAAGCTAAAAAAAAAGTAATTGAATATAATCTGTGTACTTACACAGATTATATTCAATTACTTTTTTTTTAGCTTGTGAATTTTTTAGTATGTGAATGCTGAAATTGTGTGACTATTTTTTGAATATCCCGTTCCCAAAGGCCAAGCCAATTCGGTTTTGTGAGGGCCAAGTAAATAGTAATGTGTCAATCCAGCATTTCTTCATATTTGTGTTGCCAGTCTTGTTTGATGTTAGTTTCCCAATATTTGGGGAAGCGGTGCTCTGATTTGGGAATGATAGGTTTATTATGTATATGTGTGAAGGTTGACCAAAATTAATATATGAAAGGGAATTAGAATATTTCATACCACTGTTGTGGTATTTATTAGTTTTTAGCTAATTGTTGTTGTAAAATATGCTTTTCGTCTAATAATAAATTACAATTAAAGAACCACTAGTTATCTGAATTACCTAATATTATGTTATGTATTGTAATAAGTATGTCCGTCTTCTAGTACCTACCCATAACACAAGCTCTACTTAGCTTGGGGCTAGATGATGTTTTGTGGATTGTCCAGCATTATTTATGTATTAATGTGAAAAATATTTAAAAACCGGTTTCGTAGTGAAAAATAAACAAACAAAATATCTTTCCTCTTTATCTATAGATAAACAAAACGATACTTGTTATGACACAAATGTGTCACCGTTTCTTGTTAGACAAACCGTACTAATGTACAAAATCGTGATCAATCATCCAGCTTCCGCGACCAACGCCGGTTTAGTTCGAGAAAGTTTAAAAACAAAAGAGGATACGCAGTAATGTATTGATGTGGATAAACTGAAATCGTGATCAATCATCCAGCTTCCGTGACCAACGCTGGTTTAGTTCGAGCTAGTTTAAAAACAAAAGACGATAAGCAGTAATGTATTGATGTGGATAAACTTTTGTAGTGACGTAAATAGATTAGTTTTTAGAAGTTGTTTGAGTGGCGTGGTCAAATTGTTTTGGAGATTGGATGGAAACTGTAATTAATATTATGATAGTTATGTGGGTGAAGTGTCTTGTCTTTTTGATTGAAATGTTGTAGTGAAGTTTTTAGTTGTATTTTGGAAGTTATATCAAAGTCAAAAGTCAAAGTCAAAAATTACTTTATTCAGTAAAATCACAAGGATCATTTAGAATCAACTTGACAAACTGAGATCTCATATCACTGTATTAATAGATATAGAATTATAAATCTTTTTTAATTGTGATATTTGTTCTTATTTATTTTATTTCATTTATTTATATTGGGCATTACCTTAGAAATTTTAATATCTACAATTTTTTGATTTAAGTAGGTAAGTACTTATTGTTTTTTAATTGATCACGTCGATAACTAATTTTGATATAATTTCTGGGGTAAAACAGAAATCAAGTTATAGTTATAGATACTTAATACATTATACATTACATAGATATATATTTTTTATTATACATAAAAAATACCCAAAACACCCGGAATACATATTTGCAGATCGTACAAATTTTTATCCCAAGGCGGGAATCGAACCCGCAACCTCCGCGTCGCAGGCTAACGCTACATTCCGCAGATCCGGCATCTTTATCAAATTATTTATTATCTAGACATGTGAATGCTCCATTAGACGAGACTGTTCGGGGAAACATCTGTTTTCCTCTTTGATGGCGATACGCATGCTGAGATGTCAACTAGGGTAAAGACATCCAGTGTTGAGCTATACTACGCTAAGCTATATTGTGGTTTGTAGATAGCTCAACTGTTTTTTTTTTTTTTTTACTAAGGATAGTTCGTCCTTTGACCACAAACTCACCTGATGGAAAGTGATGTTGTGGCCGACGATGGAGCAGGACGATCTATGAGACACCTGTTCACTCGTGCCTTGAAGAGACAGAAGTGTTTCTTATGCATTTCATATATTCCTTTGTTCTCTTTTATTATTTAGGTTTTGAAGTGTACTTACAGTAGTTTTAATTCATTCATTCACTTTCAATTGCTTTTGTTTTGCTAGATTCAGTGTTTTTTTACATTTTTATAGGTATGTTCTGGGTAATTTAAAATGAATTAGATTTGCGGTAGAGACCACTGTAGATAAATGAGTATTTAAATTGATAAATTGAGGGATTTATCTTTGAATGGAAGTAATACATCAAAGGGCATAATAATTAAGTTTTGAAGTATCAATAGGGCATTGTAATCCAAATAAGTGTCAAGTAATAAACCATGGACTAACATGTTTTGATAGTCTATGATAGAAACTAAATTAAATAACAGCGTCATTGTGTGATTAATTATTTTAATGATATTATTTGCAATGAAATAATTTGCTCAATGAATTAGGTTAATATTATTATTTTATTATTCACTATATTGCTATAAAATAATTTGCTACAAATAGGTTTTGAAACAAAAATACTCAATCGAAGTAAATAAATGTTCAAGGACATTTCTCAAACGCTAATAAAGTTCCGAAACGAAAAATGCTTTTATATTACAAGCTTTGTTTCAACACCAAATTTCTGACACAATACTTAGGTAACATTTACATACTTTTAAACATTAAACTTTTTGATATAAGTAAATAGTCTTAAATTTAGAGTAGGTAGGTACAAGGTTGATAAGTTTTTAAAGTAAAAGTTTTTTTTAGTATCAGATGTCTGATACAATACTTATTTTTATACTTATATATCTACTAGTTTATTAATCCCTATAATTTACTAAATTTTTTGTTTAATACATCCATATAATACAAAGACATATCTAGATAAATAATAAAATAAATATGAAAAGATAATTAAAATATAATAAAAATCTCGTAGTGTACAACAACCCGAAAAGTCAGTTCCACTCATTCAAATGCTGCTGATGTACAAACCGACCATTTCTCAGCGGCTGCATTTCCTGCTAAACGACCGAAGACAGATGCTACAGCTAGTGATTAATGACGCAGTTTGCAGAAAATATATTGGGTATATATTGGGAATTTTTCGAAAATGAATTGTTTGTTTGTAATGTAAATTAATCTTTAATGACATTGCTTTGTTCTTGGAAAATAATAAAAAAAATGTTAGTTTTCTTTAATTGTTGACAGGCGTCACAGCTCAGTTGGTAGTAGCTCTGTCAAATCAAATCAAATATTTCTTTATTCAATAAAATCACAAGGATCATTTAGAATCGTCTTACATACTAGGTGATTCTAGGTGCCAGTTCCACGCGTCTTCCCACGTGTCTTCCATGTGGGTCGTGGGTTCGATTCCCACCCAGAACAAATGTTTGTGTGATGAACATAAATGTTTGTTCTATGTATGTATGTACAAAAAACATGTATTATAAGTATTATGTCAGCAGTCTAGTTCCCAATTACAAGCTTTGCTTAGTTTGGGACTAGACTGTGATATGTAAAATATCTTTGAATATTTATTTATTATTCAAAAATCGTCTTCAGACTAATGATGATAATTGAATAAACGAATAAATAATGCTGGACAATGCACACAACATCATCTAGCCCCAAGCTAAGCAGAGCTTGTGTCATGGGTACTAGAAGACTGACATATTTAATACAATACATTACATAGATAGATATTTTTATCATACATATAAAATACTTAGAACACCCGGATTAAATATTTGCAGATCGTACAAACATTTATCCCAAGGCGGGAATCGAAACCGCGCCACTTCGGTCGTCGTAATAAAAATAGAATGTCAAATGAAATATGGAATTCCGGAACTTACGAAGTTTCATCAATATTATCCGTTTCTTTAGAACAATGCGCCATTTCCCTGTGTCGACGGAATGTGTTCATATTTTTTGTAATAATGTGTAAAGAAACTGGATGTGACAAGATATTTATAGCGTTTGAAGTAAATAATTTGTTCTTAAATGTATATACTTGTTCAGTTTTGACACCTGTCAATATCGTTTTGACATGCGTGATTTCGATCCATCATCTAACGTGTAGGTGACTGACCCCAATACAGTTCATTCACCCAACGGTAATTTTTTGTATTTCGTAAATTATCGTTACCTTTTGACCTTTTCGACATTGTATCGCGAATATTCGTAACATACACACAGCTTTTCGTTAAAACCTTTTACTATTGTTCTGTCGTTTATCGGAGAATAGAGTTATTTTCGTATCGAAACTCTTCTCAAATCATAGTTTAGTTTTAACTACAAAGCGGACCACAAATTGCCTCCCTTGTATTTGAGTACGTGTAGATCGTTCTCACGCCGCATCCAGTGTGTCTAGCCCCGGCCTACAGGATCCTCGAAGGTGTAACCAGAGAAACCTAGCTAGGGAGTATCCAGGACGGACCTAAGAGACCTGGACCCCGAGAGCAAAGGCCAGCGCGAACCATCGCCCCAGGACTACCAGGTACGTGGGAACTGTATGTGCACCCTTGAATGCAAGGACTAAGGCGTAATTTGTAAGATCATTTATCGCTATCGTTTTCGATAAGATTCGTTGTCAACCTATATTACAGTCCACTTAATTATCGTGTCGTTATCGTACATTTTGGTCCAAACGAGCCGAATCTTTAGAACCTTGTAAACTCATATCGTAGTATAGACGTTTATATAACGGTTTCAGTCGTTATAGTAACCATAGTATAGTAACAACGGTTCATACAAATCGTATTTCATTGATTTGCATAAAACTATTTCGTTCTGTTCTACACCGGTTTGTTTTTTGTAATTTGTTTAGCGCAGTTTATTCCTTGCACTAATATATATCCATAAAACACATTTTTGTCGCTTTAGTTATTGCGGAACACTTAACAGAACACCTAATTACGTGTAGTTTATTATAATTTCATTTTCTGTCGTTTTCGGAAATTAAATAAAATCGTAGGGTGTTTCTATAAAAGTTTTGTAACCGTCATACGCTAATTACGCTAATTCGTGTTTTTTTATATTTTTGTTAGGTTGTTACTGGTCTGTCAATTTTCGTTTCGTAACTGTCAATGTCAAGTGACTGACGGTTGGACAGACTAGCAAACAATTTATTAATTTCATTCGTTCTTGTCGTACAAATAGTTAGTCAATCTATAATTTTATTATCTGTGGAGCAGATTTGTTTACTTGGTTTGTTTTATTGTCGATTTGCAAAAGTAAGCAAGTTTGTTTTGCAGTAATATGCCTGAAGTATCGCAAATGGATGATGAAACGATGTTGGGAGATGTCGATCGCGTTACGCGGAATTACGCTAAGATGAGGATCGAATTGTTAGATTCTTCGGATTTAGTCGGCGTTACTGAGAGTGATATTGCTCCTATTATCGAAGAATTTCATACAGCGCAAATAAGGATATTGACTAAGGTTTCGAAGTTAGATCAGAGAACTGAATGTTCATACACTGTAGATTTCGACATCAAGGTACGCAGTATAATGAATCGTTTACGCAAACCTCAGTTAAAAACAATAAAATCTGATGGTAGTAGCTTTGCAAAATTGCCTAAAATTGTTTTAAAGCCATTTGATGGTAAAATGGAGAACTGGGTCTCGTTTAAGGATCTCTATGATTCTTTAATTCATAGGAGAGATTTGCCTGATGTGGAGAAATTACATTATTTATTATCAAGTGTGCAGGGCTTTGCATATGACCTTATTAAAAGTTACCCATTGTCAGATGAAAGTTATTGTTTAGCATATCGGGCTCTTTGTCAATATTATGATCGTAAAAGAAACATTGGGATGAGTTTTTATGAAAAATTGTTGAATTGTGAAAACATTAAAAATAAAAGTAGTTTGGAATTACAAAGAGTTCATCGAACATTTGTGGAAAACTTAGCCATCTTAGCAAAGTATGATCTACCGAACCAAGACTTCATGCTGTTCTATTTAGTTTGGTCTAAATTAGATGTTACTTCTCGGGAGGCCTTTGAGTTGCAGTTAGATTCCGAGGTAGATATACCACAGTATGATGATCTAATGTCATTCATTGATAGGAGGTCTCGGGCATTAGAAAATTGTTACAAACAATCAGTACACAAGCCACTTCATGCTGAAAAAGGGAAAAAGTTAGCACTTGTTGTCGCTCCAACAGAACCATGTGTCGTTTGTGCAGGTGTAGGCCATACAATAACCAGTTGCTCAAGTTTCCTGAAGTTAGCTGCTACTGATAGATTCCAGTTGGTAAAAGAGAAGCAACTGTGCATTCTTTGCTTGGGTTCTTCTCATTCTGTTAAAAGGTGTAATGCGAAAACAAAATGCAATAAATGCAATAATAATCACCATACATTGTTACACTTTAACAAACCTGTACAGGAAGTTGTTTCAGAACCACAACCTTCTACATCCCAAGTTGCATTGGCTGCCTATGTTCCACATAATTCAGCTCTCTTCTCAACTGCTCTAGTTTTAATCAAGAATAAATACAATAAATTTGTTCGGGTGCGCATGCTGCTTGATAGTGCAAGTGCCTGCAACTTTATGACTAAGGCTTGTGCACAGCGTCTCGGATTGAAGATTGCTTATTGTACTCAATCAGTGAATGGAATTGGTCAAGCATCGACTGATATACTTGGGTCAGTCCACTGTGAGATAGTTCCTACAAATGGTGATTCTTCAAACAAACTGTCGCTGGAAGCCTCAGTGCTTCCAACAATTTGCTCGGACATGCCAACCGGGAAAATTGATATTTCGTTGTGGCATCACATTAAGGATTTGGATCTCGCTGATCCTGAATTCAATGAACCAGGCCCAATTGACATGTTGGTGAGTGTCAACGTTCTCGCCTCAGCCATGCTACCTGGCTTAGTCAAGAGTAGTACTGGTCAACCCATCGCTATCCCCACTATTTTCGGGTGGATATTGATGGGAGAGTGCACGGTTCCTGCTAGAACTTCTCGTTCGCACTACAGTTCTGGAACTAATCAACCAAACTGTCTTTTCGTTCCAAGCTTGACTCGAGATATCTCAACGAAGAGGAGCTGGGAGTTGGAAGTTGTCGTTCCGCCCAGTCCTGTAGCTTTGTCCAAAGAGGAGTTGCCCTGTGAAAATACTATAGGGTTAACTTGTCGTCGAACTCCTCCTTTGGATAGGTTAGTTGGACCTCTGACGTCGGGTGACTCTCAGAGCAAGCCCAAAACCACCTCTCGAGAAATGGCTGTAAAACCGTTTCTAAATTCAGAAAATAAAATTAATAATATTTCTCCTAGGTGTCTGCGACATGATTCCACGTCATTTCGAAGGGATTTCGATGCTAACGTCTCGGGTGAAGAACGCAGACCTGTGAATGACGTGTCGTTGCTTAATCGTCAGTCGCAGATGCATATTTTTTGTCGTTTCGCTCGTTTGTTTTGTAAATTTAAAATTAAATTGTCGTTGTCGTTGTTTCGTAGAATGGATAGACCATTCACTCATTTGATATTTAGCGGTGTTCGCAGAGCCTCCGATGTCAACGCGCATTTGGTCCGGCTTATAGCATGGTGGTCGGGTTCGATGGGGCTATCGCATCCCTTGTCGCAACAGTCGCGCTGGACGGAAGAATCTGTGCTGGGGAGAGAAGATGTTTCCAGCCTATGTGCGGCTATTAGTGTCGCTCATGTCGATGGGTTTGGACAACGATTCTCTTGCCAGCGGATTGTCATCGTTCCCGTGTCGAACCGTCATTCGGATCCAGGTGGTTTATCCAGGGTGGTCGGCCGACTTTCCCGCAACCATTTGGCCTGCAGGCAGAGGTATCCTGTGCTGTTCCGACACGGAAGTTGTCGGTGTTCTGCTAGCTGTGCAGTTGAGTCCTTGCGCCTACTAACATCGTTTCATTTACGAAACGCTACGAGTGGCTGTGACTGGTCTATTGTGAAACTCTGCATGCTTCTATCGTTATCTTCAACTCAGGACGCATCTTCGGAACTTCAGGCTCACAACACTCCTTTAGCTTATCGTCAAATGTGCTCGTAAATTATTAGCATCCTTGTATTATCGTATATTATTTTATTTTCGTTTATTATCTCGTCGTATTTTCGTATAACATATATATAAATTTTATCGTATCGTGTCGCATGTAGCAAATTATATACGTTCTCGGATTTGTTACATGATTAATTTTTCGTTATTTCGTGTTATATTTGGTTGGTGAAAATACTGTGTATTTTGGTGGTCGGAATGTTCAGTTTTGACACCTGTCAATATCGTTTTGACATGCGTGATTTCAATCCATCATCTAACGTGTAGGTGACTGACCCCAATACAGTTCATTCACCCAACGGTAATTTTTTGTATTTCGTAAATTATCGTTACCTTTTGACCTTTTCGACATTGTATCGCGAATATTCGTAACATACACACAGCTTTTCGTTAAAACCTTTTACTATTGTTCTGTCGTTTATCGGAGAATAGAGTTATTTTCGTATCGAAACTCTTCTCAAATCATAGTTTAGTTTTAACTACAAAGCGGACCACAAATTGCCTCCCTTGTATTTGAGTACGTGTAGATCGTTCTCACGCCGCATCCAGTGTGTCTAGCCCCGGCCTACAGGATCCTCGAAGGTGTAACCAGAGAAACCTAGCTAGGGAGTATCCAGGACGGACCTAAGAGACCTGGACCCCGAGAGCAAAGGCCAGCGCGAACCATCGCCCCAGGACTACCAGGTACGTGGGAACTGTATGTGCACCCTTGAATGCAAGGACTAAGGCGTAATTTGTAAGATCATTTATCGCTATCGTTTTCGATAAGATTCGTTGTCAACCTATATTACAGTCCACTTAATTATCGTGTCGTTATCGTACAATACTTATTAGACATTGATGCTGGTACAAAGTGTATAATAATACAATTTAAAAAAGTTATTACTTATATAAAAGTATTTTTATAAAGTACTTCATATTGAACTAAAAACTGTTCAGCATATTTGAGGTAATTTGCTTTTTATAAATTAGAAAATTTACTTTATATAAATTAAGAATAGATAAAATCACCCTCCATTTTGCATTTGGGATTAATAATTGGCAAAATTGTCTACATTTCAAATGAATATTCTACCGATTGCCACCCATCATATTGACTTTTCTATCATACATAAAAGTAATTCAGCCGACAGCATTTCAGTGAGCTATTTAATCACATGCGCTATGATTTAGCGTTGCAAAATGACTGCGCAGACGCAGCGACGGCAGGTGGCGAAGCGAACGCCAACTGCGCTAGATCACACCGGCTCACACTGGTTAGCACTGGTTTATTCTACTAATATTATAAACGATAGTTTATGTATATGGATGTTTGTTTGTTATTTTTTGTTTCTTTTACAAGTTATAGGCAAGCGTTTGACTGCGATCATTATTATTTATTGTTATTGTTAAAGCGGTAACAAAAAGCTGGTGTGAGTATACTCCGGACAATGGAAAAGAACTCTTCAGCCCTTACTACCGGTAGCTTGGGCCTTAAAGTCTTTTATAATAATATCTTATGTTCATAACTGTTAAAAACTTAAGACTAAGTTTAAGAAACTTTTAAACTATCTATACTAATATTGTAAAGTGTGTGTTTGTATATTTGTTAAATTGTAAGGGGTAATCTCGGGATCTACAGAACCGCTTTTAAAAATTATTCATTATCATCATAGTCATAGCTTGTATAAAAAACTGAAAAATGAAAAATAGAAAGGCTTTTACGTGGTAGTCCGTTTTGCTAAGTGAGTCGGAGAAAAAACGGTCGAATTATGCTCAACGAAGTGGGCACGGGTCAGCTAGTTTTATAGATTATTTAACTATTACTTATAGACTATTTACCATTACCATTGTCCATTTAGTTTAAATTTGTGTTACAATAAGACAAAGAAGGTTTACTATATTCTATCCTATTATCTGTGCTTGAACTTAGTTAATACTAAAAATGAATGTAAACCCCCACTATGTTTAATTTCAGTGCAAGTTGTGTTTACCTGTTATTGGTTTCTCATGTAGCAAAATACTCAGTGCCTATGTAAACTAGCATGTAAGCTTGAAGAAATTGTTGGTAGACCTAATAAATAAATAAATCTATCGATCCAACTGGTGCTAGCATCAGGATGATTTATGAGCCAACTAGACTTCTAGATCTGTGGTGCTAAGGCTAAAATTAGGGACTGATATTCTATATGATGCGTTCGAGTTATTGCAACGGGCTTGCAAACTGACGTTTAACATACTAAATAGGACTGAAATATTAATACATGTGCCAAATAAATGCTCTCTTTTTTGAACAATAAAGCATTTTATACAATGATAATTATGAATTTCACACATATGAATTTCACACATCACACTCTAGTCCCAAACTAAGCAAAGCTTGTACTATGGGAACCAGACTGCTGATATAATACTTATATACATTTTTTGTAAATTCGTACATAGAATACGTAACACCAAGACACAGAACAAATATTTATATTCATCACACAAACATTTGCTATAAGTGGGAATCGAAATATACAGCATGGAAGGCAGAGCTACTACCAAGTGAGCTGTGACGCCTGTCACGTATGTTTTAATGTTAGGTATATCGTGTTATGATGACATATTTTCTCATGGTTGTTAAATATGATTATGAGTCACTTAACACCTGCGCTTTCTAGCATAAGAAACTATTTATCTCCTTGTGACAGGTGTCACACTGGTCCGTTTGATGGCACGGAGCAGTGCATCTTTGACAGGTGAATTTTGAGTGTATTGTAAATGATTGCCCACCATGCCCACTTCGTTGGGCATAATTCGACCGTTTTTTCTCCGATTCACTTCAATTCACGTTGCAAAACGGACAACCACGTAAAAGTCTTTTGTTTTTTCGGTTTTTTATATCCTATGACACACAGCAATAATGTGGATTTCTATTGGTGAAAGAATTTTTAAAATCGGTTTAGTAAATCTCGAGATTACCCCTTACAATTTAACAAATATACAAACTTTACGTCTTTATAATATTATATATAAATATATAGTAATATAGTATAGTATAGATATAAAAATATCATTGCCACTTCCAGTAGTTTTAGATGTACAGAACGACCTTGAGGCGTGATATCAAAACGAGTCCAATAAATAACCTAACAGTAAAGTAATGGAGGAAACTCGTGACTCTCTCCATAATTATACAGGGTGTTATTTTGAGAAATCTATTTATTTACTTTCTTCTCAAAACACTTTACAAACCACCCTGTATTTATTAATGGTCTGGTAATTATTATTGGGACGCTATCGGCTCATTCCATCATATGTTGTATAAAACGAAAATTTTCTGTGCAAATTATTTTTAAGTTACACTACGCAGTTGCTTTGACTTTTTACGCCATATTACACAAAATAACAGCGTTACCACGCAGTGTAACTCAAAAACTGAACGAAACATTTTATCGTTTTTATATACCCAGATCAACATAGTCTAATCAAACACTTGATTTTACGACTTTATTTTCAAAGTCCTGTCGAATATCGTAACGTTCGTAAACAAAAGTTTATCTAGGCTGTACCTCTACCATGAGTTGTCACAGTAAAAGCCTGACTTTACTACAGTAGTTTCGTCAATATTAGTATTACGAATTTTAGTACCCAACTATCCGCTAGAGGCGCTGTACAAATCTTCATACAGTTTTTAATTACAGACGCTAGCGAGTATAGTATATCTTATATTATCTATCTTCTATCTATATATATAAAAATCAATGCCACTTTTCGTTATTATTTTATAACTTAAAAACGGGCTCACCTATCCAAACCAAATTTCTAGGCTTTATTTGGACTAATTAGCAGATGGTTTATGTGAAGTTTGCTTATAATCTGTAGAGTGGTTTTTCATTTATCGCCTTTAAGGCGGAACAGAGTTCGCCAGGTCAGCTAGTATAGTATAGTAAAAACTCATGGTAGAGCTACTGGTCGTTAGTATGTAAATCATTTTAACTACTACGTTAATGCAAAACAGGCATTTAATAAACTATGCTCATGGTTTATGTCTGACAGACTATAAACTGAAAAACTGAAATAAATTCGTCAAACGTTTTAGGTTTTTTGGAACGAAGTTCCTTATCGCGCGTTGCGAAAGCTAGATGGAAAAAATTAAGACCAAAAGTTGTAACGACACTTTTTGCTATTGTAAGCCTTGGAACTTCAGTACTTAATTTAGTTTAATTGTAATTATTTGTAAGAAGGATCATATAAAAAAACAGAAGGAACCAGGCCGTAAGTTTCTTGCCCGTTCTTCTAGGCTCTGGTCGCGCGGAACTGGCACCTAGAATCACCTAGTATGTAAGACGATTCTAAATGATTCGCGTGATTTTATTGAATAAAGAAATATATGACTTGACTATAAACTGACAAACTGAAATAAGTTCGTCAAATATTAGGTGTTTATAGAATGAAGTTCCCGCGCGTTGCGAAAGGGGGCTAGACGGAAAAAAATAAGACCAAAAGTTGTAACGACACTTTTTGCTGTAGTTAGCCTTGAGGCGTGCGCGTGTTTTTCTGTCTATCTATCTCTCTCTTTATAAACGGGATATTTACCATGATTTCTGAGTTTGATTATTTCCCGATATTTCGGGACTGTTGCATGCGCCATGATCACGGGTCGAACTGAACTTTCTTCATACGTATTGTTAGCTCCTGGCAAGTCGCGGCAGTCCAGACCTTCTTTTAGTATCTCGATACGACTAACTAATGTCAGTGTCAAACATATTTTGACACTGGCAGCATTGATGACGACGGGAACGATGACACGCCGGCCATATTAGTTTTTGTTGGGGTTCTCACTACGTGTAAATGAAAAAGGAATTGATGTGCGACATGACGTATTTGCGTATGCGCTTACGCCGGCTTTGATCAAGTTTAAAAATATACTTTAGGTAAACCTTTTACGGAATTCATCAGAAATTGTAAGTGTAAGTGTTTTTAATAGAGTCTGTCAAGCGAAAGATGGCCCTGATAAATCGCGGCAAATTCAAAAACTATTAGTATGGCAATACATTAAATAATAGGATAACTTGGAATTACATAATTTGATACTTTGATATTATTCTAAATAAATATACTTACATAATTTTTGATGATGATTATGAATAAGTAGATGATATACTATTGCCATACTAATAGTTTTTGAATTTGCCGCGATTTATCAGGGCCATCTTTCGCTTGACAGACTCTAGTATATTTTTAATGTATATACTGTTTAAAATATTCGATGAATTACTAACAATCAATCACGTTGTTGTTCATCTACTAAAGAGGGATAATTCACGCATCCATCATATCGAAGAGTGGCGTAGACTAATGTAGGTGGTGAAAACAAGACAATATTTATTGCGTAGATTATATAACGTGAAAAGATAATTGAAAACTCTACTAAAACTCGAAAGTATATGCCATCGCTCAAGACTTATTTTTCTAGTACCTATATGCCATCGCTCAAGACTTATTTTTCTAGTACCTATATGCCATCGCTCAAGACTTATTTTCTAGGGTTAACTAGATAATTAAATTTAACAAAATGTTATGTCTCAAAAATTAATGTAAGTAATAATATAAGTACCTAGTAATAACTATAGTCTTAAGTAAGACATATTATATTGTACGTCCGAAACGGATAAACTGTTGGTTCTAACCTATATATTTGTAACATCTATGTACACAGTTAAACAATAAATACATTCTTATTCTTATTCTTAGATAAATAACGACGTGAATTGAACTCCCGACCTCAAATTCGAAAGGTGTTGCTACCACTATACTAAGATACATTTATTTCCAAAAAAAATTACATGACGTTTTTTTTACAATAATCACTAACTTAAGTAAAATAGTGTAAGAAACAAAAAAAAATTACGAAACCATCAATTTATCAACTCAATATTGAAACATTTGTAGCCAAAAGTTATTTAATTTACTTACTATTTTTAACTTACCTTTTAAGTAAGTTTATTAGGGTTTATCGCTCTTCCGTAACAAAGTTTCGTTGATTAAGTTAAATTAGGTAGGTACTTAGTTATTAAGATAAATCTACATTATGTTAGTTAGGTACGAAAGCCACCTAATAGCACCTATTGTATGAATAAAAACAATAATAACTTAATACAATTATAAGCCAGTTTACTTAAAATGTATAGAAAATTTAAAAATGTTAAATCTCAAATAGAGCATGCAAGCAAAACCCATTCCATTAGATTATTGGTTCTTTAGTTGTTGAGTCAATATTGCGAACTAGAGCGAACTAAGCGAACTGATCATATTTCTTGGAGAACTTTCAAAATAAGTCTTAAGTATGACTATTTAGTTCATACACCATAAGCTTGTAGTTCTTTGTAAGAAAGATCATACAAAAAACGGTAGGAACCAGGCCTAGTTTCTTGCAATTTCATTATATTTCTTTCATTTATATGAACTGTGAGAAGGCATCACAGCTCTGTTGGTAGTAGCTCGACCTTCCATTCTGTGGGTTGTGGGGCGTTTTTTATAATCCAGGGCAAATGTTTGTGTGTTGAACATAAATATTTGTTTTGTGTCTTGGTGTTACTATGTATTTATATATTTAAAATGTCATCAAAAAGTTTTTATAATATCTACATTATTATGATTTATAGAAATTAACACTAAAATACCTCTAAATCGTGGAAACAAACGATTCAGTCAAGACTCATTTATATCTCGGAAAAAACATTGGATACTACATAGTTTCCTCAAGGAATACGTGCGAATAGTAACATAAATAACAGTAATGTAGGTCAGTTGAATGATTCCGTTGAAGCCTTGAAAATCTCCCAATATTAAGTATTTGCTTACCTCACCCATCTTATTATTTTTCCTCATATGAATTCGTGTCAAACTGTTTGCCAATTATTCACGCTTTGATTTCGTAGAAAACTTTTATTTCTAATGGTAGCATGACTTTTTTTACTTACTTATATCATTTTTTTTAACGAAGTTCCTTATGAAATTGTGAAAGCTAGGCGGAAAAAAATCTTACGAAAAGTTGTAACGACACTTTTTGCTATAGTAAGCTATATTGTAAGCCGTGCGGCGTGCACATGTTTCTCTCTCTTATAGAAAGCAAGCCAGATATTTTCAATTCGTCTTTCTATTTTGCATTGAACAGTGTGGTGTCGCGATGATTATTTTTATTGAGTGTATGCAAGTTTTTGTTCATAATAAATAATAAAATAAAAAATAATAACAGGCGTTTATTTATAATGGCAACATGTTTTTTTTTTACTTATATCTTTTTATTTCATCTTCTTTTTGATATGGCTTCTGTGCGTCAATATGACAGGTAATTCTGCCAATGTCAAGTGTTTGAATATAAATAATAAAGGCAAATGCACAAAAAAAAAATAGATAACAGGAGGTCGTGTTAGTTACACTATTTATAATTATAACTCAAGAACGGCTGTACCGATATGGCTGAAAATTTGTGGTTAGCTTAGAGCCAGGAGACAGACATAGGATAATATGTATGTATGTGTTCATGTATGTACGTAAGGGTGTATGTATGTATTTTATAATAAAAAAACTAAATTCAAAAATCTGCTTATTTATTGCCTTTAAGGCGGAACAGAGTTCGCCAGGACTGCTACCCTAATAAAGAAGAGGGGTATAAAAAATACTAGACATTTTAGTAAACGTTCTTCGATTAAGTAAACGACTATAGATCGCCTTCCTTTGTAATGTGTTGCCAAATCACGGGCGATGTGTCACGGGTTCGGAAGATGACGCTTTCCGATTCTCTTTTGTTGAAATATCTTTGTAATAGTATCGCTTAGACTGAAATGTTGACTATTGTTCTTAGGAACTGATGGTACATAGATTTTATTGATATTTTTATAAAACACATAGATTGTACACGACACAAGTAACATTAGGTATAGTTATGAAGGCTCTATATCGGTTTTAGCAATCTGTGTGACACATTTTTGAATGGCAATTTTTATTCTTATATAGATACATTTTACGAATTTAAAATACAAAAAACTAATTCTAATTAAGTCTTAGAACTAACTTAAGTTAGTACGATGGGCGGCCTTATCGCTGATAGCGATATCTTCCAGGCAGCCGTGTATACAGTTACATAGTAAACCTTAACACTGCGTTGACACGGGAACGCACTGGTTTTAATTCACAAGGCGACCGCGCAATGTAGCCTAAACATCAATAGTTAATCCTCTTTTGTGAATAAACTTTTTGAAATGTGTACCTATGTGTGTGTACTGTTGGTATGTGTGTGTAATCATGATAGCTACGCCGCCGCTACGATGCATGATCGATTGCATTGAACCTGCTACGGCGTAGCATATCTCTACGAGTGACAGATCATTATACTGATTTCTAAAGGGTATTTTCAGCAGTTACTGAATTGTATAAATATTGTAGTTAATATACATATTTTTAAAGACACTTTGGTATTTTAGTAGGCATTTGAATTCACACAACGTTAAGTTTATTAAAATATCCTATTCATTATCATTCAATTCCAATTCACAGTCTGCCATAAATAAATCAGTTATAACACAAAGCCTTGTGTGAAAAAATATCCCTAACTCTTTATTTTCTTGATAAACGACAAAAAAACATAAAGGATCATGACCAAAAAATAGTCTAGAAAAAGCATGTCTTGGTGTTTTCTAAAGAGGCCATAAATATCTGTCACAAACATTTTTAGCAAGACGGCGATTCATAATTCGAATCGGCTTTCCCGCCTTCGTAATGAAAACTGCTGTGAAAAATCTCCTTGGACAAGACAGACGTCAGTAGACGCGCGACCGGCGCCGAGAACAGACGTATTATACCGAACTCTCGCAAATAAACTTCCGCGAACTTTTTACGCATTTCGCAAGTGTGCAAATTGTGAGTGTTGTGTTTCTGTGAATGTCACGGCCTGGTAAATGCTGGTGAGTTTTTTTATAAATCGGTCACTGAACTTCGTATTAATTTATTACTAATATTAATCTTGTAAGATTTTGAAAGTGATTAATTTTATGGATCAAAGAACGAGTGTGAATTGTTGAAGTAATTTAAATTAGTTTTAGTAATAAATTGAACGTGAACCATATTTATGTCATGGTGACATATTTACGTGTTACTAGTTTTTTTATTTGAAATTTTATGTTCGCAATTTTTCATTATTTTGTAATGAAATAAGTCATAATTGTGACATTCTAGAAAATCACATAATTTTGTTTTTTAATACTATAATCTCTTAAATGGCACCAAAATTGGTTTCAACCAGAGAATTATATTTTTTTGATTTGTCTACTAAGAAACTATTTTATAAAAATTCCATACTTTTCCATAGTCTTTATGAATCTTATTAACATACAAATTTGTTTAAAATCATAACATGCGCGCTGGCACTAGAATAATAATTAGTATTTTTTTATAATTTAACATCATAATTTTATTTTTTCGCAAAACTTGCAAATAAAAATAAAACATCTAAAAGTCGAGAACTTTTATTAATTAGACACGCGAAAATAAATTGACTCAGCTTAAACACGTTTTTTGATACGAATTTATGTTCAAAATTTAAATAAATTATCTTGTGATGGTTCAATTTAGTTCTATGAAGCTATAAAAAAACTTTTCTAATAAAAAGGAGATTCTTAGAAAGTAGATCTGTTGACATAGTTAGTGCCACTTCTTGTCTAATGCTGGGGCCACATTAGCGGGCTACGGCGAATATTCGTGTTAACGCGATGTATGTGGCCGGGTACATCGTGTCATCGCGTAGTATTTAGACAAGAACATCGCCTATACCCGAAACACGATGTTTTTGTCGCGCCAACACGATACGAATATTCGCCCGCTAATGTAGCCGAAGCATAATGTGTGTCATACTCATTTTATTCAACTCTATGTAAATACGTATTACGCCTTTATAAAAAAAACATCAATATTTTATTATTTCAGCCTATTTTGTAAATGTGACTTTTACAGCTGTACGAAATTTCGGGAAATAAATTATATGATTTTATTTTTAATTTATTGGTTTTTTTAATATTGACTCATAGCTATAGAGACGGCCTTCGATAATAAGACTTATTCAGATATGATGAATTATTTAGAAAATTTATTGTTTTGTTAAAAAAGATTGCTAAAACGCCTAAAAAACTGCTTACATATTATAGCTTGCTTTTAATACTTTTAGAGTAATCTCTAAATGTTATTAATATTTCATGTGATGAAACGATTGAAGTAAGTTTTCATATTGTATATGTTAATTTTTGTATAAAATATGATTATTCGATTGAAAAATTACCTGAGTACGTTACAATAATCGTAGATTATTATGGTATAATTATGTATTAAAGTTGTCTTTAAAAAACCCCACAAATTTATTAAGTAGACTTTGATTTAGAATTTTAGTAGTAGGTTCTTTTATTTTTAAAGAAAATTCAAAACTTTAGTCTTATGCAAATCATTTACAAGTAAAATACTCGTTTCTCAAATAACCTAGAGAGTATTTCTACAATATATACTTATTCTTCTTATACAATTTATTCTACAATAAATATATAAGTAGAAAGTATTTTTACAATGAATGATTCTTATTCTTCTAGCTGTCAATAGAATTTATTCAGTAAAAATATCAAGATTCACTTTGAATTTGTATGCAAAGCCGTAGGTTGCTTCATAATGAGGTATCGAAACGGATTACTTCTTTTTGAACGAGCAAACGTAAAAATAAACTGCAGAAAGGAAAGAAATGGATATAAATAAATCTTACGTTTGAATAAGGTAAATGGGCTTTTAGTAGAAATAAATAGAATATAACATAGAGCTCTTGTAAGGATCATATAAAAAGCCGGTAGAAACCAGACCGTAGTTTCTAGCCCTTCTTCTAGGTTCTAGTCGCAAGGAACTGGCACTTAAAATCACCTGGTGTGTAAGACGACTCAAAATTATACGTGTGATTTTTAATTATTTATAAATTGTATGTAATTTCAAACACCATTGGATTGTAATTGTTCTGAATAAATTGAATTGAATTGAATTGAATATAGAAATATTTGAGTTAGACTCAGAATACTGCGATCCCATTCGAAGGTTTCTTAGTGTTTTCAAAAAAGCGTCTTGGATCTGCTCGCCGTCATACAACGGATGAGGTTTTTTACAAACCCGAACCACTATCCTGATTATTTTTTTGGGAGCACATGAGTGCTTACAATTCTTCCTGTTTTTTTGCCTGTTATTTTCCCCGCGAAGGCTTTTAATGGAGGCCAGAGGCGTTTAACCGACCTATAAATTTATATACCTTGCTACTATTTCAATAAACATTTTATTACATAACCTTGCTCCGCGTAATCCGGAAAAAACAGTGAAAATAGCCCTTTTTTTTCTTCGTAAAAAGAGCCTATGGTATAAAAACCTCGTTTTGTTTAGAACAGTCAAAGTTCTGGTTCAAAAAAAGTTTCAAACTCACAAATATATGTCGCGACTGCAAAGTGTCGATTCCTAGATCGCACAATCGACGAGTTTTGCGTGTTTAATATAACTTGTCGATGACGATCGAAGTTGGTTATCTTTTGACAGACGTCACAGCTTAGTAGGTAGCATGATTCCATGCTGTGGGTCGTGGGGTCGATTCCCACCCAGAGAAAATGTTTTTGTGATGAACATTTGTTCGGTATCTGGGTGTTACTATATATGTATTTACAAAAAAAATATTTACGATACCCACTGATTTGGATCAGTTGAGCTATCTATAGATCATTTGCAACGGTTTGTAGATACCTCAACTGTTTCTTATGTATTTTATACATACCAATGTATATTTTATACATATAGGTATATCTTGAAGGTTTATGAAGCGAACAAAAAAGTGCATATATAAGTATTCTATAAGCAATCAAGCTTTGCTTAGTTAGAGACTGTGTGAAATGTCCATGAATTTATATCTTGATTATCCTAAATAATACAATTATTTTCCTTCCGTTACTACTAAAGTAGGTAAGTTCTATTGCATTTAAATCTGGATCCAAGCCAAAGTCTAGGTGAGATTATTTATTCAGACAGATAGGATGTTGTTAAATTGATATATAGAGCTCACAGTCATTCGCTGTGACGTTTATAGGTTGTTTTTTGATTCATTGCTTTGTTACGTTTACTAAGCATGTGCGGTTAAGGTGCATGCGCATTTAGCGGACAGAAAACATAATAAAATAATCACAGACAATTCACACATCACGCCTCAAACTAAGTAAAGCTTGTACCTACTATGAAAACTAGATTGCTGATAGATTACTTATGTACATATTAACATTTTTTTTGGAAATACATACAAAGAATACATAGTAACAGACACAGAACAAACATTTATGTTCACACAAACATTTGCTCTGGGCGGGAATCGAACCCACGACCCACAGCATGGAAGGCTACTAACAGAGTAGGTACTGCAAAACTACATTTTAGACTATACTTTTAGAAATAAATAAATAAATGAGCTGTGACGCCTGTCATTATATGTTTTTGTAAAAAACAACATCCGTATATTTACAAGACCGTAAAAGTAATCCCCATTGCGTAGTATCTTGTAAAGCAGTAAAAACGAGTTATATCTACTTAAAACTTTGTTAAATACATATACCATAAAACATGAAAAACATCTTAAGACGCCCGTCTAAAGAAGAAGAAGGTTAGCTGAAGAATTAAATAATATGTAAGTATATTCATGGACATTTTACACATCACACTCTAGTCCCAAACTAAGCAAAGCTTGTACTATAGTAACTAGATTGCTGATAGAACAATTATATGATTTTCATATAAATCAGTCTACAGGGTGTAATAAGTCTACTGTCAAAAGACCTTGACAGTGAAAACGTGAAGATACAAGTCATTGATTGACTCTAAAGAACTCCGTTATTTATTTATTTCCTGATATTATTTTCCTGGTGTTACAACATAAGGAAAATAAGGATATCTTTATTAACAAATAGTAGTAATTCATTTTAGTAATAATAATAGTATATACTGGCTCAGTCTGAAAAACAGCGCTGCTCTGCCTTTTGCGGGGCAGCAAACAAGCTGAGACTGAGCCTTTTTGACAACCTATCTTTTTAATTATATTACTGTATTTATTTGTTCTGACTTGTGTTGTTTTTGAAGTGAAAACTTCTTTAGCGGCGCTGGGTGGGTAAAAACTTTCAAACTCGCGTCAGGGTCACGTGACGTCGAAAAAGCGTAAGATCTTATTTAATTTTCATACATTGCTCGTAAAACAAGAGACGACAAAAGAACACACTTGCGGTCACGCGACGTATGACTCAAACAATTAAAGTGGCGCAGACACATTCGCGCTTGCGCGAATGTGTCTGTGTCTTCGTTGTCTTCGTCGTTGTGTCACATTCGCGCTTGCGCGAATGTGACACAATGACATGACACAATCACAATCACAATTGTCATTATGACGACTGTGGTTATATTTTTGAAGTGAAAACACAACGTTAATATTGAAGTTTTCACTTCTGCCGGCACTCCCGGAGTGCTACCATTTTTTTTTATGCTCTGTATTCTCTGTGTTGTCAAATAAATATATTTCATTTCATTTATATAATTTAATAAATAAATATTCAGTAAAAAGTTCAGCATCAGTTGGTTTTACAAAAACATGACAACAAAAGACTTATTTTTACACCAACAAAGGTTAATATACCTTCATTATATAGCTTGGTTTCTAATTCTCCAATTTTCTGTTTGATCAGCTTTTCTGGACCATTAGGGTTGCCTGCTAATTAACGTTTGTCGATCCCACTTCTGATTCATAAATCAGTTTCGCCTATTGTGTATTTGGCGTTTTACGCACTATAGTTGCTTTTGCTATTTATATATTTTGTTCAAAGAAATACTCTTTTTGTTTCGTGTACATTGACAGAAGAGTGTTTCATTCTCACTTTCAAATCAGTTCAGAAGGTTGCAGCACCTAGAACAAAATTAGGTTTTGAATTATTATTATTTTTATTTTAAATATAAATTCAATTATTTATTTTGAAGACTTGAGACTCTTTTATTCTGACTTTATATTTTATATTTTAATTTATTTATTTTTAAGCTGTTTTTTTCATATCCATAAACATTTTCTCTGGGTGGGAATCGAATCCACGAGCATGGAAGGCAGAGCTACTACCAACTGAGCTGTGACGCCTGTCGCATCACGATACTGAGTCTGTAATATAGAAAATGGAATCGCAATAAAATAATACGATTTTATGGTGTTACTTGAGTCATTATCTAGCACTAAATAAACACATTGACTAGACTAGATCATTAAGTTTATTATGTCTGTACTTAGGAAATTAGAAAACAAAACATTCATTTTTATTAATAAAAACAGTGTGTGTAACCGCGGTTGGTGGGCGAGCATTTGTAGAATGGTTTATACTATTTGTTACTTCGTACTTTTTGTTTTTTTTATTAAAAACCAACTTTAAATTAATATTGCTAGAAAAGATGGATGGACTGTGTGAATGATGACATGTGTAAGAAAGGTGTGAGCATTGAGATGACGTCTGATAGAGGAGAGTGGAAGAAGACGTGTTGTACCGACCACACATAATGTGGGACAAGGGTAGGAAGATGATGATTATGAAGTAGACTAAGATGTATTTTACCTGGCACCTAGATTAGAATCACCTAGTATATAAGACGATTCTAAATGATCCTTGTGATTTTATTAAATAAGATTTTTTTACTTTACTTTAAATTTATGTTTTTGTTTTAAGTCAGTTCTTTTTATATTTTTTTTATCTTATGCCTTGATCACACGTACCGAGTAAACGGGCGAGACAGTGACGTATTTGAGATACACTGCGCGTCGACATCAGTTTTACTGTTGAACGTTGCAGCGTTAGCGCGCAGTGTATCTTAAATACGTCACAGTCTGTTTACTCGGTACGTGTGATCAAGGCATTACTGTGAAAAAATAACAGTTTCACAGACTTCAACGCGAACCGATATGAAGTATCAGTCGTCGTTATTTTCAGTCTCTCGTCGACGATTCTTCAACAAGATGATCCCCCGAAGTGTCTGAAAAGTAATTCAAGAAATTTTTAAGTGAAATTCTTTTTCTCTTTTAATATTCTTCTGTAGACATTGAAATGTTCGCAAAAAACTTTATGATGAGCGAGGATTGGCATTCGAGATAAGATTACTAGAAGCTTTTTGCTTCGATTTTAGACCTTTTTAACTATAACGTTACTGTATATTTTTTAACTATATTTTAATCAGAAGCAGACCAGAATAATCACACAAAAATTCAGAAGTAATTTATATATTCACGGACCATTCACATATCACAGTCTAGTCCTAAACTACTGCTGCTTGTACTGTACCTATGGGAACTAGACTGCTGAAAGAATCTTATATACATTTTTTTTAGTACATACAAGTACATAGAATACATTGTGACACCCAGACACAGAACAAATATTGTTCATCACACAAACATTTGGTTTGGGTGGGAATCAAACCCATAACCCACAGCATGGTAGCTACTATCAACTGAGCTGTGTGTCTTGAGTTTTTATAAGATAACATAACTTAATAAAGTAAGAACTTATAAGTTATATTTCGAAACCTTTTTGCGATAGGTACCCGAAAGGGTGAATAAGTTTTGAAGTACATATCTCCTACCTATAAGACCAAGTTTGTTACACTTATTTTGGCAAAATAAATCTAGTATCTAAGTAAGAAACGAATCAAAATATTATAAAGAATTGATTTGGTAGTTATAGTCACACGTAGAAAATACACAAGCGTTATTGGAAATAAACAAAATCAATAAATATTCACGGACTTTTCTCACATCACACTCTAGTCCCAAACTAAGCAAAGCTTGTACTATGGGAACTAGATTGCTGATATAATACTGATATATTTTTTTTGTAAATACATACACAGAATATATAAGATCACCCAGACTAGAACACATATTTATATTCATCACATAGTTGCTCTCAGTGGGAATCGAACACCAACCCACAGCATGGAAGGCAGAGCTACTACCAACTGAGCTGTGACGTCTGTCACTATGAGTAAGTGACGTAAAGTTAATAGTCTTATTGTTTTTGTCGTCGGTGTGCGCACACTCTTATCAGTAGCTCTACCATGAGTTTTTACTATACTATATTATGTGACCTTTATTCACAAACAAACTTACGACTATACAGTATTTACAAAATGTACATTTACATATAAAATACATAAGAAACAGCTGAGCTATCTACAGACCGTTGCAAACGATCTATAGATAGTTCAACTGATCCAAATCAGTACCAATCGGAAGCGTACCCAAGACACTGGCTGCATTGCCGCGCTGAATAGCAATGCTATATTATATACTATTATTATTATTATTACTATATTATTATATACTATATTCGCTAGCGTCCGTAGTTAAAAAAATGTATGAAGATTTGTACAGCGCCTCTAGCGGTACTAAAATTCGTAATACTAATATTTACGTAACTACTGTAGTAAAGTCAGGCGATTTTACTGTGACTACTCGTGGTAGAGGTACAGACATAGGCCTGAAATGTCAAAAGCAATTTCTCGAATTATGTCAGATGTCAAGTTTCCGCGAAATTTATTACATTGTCTCTTTGAATAAGTTGTTTGTGGTTCGCTTGTTTTATTGTGAGGGAAATCTAACAATAGGTAACTTATATGACTCTTTTGTCACTGACTGTACGTAAATTATTTTTGTAATATGAACAAGTATTTTATGATAGTCTGTTGTATTACTTAGTTTTATTCATAGAGATTTTGATGGTAAAAAAAATACAAAGACTGAAAACCAACTTTTTTTAATTTCTAACTATCGATTTACACTAAAATGTCTAAATAAATAAAAAAAAAACATGCATGGACATTTCACACATCACACTCTAGTCGTAAACTAGCTTGCTGATAGAATACTTTTTGTTGGCAATCAAGCATTTTCTACTTATCAAACAATCAACTCCATCTATTAGCGCCGACCGGTACTTGAAGGTGACATCGAATGGCTGATCCAGACGACGAATGAAGGAAAAAACACAGGAATGAACATGAAGAAATGAATATGTTCGGTCGAGAGTTTCGTTTAGTTCGTTCGGCCGGCGCGCTCTCTGGCAACATGGCGGATAGAAAAATACGTCTAGTAAAATTGATTATTGTGAATTTGCATTAAACTACCTAAAGTATTGTTATTTGGCTTATAATTGATCACATTTTATACTTTTTTTGTAACATACAACCTAAATAAAATAAAAATAGGAAAACAAAATAGCATGTTTTTAATAAAATTTACAATTTCAAAAATAATATTTTATTAATTTAACAGTTTATACAATTTTATTGAATATTACATGTCAAAAATAACTCATGACTTGTATATAACAAAATTTTGGTCTCTATAATAACCTTGACGATTTCTAAGAATTCTGATATGACAATAATTTAGACAATTTAAACCGAAATATGTCTCGTACGTCACGTTTTACACAAATAAAAATGTTGGGTGTTGTTTATGGTGTAATAAAAAAGTTTGAGCATAAACAAGAGAGTTTTGCTGTTTAACATTATTATTGTATTTTTGATTGTCTATAAAACAATTAAGGTGACAAATGTAATAGGTCGTTACATTGAATGTAATTAAACGAAAATTTGCTGGATAAATAATGCTGAACAATCCACACAACATCTAGCCCAAGCTAAGCAGAGCTTGTGTTATGGGTACTAGAAGGCTGACATACTTAATACAATACATTACATAGATAGATATTTTTTATTATACATATAAAATACCCAGAACACCCGGAATAAATATTTGCAGATTGTACAAACATTTATCCCAAGGCGGGAATCGAACCCGCAACCTTCCGTGTCAAGTGGACCTTCGTCCACCGCGCACATCGGTCGTCGAATCAGTATTAACGATAAGACCGCCCATTGTATTACTTGTTTTTTTTTCTCAAGTGTGTTACCAATCAATAAATCAACAATACTAATCAATGCAGAATGTTCCATCTATTGTTAATATCTGATGAGGAGTACGGATAAAAAATACTCTTAAATAAAAAAGTTCCAGGTGAATTACTTATTTTTAAACCGATCCAGGTGTTTTAGTGCGTGTCTAGATCCCTAGAGCTTAAGACCTTTTTTGAATTATTTATAGCATTGAAACACGCTGAAACATTTGAAGCTAGGTTTATGAGTACAGGATTTTACTTAAGTTTATACAAATTATATGAACTGATTTTGGTAAAACTCTCAATAAAATAAAGAACTGTCAATAAATAATGATGAATGGAAAACATTTAAATGAATTTGTACTATGATAGTGCCATACGTATTTTTTATGTGGTAAGACCGACTAGGTTGTTAGATGATATATAACCTAAGCAGGCGTTGGGGTTGCTACATAGACCTGTCCACAGTATGCTCAGCGCATGCGCGTCCGCCATGTTAAAAACGCGGTAATATGAAAGTTTCGGGCACTTTTTATAGAAATGGCTGGGCAACAAACATTATCACCTTTAATAGTGCAATTAAATGAAAAATTAATTGACGGAGCTTCGTTAGTGTATCCTACCGTAGAAGCCCACAACTGTGTTCATTTACAATGATGGTTAAAATACCATGGTCGTCCTCAAGGAGGAAATAAAGCCGAAATAGTTGAGAGATTAGGATAATAATAATTAAATAATAATGAGTGAAAGTATATACAAAAAAATTATAAATATCTTAATATAAAAGAAATGAAAATAATAAATAAATAAATAATGCTGGACAATCCACACAACATCATCTAGCCCCAAGCTAAGCGGACCTTGTGTTATGGGTACTAGAAGACTGACATACTTAATACAATACAAATTACAAAGGTAGATATTTTTTTATTATACATAATTATAATACCCAGAACACCCGGAATAAATATTTGCAGAACATACAAACATTTATCCCAAGGCGGGAATCGAACCCGCAACCTTCCGCGTCGCAGGTGGCCCATCGCCCACCGCGCCACATCGGTCGTCAATAAATTATATTACAAATAAATAAATATAATGCTGGACAATCCACACAACATCATCTAGCCCCAAGATAAGCACAGCTTGTGTAATGGGTACTAGAAGACTGACATACTTAATAGAATACAATACATAGTCAGATATTATTATTATACATATAAAATACCCAGAACACCTGGAATAAATATTTGCAGATCGTACAAACATTTATCCCAAGGCGGGAATCAAACCCGCAACCTCCGCGTCGTATGCGGACCTTCGCCCGCCGCGCCACATCGGTCGTCAATAAAATATGTAATATAAATTCTCCTGAAAGGATTTACTACGCGTATCACTGCGGCATACTCCATGACAACAACGTTTTTTTACCTTTCCTTAAAGATAAAATTATATATTTTAATTAAAATACTTGTAATATAATTTTATTATGTATGCACAATAATTTGAATTGAACTGATTGTAAAATTATGTTTATTATTACTGGTTTTATTACTATTTTCTTCAAAAAACGTGCACTTCTCATACATTTTTAAATAAAGTGCCCGAAAAACATGGCGGAAGTTGGAGCATGCGCACAAAAAATTTTCAACTATTTGAAGGCCTATTGGGGTATGATTAAAAAGTAAGCTTTCAACACTGTAAAATTCGTTATAAATATATTTTTTTTTCATAAAAGAATATTAAAAGTAGCTCTTTAAATCAAAATAATCGTAATAAAATTATTTTCTATGTTTAAAAATAAAACTAAACTACTCATGAAATATTAGACTTTTTACTTTTCATTTATTTATTTAATATTTTTCGTAAAATTAAAATAAATAAACTTTTATCTAAGATAACATCTAAGTAACAGTTGGAGTGTAAAAGTAGACAGGTCTATAAATAACGGAACTTAATCAATTACCCAAACTTTTGAAAGGTCTTTCAAGATTCAGCTGGTTTCTTTCCCTTTTGTTATCGTTTTGACTGTCAGCAACAAAGTGTAAAAAAACACTGAAGTAGGATTTCTAAAACATAATATTTATTTATTTATTTATTTTTATTTAGCTTTTTGTTGTTGTTTTAACTGATACATTTCAAGACTTTTAGCGTTAAAGCCTATTTTGTAGTTTTTTTCTATCTATACATTACTAGCAGACAAGGAGTATTTTTTTTTTTTTGAAATCCGAGCTTCAACCAAACACAGACTGTAAAAATAAACTCGTTCACATTCCATGGAGGTTTCTTTCCAACATACAATAGTACTCTGTGGAGGTTTCTGATTGACTGATGTATGAGATGTAAATATAGCTTAGAGATAATTTATATTACAACACTAAGAACATAACATAGTATTATGTAAGCTCGTCACGATAGACTTTTGTCTTTGACTGTCCGACCTATTATTTGTTAACTTTACAACTTCTGTTTTTTATGGCGCGAAATTTGAAAGCCAAAGTATTCCAATGGATTTATAGTCTATGGTTATTGCGCTATTTTATTTTTATGACTGAAGTTTTAATTGCTTAAAATACTGCACATTCGGCATAGTTTGAGTTCGAATTGTTTTTTTTTGCAAAGCTTTCTCATCGTCATCATCCGCAGCCAGATTTTGCCCACTGCTGGGCATAGGCCTCCCTTTTCTTGTGCCACTCTCCACGGTCCTGTGCTAGTTTCATTCACGTGCAAAGCTTAATATTGTAAAAAGGTTGAATAAGTATGATAAATTCTAACATGATTTGAATTGAATTATTATAATTAGTTGAAATGCAAAAATGTGACGAAAATAGTCTGGATTAATATGAATACTGGACTATTATTTATTCGTTTATGAGTTTTTGATTTCAAATACGATATAATACATAATGAGGAACAAATCCTAACAAGTTTGTTTTTTTTATTGAGTAGTTTGAATACCATAATGTCGCCAACTTGAAATACTTTTTGGTTTTATTAAAAAAGTAAACAAACTTGAGTTCGTAATCACAATTACTAATAAAGACTTCCTTTCTAATTATGCAAATGCATGTATTTTTAATTTAAAACAAGCCTAACCAGTTTCTACATCATAAAAATATCATAACTCATTCGATAAGGACTGACATCAGCAATTGTATTACTTAACTGCGAGAATTATTCGTTCGCTTAGGGAACAAACTCACTTACCTATCTAAAATCAAAATTCAAAACACAACATATTTATGACTAAAGCTTCACAATGTGTGACAGTGGGTACCTAAGTGAGTGACTTAGGTACCCACTGTCACACATTGTGAAGCTTCTCCGATAGAAAAAAATGTATATGAAGTCGAATTTCGAAAATAAAATAACTTGGTAAGAAAAGTTACTTATATTTTTTTTGTTATTCTTGCTTAACCTTACCTAGTTGCAGGCTGTCATTTTTTGAGCTTCATGCTAAATTCTTAATCCGATATCAAGAAGGATGTGTAGAAATGTGGTTAATTAATCGATATTTTTGTTCTGATAACATTGAAAACCCGATCCCATGTATCTGATAAAACAATATCACTTTAATTTATACCGATACAAAATACTGGTTTTGCATTCATATTAGTTAACCGGTACATAAAAGTATCGTAAATATAACACACACATGCCCAACTATTATACACACGTGACTAACAATTAAACACACGTGACCAACAATTATACACACATGAACAACAATTATACACACGTGACCAACAATTATACACACGTGACCAACAATTATACACACGTGACTAACAATTAAACACACGTGACCAACAATTATACACACATGACCAACATATGTACACACGTGACCAACAATTATACACAAGTGACCTACAATTATACACACGTGAGTCTTATACACAAGGGAGTATTCGAATACTGAAACTGAAGCAGTTTAAAAACGTCCCAGTAACTTATCAGCTAATGTTTGTAGTTACTTTGAATGCTAACAAAATGTTCATGAAGATATGTAAGAACTTATCGTTATCTAGAAAAATAGGGCTAGGCCATACTATCCTACTGTTTTGTGTTTATGCGGGTATATACATCGCTTTTGTTTTTGAGATAAAACATTTTAAAAATCGGTCCGTTCTTGCAACACTCATACTTTGGTACATTATGTATTAATATATAGTTATGACTATGTATTATTATAAAATGACTGTAATAATATCATGATCCTATCCTCCTGTTTTTTACTCTTTCACGCAAAAACTACTGAATGGATTTTAATGAAACTTTGCAAAAATGTAGTATAAGCGTTCTAATATATGTATAATGTTATTGTAAGGGGTAATCTCGGGATCTACAGAACCGATTTTAAAAATTCTTTCACTAATAGAAAGCCACATTGTTGTTGAGTGTCATAGGTTATATAAACAAACCGAAAAAAACCGGGTCAGCCAGTAATTTATAAAGTTATTGTGTGAATTAGTCAAAATATAACGATAGTAAGACTAACGGCCGGTTTCTCGAACGATGATCAACGAAAAAATCAAATAATTACTATGTGTCAAACTAGGATCAATCGTGATTTGGGTTTCCAGAAACCGGCCGTTGTCGCGGGCATTGGCTAGTCATGCAATAAATTAATGAATGCTGAAAAAAGTTCAATTAATTCGCTCAACAATTAAGAAATAACACAAGGGTTACAGAATTAGCGATGTATTTTTACATTTACAATGAAAACAATGCAGATGCGATCGTCCGCTGCAAATATCGGTCACTTGCTCATAATAATTACAAAATGGTTTCAATGTATTTTAGATTGGGCTTCGTGTTTATTGTTCAACACGAATACTTGTGAGATGGATGTTTAGATAGATTTTATTGCATCATGTTGGTTACAATAATAGGTCTTAAATTAAGATTAGGTAGAGCCGAACGTATACTTATATACAGATAATAAATTTATTCACAAACAAACTTACGACTATACAGTATTTACAAAATGTACATTGTCATATAAAATACATAAGAAACAGTTGAGCTATCTACAGACCGTTGCAAACGATCTATAGATAACTCAACTGATCTAAATCAGTACCAATCGTCGCGTACCCAAGACACTGGCTGCATTGCCGCGCTGAAGAGCAATGCTGATACGCTGGGCCAGATACGCACCAGCCCTCGGGTCGGAACGTATATAATACTAGTAGTACGCCCCGGCTTCGCACGGGTAGCCTATATAAATAAATATCATTATAATATAGCTAATTATGTTACTCAGTGTAAATGTATTTTCGAAATGATAAAAAATATAGACCCTATAGTATGTAACCCCCCCCCGCATATACTCCCGTGACCGGCAGCGGCGCGGCGCCCGCTGACTTTTTTCTAATAAGTACTTACATTTTTGAACTCGTGATATCTTTCGAATGGAATGTCCGAATTCAATAATTTAAAAAGCAATAGAAAGGTATTGAAGCAGTCTTAATTTTAAAGTAATTTATTTAGATAAGGATTAATACCTAAGTACAAATATAGAACGTTTTCTGGCGTCGTCATTTTAATTATATTTTTTTGATATTAAAACACTTATTATGACATATCTATAATAGTTAGACATATGCTGTCGCTGACTTTTTTGAGGTTGCATATTTTATTATTAATTTTAATATCGATTTGACATGTATACCTATATTTGTCAATGTCAAAGTCATTTTTAATATGTATCAAATCGTAAAATTGATAATGAAATGAGAACTGTTAATATCGATTTGACAGTTATTATTTGTCAATGTCAAAGTCATTTTTAATTATGTACATTAAAAAAATGTGCTAAAGTCCGGCATCCACGAAAGCAATGAAATGCTTGCGTTTTGGGTCAAGGATTGCACTCAAAAATATCGGAAATGCTTCGGCACGATGACCTGAATGTCTTCTATTAGTAATATTGATGAAAGCTTGAAATAAGTGGAATTAATCGAGTTCATTGGATTAAAAAGAACTGAAAAAAAAATAGTTTATTTTAAACGGAATATTTATAATTGTTTCTTTGTATTTATTATTGGCTGATTTGAGTGATCGTACCATACATTATATACAATCATTAAATGTCTATAAGCACATAAATAAATATATAATGTATCTACATCACAAACACCATCTAGTACCAAACTAATTAAAACTTGTACTTTTGGAAATAGATTGCTGATCTTGATAGATTTCCTTTTTTTTGTATTTTATTCAAAAATCTTATTAACTATTAAAACAACTAAACACAAAACAAACATCAATATTTTGCCGTCACACAAATTGTTTTCTTGGTATCGAACCCACTCCCCCACAGCATGGAAGGCAGAGTTACTATCAACTGAGCTGTGATGTACAAATAACAGGGCTAATGTCCACTCACTAAGGTATTTGTAAATTTTTCTTGTCTTTTCTTTTGTAATAGGTGATTCAAACTTCAATTACTTAACCAGTTAAAAGTTGCAGAGGAATTCGTTTCCAAGTACAGTGCTGCGGATGGTTCTATGGCACATTTTTTACAAGACTTGTCTGTTGAGCTGTTGAGCTGAAAATTGTATTATAAGATGAATAATTAATTACATTTGCATGCCTAATTAAGTTGAACCATGTTTGGAATTATGTAATTATGTGTATCATATTATCTGTATACACATGATTGCAAATCTATACTAATACTAATACTAATATACTAATACTAATATACTAATATAATATTATAAAGAGGTAAAGTTTGTATGTTTGTATATTTGTTCAATTGTAAGGGGTAATCTCGGGATCTACTGAACCGATTTTAAAAATTCTTTCACCAATAAAAAGCCACATTATTGCTGAGTGTCATAGGCTATATTATATTTTCAAAAAAATTAGGGATCCTTACTAAAACTTCGATTATGTAACCCAAGGTGTAAAAAAAATACCTAAGAAATTACTTACATCGCGTGCGCTGCGAAAACTATTGATGATAGAAAGAAATTAAGTACTACAATTTTGTAGAACACATCATCATCCACAAAAAAGTCAGCGACAGCATATGTCTTACTATTACAGATATGTCACTATAAGTGTTTTAATATAGAAAAAATATAATTAAAATGACGCCGCTAGAAAACGTTCTTTATTTGTGCTTTGGTATTAATCCTTATCTAAATAAATTTCTTCATAATTAAGACTGTTTCAATGCCTTTATATGACTTTTTAAATTATTCAATTTTGACATTCCATTCAAAAGATATCACGAGTTCAAAAATGTAAGTAATAGAAAAATGTCAAGCGGAATAAAGCTGGTGCCGGTTACGGGAGTATAAGCGGGTTCTATGGTTTAGTTACGTGGATTCAAAAGGAGAGTTATGAGTTTAACAGTATACATATAATGTTAAACTCATAATTAGTAAAATCTATACTTATAGAAGTAAAGTTTGTTTATTTGTTAAATTGTAAGGGTAATCTCGGGATCTACTGAACCGATTTTAAAAATTCTTTCACCATTAGAAAGCCACATTATTGCTGAATGTCATAGGCTATATACAAAACTGAAAAATAAAAAGGCTTTTACGTGGTAGTCCGTTTTGCAAAGCGAATCGGAGAAAAACGGTCGAATTATGCCCAACGAAGTGGGCACGGGTCAGCTAGTAAATAAATAAAATGAATAAATATAGTATTTTAAGCTAGTTAAGTTCAGATGTGAACTAAAAAGTGATGATGATTATAATTATACTCACTCTAATGTAGCTGTAAAAGAGAGAAAAAATATATTTATTTAGAGTCATTTGACATCGCTTTCAGGATTTGCTTAACTTTACTCATATTTTGAATTTAAAAATCTGTTTTCCTGTAAGATACCTAATGAAGTGGAGACCGCGTTTAGGTATTGTGTAGGACGCACCCGGCGAGATGGAGCGACGATCTGAATGTAGCGCAACACAACGTGAGAAGAGACGAAGACCGGGCTCAGTGGCGCGTCTGCAGAGAGACCTACGTCCAGCAGTGGACTGATATAGGTGATGATGATATAAAAAGTGCCATAGTAATAGCCGATTCCTGTACCACTAACTAAACTGTCAATAACTAACCCAGGAGCGGACGAAGTTAAATTAGACACTTTTAAACGTTAACTTTTTAGTTCAAGTCCATAACGTACTGACTTTGATCAACGAGGTCAATGACTCTTGTTGTTTTATATATAATGTATCTAAAACAGAACTATCTATAACCAATGATATTGTATGCAATGGATCTTACATTAGAACTCTGGGTAATGGCACTGTTAAGTTGTTCTCGGGCGAAGGTGTAAACGTGTTAATATTTTTTTTAGATTTGATTGATTACCAACACACTTTGTATGGTATATTACATTTTTTGTAAATACATAGTAACTTCAAGATACAGAACAAACATTAATGTTTACCATCACGCAATGAAATATACACAGTTGTGTATATTTCATACAGTTGTGTATATTTCATACAGTTGTGTATATTTCATTGCCCATCACGAATAAATGTGACAATCTTTAGGACAATCGAAAATAACTATGTGGCTCTACCATAAGTTTTTACTATACTATATTTACTATACTCGCTAGCGTCTGTAGTTAAAAAAATGTATGAAGATTTGTACAGCGCCTCTAGCGGATAGTTGGGTACTAAAATTCGTCATACTAAAATTGACGTAACTACTGTAGTAAAGTCAGGCGATTTTACTGTGACAACTCATGGTAGAGGTACAGAAATGCATTAATGAAAATAAAATAACAATAAAAATAAATATTCGTGAACATTTTACGCATCACACTTTAGTCCCAAACTAAGCAAATCTTGTACTATGAGAACTAGATTGCCGATAGAATACCTACTTAAGTATATACATATTTTTGTAAATAGATACATAGTACCAGACCTTTGCTCTGGGTGGGAATCGAACCCAAGACCCACAGAATTGAAGGCAGAGCTACTACCAACTGAGCTGTGACGCCTGTCAGTTATTTTCTTATCAATCGAGGCCAAGACTCCTTTCGATTTTCTCTAAATATTTTGGTGTTATAACACCATCTTTCTCAAAAACTCCCCCTGTATAACCCTATAATAAATCTTCTTACACAAACATGAAAGTAATATATAAAAGTAAGATCCTAATCAAGGGCTACACAGACCCTCTTGTCAGCAGCGGCCCTTACAAGACTTTTGTTCTCCGTGATTTAGGAACCCGCACCTATGGGTGCCTTCCAGTACATTAAGTTTGATAAAAAATACATTAGGGAAGGGGTAATGTGATGGAAAGATGCGGCTGAGGTATCAATTCACATTAAATTTGCATTTTGGTGGTCATTCCTAAGAATGACAGGCGTCACAGCTCAGTTGGTAGTAGCTCTACCTTCCATGTTGTAGGTCGTGGTATGCCCACCAGAAATAATAAGTGGTATGATGTTTGTTCTGTCAGCGTGTAAGTGCTTAGAATAAAAAAAAGTAATTTATAAGCAATCTAGTTTCTATAACATAAACTTTGCTAAGTTTGGGACTAGATGGCGTTGTGCAATGTTTTGTTTATCATCTGATCCAAAACAATAGCAATCGCGTACCCAAGATACTAGCTGCAATGATGCGCTGAATAGCAATACTGATACGAGCCGTTACGCACTGTCGACTTGTCGCCGGCGACTCGGTCCCTCGGCGACCAAAAACAGTAGGGCGACCGACGACCAAGTGCGTAAACACCTATTTAAACTGTAGTAAGTCACAGTTGCCAGCGATCGAGTCGCCGGCGACAAGTCGACACAACAGTGCGTAACGGCTCTACGCGGGGCCAGAGCCCTTAGTCCGAAGACGCATTTTAAAACTCCCTACTCTCGAGCCGACAGTCGTCTCTCGGATGTCCATACATTTTTGTATGGCTATCCGAGAGACGACTGTCGGCTCGAGAGTAGGGAGTTTTAAAAAGCGTCTTCAGACTAAGGGCTCTGATACTCGCCAGCCCTCGGATCATACATCGCTGCAACTACAGAAATAATTTTGAAAACTTATAAAATTAAAAATGACTTGAAACAAGAATGAAATAATACTAGAGAGGGCGGAAGATATAATTGTTTTATAGACAATCAAAAACCATACTATGCATATACTAAAAAGAACATAAATAAATAAAAAAGTAGATAAAAACATTGATACCTATAACCTACATTACTTTACGAACGTGGTTTTATTACGTGTTTTAGCGTACATCCCACGCTACCACTTAGCGAAATTGATCTTATCTGTTATTGTTTTACTAAATTGACGTCATTGTATTTGTTTGGGCGTATCTCTTGCAATAACATAAAAAAATCCTACCCTCTGACGTAGATCAACTGATCAAGAAACTGCGTCACATTCAAACTTCCTCTAATATAGTTTTCATTTTAAACGGGATATTTACCATGATTTGTGAGGCACAGTTGCATCCCGTTCATAATGAAAACTATGTTCAAAACCGTGATAGTTTCAAATATTCCTGTAATATATTTTATCTTATCCAACCCCTCACAACCACAATATTGTTTTTTATTCTTATTTATATCGAAAATCCTACAAAGAAAACATAAATAAAATGTAATCATAAAGGTAAGTAGGCTTTTAGCTTCGTATTTACTCAGTTATAGAATAACACGGCATGACTTTTTACTACCAATTTCTACCAAACGAAAACTTCAAAGGAATAATTACTACCAAAACGGTAGGATTTTTTCCCGTATTTCTCTCTTTAAACAAATGACGGCCGACGACTAATCGACGACTTGACGATTGATTGATTAAACTAGATTTAAAAAAATATACCACTTGACATGTAACTGTCAAAATTGTGTTTTATGCTTCGGCTACATTAGCGGGCGAATATTCGTATCGTGTTGGCGCGACAAAAACATCGTGTTCGGGTATAGGCGATCTTCTTGTCTAAATACTATGCGATGACACGATGTACCCAGCCACATACAACGCGTTTACACGAATATTCGCCGTAGCCCGCTAATGTGGCCCCAGCATTAGTAGGTATGTGTGTTGGCTAGTAGCTAGTAGATAATTCTTTAGTCCCCCATAGTGCTAGATGTTTAGCGCCATTAAAAAAAATGAACGGACAGCGCCTATTTTATTTAAATAGGTAGGTATATATAGTCCAGTCAAAATAGACTTAAATTATGACTCCAGTTTGCATTAATTCCCAACAAGCTGGATTTTTGTGCAGGCCTTGAATACTTATTTACGTCATTACAAATGATATGTCAAAAATCCCCATCGATCCCGCTTGTGCGTTGTTTTTTATAATTAAAAGAAATTATATTAGTCGCGGCGTAAAGGTAGCCTGTTCCTATTAGCAGAATTAAGCTAATTTGTAGATTGAGAGAGGGAATTTCAGGAAATTTCGTGAAATTCACAAATTTCATTCTAAATTCTTGTTTGAAATAAATTATTATCACTTTGTGCTACGGACCTGAGTTATTTATTGTACAAGTTTGAAGTTTATTTATTTTGTAAAATAATTTTCATAATTAACAACGGTTTGTTGAACAGTAATTTAAATCAGTGTCTTTTCTATAACAATTCAATGATAAAACAAGCAAACAGCCCACCGGATGTTAAGTGGTTAACTAACTTATAAATAATAATAAATGGGACCTAGCTTAGTGCTTGGCAGCATTTTCATTCCACTAACCTTTGTCAACACTAACACCTTATCTTATTAAAAGTTAGCGTAGACTTCAAGTCTTTATTACGTATGGTAATCAGTACTTCAGGTCTGCGCTAACTTTTTATAAGATAGACCGTAAGTCTGCAAATGAATAAATAAAATAAGTCCCAAAAAAAATTGTATACAATATAAATAATCTAATCATTGTCTTAGTAACTTTTGTTCATATTAAATACAGCATAAAGTGTTCAACATCATCATCATCATCATTATCCTATATCAGTCCACAGCTGGACGTAGGTCTCTCTCAAGACGCGCCACTGAGCCCGGTCTTCATCTCTTCTCATGTTGTGTTACGCTACATTCAGATCGTCGCTCCATCTCTGGGTGCGTCCTACACTACACTACACAATGCCTAAACGCGGTCTCCACTCCAGTATCCGTTTGCTCCAACGATTGTATGTTCTTCGGCAAACATGGCCGGCCTACTGTCACTTCAGCTTGCTAACGGCCGGTTTCTCGAACGATGATCAACGAAAAAATCAAATAATTACTATGTGTCAAACTCGGATCAATCGTGATTTGGGTTTCCAGAAACCGGCCGTAAAAATCTCTTGTCGAACACCTTAGTTTTCTGTCGCTTATTCTATAACGTATATTATGAGTTGCAGAAGTAAATCATTGTTGCGAAAATCACAATATCCCAGAGTGTATAAAAATATTAGTCGCGCGGTGTGCTGTTAACTCTCGCCAAGTGGCCGGCTAAGTGCGTTACTGTGTATTGTATACTGGACTTATAAGTACTATGTACAATATGTAGGTACAATAAATACATTATTCAGTACCTCTACCATGAGTTGTCACAGTACTTATAAGTACTATGTACAATATGTAGGTACAATAAATACATTATTCAGTACCTCTACCATGAGTTGTCACAGTAAAATCGCCTGACTTTACTACAGTAGTTACGTAAATATTAGTATTACGAATTTTAGTACCCAACTATCCGCTAGAGGCGCTGTACGAATGTTCATACATTTTTTTAAATACAGACGCTAGCGACTATAGTCTAGCTATATAGTATAGTAAAAACTCATGGTAGAGCTACTGTATAACTTGGGTATATAAATCAAATATTTGATGCTTAGATTTTGTTGCGCTCAAAATATTGCGTTGAATTGTGAAATGTGAACGTCACAGCTCAGTTGGTAGCTCTGCCAACAGTGGGTCGTGGGTTCAATTCCCATCCAGGTAAAATGTTTGTGAGATGAACATAAATATTTGTTCTGTGTCTGGGTGTTACTATGTATTCTATGTACCTATGTATTTACAAAAAAAATAATGTACGTATTCTATCAGCAATCTAGTTCCAAGTACATTATTAGATATATACTTAGTAAGTATATATATAGTAAAGTTTGTGTGTATGTTAAATTGTAAGGGGATTACCCCTTACAATCGGGATTTACTGAACCGATTTTAAAAATTCTTTCACCAATAGAAAGCCACATTATTGCTGAGTGTCATAGGTTATATAAAAAACCGAAAAATAAAAAGTCTTTTACGTGGTAGTCCGTTTTGCTAAGTGAATCGGAGAAAAACGGTCGAATTATGCCCAACGATGTGGGCACGGGTCAGCTAGTTATTCAATGCGACTGCGGGGACCCCATACAAACGATGTCTCACCTTCTCGTTTGTCCCTTGTGCCCTACCACCTGCACAAGGCTTGATTTCATCAACGCCACAAACGAGGGAAAAGAAGTTGCCAAGTTCTATTCCAACTTGGTTTGAAGTTGTTGTAGTGTTACCAATTGACACGCAAGAAAAAGAAGAAGCTAGTTATTAATAATTTGTCTATCTAAGTACGATATGTTTACTTTACCAAGACTATCGGAAGCAAGTGTTCGGAAACAATAGGAACAAGAATCTTGCCGAGTTAGTAATTTATTGTGGGATCGTAAATCTCCGCGTATCAGCTGATCTAACTGGAGTTAATATTTATAGTAACGTGACTAACGTGTCACTTTCGCTGATATTATTTGTCGTTGAAGATAAATTGTTTCCTCGTGTGAGGATTGTTTTTGTAAGAAAAAGTATGTTCAAATCAATGAGGGCTTTTGTAGTTTTTGGAACTTGAAACTGTTTTTACTTCTAATTAAAGCCAGGCCGTAAGTTTCTTGCCCGTTCTTCTAGGCTCTGGTCGCGCGGAACTGGCACCTAGAATCACCAAGTATGTAAGATGAATCTAAATGGTCCTTGTGATTTTACTGAATAAAGTAATTTTGACTTTAACTTTATAACTAAATTAATATTCACGGACAATTCACACACTCTAGTCCCAAACTAAGCAAAGCTTGCACTATGGGAACTAGACTACTGATAGAATACGTATATGTAATTTTTTTTGTAAGTAGGTACATAGGAACACTCAGCCATAGAACAAATACACTCGAGAGCAATGAATAAGAATCCTAAAAATCTCGGAAACTAAAAATGCTAGGTTAATGCAATAAATTGTATTTAATAGACAATGTAATACTCCTTAAATGAAGGTATTAAAACTTCTTAGTTATTGTAAAGTTATATCATAAAAAAATCAAATTTGAAAAAGGGCCAGTTTCGAAGATGGAACTACGAAATTACAGCATTTGGTTTTGCTTTTGTTTGTAATCTGTCATTTATGTGGGTACATAAACCATGTTGATAGTGCTCTATATTCATTATTCAAGCTGAAATTATGTCGCTTACGCCTGAAGAATGCACCAGAATACTTACAATGCTGGAAACCGGCCGGAGTCAGCGCGATACAGCCAGGACTGTCGGTGTGTCGCTGTCAACAGTACAAAGAGTTCTCCGACGTTACGAAGAAACTGGTTCTAACCTACGCAGACCAGGAACGGGCAGAACCAGGTGTACCACAGCACGAGAAGACCGATACTTGGTGAACACCATGCTTCGAAATCGCTTTCTCACAGGAACTGAACTCACCAATCAGTTTCGACGCCTCGGAGGAAGTACCTAACCCAAGTGCATGGACAGTAAGACGTCGGCTTGCTGAATCTAACTTAAAACCCCTTAGACCTGCAAACGGCCCTAAACTGGAGCGTGGGCATCGTATTTCGAGACTAAGATATGCCCAGAGCCACGTAAATTGGAGTATTGAAGATTGGTCAAAAGTTATGTTCTCCGACGAATCAAAATTTATGCTCTACAAGCACGATGGAAGACACAGAGTGTATCGAAGACCAGGGGAAAGATTCAAGCAAGCATGCATCGAAGAAAAAGTAGCCTACGGTGGTGGGTCTGTACGTGTGTGGGCCGGAATTTCTTCTGAAAGTCGCACAGAGCTGGTGATCATAGAAAACGGCTCTTTAACTAGCGTCAGATATGTGGAAGAAATCCTCAATGATCACGTTGGTCCATTTATGGTCAATTTAGGTGAGGATGCTATATTTATGCATGACAATGCCCGACCTCATACAGGTAGGATTGTGAATGACTACCTTCAAGAGATGAACATTACTCGTATGGAGTGGCCAGCGCGCAGCCCGGATATCAACCCGATCGAGCATGCTTGGGACGAGCTAGGCAGATGCGTAAAACAATGCGAAACCCTCCCCCAATCACGCTTCGTGAGCTCAAAATTGCTCTCACAGAGGAATGGGAGAATATTCCCCAAAATCGTATAAGGAACTTGGTGTACAGCATGCCAAACCGCGTAAACGCAGTAATGGAAGCACGAGGAGGCAATACGAAGTATTAAAATTCAAGAAAATCGTAATAAAGTTCAAAAATTTCATGTTTCCTATTTTTGTTTTAAGGAGAGATCAGCAGTTTTTTTCTTTATGTAATTTTGTGTTAATAAAATGTATGGTGACTCATATTTTTTTTACTTTCATTTAAGGAGTATTACATTGTCTATTAAATACAATTTATTGCATTAACCTATCATTTTTAGTTTCCGAGATTTTTAACATTCTTTAAGTGACCCGGATTCATTGCTCTCGAGTGTATTTATGTTCATCACATAAACATTTGCTCTGGGTTGGAATCGAACCCACGACCCACAGCTTGGAAGGTTGCATAAAAAAGGAAGGACAGAGATACTACCAACTGAGCTGTGACGCCTGTCAAATGCAAACTATTAAGTCTAAAAGTATAATTCCTTTTTAACCATAGAAAGTTATTTTGCACAACTTTCTAAATCGCGATTGCGAAACGGTTTAGGTCATTGTCTACATTTGGTTAGAAATTAGTTATTCGCATATTTTTACGCGAAATCCTATTATGCAAGAACCGGAAATAACTTTACCGTTTTGGGATTGATTTATTAGAAGTTATATAGTTTTTTGTCGTTAAATATGTTTCTTAAAGAAGGCATTAACTTGAGACTTGACTGGCATATGTGAAATGTCCATAAATTAGTATTTAGGTTATTGAGTAAAATCACAATGCTTTAATGTTTGATCTTTTAATCATCATCATCAACCTACATCAGTCCACTGCTGGACGTAGGTCTCTCTGCAGACGCGCCACTGAGCGCGGTCTTCGGCTCTTCTCATGTTGTGTTTGCCAGCTACACTACACTCCGCAGATCGTCGCTCCATCTCGCCGGAGGGCGTCCTACACTACACTTGCCTAAATGCGATCTCCAAACTATTACCTTTTAATATGTTTTCAAAAAAATCAAAACACGTGTGTCGACATAATCCAGGGGGGGTATCCTGACAACTGAAATGTTTTTGAACTGTTATTTGATCAAATTAAAGTTCAGTTTTCTTCTTCGTCTTATATTGATATTTTGAATGATCGATTTTCATACCGTTTGATAGAATTAACGAATAATCAGGTAGGCCATGCTCAAATCAGGTAGGTAATGCTTTAATCAGGTAGGCCATGCTCAAATCGTCATTTTTAACAGCTCAGTTATAATTTTATAAAGCTCAGTCACGTCAGTCCACGAAAATGTCACTGAATACTGATGAGTTACTGTAGTAAAATCATCCAAAACTGAACTGCAACTGATAGGATATTCGGTCACGCAAGTTTCCCCTTGCTGGATAGCCCCCCAGTGCATAAATTACAAGTTCGGTCCTCGTTCTCGAGACTTTGGAGATGCAAAACATTCCTCTCATCCCGAGCTGTAGCTCTACCATGAGTTTTTACTATAGTATATTTACTATACTCGCTAGCGTCTGTAGTTAAAAAAATGTATGAAGATTAGTACAGCGCCTCTAGCGGATAGTTGGGTACTAAAATTCGTAATACTAATATTGACGTAACTACTGTAGTAAAGTCAGGCGATTTTACTGTGACATCTCATGGTAGAGGTACTGCTTGTTTTAATTAATAACTGGGCTCGAGGAGTAATGAACCCCGATTTCTGTGACGTAGAGGCGTTGTTTTATATGTCTTAATTAGAACTGCTAGCGCTTTCGACCTCTTAAGAGCTCTTAAAGGACTTTCAAGGTTTTGTTTTGTAAAACAAGGATGTTCGTTCTAAAGAATTGAGTTTAGATAAAAAATTAGTTATAATAGTACAAACCTACATGTACTAGTCACCTAGTATAAGTTTTTCTATGTTAAAGAGAATATATTGTACATAAAAAAATCATATCTCAAAGTTGACTGAACTGACCGATTCAAATTTGATAATATATTATTTTTTATAAACAGAAAAAAATGTGTTTGCTATATTTTTGTTTCTTATAGTAGGTACCTACCTACCTACAAGTGTTGTTTAGTTTGAGACTAGAGCGTGAAGTATCTATAAAATGTCCATGATTATTTATTATTTATAGACATCTCTATGAGTGCGCGCATTCTTCACTCTACTCAACTTTTCCTAGAAATAAATGCACATTTTCATCTTGTTGAGTTATGAGTGGAATATAATTCACAGAAGCGAAGGATAATCCTATTTTAAATATTTGAACTCTAGTTGCTTACCAACGAAGTAATTAGACTGTTAAAACTTAATTCTTTGCGAAATTGCTTTTTATTTTGTGGTTAATTGTTATTTTACGTGCGCATTGTCTTAACTAATTATAAGAATATGTAATTGTGTTAAAATATAGGTATCATATATAACAATTATAAATAAAATCACGACAATCACAATATTTACAAAACACATTAATCAAAATAGTTCCAATTAAAATATATACTTACACTTAACTTGGAAATACCAAAGAATTTATATCCTGAAAAAAAATAATTAAAAAGTCATGGGCGGAAGCTAATATAGATGTTTAGATTTTTGTTAAAGTTTACGGCTTATTTCTTGTTTAAAATAACGGGTTGTGTATTATAAACAACTAAAACAATGACACAAATGAAGGTATTTACCCCAATTTCATGTAAAATTAGGACCCTTCATATTTCCCCACAAAACCTCTTACCTTCCATTTCTCCCGAAATATGTGGAGAATTTTGTGAATAAATAGTGACGAACCGACACAGGTGTTACTAGTAATGAATATTCCTGTTTGCTCGTAAAAAGTTTAGTATTTAAGCTAGGAAAGGGATTTGTCGGACGCGACTTTAAGTCGCTAGAACAACCAAACGGCTTAGTTTAGGCAAACGTAGAGTACAACACGAGAAGAGACGAAAATTGGGCTCAGTGGCGCGTCTTGGGAGACACCTACGTCCAGCTGTAAATAAATAGTCACGGACTATTCTCACATCACACTCTAGTCCCAAACTAAGTACTTGTACCTAACCACTATGGAAACGAAACTGTTGATATACATTTTTAGTATACTTATGTTGGTTATGTTAATGATGATGATGATGATTATGATAAGGATGATACAAATACAAAATACAAAATGTTTTATTCAGTAACTTAAATTAATAACTAGGTACAGTGGTTGGATACCTCCTTTTAAGTATGCAATACCTGTATTAGGAGATACCGCTCTTCCTTATCCGTGGTATTACGAACAAAGTTACATCAGGTAAATTAATAAAAACATTTGAGGCAAAATCAAAGAAAATTAAAAACTTAGGGTAGAATTGAAATTGTTTGTCTGGTGTGCGTAAGCGTAATATGTGGTGTGGTACAAGTACAAGTGATAGCGATAATGAGTTTTGAAATCCGGATTAATTCTAAGTGTAGTGGAAGAGTGTAATGTTTTGAATGTGTTTAGGTAAGTGTGAGGGTGTATGTATGCATGTTTGTATGTAAGTATGTATGTATACGATGACACTGTCAATTGATAATTATTCCAGAAGTTTCTTCTTCGAGTCGTTGAAAAACCATTTTGAGAAAAATCACACCCCTGACCAATATTTAGCTACATTGAGTGCGTCAGTCGAGCAATGCATGAGAAATAAAATAAATAAATAAATCCAGTAGCTGAAATTAGTAAAACAAAGCGGTTTGGCAATTACCGCGTTGTGTAGTTAGTTCGAAAAGTGACACAAAAAATTGCACGAAAAAGTCGCGTACTTAAATGACAGAGTTACCTGCCACCCTTCCAGTTTGCAAGTTTAATTATCACGGACACGACCCGACTTGTACTCGTACGTAATGTCTCTTCAGAATTAGCGTTGTATTATAAGTTTATTTTAACTTAAACAACAATGAACTCTGATTTGTTTGTTAGCTACATATTAATAGAACTAAGTATATACAAGTTTTTGGATTAGGTGTCGATAGAAGATAATATTCTTACAAACAAATTTGCGAGTCGTAAACGTATAAAACTATGTATTCTAGATACACTGCGGGATGACGTTGCTACGTTTGACAGTTAAACTAGCGTTGACGCGCAGTGTGACTCGAATATATTAGGTTTATTTAAAGCGGTGACTGCATGTTAGTCTGTAACTATTCCCAGGTCTCACGCGACTATTTATTAAGTAAAAGTTGAATACTTTTTAGAAGTACATTTTAGTATATTTAGTAGTACACAAAACATATAACACTCAGACACAAAACCCATTGTATGCCACACAAATTGTCCTTAATGGGATTCGAACCCACGATCTAAGTATGAAAGGCAGAGCTACTACCATCTGAGCTGTGACGTCTGTCGCATAAACACGAAGGTGCTACAATGTGTTGAAATAATTAAAATAGTTTACAGAGCCCGTAATCTGAAAACTCGAAAGTCCCGAAAACTTACTGAAATTAATTTTATTTGCAAATAATAATAAAGTCACTTACTAATAACATATATACAAATTAAATTATTAGTCACTGTTTGAAAAAGTTATCAATGTTAATACACTTTTGGATGAACCGAAACAAAATTTCGGGTTGAAATTTCGTTTTGCTGCTCGAAATATCGTTTTGTATTGCTTCAACATTTTCGTTTTAGTTGTCGAGACTCGTTCGAGTTATCTACGGGCTCAGAGGGCTAAGCTCGAATAAATGTTACAATCGTAAATGTATCGAAACAATGACGTATTTGAGATACACTGCGCGTCAACATTAGGTTTACTGTCGACCATTCCAGCGTTAGCGCGCAGTGTATCTTAAACCTGTGATGTTTACGATTGTCACATATATTCATGCTATGCTCTCAGGTCGGAAGTGCGACGAAATCTCAGGAGTATTGTTCTGACGAAGTTTAAACCGAATTTGGTTAAAGTGTAGAACTTGCTAGTTTTAGTGCTAGATTTGGCTAGAAGCTAAATTAACTAAAGGTTAAATATAGCCAGCCAAAATATAGGTACATAGTTGCATAAGATTTTTATTGTATTTAGTTTAGTTTTTTGTATTTAGTTAAGGAGAGGGGGGAGACCTTTACCAAGCAGTGGGACAGCGTAGGTTAATAAAAGTTTATGTAAGTTTATGTTTTTATGTACCTATTGTTTCTCAATAGTTCTAAGGTGTACATTTACAATAAAGCATTTTCATTCATTCATTCATTCAAATTTATTTAAAAAAAATATAGTTTTTGTGTAAGTTGACAACAAAATATTTCAAAACTGATATTGCCATATTTGTTTGTCAATACAATGTAGATAAAAATATATACAAGAATAATTTATAAAAATATATTACGAATAGTTTAAAGGAGTTTCAATTGAGACATTTTTAATTATTTTTCCAACAATTATTTACAACAACAAACTATGTCACAAGAATAGTCGTTGATAATAAAATAATTCAATTTCGAATTAAGGACGCCGAGATTGCAACGGAATTGAATTCTTCGTGATTGGATATCTTTTATCTTAAGTTTTTACTTTTTAATCTTTTGAGTTATAAAGTGATAAACCTCTACTTATTTTCAACCAACTTCAAGATAAAGATTTTTATTCAACTCAGGAGTGAGCACGAGAAATCTGATAATCGCGATTAAAGCTGGGTTTTCTTATGTAATTCTTCATATAACATGGTGATAGATTAACCCCATTTACTAATAAGACAAGTTTTACAGTGTTGGTAATATTACTTAATTTACAAAAGGAAATAGTTAAGCTATCTGCAGACCATTGCAAGCGATCTATTGGTAGACTTATTTAGAAATCCAAAATATTATCAATCGGAAACTATTTTAATAACTAACTGAATTTGACGACCGATGTGGCGCGGTGGGCGAAGGTCCGCCTGCGACACGGAAGGTTGCGGGTTCGATTCCCGCCTTGGGATAAATGTTTGTACGATCTGCAAATATTTATTCCGGGTGTTCTGGGTGTTTATATGTATAATAAAAATATGTATCTATGTAATGTATTGTATTAAGTATGTCAGTCTTCTAGTACCCATAACACAAGCTCTGCTTAGCTTGGGGCTAGATGATGTTGTGTGGATTGTCCAGCATTATTATTATTATATTATTAGAATTTCTCATAATTAATGTTATGGTTATGTTATTTTTATATAACATCTTAATAAAATAAAAATAAACATTATACTTAGTACATGCTGTTGGTTTAAAAAAAATGGAGGATAAAGATTAAAGCACATTTTCGAAAATTTTGTCTATTTAAATACGAAAGTTTAGTATAATAGAATGATTTAAGTCTTCACATCGCATAATATATGTAGCGAATAATGTTACTGTATGGGCTTGATGAGGGTTGACAATTCATTAGCAACGTCAGTTGTGTTTGCTTCAGTCAAACTGACAGCCCCCACTTATCACTATAGTCTTATGAATGATCTCAAATAGTTTCTTGAAGTCTTGGAGATTTCTAGACTTTGATGTTTGGAATGTAGCTAATATAATATATATAATTTTTCAGTCTCTAAGTAATTATTTTTCTATCGTCAGAAATAAGAGTAAGTAAATAATCTGAGATTAGTTGTTTTTTTTAGATTGAAATCAAAACATTATAGTTTTGTTTATTTACTATAAAATAAAAATAAACAGTAAGTAAATTGTTTAGTTTTATCATCACATTTCGAATTAGCTAAAAAAAAACAACTTATTATACTTAACCAAATTCGAAATTCTAACACTATTTGCAAAAAAATACTCATCATTTCAAAAGATTCCGATTGTAAATGAATTTCATAATAAGACCTATTTTTTTCTCAAGATATGCGAGCCAGGAAAAAAAGTACTACTATTTTAAGCTAAATTGAAATGACAACACCGAGCAAAACAAAGGAGGTTTACCATAACTTCAAACTAAGGCAATAGCGTTGTAAGCAGTAAGGGTGGATGTAACCACCCGCCGCCACAGTCTGGTGATTTACGGTCGTAGAGAACAGACAAACATGACCACAGTGTAGGCTTTTGCAGAAGCCCATCTACTTGTTTAGGCTCATGTTACTATGTTTTCTATGTATGTACATATTTACAAAAAAATATAAGTACTTTGCTTAGTTTAAACATGGCCACAGTGTAGGTTTGTACAGTAGTCTATCTACTTGTTTAGGCTCATGTTACTATGTATTCTATGTATGTATTTACAAAAAAAATTGCTTAGTTTAGTCTCAAACTCTATGTTGTACTTTAGTGTGTCAACTGTTAACTTTGTGGGAGAAAAAATAAAATATTTTTTAGAATTAGGCTAGGTTCAGATGAACGCACGGTACCGCGCGGGTCTACGAACTGCGCGGTACAAGATTAATATAAACGGTACTTATCGTCTACCTACATGACCGCGCGGTACCGCGCGGCAACGCGCGACGGGCTCCCATACATTTACCGTCATGTGAATGCTCCAAACGCGCGGCGACGCGCGTCTACGCGCGGTCATCTGAACCTAGCCTTAGTTAGGTGTTGTGTGAAAAGTCCGTGAATATTTATTTATATAATAAGGTGTTGTGTGAAATGTACGTGAATATTTATTTGCATAATGTCACTGTTTGTTAGCAACATCGCTATTTATCAAGCACTTGACCGTGGTAGATAGAAGAAATACACTAAATAATTCCTAGCTTTAGTCACGATCTCCAACAATGGCAAACGATTAATGCCTTTCTCATCTTTACATAGAGAATGCGATATTGAAACAGACTGAAACAAAAAAAACAGATGACTTGACTAAGCAATGGCTACTGCATAGGATTTGAGTTCTTTTATATTTAAATACTACTCGTTCAAACTCTACTAGTTCTACTCGTTTACATACTGTTGCAAACGACCTATAGATAGCTCAAAAGATAAAAAAATAAAATAAAATAAATCTTTTATAAATCTAAATTTATGATGTGAACTTCTTCTACATTTACTATGTCACATTACACTGTGTTCTACTGTGCTATACCGCACTGTGTCACAAGACACGTGTCAATATTGACCTAGCATGACCCACTCTCCGCAGTCCCCCTAGACTGCACTATTAATAGATCTAATGGGAACGTAATAGGTAATAGCTTGTTGCTAAATGCATTGGGGGTGGTCTAGTGATCATTTTAATTAACTTTAGATGAAAGGATATTACGTTATAGGAAATAGGTTATTTATGATGCTTAATTAGTGTCATAGCTCAAGTAACTTCTTCTTCTTTTTCTTATTTGCTCTTGTGGCTTTCTAATCGGATTAGCGAATGTATGATACTAAATGATCCTTGTGATTTTACTGAATAAACTTTTAGTGGTTGATTTGATTTATGAAGAAAGAATTTCGATTTTTCGAACAGACATTAAATTGAAAACTTTATTTAACCGACCTCAAAAATAGGAGGATTGCATTTTATTTTATGATATGCGATTATTCCTTTAATTTAATCGAATTTGAGGGGTTCTTATTTATCTAATAAATAATTATAGATTTCTTCATAGTAAAAATTATACTTTATATTCTCCTAAAATTGGCGAATGGTTCAATCTAATTACTACTTTCTATTTACTACTTTTTGATAAAATTGCAAGATTTCAGTCGGCAAGCTACTTATACAACATTTCTGAGCAAATGTTTCTGATTGGAATTATTTTAAAACTGCTTAGATTGTATTCTGGAGATTATATCAAGTTGTGTACTCAGTAAATAACAAAGCGTTTAATTAAACTGTCTTCACTACCCACAGAATTTAATAACAATTAGATACTACAGGGACATATTGAGGATTAAATAAATATATAAATAAATATTCATGAACATTACGCACATTAAACTCAAGTCCCAAACAAATCAAAGCTTGTACTATGGGAACTAAATAAAAAAAGCTCTTACAATAGTCTTGTTAGTATTTTACGCCAAAATATTTGCTGAAAGTTTGTAAAATAATCGAATGAACATAATATGAGAAGAGTTATTAACATTAAACGAACTATGTCATAACAAGATTAGTCGTTGATAATAAAATAATTCAATTTTGAATTAAGGACGCCGAGATTGCAACGGAATTGAATACTTCGCCGTAATTGGATATATTCTTTATCTTAAGTTTTCAATTTTTAATCTTTTAAGTTTTTTTTTATTATATAAGTTTAGGAAAACTAACAGCTAGGTAGTTACATAGTAAAAAAAATAAGTAAATCTGAAGGCCAATTAAAAGTTGAGTGATAAACCTCGACTTAGGTAGGTACTGCTATTCAACCGACTTTAAATTTAGATTTCTAATTGTACTCTTATACCCCGTAGTTATAGAACCTTTTTACCTAGCCATCTAAGTCCGCCCCTGGTGAGGTCTTTACAGAATCTTAGAATCCTCTTGAACCCCGAATGCGTGGGCATCGACGTCTAGACAATGGACAACTTAGCACAACTTGCTGAAACTATCGAGTCACTGACGAATCACGGGTTTATATATTTTTTTGTTGGACGAACAATAGGTATATTTGTTATTATTATATTTGTTTATTAGAATAAATAAATAATGCTGGACAATCCACACAACATCATTTAGCCCTAAGCTAAGCAGAGCTTGTGTTATGTACTAGAAGACTGACATACTTAATACAATAGATTACATAGATTAGATATTTTTTATTGTAAATACCCAAATAAATATTTGCAGATCGTACAAACATTTATCCCAAAGCGGGAATCAAACCCGCAAATCCACCTCGCAGCCTTTGCCCGACGGGCCAGATCGATCGTCAAATTTAAAAGTGTTTTATGTAAAAGCGGGATTTGATGAAACTATTTCCTATACGTGTTTTCTTTAAACACCAAATAATAATAATATCTATGATAATAATTTACATTTATTTCTCAAAAAATGTTGATTAGTTTTTCCGATTTGTGAAAAAATATACCTACAGCCGACTTGACGATTGACTGACTTGACTGAGATATATTTTCTATCACTTATCACTGGCAGCATTGCCTGTCACATTGCAAGCCACATAAAAAAGAAGAAGAAAACCTCCGTGCTTCTAATGCTTTGGCTACATTAGCGGGCGAATATTCGTATCGTGTTGGCCCGACAAAAACATCGTGTTCGGGTATAGGCGATCTTCTTGTCTAAATACTACGCGATGACACGATGTACCCGGCCACATACATCGCGTTAACTCGAATATTCGCCGTAGCCCGCTAATGTGCCCCCAGCAATATCGATAACTCCAAACTAGTGCTAAGTCAAAATTCAAACTTCAAAGTTTCCGAAGAGTTGTATGGTTTAGTTTTATCTATATTGAGGCGACTATTTTTAGCTTAGCAAAAATAATAAAATACATACTTTGACTATCTAGAACTGAGATGATTTTCTCATTTCGAACTTTCTTAAGTTTTTAGTAGGTTTTTGAGTACCTACTAAAAACTTAAGAAAGTTCAAAAAAAAATACTGATAAAAATTGCTTAGAATTGATTCTAAGCAATTTTTGAAGTGAAAACTTCTTTAGCGGCGCTGGGTGGGTAAAAACTATCAAACTCGCGTCAGGGTCACGTGACGTCGAAAAAGCGTAAGATCTTATTTAATTTTTATACATTGCTCGTAAAACAAGAGACGACAAAAGAACACACTTGCGGTCACGCGACGTATGACTCAAACAATTAAATAGTGTTGTGGCGACATCGTACAAGGCGAGTACAAGGCGCTGCCAACACGCGGTGCGGTGCGGAGCGCGGGGGCGGAGGAACACTATTATAAAATCTGTGACAAGTGGTAATAATAATTGTGATCGCTCGACTCCGCCGGATCCCAGCGTTAGCGCAAGCGTGCGCGTGGTGAGTCTAGTTTGGTCGCCTAAGCCTGCTTTATTACCGTTTCACAAGTTAGTAACGCGTTCCTTCCGTGATATCTTGTAGATCATTGTCCATCGAAGTTAGTAATTTATTGTTGAATTTTATATTGAATTTTGTTTTGCATTTTATTTTGAATTTTATTTTGTATTTTGAAGTGAAAACTTCTTTAGCGGCGCTGGGTGGGTAAAAACTTTCAAACTCGCGTCAGGGTCACGTGACGTCGAAAAAGCGTAAGATCTTATTTAATTTTTATACATTGCTCGTAAAACAAGAGACGACAAAAGAACACACTTGCGGTCACGCGACGTATGACTCAAACAATTAATAGTGTTGTGGCGACATGACGTGACGATGACGTGGCGACATGACGTGACGTGACGATGACGACGAAGCCAACGAAGACACAGACACATTCGCGCTTGCGCGATGACGTGACGATGACGTGGCGACATGACGTGACGTGACGATGACGACGAAGCCAACGAAGACACAGACACATTCGCGCTTGCGCGAATGTGTCTGTGTCTTCGTTGGCTTCGTCGTTGTGTCACATTCGCGCTTGCGCGAATGTGACACAACGACATGACACAATCACAATGACACAGACACATTCGCGCTTGCGCGAATGTGTCTGTGTCTTCGTTGGCTTCGTCGTCATCGTCACGTCACGTCATGTCGCCACGTCATCGTCACGTCATGTCGCCACGTCATCGACACGTGACGATGACGTGGCGACATGACGTGACGTGACGATGACGACGAAGCCAACGAAGACACAGACACATTCGCGCTTGCGCGATGACGTGACGATGACGTAGCGACATGACGTGACGTGACGATGACGACGAAGCCAACGAAGACACAGACACATTCGCGCGCGCGAATGTGTCTGTGTCTTCGTTGGCTTCGTCGTCATCGTCACGTCACGTCATGTCGCCACGTCATCGTCACGTCATGTCGCCACGTCATCGTCACGTGACGATGACGTGGCGACATGACGTGACGTGACGATGACGACGAAGCCAACGAAGACACAGACACATTCGCGCTTGCGCGAATGTGTCTGTGTCTTCGTTGGCTTCGTCGTTGTGTCACATTCGCGCTTGCGCGAATGTGACACAACGACATGACACAATCACAATGACACAGACACATTCGCGCTTGCGCGAATGTGTCTGTGTCAGTGTGTCTTCGTTGTCTTCGTCTTGAAGTGAAAACTTAAAAGTGAAAACACAACGTTAATATTGAAGTTTTCACTTCTGCCGGCACTCCCGGAGTGCTAGCTTTTTTTTATTAGTAGTTTTCTGGTGTACCTAAAATAACCTTTTATATACATGTAATCTTATCTTTATGATTAAGTACCTACCTATTTTAATCATTATCCAATCCTAAAATATTAGATATAGGTAAACGTGAAAGTTTGTATTGATGGATGTATTTTCTTTCACGCAAAAACTACTGAATGGATTTTATTGAAGTTTTACAATAATGTAGTAGAGATTAACCATTTTTATAATAAACGCAGGTTCTACTCTTATAATATAATGCACGTGTTGGTCGACAGCGGGCGTATCCAGACAACTGAAATGTTTTAGAACTGTATTTGAACTGTTACTTGACGAGGGTCCGGTTAATGTACAACCATGGAAAACACAACCCGGTAAAACACGACCACGAAAAGCGCAGCCAGGAATACGCAGCCCGGAATTGGTGACCATTTTGTCAACCATGGAATTGTATGACAAAATGGTCACCAATTCCGAGCTGTGTTTTCCGTGATTGTGTATTCCTTGGTCGTGTAATCACGGCACCCTGTAAATCATGTTCAGTTTTGACATTGTCATTTTTAACAGCTCAGTCATAATTTTATAAAGCTCAGCCACGTCAATCCACAAAAATACCACGGAATACTGATGAGTTACTATAGTAAAATCATCGAAACTGAACTGCATTTGAAAGGATATTCGGTCACGCAAGTTTCCCCTTGCTGGATAGCCCTGCAGATCTAGCCACTCTATTAATGGTAACGTGACAAGACGGTACCTGACCAATGACAAAATCCAATTTATTTGTATTGTATCATTATATTGTCCCCCTATCTTATAAAAAGTTAGCGTTGACTTTAAGTCATCATTACGTATGGTAATCAATACTTCAAGTCTGCGCTAACTTTTTATAAGATAGACCGTGTGAGTGTAAGTACGGTGGAGGTATTTTTAGAATGGTATAGCTTTACTGAGAGCTAAGAACAATCAAATATAACAATCGCAAACGTAACGTATTTAAGATACACTGCGCGCTTACGCTGCAACATTCGACAGTAAAGCTGATGTTGACGCGCAATGTATTTCAAATGTGTCACTGTTTCGATACGTTTACGAATGTCACATTTATTCGTGCTGTAAGTTCGTTTAACTCAAGTCTAGAAACAAAATAAAAAAGTTTTTACAGTCGTGTAAACTGTTATACAGTCTCTTTGACAAACTTGCAACTTGATAATGAACTGTTGTTACTAAAGTACAAGGTGTACCATAATTAGTCTAACTGGCACCTAGAATCACCTATTATGTAAGACGATTCTAAATGATCCTTGTGATTTTATTGAATAAAAAAATATGTGACTTGATTTCTCGAAAACAATATTAGATAAGTGCAAACTGTAATCTGAAGAACAATGTATTATATCCATTGTATTATGTGCCATTTTGGTTTGGTTAATGATCTTTGGTTATATCTAATTTTTACTTGCAACGAAGTCCGAAAGCCCCTTTTTTTTCCTAAATATCGTAAGTATTAAACATTAGTGACAAATGTGATCATGCAAGTTTAATCAAGATTATCTTTAGTATTTACATTTTAATTGAAAAATTCCTTAGGTAGGTACGTGTTTTACTTTAAAACCAATCAATCATTAGAAATAAGTACTATCTCAGTTTTCAGAAGTAGTTTTTGTACACCCTATTTTCCAAAGAACGTTGAGTATCGTAAATTATATTCTCTTTGAAAAGGACTCGAAATGAATATTTATAGAAAGAACTATAAATAGAATCGTCTTGTTTGCCGCTACAGTAAATAAACAAATATTTTTTTGTTGTTTTAAACACTTTTTCGACGGAGGTGTTTTATATCTTTTTAGGGTTCCGTACTCAAAGGGTAACATGGGACCCTTTTTGACACCTTAGTTATGTGAGTAATACGGGACCTTATTACTAAAACACCGCTGTTCGTCTGTCTGTCTGTCACCAGGCTGTATGTCATGAACCATGTCAAAGTCAAAGATTTTTTATTGCTTGTAATACATGTTTTAATAGATGTCAAATAATAGATATAAGATATCAATGTAATGATGCGTAGAGAGTTGAATTTTCACATATCCATAATCTATTTATGTAACAGAAATGGATCATTTATTATATGTTATAATAAGTTGTAAACAGAATAAAATAAATTGAAATAATAGCTTTCATTAAACATGATTTTAGGTACGGAACCCTATGTGCGCGAGTCCGACTCGTGCTTGGCCAGTTTTTTTATTTTACTTCTATATCGTCTTAGTTTTACAAAGTGAGATGAATTGTTGTGCATTTTAATAAAATAACTTAATTTAAGTTAAAACTTATATAAGTTATTGCAGTTTATTTTAGGTTTGTTGGAATAGAACTGAAGAAATGAAAAACTTTAGCTATTCTTTACTTCTTCAAATTAACTTTTTTTACGTCTACTTTAAGACACGACAAACCAACATTGCTTATTTGATGTTAAGCGGTGCACTCGATGTTAAGTGGTGCCCATAATGCTCTCTTTCTGGTAGAGATCGCGCTTAGCGATAAGGCAGCTCATTTTTTACTTGTTTTTTCTATTGTTATGTGTTACTAATGTATTAAAATAAAGGCGTCATAACTCAGTTGGTAGTAGCTCTGTCTTCCATGCCGTGGGTTCGATTCTCATCTAGAGCAATTATTATTGTTTGTGTGATGAACATACATATTTGATCTGTGTCTGGGCGTTACTATGTAGGTATATGCCACAGAACAAAAAATACAGTAGAAGTAGTATGTGGGCGGGGCGCGCGTACCCCGAGCTTTGCGTAGTATCGCAAACTGTTTCTGCCCATTTCACGCACATCAGTCTAGCTAGATCGAACCATCACAGTGATAATAACTTAAGAAAAATTACAAAAATGCCTTATTGCGCTGTCCTAGAGTGTAAAAACGGCAGCAGAACTAAAACTGTTTCAAATGGTTGTATATCATATCATCGGTAGGTCTTAATTTACTTAATTTCTGAGTTTTTTTATGTTCTGTGGTATATGCACGTATTTATAAAAAAAATTTATATACTTAAGTATTATATCAGCAGTCTAGTTCACAAAGCTTTGCTTAGTTTGGGACTAGAATGTGATAAGTGAATTGTCCGTGAGTATTTATTTATTTAATCAATAAGGAGTTTTCTATCTAACCTCATAGAAACCCTTGGTTTCACAATAAAAGGTAAATTAATAAATTAGTTAAACAAATACTATAATCCGTAAAGCCGACATAAATGAATCGTCTCACCATAAATCCTGAAATCCTGAGAACGTGACTTTTGAACAAGACCCTGTCTTTGCAGAGACAATGACAACACCATAGATTAATGTTGTTTTATTTACGAACTCTTTAAAAAGGTCGTTGACCACAGAATCTCATTTTCATCAGTTTTATAATATATGGCACAGTTCAGTAGATAACACTTTGCCTAGTATAACGGCCGGTTTCTCGAACGATGATTAATGAAAAAATCAAATATATAAAAATAGATAGATTAATAGATAAATAAATAGATTTGGGTTTCCAGAAACCGGCCGTTAGTGTCACAGTGTCCGATGGACCGTGAGGTTTTAGTCAGTTTCAATCTGACATGACTACTCTAACAAGCAGTAGATATCTACCTATCTATGACAAATAAAAAGCCATATTAAACATAGATCTAGTTACAGTAAAGAATATCGATAAAAATATAGCTATGTCAACTACATATGTCCTGAATTTTTCATCTAAGTGGTAGAACAAGCTGGATCCATATACTAACATCAGTATTCTTTGTTTCAGATTACAATAAAGAATCTAATGCGGTGACCAACAAAACTAGCGCCGGAATAATGTGAAATAATGAACCGACACACATGATTTCTCCAAACTTCACACACACAACTACAAATGTGACTTACACGAACCTCACACAAACATACCGAAATGTCACCGGTGACTTCAACTACGATTCGGCCGAGTATGAGTCCAACGCGACCCTCTCGTTCAACGTTAGCGACACACATGGTGCCAACTTCACGGAATACGCTGAGATTCCGTATTACATAAAAGCAACGTCTATGACATTTTGTATAGTGATAATGTGTTTGGGTGTGATCGGTAACATAATGGTGCCGATTGTGATACTAAAGACGAAAGATATGAGGAACTCGACGAACATTTTTCTGGTGAATCTGAGCATTGCTGATCTGATGGTGCTGTTGGTGTGCACCCCGACAGTTCTGGTGGAAGTCAGCTCGCGGCCTGAGACCTGGGTGCTGGGGAAAGAGCTTTGTAAGTACTTGATTTAAAACGGCCTTCTCCAGATACAACTCCTACTACTACACATATAACTAAGTTAAATTGTCACCGCACTGGAACTTCAGTGCTTAATTTAGTTTAATAGTATTTGTAAGAAGGATCATATAAAAAAACGGTAGGAACCAGGCCGTAAGTTTTTTGCCCGTTCTTCTAGGCTCTGGTCGCGTGGAACTGGCACCTAGAATCACCTAGTATGTAAGACTAAATGATTCTTGTGATTTTACTGAATAAAGTAATTTTGACTTTGACTTTGAACTAAAATCACTTTTTCTAAAAAATGATGAGGTTATCCATTTTTAATTTTGGCAACACTGAAAACCAGCGCTATAGGAACCAATGGTTTTTGTAGCTTATGCTGAGTGGCGGCCTTTTTACACTTATTTTTAAATGTTTTGTCATGTATGTCATGGTGTAAATAAATATTTCTTTCTTTGTTTCTAATATTGAAATGATATGATAGCAATGATTTATCAAAACCAGCACATAAATATTACTTGGACTCTTTTGTGATCTGTTGAACTGACAATTCCGTGTCCGTTCTGCCGAGATCTTTCGTACGTAAATGTGTAAAAAATGGTAATATTCCACTTACGCCTTCAAGTATCATCCTAAAAGCATTAGACATTTAATTTGTAGACTCCAAAAAAGGGCCGTTGAAGAGATACCGGAAAACGCTTAGGTTTCATAATATGCGATGGCCGCTAAGGTGTGGGTATGACAGAGATAACCTTTTCTAAATTTGATAGTAAGCAGTTAACTCTGCACAGTTATTCACTCCTAGTGGAAAGAACTCTCTGACCAGGTGCTTGAAAGTTATTTGAAATTCAAATCCGGTATCATTGTTCGGTGGTAGAATTAGTCACGATCGTAGTTTGTGTTCTGGGCAAACTGCGCCTCTGTAAAAAGCGGAATCACGGTATGCAAGCGTCAAGAGAATGGTCAAGGGACCTAACCAAAAGAAACTGAACGATCCCTAACCAAGCATGAAGTAAATACGGACGGTAAAGTGTGAAAGTCAAAACAATCATCCTGCCATTAGTATTACATTACTTTTACTTTTACATTAACTTACAAACCTATAAAAATGAGACAGGTATTAGTCGTACACTATTGTGCAGTCAAGTCTATGTCTATGTCTATGGTAAGCGTCTAGTACGAATTATATGTTAGCTTCACTGTCGTGACGATAACAGTGTAACGTGGTTCACAAAATGTATTTAGTGCCACCATGACGGTCCAAACTTTTTACAGAATAACGCAAACATATGCCTGCATCTGCTAAAGACGCGTTATAGGACATTAAATAGTCGTTACGTGATCACAAGAACTTTGTAATGGGTTCTGCATAATAAGGTGCAGTGCGGCACAATTTAAAAGTGCCTGGGGCATGCCTAAACGGTTATAGCATTGCGCGGGGGCTGCTAGGTGCTACAGAAAACACTTGTCTAGTAGTAAGTTTGCGTTTATTCTACAAAAACTACACGAAACCTTACTCGTTGCTGGTAATGTTTTAAACACTCAGTTTTTAAGTCGGGCCAAATAAAATAAAATGGTTGGTTGAAAAAAATATTGATTTGTTTTATGGTGTCAATAAATATTTTTGATTTCTTTACAATAAATATATTTTTCCAATTATAAATTAAAAGTTGCGATTTTGTTTTCGTAGGTTAATTACATATTGTTTGATCCCAGATTGCTTTAAAATGATTACTACCTTGGTCATCTCTAAGTTTTGTAGTACTGTAACATGCGTGGTACCCTCCGAATATCAGAATTTATTGTTTGCTCGGGTATAAAAGTTCTAAAAAAATACTGTGTGTTAAAAAGTACCAAGTGTTATTTTTAACGCTTAAGAAAACTTCTGAACATTGCTTAAAACTCAACAATTTAGCAGTATTCTTGCTACATTTGCTTATTGTTGAATTTAAGATTCTGCGATCCTCTGTGCCCCATGTTGGGCGCCAAAGTTTGGATTTTTGGCGACCAACGTGGGGCATTAACCTGTGTGAATTGAATAGAAAATTGAACTGTAAAACAGTATAAGGAAGTACACTCACGTACCAATTAACAGTGATAGTAGAAAAATGAGTTCGTAAAATGTTTTTATATTTGCTTCATTAAAAATAATCCCCTCTAAAATATCAACCGAAAAGTTTCAGTTGCCAAGTGCATGTTCCACAATGAAAAGAAACAAAGAGAAAAATACATTTGACTGACAAAGGCATGTCTGTGTAGACCCGCTTTTCTACACTCTTGGCACGGGAGCACTGCAGTTCGTATTACCATAATATTTTGGGAACAAAACACATTTCAAAAACTTTTGGTTGTAATATCTCTGACTGTCTGATTCTAACTGGGCTATTGTTACTAATAGCACATTTAGAAAATGAAATAGTATCTTGTTTTAAATTTTTATATATTTTTTTTAAATAAATGATTCATAAAACCTTATTATTTTAACATATGCTTTCTAACACAGGGCTCAAATTCTTTCTCTCTTTCTCTCTGTTTTTATTATTATTATTATTTATTATATATTATAATCATCCTCAACCTATATCAGTCCACTGCTGGACGTAGGTCTCTCCCGCGCCGCGCCACTGAGCCCGGTCTTCGGCTCTTCTCATTCAGTGTTTGCCAGCAACACTCCACAGATCGTCGCTGAATTTTTGCAGTAATTAATTATCTGGTATATTTGATTTGTGAAGACTTTCTGTATTTTTATGCTCTTCAAGACATTGCCAATCTTAAGTGCAGCTTATTAATAACTTGATGATCGCACCACACTTCCCGCACTTAAGTGCTTAATTTTATAAACGTGGGAGTTATTTCACACCGGCATATTTTTTTAAGTAAATAAATATAAATTAAGTAGCAAAACATTTATTTATGTCTTAGTCACCATTAATTTATCTTAAATTATTTGTTTGCTGCGTATATATATGTATCTAATAATTCTACTGTATATTAAAATACAGTCTTCTTGTCGTGTCGATACTACAACTGTTTTACTAAATACAGTAGAATTATTAGATACATTTCGTATCAGCAATCGAGTTCTGAAAGTACAAGTTTTGCTTAGTTTGGAACTAGAGTGTGAAGTGTCAAAGAATATTGATTATTATTATTTAAAAAGCCCATTGTCTATGTGATATGAAGTTTTTTTTTATCGATTAGTGTAGGATTTAAAATTGGTGAAATTCCTAAAGAAATATTTTAATTATTAAATATTGACCACATTTATAAATCGTCGATCACCAATATAAGTAAATAATGGTCTAAATGCGGAATTAAAGTTAAGAAATATTAAAAAAGTTTATAGTGTGAACAGAGCTTTAGATACCTGCATTTTATTACCCTTTTAATAAGAGCATTATTGAGACTGTAAAGTCTCTGTTCACAGGAATTTGTACCAAATAACTTGGTTTTAAGATCGTTATTTGCTGCGCTGCGGTTTCTGAAGGCGCGTGGTCTGGCTATTTCTAAGATATTATAACGCGAGGTTGTATTCGATAGCCTTAGCATGTGACTTGGTCTGTCATTTTCTTAGTAGAGCTTAATTTTCTTGATAATTACTATTGATAGAAGTGGATGAGGCCCTTATATTTAGCATCTGTCACCGTATTTATAATACGTTATACATATATAATTTATATATACGTATATAATACATATTATATTTAAAATACGTTGTTTTAGTGCACGTTGTTTAAAATACAAGTGCATTAAGAATGTGCTCTGTTAGTCAATGCCATTGACTTCATCTATCTTCTATGCTGTGAGTCGTGGGCTCGATTCCCACCCAGAGCAAATATTTGTGTGATGAACATAAATAATTATATTTGTTCTGAATTTGTGTGTCACTAAGTTAAAAAGGGTAGGTCTACTAGTACTTATATTCACAGTGTGTTAACCCAAAAAATGTATTTACCTTGTGAAAACGAAACAAACAGACCAACACACTTTGAAATATATTTATAAAGATTTGGTATCGTAGCTATGCTTTATATTGTACCATTTTTCAACAAATTGCCAGCGATTAGGAGAATTGAAAAGCTCTCTGGAAAAGATTCGCTTAGGATTTTTATTGCTGTAAAATTATGGACGAAAGTTTGAACAGAATTGTTTAGAATAGGTATGTTCAATAAGTGGTATTACCTACCTAGCTTTTAAAATTTGTAAGACAAAATATAGGTACTGAGAGAGGTGTCTAAAGCTTTTTGAAAACAAGAAATCTCGTAAGAATTGAAACCAAAGTTCCAAAAAGTAATTGCTGGTGTTTGTCTTCTTCTTCTTTTTATATGACCTTCGTCTATTCCGAGGCTATGGGCTATGTAGAGGATAAGAAGTTACTATAATTTAAAAAAGAATCATCAAAATCTGTGCGTCTCTCTTCCTTTTTTGGAAGTCGGATAAAACGTTTCCACTATTATCGTGTAACTAAATGAAATAAAATTATTACTCAGTATATATTAAAGTAATTTATACAGTTTTAAGTACCAACTGCTTGAGAATTACTTATATCACGAGTAGGTAAATAAAATATTATAATGTTCTAAGTGAACGATAAATTTAGTTATTTCGACTAAATATAATGCTCAAAAGCACGGAAGCTATATAACTTACGTCGTTTTTTTACATATTTACATAATTCAGTCATATAATAAGTAGCAATAAAGTAGCCGAGTAATCAAGGTCGTGGGTTCAAATCCGGGCGTTCACCAAAAGATTAAAAAAAAGACGTGTGGCATAGCATTTTTTGCTGGATTACGCATGCGCAGTGTTAGGTTATTTTCGTTAGGTATTTTCGTTACGGAATTTCTGGATTTGGTCTCTACGCTCAAGGCCCGCGATAAAAGCTGTACAATAGCTTAAAAGGTGCTATGCCTTCAAACGTTATAGAAAAACATCGCGATGAATTGAGTATTCTAGCTTATTTTATTGCAGATAGCAATTGACCTATGTTTTCTTCGTATCCTTATCTATTAAGATAATTTAAATTAATAAATAAAATAATCAAAAGAAGAATTTTTCGTGTTTTTACTCTAATTTTTAATTTTTCTTTATACGTATAAAACGGCTTTTTAAGATATTGTTTACTATGAAGAACAGCGAAGGTCAAAAAACAGTTTTTATCGAGAGCCATGTCGTAAACTAGAAAGCCTCGTTGTAACCAAATTCGATGAGAACTATGAAACTATGCGGGCTCTATTTATTACTTTGAGTTATTTTTAAACTACTATTAGCCTAGCTTACACTCGTGACTTCATCTTTTTAGTTTTTTTTATTATCTACATAAATAATTAAATACCTACTAGTTGTCCCGGCGAACTTCGTACCGCCTTAGACAGATTTTTTTTTTCTTAGAGGTTTTCTTATTTTTTTTTCCGTAATGAGAACCTTGTACAGAGTATTAGAAAACTACAATAAAAAAACAGCCAAATCTGTCAAGCCGTTTTCATGCTATGTCGTGACACCGGAAAACGGGTTTCATTTTTATATACATATACATATAGACTAGTTTAAATATATAGATACATATATATAAAAACATATATTTATTCACAAACAATCTTACGACTATATAAACTTAAAAATTAATATATAAAAATGAATTGCTGTTCGTTAGTCTCGCTAAAACTCGAGAACGGCTGAATGGATTTATCTTAAAGTGATCTTGAAATGTTTGTGGAGGTCTAGGGAAGGTTTAAAAAGTAAGAAAAATTCGAATAACTGCCAGGAAATTCTCAAAATATCTCGTTTCTATTACTCATACAAACGTTTTCTAAATAAAATGTAGAGTCAATTTGAACTTTATTTATCGATTGAGGCAGTACGAAGTCTGCCGGGTCAGCTAGTTCAAAATAAAAATAGTAACAGTAGTATGTAGCTTTTATTAAAAGAATACTTCAATAACGTACTACCACCGTACTTATTTATGGCGTCGATGACTAAGACGTTAATAATTATTCTTTACACAAAAGAAAATCAGAATAAGTACAGAAGCTATTAGTATTAAATTTCACGGAAACTGCCAATTTGTGTGACGCGGGTTTAATAGACGAAGTTTTGTATAGGCGACAAAGAAATTGGTTTACCAATTTTGATGACATCTCCCAGTAACATAATTATTCGCTAAGGATTACAGATTGACAGATTCTGACGTAGCAGTTATTAGTCTGTCAAGCTAAAATAGCCCTTGACGTTTTGTACGTGCAAATGATATTCAGCCTTAGAGTGGTAAACCAATTTCTTTGTCGCCTATACAAGTAGGAGTAGGTGAATGTGACGCACGTAAACGTATCGTAACGTTAGCATAGCTGCAAAGTACGACTATCGAGCTGGCGTTAACGCGGTCACTAGTCTGAGTTTTACTCAAACTAGTCTCGAAAACTAAAACGCAAATTTTGATAGGTGCTAAACGATAAACCGAGGCAAAATAGTTAATAAATAAAATAAATAAATAATGCTGGACAATCCACACAACATCATATAACCCCAAGCTTAGCAGAGCTTGTGTTATGGGTACTAGAAGGCTGACATACTTAATTCAATACAATACATAGATATTTTTTATTATAAGTACATATAAAATACCCAAAGCACCCGGAATAAATATTTGCAGATCGTACAAACATTTATCCCAAGGCGGGAATCGAACCCGCAACCTCCGCGTCGCAGGCGGACCTTCGCCCGCCGCGCCACATCGTGCGTTAAAGTTTAAATCCATATTTGGTTTACTCTTACATTTCTAGTAATCAATACTTCGGTACTCAAAAACATATGTTCCAATGTTTTAAAGCAAAGATTTATTATTGGACATTCTGCTTTCTGCCAAGTGGAGTGAAATAAAAACATTATTCGCTCCAAGAACTGTGAACAAACAACGTGAGATGCATTGTGTCATTGTTGTTTTAATATCACGACAAAACGTTAAAGTCGTAGTTTTTATAAGAGCTCGTTTGGGGGAGTACCTACTACAATATTTCTGTATTTTTTTGTTATAAATAATTATTTACAGATATACGCTCCAAGTCTGAAAACAAAACTGGTTGAGAACTATGTAGATTATTGATAGAATATTTTCAATTTTGTTTTGTAAATACATACATATTTGACAGGCGTCACAGCTCAGTTGGCGTCACAGCTCTACCTTCCATGCTGTAGATCGTGGGTTCGATTCCCACCCAGAGTGTCGTGGGTGTGTTTGGGTGTAAATATGTATTCTATGTACTTATGTATTTAAAATATACCTATTATAAGTGTTTATATAAGTATTTTATCAGCAATCTAGTTTCCATAGTTACAAGCTTTGCTTAATTTGGGACTAGAGTTTGATGTGTGAATTGTCCGTGAATATTTATTTATTTTTATTTATAAGCTTAATATTTCTAATCGTGAAGAAAGCTCCTTCATTGGTGACCCCCACAATTGAGCTTCAAACTTCAAATTCTAAGTTAAATCCTCTCTTCCCCAGGTCTAGCAGTACCATTCGTGGAGCTGACAGTGACTCATGCATCAGTCCTGACCATCCTAGCAATCAGCTTCGAGCGGTACTACGCGATATGCGAGCCATTGAGAGCTGGTTACGTCTGCACGAAGACCAGAGCCACTCTCATCTGCGCTCTCGTATGGTTCTTCGCGGCTTTGTTCACCAGGTATGTTATACACTGCGCGGTGACTGCTACGTTCGGTAGTCAAGCTGACGTTGACGCGCAGTGTGACGCCAGAAACAAGAAATGATCTGAAATTCACTGCGCGGTAACGCCACAACGTCCGAGTCTGAGTATACGCGTTCATGCTAAGAATACAAGTTCGATCACAAAAAACAAAACTAAGTATGTTTACTTAATTTTTCAACTATAAGTATATTTTACGCGTACATTTTACTTATGTTCTTGGAATAATAACTTGACCCTTGAAGTTGACACACAGTCAAGGGAGACAATAAACAGCTTAGCACTGATTACAAATTTTATTAATAAGAAAATAGTGAGTGAGTTTGAGTGAGTTTCTGCTAATCCTTATACAAAACAAGTGAGGATCGTGTGCCGGAGTGAGTGCTTACTGAACGCTCAGAATAGACTTGATGCGTCAACGCTTAGCCTTAAAAAGATTTACACACTCATAAGTAAATGGCGAGTTAGCGGTGGAGTTACACTACGCGGTCACGCTCGGGCGAAGGGTATTTTGTATGACCGCGCATCTAATTTCAATTCTCCAAAAAAATAACTGTCTTTCTCGCAGCTGCACTAGCACTAATAAATAAGAATCAAATCTGATTTAATCTGTCACTTTTTACTTATGCTCCGGTGAATATAACGCTGGAGAATTTTAATAGGGGCTGAATTAGGCTTGTCTAATGATTAACTTAATCTTTTAAATAGTGGAGCTAAAAAGGCATATTTCTTCGCCGCAGATGTAAAATATGCTCTTAGAATATAGCTATAATAGCTGTATAGTTTTCTGCTCCGCATAAAAATGTATTCTCTCATCAATCTTGTTCCCATATTGGTACAAGCTTTATTTAGTTTGGGACTAGAGTGTGATGTATGAAATGTCCGTGATTTTTTTTATTCTGCCGCGTAACTCGCCGCCGTACTAATGAGTGTGTAAATCGATCGTGTGCTGAAATGTATAAACTTTTTTGACACTTCATGCAGACTTATCAAATTTGTCAGCATAAGTCAATCAAGCAAAAAGATCAGTCTTTTCAAGTGAATGGAGTTCAAGCTTTGCAAGGTATAACGTTACTATGAGTAAGTAATATATTATTATTAATGTGTGTGTGTGTTGCTTTGTGTTTGTGTGCACTTTTGAATAATGCGTTGTTTTTGAAGCTTTGTTATTTTCAAAATTAATATATGCGTTATTTGTTATTCGAGTTTTAAGCTATAAACGCACTTAGCGGCCGAAACGCAGCGGCTAGAACTATCGCAGTGGTAACTGTTAGATTTAGTTGTTTTATTTTCCAAAACTAGCCTAACACGACAACACTATTATTGTTGCCATGCCGTGGGTCGCGGGTTCGATTCCCACCCAGAGCAAATATTTGTGTGATGAACATAAATATTTGTTCTGTGTCTGGGTGTCACTATGTAATCTATGTATGTACTTATTTACAAACAATTGTAAGTATATAAGTATTGTAACCCATTATTGGTATTTATCTCTTTCTTAAAACTGAATCCATAAAAACAGCGAAGTATAACTTATATAGAAATTATTATCTGTCAAACACAAAATACATAAACAACGTCATGCAACACGATCTACAAAACTGTGCTTGACAGTTCGGCTTGCTTTACGTGTAAGCAGTGTGTTTACAGAATAACAACATTATCTTGTTTTCTATGTAATCGCAGCTTTCGGCCGCCAAGTGATTTCGCAGCCTAAAAAATGTTTACGTTGCTTGTCTAGATACATTTTAAATAATATCTTTGTTCAGACAGTCACTATTTCGTAGATTACCTTTCCAAAGTACCAGGCGAGCATAAACTAAAGGAAATGCCAAACGGCTAGACGCGCCCGCCTCATTTGCCTGCGTAATAACTTGCTCAAAGAAAGCCAACTTTGAGGCTCATTTCACTGAAACTTTAGTGTATGATACCTTTCGTATTTGATATTCAGTAGCTCTACCATGAGTTTTTACTATACTATTTATACTATACTCGCTAGCGTCTGTAGTTAAAAAAATGTATGAAGATTTGTACAGCGCCTCTAGCGGATAGTTGGGTACTAAAATTCGTAATACTAATATTTACGTAACTACTGTATTAAAGTCAGGCGATTTTACTGTGACAACTCATGGTAGAGGTACAGACTCAAGTTTGCTGACTTGTCGACGTCATAGCACGTCGTTAGGATTATTATGCGAACCTAAGTTTAGTAATGGGGAGTGGAAATCTAACTTTGGATAGGCAATATGATCAACCAATCAGCGTTTGTAGAGTTTGGTTTCGCACAAAGTAGGTTACATTATGAACTATGGGATTTTTAGATATCATCATCATCATCAACCTATGTCAGTCCACTGCTGGACGTAGGTCTCTCCCAAGACGCGCCACTGAGTCCGGTCTTCTAATTTTTAGATAAATAACATTTTAAATTACTTGACTTTGGTGTATTGTTTAAGATAATGTCAATCATGTATAAATAGTATAACGCTAAGAAAAAAATATTCAAAATACTTAAATTCAGAAATATTAATTCATAAAAATAAAAAATATCGATAAAAACCTCTAATTTCAAAAGCATTTGTAATAAAAGTTATAACATACAACCGGCCAAGCGCGATCCGGACTCACTGCTAAGGGTATCGTACCAAAAAATCACTTTTTTGAATGAGAGCCCCCTTAAATTATTTTTTTTTATTTTCTTTTCTCGCAACAGAAATTCATCATCTGTGAAAATATAAACTCGAAGCGTGAAGGGTTTCATACCAAAAAATCACGTTATTTATTTTATTATGTATGTTTTTAAATGTTTGTTTCATGCAACAGATATTAATCATTTGTGACTATTTCAACTCTATCACGGTTCATGAATGCCTGGTAACCTACGGACAGATGGACAGCCAAGCCTTAGTAATAGGGTCTCCATCGTACTCTTTAGCGACGTAACTATATAAGCTTAAGACGCCATTTTGTTTTTCCAAACCAATAACATCCCGGAGCGCACAGAGCTGTACCCCAAGTACGAGTTTGTGCTCACACGGATCGCAGAGACGCAATCGCCGAGCGCCAGCCATTTTGTATGGAAATCTAAGCTTCTCAAGAAATCTGCTAGGGGCGCTGCTTGGATCTCCATACAAAATCGCTGGCGCTCGTCGATTGCGTCTCTGCGATCCGTGTGTGCACAAACTCGTAGGGGAGACCTAGGATAGTTGTTACAGAGGAGAGTTGTTACAAAGCCGATTTCTCGGAACCTATGATCGTTAGTGAGCTGGCAATGCCACTCAATTGATTCTTTTTAGATGCGCTTCTTGATGATACAAGTGCCTCAGGCACCAGGCAAGTGGTTGCCCGAGTACGACGTCTGCATGAAAAAAAAGCCGAAAAGTAATTTTTTTGACAAAATTTTGGTTATATTTATATCGTGACACATTAAATTTAGGTGGTTATGTAATTTTTTTGTATAATGTAGGGTTTTCGAAGTTTCAAATAGTGGCGTTGTTTTGATGATCCTTTACGTTGTTGTGAAATTATGAATGTTTATTCTGACCGGGTCGTAATTTTCGACACCTAGGAGAGTTGTGACACGCTGTAACAACTCTCCTATTTTAGTTTGTTTGCTTTGAATTTTATGTCAGTAGCAATCCAATCAAAAGGTTTCAGTTCAGGAGTGGAAAGGCTGGTCGAGAATGGCACTAGGAGTGAGCTGCTGTACGTCTGTCATAATAGATTGGATTACAGACATATTTTATAGCGGCTGATATTGTCATGATACCATAGTTACTTAAAAAATATTTATTTCTTATAATATTAATGTCTGTAGTCTCAACAATTATGCCAAATGATAATTGAAGTATTATTAAAGGGTGTGTGTTTTATAATTCTTATAAAAGTCATCTTACCTATCAAATATAGTATTGATAAACAGCTGTAACAACTTACCTTGGTGCCTGTCACAACTTACCTCGGTGTTAGGAGAGTTGTTACAGTTTGAGTTGTTTCTGTTTTGGTGGATTTTCTCAGAAACCTTACAACTTTCATTTATTGTAATGACTGTTTTTGATAAAGGAAAGATTGCTCTATATTTAGACATAAAGTTGATAACTGTGCTATGTTTCTTTATTGAGATATGTGGTTTTAAGTAAAAATTGTAACAACCCTCCTTGGTCTCCCCTACTTGGGGTACTGGTATTAAAAATTCCCGAAGAATAATGGAGTTCTAGCGGTCTGGCACAACAGTATTGTGATGTTATTGAAGTTATTCTAGCTTGTGAAGCATTCTTTGTACTGAACCATTGTACAAATTCATAAGAGCTTGAAGAACTGGTTATATCTGGTATTTGTGTACTACAACTAAGTTTGAATGCATATAAAATGATCATGGTGCAAACTTAGACAGATAAGCTTTGCTTAGTTTGAATGTGGTGTGTGAATAGTCTGTAAAGATTTTTTTTTATTTATTATTACTTATAACAACATTTCACAAAAATAGTGAGGTAATAAAATAAATAATGCTGGACAATTCACACAACATCATCTAGCCCCAAGCTAAGCAGAGCTTGTGTTATGGGTACCTACTAGAAGACTGACATACCTACAATACATTACATAGATAGATATTGTTTATTATACATATAAAATTCCGACCTTCATATTGCAACCTTCCGTGTCGCAGGCGGACCATCGCCCACCGCGCCACATCGGTCGTCATAAATCTGTCAGAATGAGAACTAACATCTCGTCAAAGCTTATAAAACGCTTGTCAATCATTTAACCACAACTAAACCCATCAAAAGGCGTTAAAACTTTGACACATATACGCCCTAGTTTAAAGGGTTAATCCAGAACAAATAAGATCCCTAACTCGGCTCAAACAACCCTTAACCCTACAATTCACTCCCCTAATCTATAAACGCAATAAACTGATAGTAAAACGCGCCGCGCTCAGAATTATCAATTTCGTACTGTCAGCATCAAAAGTTGAATAAAAACATTAATTAGATTTAAGAATTATACTGGGTCCTATTATTGTCGACGACAAATCATCGCATTGCCGCGCCGCGGCGATGAACAAAACCGGTCCAGCGCAAAGCGGGCTGCGGGGAACTACGAGGCGACTTCAGCGCCTGCTCGCGCCGGCCCATCACTCTCCACAATACCGCGGCACCGAAAATACACGCGTTTTTAATTGTCCAATACAGAACCAGTAATATACAGTCTACTCTTTTATTTCTCACCAACTGAGGTATCCAACAATTATTTTACATAATTTTATTTAATTATTTCATTAAGTATCTGGAAAAAAACGCTCAAAGCGATAAGGCCGCTCATTGTATCTATGTACTTCACTTGTTTGTAAACTTTATACAATCTGAAATATCCTAAAAAATTGTCTTAATTCCATTCACAATTGATAAATATTTTTTGATTAAATCATTTAAAAGTGAAATGCTATGCCAAACTTTCCTGTCATTGTCAACGAAGTAGTAATATAGCCGTACAACATACAAAAAAGAAGAAGAACTTATGTGATGTTGCATGGCGAGTTTTCTTAAAACGTTTTTAATAGAGCAATTTAGTACAGATAAAAAATGGCCGAAAAAAATAGATGAGTAATCCTACGTTTAGCGCGTTGCGAAACACATATTATAAGAAAAATAATTTCCCTTGCATACAATAGGCGAGATATTTCAAATCTTTGTAAAAACCATCCATCATCATTCAATGCTGTTGACTGTACAAACTGAATTCTAACAGTTTTACAAGCGGCAATAAGATGCAGGACGCTTGCAAGTAACGCTCTGTCAACTGGGAAGTGGCTGGGGGATGTCGGGGTTGGTTGGCCACTCGCTAAGGAGGTTACTGAACGAACCATTTAAAAAGAGGTCAGTGTCTTGTCTAACCTTGTATTTTCTTCTTACATAAAATAAATTAAAAATAAAACAAATATTTAATTCTACTAAGACTCGGTGTGACTACTGGGAATAGGCCGTTATTTTATAACTACAAATATTTTTTTGCTGATTTGGATCAGTGGAACTAACCATAGATCGTTCCCAATGGTCTGTTGACTCAACTACTTTTCGTGTATTTTGTAAAATGATTACAAAAAAACGGTAGGAAGCAGGCCGAAAATTCCTTGCCTGGTTTTCTAAGCTTTGATTCTTAATTATTTTAGTGATTTTACTTGAAACGCCTAGAATATAAGACGATTCTAAATGATTCTTGTGATTTTAATGAGAATATAATACCATAAAGTGGTATCTAAACGATGTTGTTGCCCAAATTAACCAATAATACTTAAATTTGCATGTTATATGATGTTTGTTCACCCAAATTTGTAAACTAAGTATAAACATAAGTGTAAAAACCTCTTTAGGTTGACTGACCTCCATATTACGAAGGAAGCTGAACTATCAAATTTTCATATATTTTGGTCAAGCTGTGTCATTCTTATGCTAATTTGATGATAGAGACATATTGGTACAAAGTGTTCCTTTTGTCTCCTTTATAAGTTCGTAGACCTATTTTTATGTTTTTACGTTATATTGATACATTTCCTTTGAGATAAAGTTTTGTATTTTGTACAGATTTTGATAACGATGTAGAGATATTGACGGAATCAAAAGATGTATGGAATGTTTAAATAATGTAAGTACTTACCTAAAAAACTTTTAACAAATAAAATACGTGTTACACTGAAAATAAAATAATAATAAATAAACCTTTATTGTTACATTTACATACTTGAAATAGTTACCTAAATACTATTCCGTAGCTTGGAATAGATCGCTTTCAGCGATAAAACCGTCCATTGTGTAACCTGTAAATGTGTTTTCTGTACTTAATTTCTTTGCGGGTTATTTTTTTTTTCTTTTTTTTATATAAAGAGTTATACCTATATCTACATAATATATAGCTAGCTCAATGCTATAAAATAAAGCAAATTTGTGCAGTAATTTCATCCTCGGTGTCGGAAGTTCACAGACAAACAATAGTAACCACAAACAAACGGAAAGGTAGACAAATGTCGCTATATGTATCCTGTGCTTTGTTGAACAACATAAAATACTTTTTGGCGCCGAAATTATGACAAGTAGCTCTACCATGAGTTTTTACTATACTATATATACTATACTCGCTAGCGCGCTAGGGGTGTAGTGGGTATTCAGCGTGAGTGGCAGTCAGTCGGTCCGTAACATTCTGGACGACTGTCATCTCATTTAAAATCGTTGTAGCCCATTAACTCTTGCCAGTGGCTCCAAGTAGCTGTCCTACATGCAGCGGCCACACCCCGGAAACCACGTCGACTCGTGGGCTAAACCTGGCATAGGGGGCTTGAGTGTTACGGCACTTAAGTCAAAGCGGTCACTCCCCGCTTAGTGTACAAAAATCTGTCTCGGCCAATCAATTGAAAACCACCTCGGGTGTCGAGGCAGTAAAGCAGCGTTGAAGGCTTAGGGGGGCGGCAGGGGTCTTGTTGCCGTCGCCCAGATACTGCATCCCGGATCCTCTCCAGTCGTAACGGCTACCCGTTCCATTGGATAAAGGGGGGAAGGGACAAGAGGGTGCATCTATGTTTGCGCAAACATTTATGCACCATAATATGTCCTGCGCAACGGACTGTTTCTGGATACTGGCACTCGGAAGTTTTTAAAAGCCCCGTGGCGATAGATTGAGGTAGAGAGGTCTGGCTTTGCAAGTCGGGCTTTGTCTGAGGTCTGCACACGGGCGGCAGTGGGGAGAGTGGTCGTTTTTACGCTGCACTGGAGCAACAGCGTAAATTGGGCAGCACCCTGTGCGACAAAGCAGCCCTATTTAGGGAGGCACTGCTTTCCTCGCTCAGCCGAGGAGGGAGCTAGAAAAGGTGCTCCAAACAAATGCTTGTTCCTTAATACCTGGGGGGCAGTAGCCACGGCTGCCTGTGCAACCCTCTCAGCGTGGTCGAAATAATAAAAAGAATGCAAGTAGAATTAAGAAAAATAATAAGCCCCAAACATCGAATCTTGTTTTTGGGGCATGGAATGTGCGCACTCTTCTGGATCGCGATGTAAACTCGTGTCCGGAGCGGAAGACAGCTATAGTGGCAAGGGAACTACGTCGCTATAATATAGATATAGCTGCTATCAGCGAAACTCATCTTGCTGACGAAGGAGAACTTGTGGAGCATGGTGCGGGATACACCTTCTTTTGGAAGGGTACTGCTGCGTGTGAACCACGTCGCTCAGGGGTTGGCTTTGCGATCAAAACGGAAATCGTAAGACGATTGGAGGAATTTCCTACATACACATCGGATAGAATAATTTCACTCAGACTTCATCTTGCTAACAACCACTTTTTGAATCTAATAAGCATTTATGCTCCTATGATTATCCAGATGTTCTCAGTCGCCATTGCCGAAATCGGTTCGGAAATCATCATCATCACTCGCTAGCGTCTGTAGTTAAAAAAATGTATGAAGATTTGTACAGCGCCTCTAGCGGATAGTTGGGTACTAAAATTGGTAATACTAATATTGACGTAACTACTGTAGTAAAGTCAGGCGATTTTACTGTGACAACTCATGGTAGATACACTGTTATCGTAACTTGCGCCGAAATAGTGGCGGTAAGAAATCTAGCTTATACATAAACAAGGCCAGATATTGCCAAAATTATATATTTTTTATCATAGCCGCCAAGCGAATCAGAGTCACATAACAAATGTAAGTATCTATGATTTAAACAAAATTATAGTAATATTTAAAAAAAGTGACTTTATTGTTAGTTAAGTAGGTACCTATTAAATTTTTAATGATAATTCAAAAAATACAGGTCAAATATAACAATAGATGATTGAATGATGAATGGGAATAAATGAAAAGCTATCTAAAGAAAATAAGAAAAATAAATAAAAAAAAACTAAATTAAATAACATCGTATCGAAAATCTTCTCTCTGTCATTTAAAACGGACCTCTATATTCATTTTTAATGTCTATGGCTGATATAAACTGAGCTGTGACGTCATATAGTACTCAAGCTTTCCCAAACTTTTACACATAACCTCCGATATAACTATCAAAAGATATTCTATTTAATTGACCATATCGAATATTTGAATGCCAATTGTCATGGCGGCCATTTTGCCATAAAACCGAACGACATCGGACTTTTATTACTGAATTTTGATATCTGTATTAGCTTGGTTTCATTTTACGTTGATTTTTCTTTCAGTATCTACGTCACATTACGTCTGTCACATAATACTAGCACTACCTATTTTCAAATTTATTTGAATAAAAAAGTTGATCATAGAATATAATAACAGTACGTTGAAGCGGGACACGCATTCTACCAATAATGTTCTGAAAATAAATTTAGGTAATTATGTATGAAACGTATTTCGAATTTAGAAATCCGTTTAGTACATTTTCCGTTTTTTTAAGTTTGAGAGTTTCGATTCTTGCACAGATTATGGTGCAATAGACGCTACTTTCTAACTTTTTTTGAATTTAGAACAGAACTTTAAAAAGTAGAAGGTAAAAAAGTTATTGTTTTTGCAGTTTTCATTTACAAAACATGAATTAAATACGATAAATGTGGGATTAAAAACAAAACTAAAAATAACTCTCTAATTATTGAAAGAATCTATCTAATTATTTTAACATAAAAAAGTAGAAAACCTTGTTGATAAATAAAGTAACAATTGAATAAAAGTCGTGCACTACTCACTCTCAGTAGTCAAATTATGCAAAATAAATTTCGCGCCATTAATTTTAAGATGCTTGTAAATGTCAAACCCATCCTTACAGTGTATTGTCCTCTCGTTATAGATAATAATAAATATGTGTATTCATGGAAAAATAGTAAAAACAACATTTGATTTGCTGACTTTTTCAATAGACTCAACAAAATAAAATTACTTAGCTTATTTATTTTACTTGAGTGCCGTTTTTTGATTTGACTTTAAAAAGTAGAAGTACAACTTTTAACACACACTATATTCCAAGTTTTACCTTTTATTTCTAGTATTTGTTTTAAATGTACCTAAGTACTTACATATTTATTGAGAAAAATGGACACAAGGATCATTAAGTTTCATACATTGTTTTTTTTGTAGCAATGTATTTTTAAGCTGTTGCATAGCTTCTATTGCGGGCCTTGAGCGTGGAGACCGAATCCAGAAAATCCGTAACGAAATAACCTAACACAGTAATCCAGCAAAAGGAAAAAAAAATGCTATGCAATAGCTTAACCACAGTCCTCGAGTGCCACACGTCTTTTTATTCTTTACAGAGAAGAGTCAACTTGTGAAATAGCCAAATAAGTTCGTAACAATATATTTAGTTTAATATTATATAGGTTTTTAGGAAGCTCATCATATACTAATAGGAATTGTCGAGTGGGTGTAAACAGAACGACATGTAAAGAGGATTTTACACTAAGGAAGTTGAGTTTTTTTTTTATTCGATTTACTTTCCAGAGCAAAGGTCTCCAAAGTTTTCCACAGATAAACAATATATTGAAACATATTATATAGCGCCATCTAGTTCTAAAATATATAAAGCTTGTAGATTGCTTAGAAAATATTGTTTATGTGAAATAGATTATTTTTAGGTATATATATATATACATTTTTACTATTGTACCAAACCATTGTTTCTTAAGAAAATACCTACTCTACTTTTATGTTGTTTACGCAAACATAAATATTTGTCCATGGCTGGAATCAAACTGACAACCCGCAGCACGAAAAGCTAACTATACCTACTAATCGATCTACTTGTAATTCTTCTCAATTTTGGTATAATAAAGTAAAACTGTTTTATTGACTAGCCCCCTATCTTATAAAAAGTTAGCGTTGATTTTAAGTCATCATTACGTATGGTAATCAGTACTTCAAGTCTACGTTAACTTTTTATAAGATAGACCGCGAATGTTTTATTGACCAGTTTTAGTACAGAAAAAAAATAAACCAAAATCGTAATGATTATGGAATTCTGTCAAAAATCTTAAATATAGTGTGAAAACGTCTCTGTCATTAAGATGACTCATTTATTTGAATCAAAGCCAAAAAGGGTAATGTCCTACTTTGTATCAATAGTGCGTCCATTAGTGAAACAAAGCAATAAATAAGATAGTTCCGGGATATCAAATGTCAATTACTCATTTGTGATCTAAAAGTCGTAGGTTCGAATCCAATCAGCAATGGGGTTTTTATTTCTTTAAAGTCATAGAACAAACAGATGGTCTGAAAATGTTTAAATAACTAAAGTAAAGTCAAATTTATTTAGTCAAAACAATTATCTAATCAAAATTGCCAAACCATGACTTATTTAACTAATAATGTTCTGCAATGTGTGTATTTTTTAATTAATGTAATTGGTTAATCCGTGTAAATTGAATTAAAAAAAGACGTGTGGCACTCGGGGACTGTCACGGTAAAGCATTTTTTGTTGGATTTCGCATGCGCAGTGTTAGGTTATTTTGTTACGGAATTTCTGGATTCGGTCTTCACGCTCAAGACCCGCGATAGAAACTATGCAATTGCATAAAAATTAAATTCATATGTTAACAAAATAATAAAATATTAAATAAAGTAGTAACAAAAATTTTTTGTAACCTCTTTTTGATGCTAACTATACGTGAACTAATTTTGTAAATTCGATTTGTTTACTCTAACCGGTAGGTAGGATAAACGTTACAAACCAAATAAAGTTAACAGACTTAGATACGGTATCTTCTGTCTATAAATGTTTATTTGGGGCTATCTGCGGTCATTTAGAATTGATTCTGTAAACGAAGGTTTAGGCCTAAACATTGTGGTTTGAGAAATTTTATTCTCAAAAAAAAGGTACTTAATCAGAAAAAACTTAATGAAACTTCAATTTATACTATATATATAATAAATAAATACAAAATTGTAAGACTTATTTCGAATTGACACAAAAAAATTGGATTAAAAAAAAAATTATTATAAGTAGTACGAATCGTCTCAATGTAAACACAGCTTAGGAATAAAAAAAAAACTAAGCTAGTCGTCCCGTATACATTTTATTAAGATTTTACGTACTTTTTGAGAATTCTTAGATATAAGTTTGAGTTTTTAGTAATTTGAATAATATTTATTGAAATCGGATATGTTTTAATTGTAAAAATATTATTATTTATTAGTTCAATTAAGTTTTATTTGGATCTAAGACACCAAAATATATTATTGTAATTGAGTATTTGAACTTATTTTATTGCTTTTAGATTTTACGATTTGACAACTTCTGTAATGTTGTAAAACTTTACCGTACGATATTTGCACACTATCCGACACGATAACGATAAGCTAACGACTTGAACATATTATCGTTGTTGATAACGTAGCAGTATTTTTTTATTGATACTTAGATTCATTTTTTGCATTAAGTTCAAATTAACTTGTATCATACTTACCATACGGTATTTTTATCATTGATAGATTTATTTATTTAAAACCAAGTTTACTAGTCATAGACAAATAATATTAAATATACCTATATAATTATTAAAGAATAGGATAGAAGGGTCAGAAGGGACCTTTGAAGTATTTAGATTTTGACCTACCAAACTAAAAATAATCATCAAAATCGATAATCAATATAATCATACGTGTATTTACAAAAAATCTTAGTCATATTGAGAACTTCCTCCTTTTTTAAAGCGATAATTTTATTTCTCTAAAATATCGTAAGTAAGTGTCGTGTCGGCATAACTAAAAGTCGTTTCCATTGACAAATCCCATCTGACTGGAACAATTTCGATAGGACAAGTTTATTTCCTTTGAAAGCCCATAAAATATCTAATAACAATGGGGTTGTCTGTCTGTAATTTTATTCCGTTTTATGTTCGCATAAACGCTTTATAAATAATTCATTTTGGAACTCTGTAAATGGCCATTCTGCTCGCTTTATTTTTCAATAAACACTATGGATATAAACTACAAGAAGTTGCTATAAGTCTGCAGTTTTATTGTCACTGTCTCATCATAAAAATCAAAATCTAAATAAAAATAAAGAAAAGAAAGAAAATAGAAAAAAATATTTGCAATCTATAAAAATCTTTACACTAAAATCGGGGACTGCCGCGGTAAAGCTATTGCATAGCATTTTTTGCTGGATTACGCATGTGTAGTGTTAGGTTATTTTCGTTACGAAATTTCTGGATTCGGTCTCCATGCTCAAAGCCCGCGATAAAAGCTATTTATAAATGTATTTACAAATACAGCTTAATTCATTAATCTTTATTAAAAAAATGAAATAAGTAGTATTTTTTAAGCAAGTGGTGTAAGTACATAAATTGGGTTAGGAACTCTATTAAGCTTTTCAACATGTGTTAGAAGAGTCCCCTCTTTTCTGTGGTCATTTCAGAAGAACACACTTATTTATTATTATTTATTTAACTTAACTAGATACTGTTGCTTTCGGAACGTAATAAAAGCTTTTTAAAAAAACTTGAAAATTATTTAATTAAGTAAAATTAAAACTTATACGCTATACCGATTTGGAGGTAACTTAACTAATGAATCTAAAACGACAAGAGCGGATGAGCCCGTCTCGAGACGCCAGACGGCTCGTCAGCAAAAACAATCTAATTCTATGAAATGCATGGAAGATGCATTTCAGCAAAACATTATAAACTATCTTAAGCTAAGGCAGAGGGACGAGGGTGTAACATAACTCCTCCATCCCTAAGAGGAAAATTATCGGTACGATCGATTTGAGATTGGTTCCGATAATTTTTCACACACGGTATGCTATTCAACAATTTGAGTCGAAACACATAAAACACAAATGCAATAAAACTTAAGATTACTAAGCTTAAAGATACATATCCTAAATTTTCACTGAATTTAAAATCATTTCTTTCATTTAAAACACTTTCGATCACTGAAGAATGTTTTAAGGAGTACGCCATGTACTTCACTTCATCTAGATTAACGCCGTTGAGATTGAGTGCGCGTGCACTGGATAGATTTGCGCCCACACGTAGCTGTGGTAAGGTAACTAGTGGAATTGGCTCCACAACGTCCGTCTCTATGTAGATACGGTGGCTTATGCGAATTCCATTGATTTCCAAATCACATGGTTCATCGATTGTCACGAGGTATGTGCCGAATATTGACAGTTTGCTGACGTCACTGTCACAATGCTTGGTAAGCGTCGTCTTCAGTCTGCTATACAGGATCCAACTGTCAGAGTTGACTTGCTGGATCTTAAGTTCTTCAATTTGAACCTGATGTTGCGTGCAATGAGTGGGGTCATCGTCGAATCTCATGAGCTGTTCGATACAGGTAAGCTCATGGTACAAAGCTCGGTGATCTGCGTTACACAGGAAATGGTCGCCAGCTGATAACGGGCGGCACGGTTTCACGATCGGTAAGTATTTCGTTCCTTTCGCCAAAAGGTACGGGTATTTAGGAAATATGGATAAGGTCTTATTCTCGGATTCATGGAAAATTGGTAAGGAGTACAATTTGTAATAATTATAAATATCTCTATCTGTTAAAGGAATTTCCATAATAAACGTAATTTGATTTTTCTTAGTATAAGATTTTACACAAATAGTTTCCTCTAATTTCAATAAGTTTTCTTCTATAGGTGGGTATACTAAGGTTTGAGAGTTAGAAATCAATTTCAAATGATACAAGAGTTCTGTAGAGTTCACGATAGATGGATGTAATATAGAGACTTTACTCAATGCTAGAGCTGTTTCAATTTCACTAAGTCTAATAAATATAGTGTGGAAACTGCTTGTATAAACGTTAAATAATCCTATTACAAATGTATAAAAAGTCCAATTATTTTGCGTAACGGCTAAATCACTTAACATTTTTTCAGTGATTTTTAAACGGTTATCCAATTTTAATGTATTTTGATCAATAGTTCCGGTTACATTTATAAAGCTGTCAAACATTTTAGAGACCAGGGTTAATTTTTTAGATATTACGATATCATTTTGATTCAAATGAGAAGTAAGATTGTCAATTCTAATCGCGTCTTGGTGATCAAGATTTCCTGTAATAATTTTTATAAGAGAACCCAAAGGATTAAGGAGACCTCTCCTAAAACGCTGTTGTGGAACAAGTTGTCGGTATTTTTCTTTAGTTATATGGCGAATAAACTCTGTATGTAATTTCACACTCTTAAAATCGTGAGAGTAAGAAACATTCCAGTTAATTAGTTTACATAGTTGTTCATAATTCGTAGATACGTAATTAAAGTCATCGTAAATCTTTTCCAAACTAATAACCTTAATTATAGTCCAATGATCAGTTTGTACATAAGCTTGTCCTTCTTTAATTGGAAGTAATCCTGGATTTTCATCAAGTTTTTGGAGATGAAGGGCCAGCGACGGCATTACTATCAGCAGTAGACTGCACCTGTGAAGGGCGTTTGATGTTTTTAATAGGAGCTTTAGTTTTTCTTTCTCCTACCTGTATAGGCAATACATTTATTTCTGGTTCACCTACTACTTTCGCTTTTACATAACGTGCCGTATCCTGACTCTTACATTCGTTAACGTCATTAGCGTAAACTATCTTACCTATGGGCAACTCTACGTCATTTTCACCACCTTTCTTTTCTTTATTCTTTTTCTTTTCAGCTGTTAGCTTTCCTACCTGTTTAACTACATCATGTAAATGTTCTTTAAGCTTTTCTTCCTTCTCATCACCGATAACTGTTATTGATTGATTTTCGTCACCAGGAATATTATTTTTTTATTCCAGATAAGGCATCGAAGGGTTTGTCATAGTCCGGGTAATGCAATAAAGGGGCATGCGTCAAAAGTTCTTTGCATTTATTAAATGCGTCAATGTATGTTTGATTAATTAATATTCTGTTGCGTTTTTTTAAACAGGCTGTCAATGGTTGAGTAATTTTAGCGAAGTCTTTTATGAATCGTTTATAGTATCCTACAAGTCCTAAGAAGGTCTTAATCTCAGAAGTCGTTTTAGGTATAGGATATTTTAATACCGCTTCAATTTCGTCATTGTTAGGTTTCAGTCCATCTTTAGTAATCGTATGTCCTAAGTCTTCTTTACGTGAAACTTCCGATTTGTCTAGCTGTATTTTTAATTTGGGCTGTCTTAGTCTGATTTTATTTAAGTTTTTCTGTAACAGTTGATCAATTTCAATGTCGTTAGTTGGTCTAATAAAATTTAAGTCACAGTTTGTTACGTCATTTTCGAATCTAGTCACAGTAAAGGGTTGTTTGACCGTCAGTTCGTTTGGTTCATCTAATGTGTTCTGAATGACTGTAGTTTCGTAACCATTTATGCAGTTTACTAATGCACTAGGCATTTTTAAATCATTTGCGTCAAGGATAGCCTCACCTGGATACTGATCAATTGGTAATTTTACTCTTTTCTCTGTCTGAGCTAGTATGTCAATTGTATAATTTAGGTTGTTACTGATTATTGGAATGCAAGTAGCATTCGTCTTTAAAACATTAGCTTTCAAATCAATAATTGCGCCTAATTGTCCAAGAAGGTCATTTCCTATTAAACCTTCATAACGTGGGTCGACGTCATATATATAGAATTTATGCCAATCGTTAGATGCAAAAGTAGGCAAGAGAGGGATTTTAATTACTTCATCGTGTCTACTTGTTGCGTGGGTGCTAACCACATGAAATGGTTCTTTTTGAACAAAGTCATTGAAATATTTATTCGCAATTCGAGGGCTTAAAAAGGATCTCATACTTCCGGTATCTATTATCATATTTGCGTTTATTTCTTTTATGTGAACATAAGGAAGTTTTAAGGTTGGATCGCAATTTAATTCTAAGATTTCAGGATACTCAGTTTCATCAGTTTGTTCAATTTCATAATTTTTTACGTTACTTTCCGAGTTATCATAATCATCATCATAGTCCTTAAACTCGTTCACGTCATTATAATTATTACTGTCATCATAATAAGGTTCATATTCTATAGTGGTCAGTTCATTCAATTTAAAACCTTGCTCTGGTGCCTTAGGGGCTGCTGTTCGCATCGTAACGTCACTTGTCTGTGTGCGTGGAGGCTGAACATATGGTTTAGCTTCCGGTCTATAACCAAATGGCTGTGGTGGTCTATAACCGAATTGTTGAGGGGGCTTATAGCCGAATTGTTGAGGGGGCTTATAGCCGAATTGTTGAGGGGGCCTATAGCCGAATTGTTGAGGGGGCCTGTAGCCGAATTGTTGAGGAGGCCTATAGCCGAATTGTTGAAGGCCAGTTTGTTGTTGTGGCTGAAGACCAAATTGAGGTTTATATCCTAATGTTGGTGGGCGGAATGTACCGTTATTTTGTGGTTGACCTAGCGTCCTAATCTGTGTATTTTGGGGTATACCAAAATTAAATTTGGGCTGGTTATTGTTATAACCTTGTAACATTGGTTTGAACCCAGTTGGCTGAGTTGTTAATGGCCTTGAACCTGGTGTAGGTTCAATCTGTCTACTACCATGAATTTTATTCCTCATATTATATTGTTCTAAGAAGTTCACTTCCTCAAGTACGACAGTCAATGCTGCTTCCAATGTTGCTGGAGCTTTAAGTCTTACTACGCGAACCATATTTTCCGGTAGATTGTATAAAAATACATTCAGAGCTGTATTGTTGTAAATTATTAACTTAGCGCGCTTTAAGTCACTGTCCGCAATCACGTTTACTTTTGACATCAAAAGCGATCGAACGCTTTGGATTCGGTTGCAAAAATCAAGAAAACTTTCACCTGATTTAATTTTTAAAGATTCTAATTCGATATTAATACACGCTTCACTACGCGGGTCTCCAAAATGCTGGATGAGTAGTTCTTTCAATTCTGTCCAAGTCACAATATCTTCCCGTTCTGATAAAAGAGCAGCTGCCTCCTCTGTTAATCTACTCGTCAGAACATTATAAACATAAAGATTCTGATTTTCATCACCTGCTTTACCATAACAATCGATTATATACTGACATTTTCTCAAATATAAATTTAATTGTCTTTTATCGCCTTTAAAAAGCGGGATTAATTGAGAGATTTCTCTAGGAATAAGTTTAATCACTGGTTCCGACATCGCGAGCTACTAAGTAATTCGGAGGTGGCAACTCACTTTTACACAAAAATACACAAAATTAAAACACACAAAAATACAATAAGTAAAAGAAACAAGCAATATAAAAATAAGAATGATAAAATTAAATTTTAAAATTAAATTTATTTTTTATTAAAATTATATTTTTTTTTTTTTTATTTCTTATAAAAAATGATTAGATCGATTTTTAGATCAATAATCTTTAATTAAAACATTTATTTATCTTATAAAAAGCAGATCGATTTTTAGATCAATAATCTTTAATTAACACATTTATTTATCTTGTAAAAAGCAGATCGATTTGAGATCGAATATACCGCATCAATTTTTCTTAACTCTATGTTTGTTCTATTTTGAGAACACGGTTTAACCTTGTAGAATTTTATACAAGATTACCCAATAGTTACAATGAGAGAGTTCTAATCTCAAGTATAACAAAATTACAATAAACGCACAATATAGGAGGATGAGGGAAAGGAATGGCGAAAAGTTTTACTCACCAACCGACCGTTACTCCCATACTGCTTGCTTTTTCCGTATCGCGAGTTATTTATTTGGTTCGTCGGATTCACTCTACACGAAATTTTATTTCAACGATTTTCTGACGGATTTTGACATCGGAAAACGCGAAAAACTCCGTGATTTTCAAGAAAATCCGCGCCGGCTGCGCCACTGTTGCTTTCGGAACGTAATAAAAGCTTTTTAAAAAAACTTGAAAATTATTTAATTAAGTAAAATTAAAACTTATACGCTATACCGATTTGGAGGTAACTTAACTAATGAATCTAAAACGACAAGAGCGGATGAGCCCGTCTCGAGACGCCAGACGGCTCGTCAGCAAAAACAATCTAATTCTATGAAATGCATGGAAGATGCATTTCAGCAAAACATTATAAACTATCTTAAGCTAAGGCAGAGGGACGAGGGTGTAACATAACTAGATAGTAAATAACAACATTACAATGAATGTAGTTCAGCAAATAGTTACCTACTTACTATGATAGCAATTTTGCTGCTAAAAAAACATAAGGGTTATGATATGATCTTAAAATAAACGTGATTATATTATTTTATTTTTATTAGAAAACCAACAATCACAGTTAACAAGTTTATAGCTTAACTAAATCTAAAGAGATACGTAGTCGATAAGTCGGTAAAAATAACAATAACGCAAAGAAAACCCGTATATATTTATACGTCTCTCTTATGATTTTATATTAAAGTAAAAAAATACTACTTAAAATAACAGATTTCTTATCACCGATATCGTGCAGTTGCCGTATCGGTTGTAAAAAGCAAACACAGTGAATATAGCATTTTATCGGTAGATTCACCCTCAATCAGAAATGTCTCCGGGAATTGATGCCCGGTTTTTAACGATCGTAATTTATGGCTCGGGATCAAGGTCAACGTACTATCTCACTGTGGATCTGTAAGATTGGACATAGACTGCCTCTCAAATAAAACGTTAGTAGCCTCAGTAACGTTAAAAACCAGACATCGATTTGGAATGTTATGATCACCATGTATGTAGTTAAATGTTGGATCACCCTGTATATACACGTAGATAGTAGACCCTTTATAAGATAAATAGTTCAGAATTCTTTTTTCTTTTTCAGTCCAATTCTGGCGATCGCCGAGCACCACACGATCACCAGACAAGATGGCAGCAACTACGCGCAATGCCTGACTCAAGCCATCACTTTCTGGCCTATAGCGTTCTTCATCATGATCATCATCCTTCTCTATCTACTACCGTTGATCATCCTCATCGTGCTCTACAGTATAATAGCTAAGAATCTCATCACCGCCGCGTCCAAAGTGGTGATGAACAAGACTTTTGATCCGTACAACGCGAGGGCACGAAAACAAGTGATTTTGATGCTTGGAACAGTAGTTTTGTGCTTTTTCTTATGTCTTATGCCGTACAGAGCCCTAACATTGTGGATTATAATGACACCAGCCGAGTTATACGACGATTTAACCCCAGAGAAGTGGTATAACATTTTATATTTCTCGCGGGTAATGCTTTACATAAATTCGGCTATAAACCCGATCCTATACAACTTAATGTCCTCTAAATTTAGAATTGGTTTCTGTAAAGTGTGCATTTGCTATAAAAAATCCGAAGATTTGAATCGTAGGACCCAAAGAACTATTACCAACGGCTCTACGACAAGCAGTAGTTTAACGAGAACTACGAATAGTTTGAAGAAATTCTTCAGTCATAGAGGTAGTGTAGATAAGAGCGAGGAGCGAGAATCGAAAGACGATGCTGAGAACAAAAGTCTTTTTGATAGAATATTTGCTAGTAAAACATTCGTTCGACAGCAGTCGGCCCCTGTTTGTTCAAGTACAAAAACCCCAGTTATCAATAGAATGAAAAGCGAAGGGAGTATTAATGTTTTAGAAGCTGATGCTGATACAAGTGGAAGATGTCATTCCAGTAGTAGAATCGAGGATGATTGCCGTCACGGGTCACTGAGGCGCAGTGTGTTGATTAATAGTGCTAAAGCTAAAAGTATTGATAGTGATAAGGTGTGTTATCAGAAGATTAAAGTAGATTGTGTGGTAGCTTTCCAGAAATCTAGAAGTGTTGATCATGATTTGCCAGAGAGTTTTGTGTAGTTTAAAATAACAGTCAAAAATGTCTCCAACGATCTTGTACATTCAGCTATGACAGTATGTTTTATGTTTGGGGATGACAGAGTATTAGGTTTCATGTGAAATGAGTATGTTCTATAAATAATGATTATATAATAAACACGTGATCTGTAGATTTGCACTCTCATTCTAAATCTAGGTGAGGTACAGCCACGGTCACACCGAATCATCAAGAGTAAGCTTTATTTATAAAATCAATAAATTGCTCCGATAAAATTTAGGTGTAAATTGGCCATATTTAGCATAAATTAATTCTAATTATTTCGCTTCGGGCGGTCGAAAGCCCTTCGTCAGAGGTAGCCACAAATTTGTTGATGTTGATAACGAAAGATGAATAAGATTTGTGAATTTGAGCTACACTGCGTGTTTATACGAATGTTAGTCAGTATAAAATTGTTGTTTTCGCACAAGACGTGCAGTGTAACTCAAATGATCTAAACAAAATTTCGTTAATATTATTTTACCTGAAAATTTAGTGAAACATATAAATTTCATTATTTTTACTAGTTATTGTAAACATTTGTACATTTAAATTCTAAAAATAATGTAATTAAAACTTACTAATCCTTTTTAGCTCATAAGTTGTTTGTAATTGTAAAATGTAATGTGTTTGTATGTAATTAAGATACCTATTTATTTTTTGATAATAAATAAAGAATATTCCGATTCCCAAACTGATTATATCACATTTTTTATCTTTTTTGATACTATGTACATATTTAGAATTATTCCTTTGTTTGGTGTAGGTATAGACTGACACAAGCTGTCACCGATAGTCCACAGACCACCTACCGTTAACGTGCAACCTTCATGGTACACCTGAATGTAACCTCCTTTTCTCATACCTACAACATTGCAACCTATTTCCAAAGTTCAATAACCTGTAGCTATAAGTACTCCTTGACTGATCTCGATGAGTACGAAGACAGAAAGAAAAAAGCCGCGAAAGATCTATACTTACTAAGATTTGATGACTATGGTCTTCAAGAATCATAGTTTCCTCGTAGGTATTAGATCCCGAGTATTTTCATTAAAATTATACACCTATTATATCCCTAATTTTTTATTTAAATAAAAAACAAAAATGATACTTGAAAGTGGCAAAAGCACTAAATGTGCGTCAGCCAAAAAAAAAAAAAGAATTAGAGTTTTGTGGTAATTTTTCGATACCCTTAAAACCGTTAAAATATGTGAAAATATAAATACCATGATAATATCTAATTCTTGTGTATGGAGAGAGCTATGCTCGGAATTTCTTTGCGAGACAGAATCCGCAACGAAGTTATTCGTCAGAAAACCAAAGTGTTCGACATAGCTCAAAGAATTAGCAAGCTGAAGTGGCAGTGGGCCGGCCATGTTTGCCGAAGAACCGACAACCGTTGGAGCAAACGGATACTGGAGTGGAGACCGCGTTTAGGAAAGCGTAGTGTAGGACGCCCTCCGGCGAGATGGAGCGACGATCTGCGGAGTGTAGCTGGCAAACACTGGATGAGAGGAGCCGAAGACCGGGCTCAGTGGCGCGTCTTGGGAGAGACCTACGTCCAGCAGTGGACTAATATAGGTCGATGATGATGATGATGATGATGATCTAATTCTTAATTAGTAATTTATTTTGGCAAAGCTAAAATTAAAAAAATATAAGTAATCAAAGTTTGGGAATTTTGTTGCTAGCGAGCAACTCTATTTTCTAGAAACTCTAGTTTTTTCAATAATCTACAATACGCTCCGAGTTTCTATACTACGTTCATACTTCTATACTTTTCTCTACTACTAAGTAAATCTAATTCTTCACCTACTTTATAAACCTAGATTTTCTATTCATTTAGTATCCAGTTTAAAATCTAGATTATCTATCATGTCATGAGTTGAATTTATCATTGGATTTAACTTTTCATCGTGACTGTACTGTGTTGTACCGTCAGGTACAAAAGTAAATATCATAGAGCTCCAAGGTTGTGTGTGTAAGTGTACTGTAGATATTTTAAATGTATGCAAAATGCTACTATCAATACAATCAGTTTGATTATGGTGCAGATCTTAATATATATAAATATAAATAAAAAAATATATAAATTAGGTATTGTTTTTCTAAAACTTGTGTCCATTTTTATTTCTTAAAATAGTTCGTAAATCCTAGTTTGTGTAAGTTGGTGTGAGATCATCAGGTTTTGTTTTACTAATTTATAGGCATCCAGGTCACCACCCATACATAATGATAATGTCTTTGACTCATCCATGCAGACAATTAGTACTAAACTGCAGTTCCTAGAAACATGTTTTAATTTATTTATTCAATCGTCGCGCACCCAAGATACAGGCTGCATTGCCGCACTGGATAGCAATGCTGATACGCTGGAAATACTCACCAGCCCTTGGGTCACGCGTCCACAACACTAGACGACTTTGAAAACCCGGAGGGTCTTGGCATTAGGGGGTACAATCCCGCAAAACGGGATCACACATTCCCGGGAACCCGGGAAGCCGCAACTTGTATTAATCTAATGGGATTTGCGGTACCTACATAAAGCAAATCCCGCAAATTAAAAAATTGCGCTAAAGCTTTCTCGTAAATATCTATCTCGCCAATAAATATATCATGACGACTCAGACTATACTCACTATAAGTAAAAATGTTAATGATTAATTGGCAGGCATCACAGCTCAGCTAGTAGGAGCTCTGCCTTCCATTCTATGTGTCGTGGGTTCGATCCCCACCGAGAACAAAATGAAATGTTTGCGTGAAGAACATAAATATTTTGTTCTGGTCTGGATCTAACTATGTATTCAAGGTAGATATTTATCAAAATGATCAAAAAAATGTATACATATAAGTATTCTATCAGCAATCTTGTTCCCATAGTACAAGCTTAGCTTAGTTTGGGACTAGAGCGCGATGTGTTTAATGTCCGTCAATATATATTTATTCATAATATTCACATTAAATCATTTTTAGTTATGCATTTATCTGCAAATAATGATATGATCATATCAAATCAGATTATAAGTTTTTTATTCGGAACTAAAACAGAAAACACAATTACAGAATAAATATATAAATAAATAATGCTGGACGATCCACACAACATCATCTAGCCCCAAGCTAAGCAGAGCTTGTGTTATGGGTAGGTACTAGAAGACTGACATACTTAATACAATACATTATATAGATATAATATAATAGATATGTAACGATGATAGCTACTATAGTATTATCTACTGTGTTGTTGCTATCAACGCTATTTATCCTAAATCCTTCATATAACTGTCACCGTTTCACAGAAAACCAAGGACAATGTATGTTGCATCGCAAGCGAGGCTATCTCAAATAGTGTTAATCTTCAACGTGTAAACGGGCTCCATCGAGCGAGAGGAGTCTGTATTTATAGTGTGCCACCTACAGCTTTGAGCCACAGTGCAGATACAACAGTAGGAAATATATAATTAATGCTGGACAATCCACACAACATCATCTAGCCCCAAGCTAAGCAGAGTCGGGTTCAATTCATACCCAGAGGAAATGTTTGTGTGATGAAAATAAATATTTGTTCTGTGTCTGGGTGCTTTATGTATTTTTTTTTGTAAATACATACATATAGTCCTAGAAGCCAGAGAGTACTTACATAAGTATAATACACTAGTAGTACGCCCCGGCTTCGCACGGGTAGCCTATATAAAAAATATAATTATAATATAGCCTATGTTCAGCGCAGATAATGTAGCTTCACAACAGTGAAATAATTTTTGAAATGAGTCCAGTAGTTTCGGAGCCTATTCGATGCAAACAAATAAACAAACAATCAAATCTTTTCTCTTTATAATATTAGTTAAGGCGACGGGTAGGGTGAAATTTTTCATAATAAATAAAAATGTCAATAACTTCCAACTTTATTATTTATTTATTATATCTACACACACGTTAAACTTGTAACACGGCACGGTTTTTGCCGCAGTGGTTAAACTCTAGATAGTCAGCGTGGCAACGTCGCATTTTCAACTTCAGTAAGAATGCTGAAAACGACGCAAAACACATAGTGAGCCGCGCACAGTTTGGATTGTCAAACTCTTAAGCAGCGCCTTATGAATATTTGCGAGCACACAGCAATGGAACACTTATAGTTCCTAAGGCGCTACTCTTCTTCTTCTTTAAACACCTTAATGTAGATTTTTTTTACCTTGGATGTATAGATATCAACCATAAGAATAGCTGTGCTGAGTTTGGTACCAAACAAATCTGCCAAACCCATAAAAAATGGGATCAAAAATCACATTTTTGCAAAAGGTGTTAGTACTAAACTTACATTTTAAAATAAACTATAACCAAGAGCACACATTTTGTTCCCTACCTGACTAGTTCAATATATGTGTTATAGGAAATAATAAGTTTCACAACTCTACATGCTATGACTTCTTCAGAAAACACTTCCAAAAACACGCATTTGGCTATACCCGTCACCTTAAGATAAGTATTCTATTAGCAATCTAGTTTCCATATTACAAGCTCTGCTTGGTTTGGGACTTGAGTGTGATGTGTGAAATGTCCGTGAATATATATTTATTTGGTGTCTACAATGTTGGTGACTCACATAAATAAAGTAAACTTTTCCTCCTGCCTTTCTCGCACTGTGTCCAAACAATAACCGTCAGATTAGCATCCGTGCAACCGAGTTATTGCAAGTCCCTGTGTAAGTTATGTGCACTATACACTACATACATGTGCTATTTCAATGGACCTTTATTGATATAAATAAATAAAATACTTATATTTTCCGCGATCTATAGATATCTCAACTGATCAAAATTAGTACCGATCGGTAACGAACCCAGTGAATCAACTGAATAGAGATTTCACACGTCTTTTAGTTAAAAGCAAACTAAGAAAAGCTTCTAAGGAATCCGGATGACTGATAAAATTTTTATCTATACTAATATTATGAAGAAGTAAAGTTTGTGTGTTTGTACATTTGTTTAATTGTAAGGGGTAATCTCGGGATCTACCGAACCGATTTTAAAAATTCTTTCACCAAAACAAAGCCACACTATTGCAGAGTGTCATAGGTTATATAAAAAAACCGAAAAATAAAAAGGCTTTTACGTGGTAGTCCGTTTTGCAAATCGGAGAAAAAACGGTCGAATTATGCCCAATGAAGTGGGCACGGGTCAGCTAGTTTTTTAAAAACACATACAACACCAACACGCTGCGGCATAACAAAAACATGCCAAAAAATCTAAAAGTATGACTACCGTGACTATAAATAACAATTTTAAATAGAGTAATGTATTATATATTACACAAGCGATTAACGGAGCTAACAATTAGCCAATTTTATTGTGAGGAATTTTTTACATAAACACGGAACCGAAACGTAAAAAACATCACTCGATCTTGGCTACTACCGTTCTTAATTTAGGCTAGATAAAAAAACATCGTAAAAATGACGAACGTGATATGAATATTTAGGGCTGTCACAAAATATATTATAAATATAATATATATAATAAAAAAAAAGAGTGAGAAAGAGAGAGGCAGAGAAACACGCGCACGCCGCACGGCTTACAACTATAGCAAAAAGTGTCGTTACAACTTTTGGTCTTAATTTTTTCCGTACATATCAATATTTACGGACATTTCACACATAACACTAGTTGCAAACTTAGTAAAGCTATGGGAACTAGATTGCTAGTAGAATGCTTATTTTTTTGTACATGCTCACATTGCTCACATAGAATATGATAATCACCGAAAAAAACAAATAATTACTATGTGTCAAACTCGGATCAATCGTTATTTGGGTTTCCAGAAACCGGCCGTTAGTAACTCAGAACAAAAGTTTTTGTTCATCACAAAAACATTTGCCTTGGGTGGGGATCGAACCCACGGCCCACATGGAAGTCAGATCTACCACCAACTGAGCTATGACGCCTGTGAAAAAAGATCATAAATATTTGCTCTCGATAGGGATTGAACCCACGACCCACATGAAAGACAGATTAACTACCAACTGATCGCCTATCAAAAAAAAAGGAATAAAAATATGTTTGTTTTTTATTTACTTACAAAAAAGCGTTTCAGTGTGTTCTGTGGATTGGTCGTGAATACTTTTTTTTATTATATTTTTTAATAATTTGTACTGAGTGACAGCCCTACAGTGCACGGCTAATGGAATAGCCACTAAAACAGATAAAGTACTTGTGGATAATAAAATATTGGCCACAACCTAGATCAGAATCACTCGTAAACATAATCTTTTACGTACTTCAGACGAAAGTTGTATGTTCCACGATTTATATTATGATAATAGCGTTTACGTACAGTTTAGGCGTTGTAAAATGTGTCTATTAAGTGCGCGTATAATCTTTGTAGAAAGACGCAGACTATTGAGGTGTAAACAAAAATAAATAAATAATAAATTACATAAATATTCATGGACATTTGGGATAAATGTTTGTATGTTCTGCAAATATTTATTCCGGGTGTTCTGGGTATTATATGTATAATAAAAAATATCTATCTATGTAATGTATTGTATTAAATATGTCGGTCTTCTAGTACCCATAACACAAGCTCTGCTTAGCTTGGGGCTAGATGATGTTGTGTGATTTGTCCAGCATTATTTATCATTATTTATTTATTTCACACATCACACTCTAGGCTAAAAAAACAGTTTTTATAGAACAAATATTGATTCACTTTCTCTTAATTAATTATTTTCAGCTAAAAGTAGTAGGTAGGTACAAATAATTTTACTCAAATATGTTTAAAAATGTTTTTTATACAAAAAATGCACTTATTCCATTGTATACAGTGTTATATCATCACATCGAAATAATAAATCAAGCGTTTTTCAGCTGTAAAAATTAATTGGAGCAAATTCTGAAGCGGAATTTCATCATATTCTTTTTGAGAGGCTGCACGACTGGAAATTAATAATTGCCCGCCATTTTGTGAAAACTTTGGGTTTGGAAGAAACAGTGAACGTTATATAACGGACGTAATAAACCAGTGCTGAGAAAGTTTATTATATGTTTTTAATTAACAGATTTTAAGCAAATAAATCATATTTAACTTTAACTCAGAAAAAAAACCATTCATCAAAATCACCGTTTTAAAAACCGTGTTAAAAAAACTTATCAACTACTTATGCATAATGAAAACAAATAAATATTTGCTCGTACACAGAACGAACAATTTTCATAACACAAAATGTTTATCTCTGTCGGAATCGAACCCACGATCTACGTCATAAAAGGCTGAGATGTGAATCCTGTCAAAAATATTTAAAAACAAAGTATAAAAATATGTGTATTGTTAGATACCAGTGGTTCCTATAGCTGCGATTATGACTATTACCTACCCATTTCCATGCATAGAAATATGGCCAATATTTTTTTTATTTTGTGATCTGTTTCTCCGTCAAATGGATCGCGCGATTACCCGTGGTATTCGGTGGTGCCGAATATTGCGGCCGTAATATAACGTTGACTGTCCCACAAACATCTCAGGCCTAATATAAGGCTTAGCTCTCAGAGGACATACCTAATTTGTTTAGAATTTGTGCCCAATTACTTTTCTGATAACAAAAGACAGTCGAATTAATGTGACTTCTGAGAACGACAGAATAAATAATTGGGCATCTAATTGTTTGCTAAATGGTGTCTCTGATGTAAATATGGTGGGATATATAAATGTCAAATGCTTAACGAGCATTGGTTGGTTGCTACTAGATGGCGCTAGGAGCTTTAAGGATTTCTTATCAAGCTATTCTTTATTCATTCTTTATTCTTTATTGTACACAAAATAAGGCATACACAAGACAGAAATAGATGACATGTACAAAGGCGAGCTTAACCCTAAGAGTTCTCTTCCAGCAAACCCTTGAGACTAGGGAGAGGTGACTATAGATAGAAGCTATTAGTCTATGTCATACGATCTTTAAGGATTTCTTATCAAGCTATCCGCTAGGCTATTGAAACATGAGTTATCGTATAAAAACATGTCTATTTTTGATTTTTATTTTCAACCAACCACATTTTTAAGGATATTCATTGTTAGCAAATCTTATATTATATTCTATGAAGCAGGTAAATAACAATTTTTTTGATGTGTTTCAGTCGATTCAGATGAATCTAGATTTAGGTCTGACTTGAAACGACCTGAGTGTTTTATTTCAATGATCATTCAAGCATAATTTGTTACAAAAATTTTCGCTCTGTCAACTTTAAGCATGCCTGTCGAACAAAACAAGAAAAAATGTTGGCCTTGGTTCTCTTTTGGATTTATATACGAATCCCGAAACTTTTATTGTCCTTGACATACTTCTAAATATAGTTGACATTTAGATCCGTTTACAATGTTAACAATTACTCGAAGTGTTTATTTTGTAATATTATAACATCAAACTGTTCAACTCGATTAATTATTCATAATATTAATACCCGCGGGCTCCTGCACTATAGCCACAGATTAGTGACAACTTGTAAACCTCTACGGAGCTACGGGCTACGAACTTCTACGGCGTAGTTAGTGTTCTGTACTAGTTACTATACTGTGGTTTAGTGAACTTAGTCAATCATTGAATAGGTGATAATATTGAATACTGCATATTGTACTGACATAGAATATTTGTTCAATACTAACATGCTGGGTAAGATTTTGCCGACGAGAACCGAGCGGCAGCTTCGGGCATCTCCGGCGGTGCCGAGCGTCTAAACGTCAAAGTGACGTCAGCGCAAGTGACGGAACAATAGCGAGATAATTTTGACTTTTAAAATTTCTATGATTATCCATGTTCTTTGTGCTTCAGGAGATTATAAGTTGAAATTACTCTCTTGAGGTCGATAAAGTTTTATTTCCATCGAAATTAACATTTTTCTATTACATTTTATGATGATAGTGTTAGATAAAATATTCTATTAGTATTCTGTATTTTAACATAATTGGGCAATTTGCTAATCCGTTCAGTTTAATCATATTGTTTTATTTTAAACGAATAAAGTTCTTAAACATTCAAAATTTTGTTTGAGTTCAGCTAACACAAAATAAATACTAAATTGTAATTGTATTATGTTTTTACATGATTCTCTTTCTTTCACAGTCCAATCCTGGCAGTCGCTACCTTCGACTACGAGGAGTACGAAGATGGCTCCAAGATTCCGGTCTGCCTCACGCAAGCCGACACCTTCTGGTCTGCCTTGTTCTTCATCCTCACCGTCGCCGTCTTCTTCATCATCCCACTTGCCGTTCTTTTGGTCTTATACAGCGTCATTGCTAAGAACCTCATGGAAAACCCCGTCATCATCGCTCAAAACACCAAGAGTTCAAGCAGCGGTAACGTCATCCGATACAGAAAACAGGTCATACTGATGCTGGGTACAGTGGTTCTATCATTCTTCATCTGTCTTCTCCCATTCAAAGCGCTGACGCTATGGATCATCGTGTTCCCACCAGAGACAATAATGTCATTAGGCATAGAGGGGTATTACATCCTTTTGTATTTTTGTAGAGTGATGCTGTACTTAAACTCGGCTATAAACCCAATCCTGTACAATTTGATGTCGTCGAAGTTTCGAGACGGGTTCATGAAGTTACTAAAGATCAACAAGTTGATGAGATGTAGCAGAACGTTGAGAGAGACGATGCAAAGGCGTGACACGTTTAACACGACGACTTCGACAGGCTTTTCAAGCAGTCAGAACACTTCAGACTCATTCTGGAGGCGATACAGCAACAGAGCATCCTCTCAAAAGAATATCCTCAATAGAGATAGTAAAAAAATCAAAGATGATAAAGCTGCACAGTTACTTAAAATAGGAGAAATCGTAAACGTTGAGAACACAAGACGAAACAGCATGAAGATAATCGCTGCACTAAACGAACTGAACGATATACAAGAAATCAAAGATTCCGATGATTTTGCTGTAAATAATATAAACGACACTGCCATGGAGAACAATAAACAAATACAAATATTGAATTTAGATGTTAAAACGAATAATGTTTATTCTATAACTTTAGATGTAAGTGAAGATGGTAAAAATAAGTTTGTTTGTGTACCGGCTCATAGAGAGAATAAAAATATATTTATATACGATTATACTAGTAAAGAAAGTTTCGTGTAGATGTTAAAATTAACTGAGAGCAAGCATCCAAAATAAAAAAAAATGTAAATCAGACAATAACATAGAAAACGCGCTGCCATAAAAGAAAACTATTCATTAAAGAAAGAAAATAATATTAGTTAATGATAGAAATAAATAGCTGATTTATTTTTAATTATTGACGATATAAAAATTGAGATTATACTGATTAATATGTTTTGAAGTCAAATATGGTGAACTTAAAAAAATATTAATTCGATAATCTCTATTTTTATTTTCATATTTTATCAAAGTTATTAATTTTTGAAGTGTGCAACTCAATTAAATCCTATGTAACAAATAAAGTTCCATTTCAAGTTTCAAATATAAAGTAGGACCTAAGCTTCGTACAATTTTGCCCATTAACCTTTGACAAAAGGTACAGTAACCATCATCATCATTTTGTGATTTGATTTGATTATTAGTGACGGATGTTTGCTTTCAGTAAATAATTAAAATTAGTAAATCATTTTTATAAGATTTTACTCGGATTTGGCAGACGGCCAAGTAAATCAATGCAGGAATGTTTGTAGAATAGATGCTTAGATTCTTAATGATAAATGATTTGTAATCATTTGATTAATAAACTTACGACTATACAGTATTTACAAAATGTACATTGTCATATAAAATACATAAGCAACAGTTGAGCTATCTACAGACCGTTGCAAACGATCTATAGATAGTTCAAATGAGCCAAATCAGTACCAATCGGAAGCGTACCCAAGACACTGGCTGCATTGCCGCGCTGAAGAGCAATGCTGATACGCTGGGCCAGATAGGTACTCACCTCGGGTCCTCGGGTCACGCGTGGCTTCGACTAGACGCCCAGAAATAACTTTGAAAACCCAGAGGGATTAATTTTTTTTTTTGCAATTACAGCCAGTGTCTTGGGTACGCTTCCGATTGGTACTGATTGGGATCAGTTGAACTATCTATAGATCGTTTGCAACGGTCTGTAGATAGCTCAACTGTTTCTTATGTAAGTATTTTATATGACAATGTACATTTTGTAAATACTGTATAGTCGTAAGTTTGTTTGTGAATAAAAAATATGTTTTTATGTTATTAGAAATGAAATTGGATTTTGTTTGCATTTATTTATGTATTCTATCAGCAATCTAGTTCCCATAGTTAGCTTTGCTTAGTTTGGGACTAGAGTGTGAGGTGCGAATTGTCCGTAAATATTTCTTATTATTTCTCAAAGTATGTTTGTTTATAAACACTTTTAGACAAAAATATTTTTAGGTCATTAAACTGACACTCATATTAGTTGATTTTATTAAACTAGAACTGTATAAAAAAAGAACCTCTATACATTTTAACAACAGAAAAATCATATTATTTAGAAAATTCATTGTAAAACTCTGAATTTTTTCATTCCACATTTTATAATTAATATGTGCTTACATTTAATAATGTAAGTACATTATTTTAATGTAGGTAAATGTTAGTTAGACTAACAAAAAATGTGTGTGCACAGACAGCCATATAAAATGTGCTAATAAAATATATTCTGTCTAGTTGTTTTATAATTAATTAAATACATGTTTTTAATTATTTTAAGTATTTCTATATCGTTTTCTTGCTATTAATAACTCAAGTAAAAAATAATCATGTGTTAACTTTGACAGATATGTCAAAGTCGTAACTACACGAAAATGTCATAGTGACTAAAATTATTCAATTTTATTTTATTTTTTTCTTTTATTTGTGGCTTTTCTGTGGCTAGAGTTGCTACAAAGGAGAATCGGCAACTCTATAGAGCGTGGGCGACGACTAAAAAAATCGTCCCTCAGGTTTACCTTGTAAAAGCCCTATCAAACGTAATAAGTGGCACCCTGCGGGACTTAGTTTGTCGTGGCCTAAAATGCCCATCCTCCTTTGCCAACAGTGTTATTTTATTTTAGCTGTGTGTGAACTGACAAAGTTTACGCATTATTTAATTATTTGTTGGACTATATAGACTTCGTGACTTTCCATCTTCTTCTTTTATGTCATATGTCAATATAACTATTTTTGAATGGCTGTCTGTATTGATTATGTAAAGTGCCAAATCCCGAGGCTCTAAATGATATGTATCGTAGAGTTTACATGAATTGAGTACCTAAACGCGAGTATTGTATATTAGCGCCTACTATTTGTGCAAAAATAAAAGTGTTTATAAGAATAGATAAATAAATGTTTTATTTACTTATCCAGAAGTGAGTGGAAGAACAAAACAAAACATGATGTGACAACCCCACTTATAATGATAGATATGGATAAAGATAGATATGAATTCATTAAATTAATAAAATAGAAATTATTAAAAAAAAACGGTAGGAACCAGGCCGTAAGTTTCTTGCCCGTTCTTCTAGGCTCTGGTCCCGTAGAACTGGCACCTAGAATCACCTAGTATGTAAGACGATTCTAAATGATCCTTGTGATTTTATTGATTAAAGTAATATTTGACTTTGACTTTGAATTAGGGCTGGGGAATGATGATGATCCACTACAGCTAACCTGACAATGCTCTTTGTAGGTTCCGTGCCAAAAGAGTAGGTATAACAGGAGCCTATTACTGAGACTCCGCTGTCCGTCTGTCACCAGGCTGTATCTCATGAACCGTGATAGTCAGATACAAAGTTGACATTTCCACAGTTGATGTATCAATGTTGCCGCTTTAACACCAAATACAAAAAAAAAACTGAATAAAATATTTTTACAAGGGCTTTCATATCGATACATGATTTTTTTGTACAGAATTTTTCAGAAACCCGCTTATCAACAAATATAGCAATATTAAAGGCATCGAAAGAGCGTCACAGCTCAGTTGGTAGTAACTCTGCCATCCATGCTGTAGGTCGTAGATTCGATTCCCACTCAGAGCAAATGTTTGTGTGATGAACATAAATATTTGTTATGTGTATGTATTTACAAAGAAAAATGTATAAGTAGGTACAAGTATTTTATCAGCAATCTAGTTTATCAATATTATAGAAAATCATCAATAATGTATTTTTTCCTAACCTATCTCGTCCCACTGCTGGGCAAAGGTCTCCCCCAAATCCTCAGCCCTGTACTCTGCTTTTGTCCAGCAGTCATAACAAATAATAATAATAAATAATGCTGGACAAGTAGTAGTAAGTATAACAAAATCATCATTCAGAGACATCATCTTGTAATTCATGACTGCACATTACACATGATAGTCTAAGATCGGGCTGCAGGATTACTGCGCTCATCTGTTTTTTGCTGAGAATCTTCATATAAATTGCCATTACGTAGACGTTATTTTATTTAAAAAACAAGTGAACGATATTTTTTCTCAAAAAACAATTAAAAATAATTTTATTAAACATACTGGCGGCCAAATTTTGCTAGGCAACCTGATAAATATATATTCTCCTAATTATAAATATACATAAAAAAACAGTTTTCAGCAAAAAACAGATGAGCGCAGTAATCCTGCAGCCGGATCTCGTACTATGATTGAAGCACTTGATTGTGATTCACAAACGTCATAAATCCAGGAATGACGTTATCGACGTGTCAGCCGGACATCTCGTTGATTGAGCACTTGACATATCGTTTGTCAAACAGCTGGTTCAATTTGTTTGAGGCTGTTGTGAATCAAAAAGTATTTATACAAAAAAATATTAGGTATTATTGTATAGGTATCTATTGTACATAAAAATATGTTTGCTTTTTGAATAAGAATAGATTAAACCAGCAAATGTAGTTAAGTATAATAATGTTTTTAGTTTTGTTAACCTTTGGCATTGAAGGGAATGTTACACGATATCTCCGCCAATTATGTACCGATTCTGACATACTTACTTCAGAGCTCTATATAAATTTAATGAAGATCGTATAAGTACTTTTTGAGTAAGTAATTTTAGTTTTAAGTGTCATAACCTCGATTGTGACACGCAAAACTTCGATAGCGCGATCTAAGAATCGGCAACATGCTGCAACAAAATCTAGTTATAAAATAGAAAATATACCTTGTCACAATTAAAGTCGGATTTGTTCAAACTTCAATCTTCAATTAAATTGATTCAATAATATCACAAGGATCTCTTTGAAATGTCTCAAGTCTTATTCATTCAAGCAAAAAATATAAATATGTAGAAAACCAGCTTTCTATAACCGCACTGTGTCCGAATGACGACTGTGGTTGAATGCACTAGAAATGCAATGAAATTGGGTGTCAGTGCGGACGCGAACTGTTGACGTTCAAAATTACCTGTCAAAATCTTATTTATAGCTGTCAGTCATCTGTCAATGATTTATTAACTGCCTCTCTGCGTTGTCATTGAACAAAAGCTAGAAAAGTATGGACTAAGGCTAGGTTCAGATGACCGCGCGTAGCCGCGCGTCGCCGCGCGGTTGGAGCATTCACAATGGGAGCGCGCCGCGCGTTGCCGCGCGGTACCGCGCGGTCATGTAGACGATAATTACCGTATAAATTGATCTTGTACCGCGCGGTTCGTAGTTCCGCGCGGTACCGCGCGGCCATCTGAACTTAGCCGGAGTAACGAAAAAGTGTTAGAATTTATTCGTATTTTAACAAAACTAATTTTATTCTATTTTTCCGCAATAATTCAAAAATTATTTTTTGAATCCAGTACGTTTAATATTATAACCTATGTCAATGTTGATTGTCAAAATCGTAAAAAGTTAATTACGATTAATGAGAATTTCCTTTTTGTTAATGTGACTGAAAATAAAAGTTTATAGTGTAAAAAAAATATTGTTTCATTTATTTTCCGAGAAATTCCTGACATTTCCCTTTTCCGGCCGCATTCCTCCTGACATATATCTAAAATTCCTGAAATGTCAGGAAAATTCCTGACATCTGGTCACCCTAATACGGCACGATACATCACGTCAACTCAACACGAATCTTCGCCCGTCTAATGTAGACAAGAACATCGCCTATACCCGAACACGATGTTTTTGTCGCGCCAACACGATACGAATATTCGCCCGCTAATGTAGCCGAAGCATATAAGTATGAAATGCTTTTTTTTGTTAAAAAAAATATCTTATTAAGTGCAACCTTGACTTTCATGCTGTGGGTCGTGGGTTCGATTCCCACCCAAAGAAAATTTTTATGTAATGAACATAAATATTTGATCTGTCTGGGTATTACTATGTATTCTATGTATGAATTTACAAAGAAATGTATATAAGTATGCTATCAGCAATTTAATTCCCATAGTAAATGCTTTGCTTAGTTTGGGACTAGAGTTTGATGTGTAAATTGTCCGTGAATATTTATTATTTATTTATTTACCTTTTGTAAAAAAATATGAAAATTAAATAAAAATAATTACGTGTTATTTTAAATAATAATTTATTCATATTTATACTTCAAAAAAAAACAAAATAAATCAAAATAGTCATTATTATAAGACCCTTGAGCCATGAGGATAAAAAAAAATGTAAACTTGACTAGTTTTCAATGTCCTTCATCAATAGTCATGGTCATCGTGTCTGGCTCGTACTCGTGGTCGATCACTCTGGTCTTGAGGATCTGTTTGTAGACGAAGGCGGATTTCCTGGCTGTGCGGGTGCGCGCGGGGTCTTCGAAGTCCACGTGGTATAGCCCAAAACGTTCTCTGTGGATCAAAAAACACTGATAAATTACTTATGCTCATATTTATTCCATCATCATCATCATCATCATCGACCTATGACTATGACTATGACTATGTCCACTACTGGACGTAAGTCTCTCCCAAGACGCGCCACTGAGCCCGGTCTTCGGCTCTTCTCATCCAGTGTTTGCCAGCTACACTCCGCAGATCGTCGCTTCATCTCGCCGGAGGGCGTCTTACACTACGCTTGCCTAAACGCGGTCTCCACTTAAGTATCCGTTTGCTCCAACGGTTGTCGGTTCTTCGGCAAACATGGCCGGCCCACTGCCACTTCAGCTTGCTAATTATTTGATCTATGTCGAACCCTTGGTATTTATTCCATGGTAAAAAGTAAATAAGTTTCACGATTGTCACATTTATTCGTGCTCAGCCTTCAGATATCTTACGTTTGTCCTTCCATCCATTCAAAGTTGTCCATCAGACTCCATGCCATGTAGCCTTTCAGGTTGATGCCAGCATCCAAGGTATCCAGAACGCTTTCTAAAGCTGCTCTGTAGTACGTGATCCTGTCGTCATCGTTCAGGTCACGCTCTGGTGCAATGGACCAGCCATTTTCCGTGATGTAGAAAGCTACACCATTGTATTTTCTATGGAGGTGACTTAGAGCATTTAAGATGCTGCCTGGAGCAAGCTGTGGAGTAAAGATACGATTAGATTCTTCGAATATTTGAGTACATAAAAACATTTATTAATTATCGGTAATAAAATAGTGAGTATCTGGCCCAGAGCATTAGCATATACAGCGCGGTAATGCAGCAGTATCTTGAGTATGGTTCCGATTGGTACTGATTTCGATCAGTTGAGCTGTCTATGGATCGTTTGCAACGGACTGTAGATAGCTCAACTGTTTCTTATGTATTTTTTATATACCTATTGTACATTTTGTAAATACTGTAATAGTCGTAAGTTTGTTTGTGAGCAAATTATCGGTTTATCGTATTTAAATCAAATTATCTTATATTATAGTATTGAGTAAAGAATGTTTTCGTTTATGCCATTTAATATATATTGAGTTTGATATATTTTGCTTGTTCTGAGCGCCTCCTATTTTAAACCGAGACCAAGTTATTCATTTTATTGTGACTAAATACCGTTGCCGTTTTATTAGTCACAATAAGTTAACTTGGTCATTATTGTTTCTGTACCACAATTACTGTCTAAATATAACAAGAGTATACACTGAAACAGAACTTTTTTGATAAATAACGTAGGAAACATGTGTTTTAAATCTCTTATAAAACGTTTCGACTTACGAACAACCAGGAAGAAGCTGCTTGAGCCCATTCCTCAGAAGGTTTAGAGACAGAATCAGTATCCGTGACTGCAGTCGGTTCGACATCCCCGAAGTTATAAGCAGAGATCAGTCCTGATGTGTAATGGTTGACCCCGAAGAAGTCAGCAGCGCCTCGAACGAACTCCTTCTCGTGCTCAGTGAAAGTGGGCATACGAGAGTGGGAGTAGCCTTGTTTTGCGCTCTTTTCTGCTACAACAGCGGCCAGCTCTTTGGGGAATCCACCATCTTCAGAGAAAATTGGCTCAGCGTAGAGTCCCCACTGTAAAAATAAAAACATATAAAATGCAACTTTTTTTTTACTTTTAATTGTTAAATCTTATTTTTCTATTGATTATTTGTTTAAATTAATGACATTGTACTTTTATTTTATTTTTTGATTTATTTTGTGTGTGCTTGTGTGGCAAATAAATATATGTCTAAATATATTATGTCTATGTCAAATCAGCTTTGAAGCCTACAAGAATTTTGAACAATGGTAAATTCTTTTTATTGTTGAGGCATTGCGTGTTTTAACTGAGCAGTGATCTTTACCTCGAGTTGTCGCCTCAGTTCAGCTGCTATTTGATCTTCTTCAGAATCAGTCGCAGCATAAAACCAGTTCACACTGATAGTGATTCCACATTGTCCTCCTTGCTCAGCCTTGAAAACATTATTGTACAAATGGTAGGCCTTAGCGTGGCAAATTACGAGATTCTTAGCACAGTTATAAGTTCCGATAGCAGTCGCGTTGACGATTGGAGCTTTAGTGGTGCTGCCGTATCCCTCGTAACAGATCTCTCTCGGCTCGTTGAAAGTGATCCAATGCTTAACTCTGTCTCCAAAGTTCTCATACACAACCCTGGCGTATTCCTCGAACCACCCAGTTATCAATGGATTCTGGAAACCTCCCAAATCTTGCAGTTTCTGAGGGAGATCCCAATGGTAGAGCGTGACCATGGGTGTGATGTTGTATTTTAGCATTTCGTTGATGTAGTTGTTATAAAAATCAACGCCCGCTTGGTTTATTTTGTGGGACATACCATCGGGCAGGATCCTAGCCCAGGATAGTGAGAAGCGATAGGCGTCCAAACCTAGTTCTCTCATCATCTCCACGTCTCGCTTGTAGTTGTGGTAGGAGTCAGCGGCGATGTCTCCATTAGTCTGGTCCTTGATAACATGGGGTTTAGTGTGGGTCATGCGATCCCAGATATTTTCGCCTTTGCCTGGAAGAATACTAACGTTATTTTTTTATTATCCATTTGAAGAAGTGACCTGAAAGAAATGTGGCAATCGTAAACGTATTGTAATAGTAGTAGTTTATTGTAACAGATACACTGAGTGGTAACGCTGTAACGTTCAGCAGTCGAGCTGGTGTTGACGCGCAATGTGTATCGAATACGCTATTATTTCGATACATTTACGATCACTTTTCTTTGTAGTCGCTCAATATAATACTCAATGATAATTTTTACCATCTTCGTCCCAAGCTCCTTCGATCTGGTAGGAAGCTGTGGCTGTTCCAAATAAGAAGTCATCTGGAAACCGCCTCTGTTGCTTCAAAACAACAGCTTGGCAGCAAACCGCAGCAAAAAGACTACAAAAATATTTTTAGTAGTTAATAGAAGTTTTAATAAGAGTTTGGGGGAGACCTTTGCCCTGCAGTGAAAAAAAAATACGTGCTAGAAGAATTATAATACTTTGACAACAAATAAAATACTCAAATCACAGCAAAAGCTATTAAATATACGAGAGATACGAGATAATAACCACTTAAGGACTGAACAAAGGGTGAACACGAATAAAAGTGACAATCGTAAACGTATCGAAACATATATATTTGAGACACATTGCGCGTCAATATCAGCTTTACTGTCAAACGTTGCAGCGTTAGCGCGCAGTGTATCTTAAATACGTTACGTTTACAATTGTCACATTTATTCGTACTCAGCCTTCAGAAAATTTAATCTACAAAACACATGGATAATATGTTATGAAAATCTAAAAATAGACGCACATAAATATTAAATAGAAACAGTAGTAGAAACCTTAAATAAAAATGTTAAATGCCGTTTAAGCAAGATAATATAAAGTAATTTAATGCGTAAGAATGATATAATATAATATATAAAATATATAATGCCTACCACAGTATCGCGGCCACCTTCATGTTGATACGGAACTGATACGTATAAACTAAGTATATTGAAACTTATATACTAACCAATATTGAACACTAATCTATATGTCACTGGGAGTAAGAAGGGCCACTTCAGATTAGGTTGATACTTAAGATAAATTAAGGCGTTACGTCTAACTAAGCAATATGTATTGTCAAAATTGTTACGTACTACGTATTCTCTATTTATTTATAATCATCTTAAGACATCCTAAATGCTGGGTCACTGGACCAGCAGAGTCCGAGCATAAAGTACCTATTTTTATTTAACCTGTGCTTTCCCACAGCTGGAAAAATGTCTTCCCCTTTTCTTTCATTGTTATTTTTTTTTTATATGCCGTAGCAGGCAGACGAGCTGGCGAGCCTCCTTTCATATCAATCACCGATGCTCTTCAGACTTCTACCATTCTTTGAAGTTCAACAATTATGTTAGGGTTCCATACCCAAAGGGGAAAACGGGATTCTATTATTGAGACTGCACTGTATGCATGTCCGTCTGTGTGTTCAACATTTGTAAAGTTTGTATTACATATTTTTTAGGAAATTTCGCGATATGTCAGTTCAGGGCAAACAACTAGTATTAGCCTTTGATGGAATAGATTGATCATGGATGTCAGTAAATCACCAGTGTGGTCTTGCTTCGACATCTTGTTATTTACAGATAAGATTACTATGGTTCAAGTTAAGATAAACTTTGAGACAATGTCAACAAATATCAAGATCAGATTATATAAGAAAAACAGAATCGATAAATAATCTATAAATAGAAAAATATCTCTAAAACCACTCCAGAATGAAGACAAAAATTTATGTAATGACGCCGCATCGCTCAGCGATAGTTTAGTTGGCACGCAGTGTAACTCAAAAGCAATTGTTACATCAATAAAAAAAAAAGACGTGTGGCACTCGGGGACTGCCGCGGTAAAGATATTGCATAGCATTTATTGTGGATTACACATGCACAGTGTTAGGTTATTTTCGTAAGGTTATTTAATTACGGAATTTCTGGATTCGGTGTCCACGATCAAGGCCCGCGATAAAAGCTGTACAATAGCTTAAAAATTAAAATGTCATCATCATCAACCTAGATATAAACCGTGATAGTTTCAAATATTATATAGATATATCTAATGCTAGACGTAGGTTTCTTCCAAGACGCGCCACTGAGCCCGGTTTTCGTCTCTTCTCATCCAATTTTTGCCAGCTACATTCCGCAGATAATCAGATAAGAATATATAGTCCACTGTCCTGCAGTGGACTATTTATGAGTTACAATGATGATGATGAAGCTATAAAGATATTTAATTTCAGAAAAATCTGTAACAAAAACTCGAGCCGTATTTCATCATTCGTAAAAAATAATTTTACACACAAAGTCCATATCGAGTGTCGTAAAAACCCCGAACTCAACTCGATGCAAATATAATATCTACAAAAAGGCTATAAATTCTCGAACATGGTTAAACCAACTAAATCCACAGTTTTATTTTATTCTGGCTAAGCTTCGTTGTAATTTTGAGCTGTTATAGACATTCGTCTGAACGTACTTTTTAATGGAGAAAATATACAGAGAAATAAATAATATTTTTTTATTTTTGATGTATTTTATTTAGTCGATTTTCATGAAATTATATGATATCACCTCTGATGTAGGTATGTCACACCGATCAAAAAAATAATCATCGAAATCGGCTCACAATTGGCGGAGAAATAGTGTAACATACAAACAAAAAAAAACATGCAATTGAATTGATAACCTCCTCTTTGAAGACGGTTAAAAATAAAAGAATATGTATAAAAGAAATGTACATAAGTATTCTATCAGCAATCTAGTTCCCGCTTAGTTTGGGACTGTGATGTGTGAATTGTTCGTGAATATTTATTGAGACGTTGATATTTTATAGTATAAATATAATTATATTAATAAATAAATAAATAGATATACCTACATTATTAAATATATTCATTTAAACGCAAAGCTTAAACTACACCATTACTATTTCTAAATTTAAAAAAAACATTGTATTCTTCAACAACGTCAATTTACGATGAAAGCTTTATGACGTCAGTCACATTTTGAAAAACAAAGTCAATTCACAAACTTATTAAAATAAATTTAACATATTTATTTTAATTACTATCTAGATTGAGACTTGTTCGTTTTGTACATTAAGTTGTAATTATATTACTTTTGATATGATTTTGATGGTTTAAGCTTTTATACAGGGTTACATGGAAAGTCGTGCTAGATCCGTTAAGGGCGTAGAGTACCCATCATTTCTGACTTATTTTACTAAGAAACACCCCACCCTAAACTTAACCCATTTCGAGATATTAGACTTTTAAATTTTTATTAAAAATTTGCAGATTTTTAGGTACTAAATTTATTTTTGTTTTTTCTGTGCATCTTATTATTATTATTTTTGCATTTTTACATGGGTAATAAGATGCTTTAGGACGTCAATCATTAAAATAGTGCATAAGTTAATTGAATAGATCGTAGTAGAGAAGTGAAACTTATGAAATAAAAAAATATTTTAGAAGGTCTGTTTTTCTCTAAAGGATATCTAAAAAAAATATTATGGCACTTGTTCGGCGGATGTTATAATAAATATCTACGTTTCAACAGCTATCTAACGACGTATAATAATCTAGGGTTTGTATTACATTTCGTGGAAAAAAAGTAGTTGGGACGCTCCAGGTTGCAGTTCTAACGGTCCCGCGCGAGCAAGACAAGTGAAGATTTAGGTAGGTGCGAATGAAAGAAAAAATGTGTAGAGACCGGCTAGGGCTAGGAATACAACAGGGGAAATTGTTTTGGTTGTCAGTCTGCTTTTGTGCTTCGTACATAGTGAATGTGATATCGTTTTGCTCTTCTCCTAAACATCTGAAGAATATGCTGATATGCTTATTTGTTACGGATACTGCGATTGTGTGTCTGCAAATAAAGCAAAGCAAGTCAAATAAGCATATCAGCATATTATTTAGATGTGTAGGACGTCATTTTCAACACTTCCGTATCACAGGTACAAATCAGAGTCCGGTTATCGAGCACAGTAGTCAAAATCAGAAGAAATAGTTCAGAATCACAGCCAAGTTGAGAAAAAGAGCAAAACGATATTACATTCACTATGCAGACTGACAACCAAAACAATTTCCCCTGTTGTATTCCTAGCCCTAGCCGGTCTCTACACATTTTTTCTTTCATTCGCACCTACCTAAATCTTCACTTGTCTTGCTCGCGCGGGACCGTTAGAACTGCAACCTGGAGCGTCCCAACTACTTTTTTTCCACGAAATGTAATACAAACCCTAGATTATTATACGTCGTTAGATAGCTGTTGAAACGTAGATATTTATTATAACATCCGCCGAACAAGTGCCATAATATTTTTTTTAGATATCCTTTAGAGAAAAACAGACCTTCTAAAATATTTTTTTATTTCATAAGTTTCACTTCTCTACTACGATCTATTCAATTAACTTATGCACTATTTTAATGATTGACGTCCTAAAGCATCTTATTACCCATGTAAAAATGCAAATATAATAATAATAAGATGCACAGAAAAAACAAAAATAAATTTAGTACCTAAAAATCTGCAAATTTTTAATAAAAATTTAAAAGTCGAATATCTCGAAATGGGTTATGTTTAGGGTGGGGTGTTTCTTAGTAAAATAAGTCAGAAATGATGGGTACTCCACGCCCTTAATGGATCTAGCACGACTTTCCATGTAACCCTGTATAAATAGCTTTGATAAAACCCAAAAAGGTGTAGTAAATCTTTAATTAATTTAAAGAAAATAAGATTTTATATGAAGTACGTAAAATATTTATAACTATTTGACGAAATACAAATAGTTTAATTACATATTTAACAATCACAAATGTATGTAAGTATCTTTATTTTTTATAAAATAATCGTAGTCGTTAAAAACATTTAATTTTTAAAACAATACAATAAAGAAAGCAACACAGACACAGAACAAACATCAATGTTTGCATTCATACAAATTTTTGTTTTGGAGGAATCAAACCCACGACCCACAGCGTGAAACTCAGAACTAATACCAAATGAAACTCTTAATAGGGTTAAGCTCGCCTTTGTACACATCTTTCGTCATACTAGTTTGTAAGCTTCTAAATTATGTGAATTCATCAATTCATCTGTCACAGACTTCCGTTCGGGCTGGTGCGGCGGCGGATTCGGCCGAGGATCTCAAGAGACGCAAATATGCAGGTCTCGACAGGGCGTACATATTTGCTCCTCTTGGGGTCGAGACTCTAGGTCCGTGGGGTACCGAGGCCCACCGCGTTTTCAAAATTATTTCTGGGCGTCTAGTCGAAGCGACGCGTGACCCGAGGGCTGGTGAGTATCTGGCCCAACGTATCAGCATTGCTATTCAGCGCGGCAATGCAGCCAGTGTCTTGGGTACGCTTCCGATTGGTACTGATTTGGATCAGTTGAACTATCTATAGATCGTTTGCAACGGTCTGTAGATAGCTCAGCTGTTTCTTATGTATTTTATATGTAAATGTACATTTTGTAAATACTGTATAGTCGTAAGTTTGTTTGTGAATAAATTAGTATGATTATAAAAAAAAAAAAAAAAAAAAAAAAAATGTGAATTCATATTATGAATGAATGAAAGTCAGAAAAAATATACTTTACCTACCTCTTTTTCTCAACTCTACTACACCTTTTTAGCGTTCTCAGTATAATTTAATTTACGAAAACACTTTGCTTTTACTGCTTTATTAATTCAAAACAATAATTTTACTTACGTTATTATACGTGGGAGTCAAAATACAAAGATAAAGTTTGATCCAGAGAAACATTTTTATATATTTACATAATATATATGTTTTTTGACAACCGATGTGGCGCGGTGGGCGATGGTCCGTCTGCGACTCGGAAGGTTGCGGGTTCGATTCCCGCCTTGGGATGAATGTTTGTACGATCTGCAAATATTTATTCCGGGTGTTCTGGGTATTTTATATGTATAATAAAAAAATATCTATCTATGCAATATACGGTATTAAATATGTAAGTCTTCTAGTACCCATAACACAAGCTCTGCTTAGCTTGGGACTAGATGATGTTGTGTGGATTGTCCAGCATTATTTATTATTTATTTATTTTATTTATGTATGTATTTACAGAGGATGTGTAGCTCCCTTACACTTTTCGATAAAAAAATGTATATATAAGTATTATCAGCAATCTAGTTCCCATAGTACAAGCTTTGCTTAGTTTGTACTATATATATTTACTATTTATAATAATGTAGTAATTCAGTAAAAACGCCTAAAAGTGTCGAACGATTAAATAAAATAAATTAATAATAATGGATCGTCCTCGTTCTAAAATTCTAAATAGGTACATACTTAGAATACATAGTAACACCCAGAACAAATATCAGTGTTCTAGATGAGGATCGAACCCACGACCTACAGCATGGAAGGTAGAGCTACTACCGACTGAGTGATGCCTGTCTGTTGGTGTGCGCTAACCCTTATATTACTTTTTTAGATTTCTGGCATACAACCAGCATTTGACATTAGACACCCTGACATCTGCGTACAAGAATGAAAATAGTGTTGGGCGTATTGTGCATTTTGTTATCGATATTTTTATGACATCTTATCAAAAATTACAATGAAAATATCGTTGAAGGCTATGACAATGAGAGATTATGAAGTAGATATAGGTACAAACATTTATTTTTTGACAGTTTTTTTTAATAGTAAAGTTATCCAAAAATCCAAAAATTTATCATAAAATCTACCTATTCATAAATAAACATAGTCATTATCAAACATTTTAATTAGTAAATTTACAAGAGTAATTTGGGGCTAGAGTAATAGGCTAGTGTAAAATGTCCAAGAATAAGTCTATTTACAAATTAAGTACTTATTATATGCTTATCTAAAAACATTGGAGAGACGATCTCGACTCATACGTGACGGAGTGGTGGATAAACGCAGAAGATCAAGATGAATGGAAGAGTTTGGGGAAGACCTTTGCCCTGCAGTGGGACACAATAGGTTAAATAAAAAAAATACTTAAGTATATGAATTATTATAAACTAATGAACAGTAAATTAGACCAACAGCCAGATGGATGGACGATATCGTTGCCGTACAGGGTAGGACTTGGATGCAAAAGGCCCAATTAAGGAAAGAGTGGCGTTTAACGGAGGTTTATACCCAGCAGTGGGCTAGTACGGGCTGTCGATGATGACAAATGAACAGTAACATCGTGCAAGAATCTTACATATCTACAAACATCTTGGCCTTTAATAAATCATAAATCATCATTTATTCATATTTTTTTATACACGTCAATTTAAATTCTAGTTGTTAATAAAATAATAGTATTAATTAATAATGTCAATAACAATAATAATTACACTTAACTTATATGAATATTGAGTAACAACAGTCTGTGAGTGTCTCAGCCGCCTAATATATATTATATTTTATATATCCCGTGAACATATTACAGATGTCCCCAGTCATTGAATATTTAAAAAGGATTTAAAAAGGAAATTGTTTTACACTTTGAGCTTTAAAAACTCCTCCGCTGTTTAAAAGGACTGCCCGATATGCCAACTTTTAAGTCGTAACTTAAAACAATCTACACTGGGTGCATCGGTTATATTTGAGGGGATTCTATTGTAAACTGCTGGGCCCATAGCGTGCGCAAGTTTTTGTGATTTTGTTAATTTACATGACATTGATAGTAAGTGATCCGCACGGCGTGTGTTGTGCAAGCTTATAAAGCAATACGTTTCAGTTCAATACTTTACTGCCATATCATATTCTATTTTATTCTAGTCATATTAGTTGATCTTCTAAACCTCGCCATTATTCCAAGCACATCAGTCATACCCTGACCCGCCCATCTACTTCATGATCATTAATCATAATACTATTCGGTCAAGTGCGAAAATTGCCCGCATCACTTATCACCATCTATCACCCTACTTTACTTAGTTTAAGCACAGATACTAACAGAAAAAAACGTTTTACTTAGTAGTACAGATATATAACAGAAATATTTATAACTTGGATTTACACTTAAGTCTAAATAAATAAATAAAAAACTTTATTGAAGCGTTAGAGACTTGGTACATGGTACGTTTAAATAAACTAATATATCTTCAACAGGCGGTCTTATCGCATGTAGCGATTTCTTCCAGGCAAACCATAACTTAAATCTAGACTAATAAGTAAGAGTCTAATAACAAAGTTTTTTTTATTACACCTTTTTATTTATTTATATAACACTCATATTTTATACCTACTCAATGATTTGTAGTTAAGTACTTTATTATTTAATACTTTTTTTTTCAACCTATACTGTACCTACTCATTTCCAGTTTAGAATATTTTGAATCAATTCTTTTTTTTATTCAACCTATGTTGTCCCACTGCTGGGAAAAAGTCCCCTCTCTTGCCTTTTTCTCTATCCCTGGCTAACTACGTTTAATATTTTTTTATTCTAATGCATTTTACTCATGTATTTTAATTTATTTAAATTAATTAAAATGAATACTCATTAGTTTAAGTATGCGTTAAATTGAAGATTGCTATTCAGTTTAGAAGTTAAACGTTTAAAAGTTGTTATTTGTAAATTACACACTTTGCGCTGATTAATAGATATATCTACTGGCACCTACAATCACCTAGTATGTAAGACGGTTCTAAATGATTCTTGTGATTTTACTGAATAAAGTTTTGACTTTGACTTTGTCTAAAATCTTTGTATCGTGATTTTGATTCGAATAAAACTGTATTCCTAATTTTTATATTTATCTACTAATTATAATTAATTTTAATTAGTAAATATAAACATTAGGAATTTTTATATTTACTATAAATATAATTATAAATAAACGTGACAGATTCTCATTGTTTTGAATAGAACGATACAATGATTTACTAACACGATTTCTTTTTTTTACTATTCATCCAACTGACAGTCTCGCATACTGTCCCTGACAGGTGTCAAACGATCCGTCAAAGTAATAGATGCTACTCAGTCCAATTTATGGGCCCACTACTGAGGTCTCTGGGATCTGAAAAACAAAAAGACGTGTGGCACTCGGGGACTGCCGCGGTAAAACTATTGCATAGCAGTTTTTGCCGCCGGTCGGAGTGTTAGGTTATTTCGTTACGGAATTTCTGGATTCGGTCTCCACGCTCAAGGCGATGGAAGCTATGCAATAGTAAAAAAAATATCATCGAAATCGATTTATAATTATTAGAAACCGCGTAACAAAAAAAGTCAGTTAAAATGTATACTTATCGATAATTATTATTTTTTTGTCCCATCCCTATTTCGTAAGGTCAATGATTGCAGGGCCCATTTCTCTCAATCAGCTTCCGCGGACAATAGGGAAGTGTTCGGTCCAACATGGATTAGGTAGAGTTCACGAGAGTTCGTCGGTGGCCACACTGGTTGATGGTCACCAACAAAACAGCTACAGCTAAACCTGAATCGAGCTTAACAAATTAGCTAAGCCTTTTCACATATACATGGTTGCAAATAAACTCATATACTTAGTGGTTGTTTTGATAGTATACTGTTTATTTGGTCTTAAAAGCTCTTTATTAATCATAATTATAATACAATACTTAATCTAAACAACAAATTTAACTCTGAAGGCGCTTTTATAAGTCTGTAATAAAATTAATATTTATGAACAATTAGAAACTTCATATATCATACAGCAGTCCAATTTCGATGATTCTTTTTACATTGAATCTTCAATAAGAATATATCTTCCACAGAATAATACATTAAAGAATTTGTTCTACTCTCGAAATAAGTATTATAATTCGTTTTATATTTACAGAAAGCCTAAATAATACGCAAGGAAATCCACAAACGGTGGATTAGGAAAATCTGTAAAATGGAACGGGATCATTATCACACCGGTTTTATATAAATTCAGTGACATCTTATGACGTCACTTAATATAATTCTAGTTTTTACAAAAAACAATTCTTCACAACAAGACTTCAATGAACAATACACCTGAATGGACATCAATAAGATATAGATAGATAGAACACTCTTTGGATGACTAGTAAAATATAGTAAAAAAAAACCTTTATTCAATAAAATCACAAGGATCATTTAGAATCGTCTTACATACTAGGTGGTTCTAGGTGCCAGTTCCACGCGACCAGAGCCTAGAAGAACGGGCAAGAAACTTACGGCCTGGTTCCTACAGTTTTTTATATGATCCTTCTAACAAAGAAAGTATTTCTAATACATTGGTAACACACATAAGAATGGATAAAACAAGTAATACAATGGGCGGCCTTATTGCTAACAGCAATCTCTACCAGGCAACCTTTGGACTGAACACAAAGAGATGATATCATTTCGGCTAATTTTGTGAATACGAAAAGTAATGGAAGTTATTAATTTAAAAAAAAATGATGAATATAAATGATTAATTTATTATAACTATCATTACGTCCGTCATATAACAGTCTCTTCATTAACAGAATACAATGCTTAACAGCTAATCTGTGTTTAAATGGCTAAGCTTAGGAAAAATGGTAAATAATCCATTTATTTTATTAAAATGAGTTGAAATTGAAAAATAAATTGTCTTACCTACACTTCATATTTCTTTCAAGTTTAAATCTAAGGCGTTTATAAGTAAATCAAACGTTTGACATTTAGGATTTATTTTGTTGTGGTTATCAAAATGCAGATTTTTTTTCATAATTCTTTAGTGAAATATAAAAATAATTGTAGCACCCAGAGACAAAATATTAATAATTCATCAATCAAAATCTTTCTTGCTTCTGAAAAGACAGAAGTAACCGTGCCGTGCTCAAAACTCAGCCGATTGCATGTTAAAAGGTACTAAATTGGAAATGCGTGAAGCCCTACATAAAGCTCGATCTTTTTACAAAAATAACTCACATCAATGAATCATCGGTTGAGAATATATATTTTTAGCCAGTTTATTTAGAGCTTTGCATATAAATCTGTGGGTTTTTGTTTAATATCTGTATTTATCTAATAATTAAGACGGATTGCCCTGTGTCACGGTTACGGGAAATGTTATAAATAAATTGGTTTTAAAAACCCCATTTTATTCCCATTTGTCCCACTGAACATGTTAGTGGGACGAACGGGAATCTATATTGAAAAAAAATCATTTATATGTTTATTTAACAATAAACTAACTAATCCAAGCTGTTCCATAATAGCTAAAAAAGCCTTTTTTTCACGTCTAGTCCTAAGCAAAGCTTCTACTATGAGAACTAGATTGCTAAAAAAGCAAGTGCTGTGTGAAAGAAAGTGTTCCTAGAGCATTTGTTTACCCCGTGACTTTACTATCGTTATATTTTGGGCAATTCGCACAATATCTTTATAAATTACAGCCTATGGCCGTTTCTCCACCGCCGCCGCCGTCACCGTCACGTCACCGAGAACGAGATTATTTCGGGCCGAGTTTAATATGACGTGACGGCGATCGTTTGTCCACCGCAACCGATGATGGTTTAGTTTGTTCTACGCAAAATTTTAATAACTGAGCTCGTGCACGGTGCGACGGCGACGGCAGTGTGTGGACAAGTTCATACGTGTTTTGTATTGCCGGCACATCGGCCCGTCAAAATCTCGGGCCGTTCTAGCGGTCACGCCGATCTACTCGCAATATCGGCGGCCGGGATGACGGCGCTCGGGTGACGGATGTGCGGTGGACACGCTCCTTAAGTAAATGTATGTACCGCTACTTCGGCGCCGTCAACTCGTGACGGTGACGTGACGGTGACGGCGGCGGTGGACAAACGGCCTATGTGTTATTCTGATCTATAAACTTCATTATTGTAAAGTTTCATTCAAATCCATTCAGTAGTTTTTGCGTGAAATAGCAAAAAACATACATCCATCCATCCATGCAAATTTTCGCGTTTATAATATTTGGGTAGGATAGTATTTATCACAGGATACTTATTTTTCCATTTGTCTTGATATTATTTTCAATTAACGTATCGTCGACGTCACAACTATTCAGTTTCTCAGAATTGGCATTAGATACCAAACCTTTTAGTGTAAGTACCTACTAGTAGTCTGGTATCCATTATTCTAAAATCCGTAGGCAGATGAGCGTGAATAAATGTGCGTGTGCACGTAAACGTATCGTAACGTTAGCACGAGACACTGCGCGGTGACGCTGCAACGTTCGCCAGTCGAGCTGCAACGCGTAGTGTCACTCAAGAACGACACTGTTTCGATGCGTTTGCGATTGTCACATTTATTTATGTTCAATAGCTCTACCATAAGTTTTTACTATAC